>CM050511.1:22318485-23045151 GCA_027563665.1 Antrozous pallidus
TACCTATATACTATTGACATTTTAGAGAATTTTGTTTGCTCCAAAAATATGTTATAATTAGTCAGAAGTAAACATAAGATGATTTTATTTAGTGTGAAATTGCATTGATATACTATATAGTTTGAATACTATGTCTCTGCAGTGTCAACCTAATGCTCTTTTTGGTATGACTTTATACTATAAGCTTATATTTAAATTTTTAACTCCTTAGCATTTCTGAAATCAACTGGTACAGTTATTTAAAAGTTTCAATTTTATAACAATAAAAATATACTTTTCCCCTAAACAAAGTAAAAACAAGCAGAAAGAAAGAAAACCTTCAGTGTAAAAATTTAATTACCTGATATGGAAAATTAGATTTCTGATATTCATTAAATATCAGAGAAATTTCAACCATACCCAATTGTAGGCTACTTTTTTATGCGAATTTATGCATGGATCTTAAGGGTCGTACTGATGAATATGTTCGAGGCTTTCAGCTTTTAGTGGATACAAAATAGAATGATTGATAAAATCCTCCCTACTATTGGCTATTATTTACTGACTCCTAAGTGGCAGGTTGTATTTATGCCAATTTATCTGCTTCAGGGAACATTCTTGATAGCAGAACAAAGTGAATAAAAGTAGTTTGCTTTGCAAATGAATGCAAATGGAGAGCCTTTGGGAAAGCCCTTTAACAGGGCAGTGCACTTTGATTATGAGTGAAGCTGCCATTTGGACTTGGTGAAAAGAGCACGCTTGAACCATTGATTGGGGGAGACAGTAAAAAGTCAGGAAGGGCCCCGTTAAGCTTGCAGTGAGGCAGGCGGATGTCAGTGTGGTTAGAACACAGTGGGAGAATGACAGGGAGGATTAGTGTCAGGGAGAGGCTTTGCTGTAGCTGTGGAGATAGTCCCTGGGGTCACTCACCTCTGGCTGTGGTTCTGTGCTGATGGTTCTGTAATGCAAACGCCCTGATGTGTCCTTATCGGAAATGGTGATTAGAAAAGGTATTTGTCTCGAAGGTTTTCTTCCTCCTTTTTAATTAAAGAAAAATAAAGTGGGCTTCCTCCATCTCATTGCTGACTCCTGGAGCACTGTTTAATAGCAGAGTGGTTACTGCCCCTGGTATGGAACAGTTTAATGCTAAAATGTAACGTAAAATAATTGTAATATGTTTGTTTATTATATGGTAATAGGTATTTTTTTGCTTTGCTCAGCCTTGGGTTTGACCAAGTGGTCGGGCTGAATAAAATGCAAAGAATGTGCCTGGAAGGTTTGCTTTGGGGGGGAGGGGAAAATTCTGTAATTTCAATGTATGTTATTATTCAAATAATTTGATTAACTTTTAGGAGCCGATTACCTTCTCAAAAATGAAATGTTGCTTTGCACAGACTTGATGGTTTAAGTGTTGGTCCCATGAGTTTCTAATTTTATTTCTGTTCCCAAATTTTATAAACTGTTAACATTTGATAAGTTAAACTTTTTGAAAATACATTATTTTTAGAATGTAACAAAATAGATCTTTGTCTCAATTTTGATTCTTGATCTCTACATTTACTTGTTGACATTTTCATTTATGCTTATACTTTAAAGAAAGCAATAAAAACATTATTTTTTAAAAAAAACTTAAGTGTAGTGACTACATGAGGCATTTGTACGCAGCAGTGACAATGCATTTCATAGGCTTTGTGAATGGTTTTGCACTAATGCAGAACTGACTTGTCTTTTTTTTTTCTTTTTTTCAAATTTCTTCAAAAGCCTGACTTCACAATATTTCTGCTTTTATATTTGGTATATATAGGAAAATGTAAAGGCTACTGGAGCTTTACATTCTAATATTAAACTTGCAACTCAAACCTCTATCTGAACTATTAGATACATTGTAATATTACTGTTTTTGCAGAAAGCACATTGCCAATAGTTTGTTTCACAGGTTAATTAAATGTATTAGCAAACATTCTTTAAATTGTCTTTTTTTTTTTTTCTTAATGTTTTGCAGACACCTGAATGGACAGAAGAGGACCTCAGCCAGCTGACAAGAAGTATGGTTAAGTTCCCAGGAGGGACCCCAGGTCGATGGGAAAAGATTGCTCACGAATTGGGTCGATCAGTGACAGATGTGAGTTCACTCAGATTTGCATTATATGGAGAGTGAAAATCCAGAAAAGCCAGCTGTGTAGAAGGTAGACATAAATGCCTCCACCATTATCTTTGGAGAAAGGCTACAACTCTTTTAGGACCTGGAAGTGAACCATTAACGAAATAAGCAAGAAGCAGATTTCAGCCAGTCCCATGATCACAGTTAACAGCTGTTTAAGGAATTCTTGTGTTTAGAAAGTTATGTTAGTTTTGTATTTAGAGTGACTCCTTCAGCCCTTGGGAGGGGAGGGGGGGGAATAGTTCTCAGACTGATTAGAATTAGGAAAGTTTTATTTCATAAAAAGGGGCGGGGAATAAAAATTTTATTTCATCTGGATCGTGTTAATGTTGGGATTATACACATTCCTTGGTGTAGGCATTTAGACAGGTGGTTTGCATTAATTAAATCAACAGTATCCCTATAATGTTTGTTTTTTCTTAAGGATGGTGCTTACCATCTATTTTGACAAGTAGTTTAAAATTCTTAAATCCCCCCCCCCCCAAAAAAAAAAATACACACACACAGGTAATATGACAAGCCATAACCTGGCATTTTAAAAAACAAAGTGTTTACCTGGACAGTGTTAGATTTATCATTTTGGGTACTTTTATTGAGGAAATTTGTCAGAGAATCTTATTAAAACATCTGCCGCAGCACCTGACAAGTACTACTCAGTAAATGTTTACTTGATACTAAGAAGTTTTTATTTTCATCAATATGATCCTTATTTTTACAAATAAGTAGTATTTACTAAACAAGTTCTTTACTGAATTTATTTAAATTACTTACTTTAAATAAATCCTGTAGACCTAAAATATTTATAGGGTTACTGAAAGCAGAGATTCAAATGTCCCCCTCAATCCCATTAGTAACTGTTGGGCCTTTTCTGATAATGAACAATTTCAAACCCTGAAATATGATTAATTAGCACAAACACCAAACAGAAAAGCTTGTTACATAAAATCCTGTGACCTTTTTGTAGTAAATTACAATCTTTTAATTTATAAACAAACTTAGAGAACATATTACTGTCAATTTTTTAAATAGTTCTTTAAGAGTTTTAAATTATATATAGGAATGTTTTTAATGCCATATAGATCTTTTTAAAATCACTCTTAAAATACTACTATTTGGATTTTATAAGATGTTTTTTATTTTTTGGCTTCAGAGTTAAACTTCGATCATGTGGGAAAATGGCACTTATATCTTGGGGGTTTTTTTGTGTGGTTTTTTTTTGCTGTTTCATGAGGAGACCAGTTATCTTAGGTGACTGGGAAAACAACCATAAGGATACATTTTAAGTACTATGACCCTCTAATTATACAACTATGTGCTGTTAATATAATGATTAACAAAAATTACTAAAACAATTTTCAAAAGGTTATCAAACTATTATTGGCTTAATAGGATTCAAATTTGTAGTTAATTGCCTAATGAGAAATAATGGTTCACTAATTCAGTGTCTTTTGAAGACAGCTTTTAAGTTTTTAAATAATATTTCTTTGAGGCCTTACAGTTAATAATGCCAAAGGCAGATAGGATACTGAATAGAGCAATATTTTACATTAATTTGTCGTTATCATCTGCTTAAATTTTTAATCTATATTTTTAAATATAGAGAGAAATGGAAGTTTACTGGTAAATGCTAAGATATACATGATGTAACCAACAGAGCCTCGAGATAGCTTGTCAGTATCATAGATCTAGAAAATCTAAACATAATTTAAAAAGTTGCTTTAGTGCAACAGTCCCTGGATAAGCAAAGACACCTTTTCAAACTTTTGCAAATTCATTCCATGTGTTTCAAATTTTTTTCTTCTAGAAAATTGCCAGTTTTCTCTTTGCCAAAACTGAAGAGAGACTAATTTCTTGTCTGTAATAGATATTCCTGCTCTTATTGTAGAAGTAGCAAATGTGACTTTTTGAGATTTTTCCCCCCAAGTATTATTCTATTTTCATAATACTAACAGTACCTTATAGATCAGTATTTAGTATACCAAAATGCCATTCTAACTTTTCTTCTATGTCAGCTATATAGACACTCATTGTATTTTTATTCTATGAGCATCATCTCCATAGTTGGCCTGTACATTTCATTTCACTAACTACACACACACCTGTAAATTACTCTCTTTAAAAGAGAACAGGTGTCTGAAGACTCATTCATTTTAGTGAACACGTAGTAAATTCCACTGAATTGGGTTTGGCTAATACAGGTTCCTTTACTAGAATGTTAACTAAAAGTTAACCACACATTAAAAGATCACTTTTTGGCCTATGGCCTATTTTTTTGTATCAAAAAATACAAGATATAAGTGCCATGGTGTTAATTAGATTTGTTTCCATTAAGTTTTTGATTATGAAAAAGAAGGCAAGTTCAGTTTGCTGTCCTTGAAACCTCTGCATACTGACCTGATCACCTGGGCCAGTTCTCCCCTGCTCTGCACATCTGGTTTTTGACCTGTTTTCCTTGCTAAATTTGTAGCTTCGGGGCTTGTTCTCTTTTCTTTCAGAAACAATTGACCTTTTTCAGGGAGGGGTGAGAGTGTAGCCCTGGTGGGATCTCTATAGTCTTGATTTAGGTTGACAGATTACAATGAAAAACGCATTTAATTCCTCAATTAAGAAAGGAGTTTTCAGGGTCTTAATTGTCATAATTAATGACACTTGCTAAATTCTGCTCCAGATAAATACAAGCAATGTTATTAGCTTTGTAAAACATGAATGCAAAGTATGTTTTAACTCAGTTATACTTAAACTGTAAGACCTATTTTATTATATATCAAATTTTTAAAATGTTAATATATGCCTTTCAGCAAATAACTCCGATAAAGGACACTCCAATTGTAAAAACAACAGGAAACAAAAGCTGTCTGGCATGTAAAGCCAACTTTAATGTGATTATTAACTGCAGGTTTTCTAAGTTAAGGTCAGAGAGCCTCAGATTTCTTGCCTGTGAGGTGGGATCAGTCTCTGGCCTGAAAGGATGTAAACTGATTCTGCTTCCCTCCGCTGGTCACTAATCTCTTACATTCTGGTTGTGATAACAGACTGATTGGAGATTTTCTGCCTGCTTGGAAAAGACCCAGTTAGGCAGCAAAATAGACAGGTGGGTAGATTTAAACAGACTTTTATAATTACCTTAGTACCACTGTGAGAGGTAAGAGGTGTGTAGTCAGATAAGTGTCCCCATATGAGAGGGAAGAAGATAAATTGAGAATTTCATTATTACTATAACAGAGAGGTAAAGGAGATACCTATTGAGGGGAATTTATGTTCCAAGGCAGTTGTTTCAAATATATATCTGGATTATTCAATAGAAAATAAACTGTATTGTTTATCAGTGAACTAAATAAGTAGTAATTATTTTGGCAAATATATTGCTATAACTGCTTAGAGTCAGACTAGTCCTACACAAGTTGTAAAGATGACGAGGACGGTCTTTTTATTTGTCTGTCTTCACTCGCCATTGCTGTCTTCTTAACCAGGCTTCTTGCTATAATAAATCTCTGGATCTCAGCCTGCTTACACATTCCTCTCCTTCCCTTCCTCCCTCACACTCTCAACCCCAGGACCTTAGAGATATTTAAATTTTAGAAAGGAATGGGTTTTTCATTCCATCCTTCTTGCTAGATAAATCACTAACAGATCTAATAACCAATTTTCAATATGATATGAATAGAAAATAATTTACTGTATTACCAAATACACACACACACACACACACATTTTAATAGAAGCCTTTTTTTTTAAGTTAAGTTACAGGTGGTGTGTGTGTGTGTGTGTGTGTGTGTGTTGAATTTAGAGGGAGAGAAAGTGGGAGGGAGAGAGAGAAAAAGAAAGAGAAGCATCATTTGGTTGCCTCCTGTGCGCACTCGGACACTGGGACTGAACCCACAATCTGGGTATGTGCCCTGACCAGGAATCAAACTAGCAAACCTTTCCATGCACAGGATGACACTCAACCAACTAAGCCACACCAGCCAGGGCAGGCCTTCAGTTTCTTAGCCCAAGTATATGAATGGTGGGTGTGAGGATTTCAGGCAATTTGACTGACTGAAGAAAAGAGAAGGCAGAGCATTATTTTGAGGAAAATAGGACCTTTTTGGTGTCCGTAGGGGAAACTACATAATTAATTGCTTAATTTGTTCATTGGCCTCATTAAAATTTTGCTATTATATGATTTCTTGGCTAGAGGTTTACAGATTTGCATTCCATGTCACCATTTCTGACTCAGCATTGAGCAAAATCATAGGACAAGCATAACACTGCAAGAGTCAGTTAAAAAGTCAAACCAACATTTTCCTTTTTTAACTTTTTTTTACTCTTTTTATTTTTAGAAAGGGGGGGAGGGAGAGAGAAACATCGGTGTGAGATGGCCTGCCTCCATGCCCCCGGAGCCCCGACCTGGCCCTGATCTGCCCAGCGACCCTTCAGCGACTGGGCAGCCCCAGCCAGCGGGGCCACTCGGCCAGAGCAGTAGCAACATTTCATACTTAACTACTCTTAAGTGACAATATTGATTATTGCATCTTCTATTTTCATAGTATTTTACATTTTTCAAGACATTTTACTTGATCTTCACAACAGCATTGTGAGGTAGATTAGGCAACCATTTTATAGTTGAGTAAACTGCTAAGATATTTGTTTAGGGTGACACAACAGTTAGCGTTGGGACACCAGACATTTTGATTCCTCCTCTAATATATTCTTAGCACTACTTAATGCTGTTTTATTGCTGTGGATATGAAAAACACTTTAAATGTGTCTAGAGACTTTTATTAAAAAAAATTTTTTTTGTAAAACTGTTTATAGAAAAAAAAGGAACTTTAAAAAGTACACTAAAGAAAAAAAAAGTTATAATCAACCACAATAAAAAAAGACTCCTGTAAACATTTTATTATATACCGTTTTAGACTCGAGTCCTCCTATAGGCGAATGACTAGACAGTCCCACCGTGTCAGTCTGAATCCTGCCCTTTGCATGTCGCTGTGAGGCATGGGCTCCTCCTGTGAAGAGCCCCGGCATTCTCCTAAACCCTCACATGACGCGCCGCCTTGTCTGGCTGTCGGTAAAGAGCATCCTACTGATGGCCACTTAAATTGCTTCCTTTTTTGCTGTTTTCCTGAGAGGTCTGCTTTGTGGGGTATTTTTTTCATTCATCTTTCCACTTCTATCCATGTTCTTACCTTGTATCCTAGAATTGGAGCTGCTGGGTTCGAGAACAGTGATGGCCCCCAGGGAGGTAGTGACACGACACTGTGGGGCCACGTTAGCACACGAGGCCCCTTCCCCACTCAGTGTCCCAGCAGCACCGAACATCCTTTTCTGTTTTCCATCATTGCTTGTCCAATTAGTGAAAAGTGCTATGGACTGATTTTGTAACTTGCCTTACTTACTGGTCTTATTTCAAAAACAGTTTGTGTTAATTCATTAGAATTTTGGGATTGTTCTATTGTCCACAAATAATTTGCCGTTTTCTTTATATTTTATTTGACTGCACTAACTAGCAATTCCAGAGAAATGTTGTATTATAGTAATTGTAGTTAGTGTAGACATTTTTGCTCAACATCTTCAGAAAACCTAATGTTTGCCCAGTAAATTTAATATTATTCATTGATATAAGTGTTATATTATTATACCAGGGATATTTTCCCTTTAATTTTTCTAATTCTAATTTATTATAGTTGTATTCAGAAATAGAGGTGAAATTTAATCAAGTTATTTTTTACACATATTTTTATTGATTTTAGGAAGGGAGAGGGAGAGAGAGAAACATCAGTGATGAGAGCGAATCATCTACCAGCCGCCTCCTGCACGCCCCCCGCTGGGGATCGAGCCGGACGCCCAGGCGTGTGCCTGACTCGGAATGGAGCCGCGAGCTCCTGGTTCATGTGTCGACTATGGTCAGTCACTGAGCCACGCTGGCCAGGCTAACAACAGTTCTTTGTTAACATCTCTTTTTTTTTTTAATATATTTTATTGATTTTTCACAGAGAGGAAGGGAGAGGGATAGAAAGTCAGAAACATCGATGGGAGAGAAACATCAATCAGCTGCCTCTTGCACGCCCCCTACTGGGGATTTGCCCGCAGCCAAGGTACATGCCCTTGCCGGAATCGAACCCGGGACCCCTCAGTCCGCAGTCCGACGCTCTATCCACTGAGCCAAACCGGTCTCGGCTTAACATCTCTTGACGTGTTCATATAATTTTTCTCAGATGAACAAGTGAGAATAAATATATTGCCAGGGTCCCTTTATATTTCCAAGATAAACTTTACTTGGTCATATAATATTCTTTAACTAAATAACTGGTTTTGATTTGTTAATTTATTAGGGATTTTGCATTTGTATATTTAAGAATATTATAGAGGTTTTGCTATTTTCTTAATTAAATATATTTATCCTGTCTTATGTGATTTTGTTTAATGCTGAGATATAAATGATGACATGGAATGCAAATCTATAAACCTCTGACACAGAAATCATATAATATATAGCAAAACTCTATCCAGGCCAATGGACAGGTTAGCAATTAATTATTTCGTTTCCCCTGATGGATACCATTCCTACTAAAATGAAATAGAATGACCGAAAGTTATCATGAAAATCTCCTAGAGAGCCAAATAAAAAGACAAGTAATTTTAAAATATTATAGAAACAATAAGAATCAGTTCAGGAGGCCTAAATCTAATAAGAGTTTCAGTGAGACAGGGAAAACAGACACGAGAACATCACTCCGGAAACAACATGGCCCTGGCCAGTGCGGCTCAGTGGATATCGGTCTGTGCACCAAAAGGATGCCAGGTTGATTACCAGCCAGTCAAGGCACATGCCAGGTTCCATCCTAACAGGAGGTGTGCAGGAGGCAGTAGGTCAATATTTCACTCTCACATCACTGTTTTTCTCTCCCTCTCCCTTCCTCTCTCTAAAATCAATAAAAAATATTTTAATAAATTAAATAAATAATATTGTGAAGTTTGTGAGGCAGGAACACCTGAAAACAAATGTTAAGAACCCTCCAAGTCAAGTCGGATACATGGAAAAGGTGCTTGGAAAGTGTGTCCACACTGAGACTACGTAGATCTTTAAAGCTTCTGGAGAGAAGAAACCTCCAAAGGAAGGCAAATCATAGTGACGTCAGATTGCTCAGCAACAAGGAGAAAGGAATAATGTCTTCATAGTTCTGAAGGGAGATGGTTCTGAGTCTAGAACAGACCAAGTGTGATGGAAATACATTGGACAAAGACTCACAGTCTTCCTTAAAACGTCTTCTGAGATTAAAGTGCAGCAAAAGAGAGAAATAAGTTTTTTAAAAAAAGAGAGAGAAAAAGACATAGATACCAAGGAATCTATGCCAAATAAACAGAAACTCCAAGACTCCACAGTAATATAGCCAACCACTAGCACAGTGAGTCCATGGTGAAATACAAGAATGAAGGACTGTGTGAGAGCAACCCTGGGAAATAGGAAGATAATATGGCTGAGAACTTGCAAAATATTTTATATATGAAAAAGCCAACTAGAAACTAAATAAATAACAGAAAACCATACAAAAAAAAGGTGTAGTCCAAATTTAAGTACACTAAAAAGTAGAGCAAAAAAACTTGATAGCAAGAACATTCTCTTTTGAACAACACAAGAAATGTGATCACAGAATAGTACTTGTCTCCAATTATGATCACATCATAATTATATAAGACCTTACATTATGACTTTTATTTCAAATATTTTATATATTTTCAGATTTTTCAATATTTAAACAATTGTGTAAGACTAAAACAAGTAGTTAACCAAAATATATTCTTTCCTTATCTAGTACGAGATTTATAGTCAAGCACATTGCAAGTTCAACAACACTGCACTTGCAAGCACTGCCCTCACCCCCAAGCTCTGTTGTGGGTGAGGAGCATGATTGAAGTGATGTGTGTTCACAGGAGCTCTTATTTACTTTTCCCTGCCTCTAAGCTGGAATACCAATTTGCCTGCAACTAAGCTGCAATCATGTGGGCAAAAACAGTTGCCCTAAAGGATAGTGGAGAAGCACAATGGGGAGAACCCAAATGCATGGAGTAAAAGAAAGACTGTAGATAGTGACAAGTGCTATGAAGAAAAATAAAGCAGAATATGAGGTTAGAAACTGAAGAGAGTTGCAATTTTTAAAAGTGTTCTAAAAAGAGTCCTCTCTAAGAGGGGATACAAAATAAGTAAGAGAGCAAGTTTGAAAAAGAGCATTACAAGTAGAGGAAACAGCCCTTCCTGGCTTTGAGGTAGGAGCATGCTTGAGATGTGCACAGTCCAGCGAAGAGGTCACTATGACTGATAAGGAGTGCATGGGGGGAGGGGGGATTACAAATGAGACCAATGGTAGTGGAGGACCAGACCCAATAGGACCTCATTGGCCAAGATAAAGATGTTGGATTTTATTCTGAGTGAGATGTGAAATCATTGGAAGATGTGGAGAAAGGAGTGCAAGATCTAAAAGAGTCATTCTGGCTGCTTTGTGAAGAAGGCACCGTGATAGGGAAAGTGTGGAAGCAGAAAGACAGGCCAAGAAAGAGGCTCCTTTAGTTGTCTATGCAAAAGATGCTGGTGGTTTGAACCGGGGGTATTGGTGAAGTGGGGAAAAGGTTGGATTTAGAGTATAATATGCCAAAAGCACATTTTCTTCTTGTGTCCACCAGGAGAACTGTGGTCGGAAATGAGTGCCTCTGGGTATAAGGAGCATTGCTCTTCATCATAAGCCCTTGTGTTTACTGCCTTTTGTTTCTTTAGCTAGGTACATACATTACCTTGATTTTAAAAACTATGTTTTAAAGTATAAAGAAATAAAACATTTTACTTTTAATATCTTTCCATATCAATATATATAGTCCTACCTCATTCTTTTAAAATTTATTATAAAAGCTTCATTGATTTATAGAAAAAAGTTGTAAAGTGTATATGAAACCATAAAAGAAGCTAAATATCAAAACAATTTTAAAAAAGTAAAAACTGGAGGCATCACAGTTCCTGATTTCACCAATATATTATAAAGCTACACTGATAAAACAGTATGATGCTGGCATAAAGAAGACAAAAAGACAATGGAACAGAATAGAGAGCCCAGAAATAAATCCTCACATGCACAGTCAACTGATCTTCAGCTAGTATGCCAAAAATACACAATGGATAATCTCTTCAACAAATAGTGTTGGGAAAACTGGACATCCACATGCAAAATGAAATTGGGCCCTTACCTTGCACCATACAAAAAAATCAACTCAAATTTTTATAATACCTGAAATTGTAAGACTCCTAGAAGAAAATGGAGGAAAATTTCATGATACTGATCTAGGGCAATGATTTCATAAGTGACAAAAAAAGCAAGTGGAAACATACTAAGCTGAAAAGCTTCTGCCACAGCAAAGGAAACAGTCAGTGGAGTAAAATGGTGACCATGAGGAATGGAAGCAAATATTTGCAAACCATGTATCTGACCAGGAATTCATCTTCAAAATATAAAAGGACCTCCTACAACTCAGACCCCCTCACCCCACTCCAAAAAAAACCACACAGATTTTAAATGGTCAACAGGTATATGAAAAGATGCTCAAATCACTAGTCATCAGGGAAATGCAAATCAAAATCACAATGAGGTATCATCTCATTCCTCTCGGGATGGCCGTTAAAAATAAAAAAGACGTGTTGGCAAGCATGTAGAGAAATTGGAACACTTGCACACTGTTGTGGGAACATAAAATTATTCAGTCATTATGGAAAACACTATGAGGTTCCTCAAAAAATTCAAAGTAAGATTACTATGTAGCTGAAACCGGTTTGGCTCAGTGGATAGCGCATCGGCCTGCGGACTCAACGATCCCAAGTTTGATTCTGGTCAAGGGCATGTACCTTAATTGCGGGCACATCCCCAGTAGGGGTTGTGCAGGAGGCAGCTGATCGATATTTCTCTCTCATCGATGTTTCTAGCTTTCCCTCTCTTTTCCTCTGTAAAAAATTAATATATTGAAAAAACAGATTACTATGTAATCTAGCAATCCCACTTCTGGGTAGATAACCAAAAGAAGTGAAATCTGGATGTCTAAGAAATATATGCATTCTCATGTTTATTACAGCACTATTCACAGTAGTCAAGATGCACCCCACATGAATGGCTAGGATGGAAATATGATGGATGGATAAAGGAAATATTATACACACATACATACACTGGAATATTATTCAGCCATAAAAAGAAGGAAAATTATGCTCCATGCAACGCCATGAATGAACCTTAAGAACATAAGTGAAGCCCTAATCGGTTTGGCTCAGTGGATAGAACGTTGGCCTGCAGACTGAAGAGTCCAGGTTCGATTCCAGTCAAGGGCATGTACATTGGTTGCGGGCACATCACCAGTAGGGAGTGTGCAGGAGGCAGCTGATCGATGTTTCTCATCGATTTTTCTAACTCTCTAACCCTCTCCCTTCCTCTATGTAAAAATCAATAAAATATTTTTTTTTAAAAAAGAACATAAGTAAAATAAGCTAGTTACAGAAGGACAAAATGCCACATGATTCCACTTACATGAGGTATAAAATAGTTAAGCTCATAATAGCAACAAGTTAAATGGTAGTTGATGCGGGGTGGGGATGAGGCTAGAGAGTTACTGTCCAGAGAGTATAAAATTTCAGTTATACAAGATGAATAAGTTCTAGAAATCTGCTATACAATTTTGTGCTTGTAGTTAAAATTGTGTATGGTACACTTTAAATTTTGTTGAGAGTAGAGCTTGTGTTACCTCTTTTTACAAAAAAAAAACATTAGACATAATTCACATAGCTTAAAATTTCCCATTGTTAGGGTAAAATTAAATGATTTCTTTTAGTAAATTTGTAGTTTACAATCACCACAATTTAGTTTCAGACATTTTCATCACCCAAAAAAGTTTCCTCAATCCAATTTGCAGTCATTCCCCACTTTCTTCTCCTAATTCAGGCAACCAGGGATCTATTTCATATGTGTGTAAATTTCTCTCCTCTGAAAATCACATATAAATGGAATTGTATAGTATTTATTATTTGCAACTTAACTTCTTTCACTCAGCAAAGGTTTGAAGTCCATCCATTTTGTACCATGTATCAATAGTCCATTTATCTTTATTGTTCAGTTGTATATACAATACCAATTTTTGTTTATCCAGCTACTATAGTAATTGATCATTTCGATTATTTCCCCTTTTTGGCTATTATGAGTAATGCTACAATGAATATTAATTTACAAGTCTCTGTATGGATGTATATTTTTATTTCTCTTGGTTAGATTCCTAGAAGTGGAACTACTAGGATATATAGTAAGTTTATGTTCAACTTTTAAGGAACTACCAAATTGTTTTTCTTTTTCTTTCTTCCCCATATTAAAGCAGCCACGGTCTATTATTAACCAGATACAGAATAACCAGAATAGTTACCTTAGTTCATCCTTCTACAAAATGGTGGTCTTTCTCTTCATTCTACCTTGTGGAAGATAATTTGAAGGGCCACAGGAAATTTGCTTCTTTAAGCGCTTTCCAACATTGTAGATCTCACGAATCAGATTCTCCATGCAGGTGATGCTATATTTACCAAGAGATCAAGCAATCAGTGTGTTATCTGTCCAGTCAATTCGTTTTTTGTTGATTTCTGCGTAAACATGCTTATAAATCAATTCATATATTAACATCAGGTTTGGGTACCCTCATGCAATATATGGTTCCACAGTCCTCATCATGTTAATGGAACCCTTGTTGACCTTAGCAAAGGTACATTGAAGGTCTGGAGAAGGCAAAGCAGCCACAGCACCTTTTGGACCCACACCACTGACACCTCATATTGATGGCAAATCCCAGTTTGGGTTCCACATGTACACTGAGTGGCCAGATTATTATGACCACCCATCAGTATCATTGGGCCACCTTTTGCCTTCAGTACTGCAGCAGTTCTTCTTGGCATTGACTCCGTGAGATGTTGAAAGGTGAGGCAAGGAATCTGACACCATGCCTGATGAATAGCACCGTCCAGTTCTGTAAGATTCGATGGTTGTGGAACCAGCTGCCTGATGGCTCTTTTAACTTCGTCCCACAAATGCTCAATTGGATTGAGATCTGGTGATTGTGGGGGCCACCTAAGCAAGGTAATGTCTTCCTCATGTTCTTGAAACCACTCCTGCACTATACGAGCACCATGTCATGGCACATTGTCTTGTTGGAAGAAGCCACCTCCATTGGGATACGTCATCAACATGATAGGATGAACTTGATCAGCAATGATACTTCAGTATGTTGTGTTATTCAGACGTTGTTCCACATGAATTAAAGGGCCCAAATCATGCCAGGAAAACATGCCCCAAACCATAACACTGCCCCCACCAGCTTGAAGGGTTGTACTCATGCATGTGGGGTGCATGCTTTCATGCTTTTTCTGCCAAATTCTCACTCTGCCATCTGCATGATGCAACTGAAAATGTGATTCATCGGACCACATGATTTTTTTCCAATGCTCGACTGTCCAATCCTTGTGTTCCTGTGTGAACTGGAGGCATTTTATCTTAGTAACTGCAGACAGCAAAGGTGTTCAAACAGGCCTTCAGCTTCCATATACCAGACGATGCAGTGTACGGCTAATTTGCCTACAAACGTCAGGTGGTCATAATCTGGCCACTCAATGGATATGACAAACCTACAGCCAACATTATACTTGGTGGGCAAAAACTAAAACCATCTCCCCTAAGAACTGGAACAAGACAGGATGCCCACTCTCACCACATAGTACTGGAAGTGCTAGCCATAGCAATCAGATAAGAAGAAGAAATAAAACTGTCATTATTCACAGATGACATGACATTGTACAAATAAAACCCTAAAGATTCCATCAAAAAACTAGTAGATTTAATAAATTAATTTGGCAATGTAGCATGATACAAAACACCCAGAAATCTATGGCTTTTTTATGCACCAATAATGAACTCACAGAAAGAGAAACAATAAAAACAATCCATGTACCATTGCACCAAAAAAATTAAGATACCAAGGAATAAACTTAAGGAGGTGAAAGACCTGTATTCAGAAAACTACAGGATATTACAAAAAGCAACAGAGGAAGACATGAACAAATGGAAGAATATACCATGTTCATGGATTGGTAGAATCAACATCATTATAATGTCCACACTACCCAAAACAATCTGTAGATTCAGTGCAATCCCCATTAAAATACCAACAGCCTATTTCACAGGTCTGGAACAAACTCTCCAAAAATTTATATGGAATTAAAAAAGACCTTGAATAGCTGCAGCAATCTTGAGAAATAAGAACAAAGTTGGAGCAGTCACAATACCAGGTATCAAGCTATATTACAAAGCTATTGTTCTCAAAATGCCCAGTACTGGCATAAGAACAGACATATAGACCAATAAAACAGAACAGAGAACCCAGAAATTGACCCAGGCCATTATGCTCAATATTTGACAAAGGAGGCAAGAGCATACAGTGGAATCAAGACAGTCTCTTCAATAAATGGTGCTGGGAAAATTGGACAGATACATGCAAAAAAAAAATGAAACTAGACCACCAACTGACACCATACACAAAAATAAACTCAAAATGGATAAAGGACTTAACCATAAGATGGGAAACCATAAAAATATTTTGAAGATAGGCATATCTCATAGCAATCTTTATCAATACATGCCCTTGGACAATGGTCAGCAAACTGCAGCTCACGAGCCACATGCAACTCTTTGGCCCCTTGAGTGTAGCTCTTCCACAAAATACCATGGCCTGGGCGAGTCTATTTTGAAGAAGTAGCATTAAAAGAAGTTTTAAAAAATTTGGCTCTCAAAAGAAATTTCAATCATTGTGCTGTTGATATTTGGCTCTGTTGACTAATGAGTTTGCCGACCCCTGCCCTAGGACAATGGAAACTAAGAAGGAAATAAACAAATGGAACTACATCAAAATATAAAGATTCTGCACAGCAAAAGAACCCCATTAACAAAACAAGAAGAAAGCCCACTGCATGGGAGAACAGATTTGCCATTGTTATATTCAATAAGGGCCTAATCTTCAAAATTTATTGGGAACTCATACATTTTAACAAAAGGAAGATAAATGATCCAATAAAAAAAATGGTCAAAGGACTTAAATAAACACTTTTTAAAGATAGACATATAGAAGGTCAAGAGACATGAATACATGCTCAAAGTCACTAATATGAGAGATGCAAATCAGAACAACAATGAGGTACCATCTCACACCTGTCAGAATGGCAATCATCAACAAACAACAAGTGCTGGGGAGGATGTGGAGAAAAAGGAACCCTCGTGCACTGCTGTTGGGAATGCAGACTGGTGCAGCCACTGTGGAGAACAGTCTGGCTTTTCCTTAACAAATTAAAAATGGAACTCCCATTTGACCCAGTAAACCCTCTTCTAGGAATATATCCCAAGAAATCAGAAACACCAATCAGAAAAGCCATATGCACCCCTATGTTCACAGCAGCACAATTCACCATAGCTAAGATTTGGAAACAGCCAAAGTGCCCATCAGCAGACGAGTGGATTAAAAAATCATGGTACTTCTACACAATGGAATACTACACTGCTGTAAAAACAGAAAAAAAACTACCATTTGCAATAGCATGGATGGACCTGGAGAGCATTATGCTAAGTAAAATAAACCAGTCAGAGAAAGATAAATATCACATGATCTCACTCATTTGTGGAATATGATGTATAACATAAACTGATGAACAAAAATAGAACCAGAGAAATAAAAGCATTAAATAGACCATCAAACTTCAGAGAGAAGGTGAGGAGGGTAAGAAATCAACGAAAGGACTTGTATGCATGTATATAAGCATAACCAATAGACACAGACACTAGGGGATGAGGGGGCATGTGCTGGGAGGTGGGGTGGCCAGGGAGAGGTCAATGGGGGGGAAAGGAGACTTAATACTATCTATATACATAAAACCCTAACATGCAAGTAAACCCAATGTCAGAATGACTGAACGGCAGAATAACCAAACAACCAGTCATTATGATGTGTGCTGACCACCAGGGGGCATGTGGAACATGGCAGACGTTGGCAGCAGGCGGCAGAGCACAGAATATGGTGGGCATAGGCCATGGTAGGATGGTGGAGCAGGTGAGCGGGGGCTCCAGTCACTGTCATCCGGTTGAGCCTCTGGTGGTTAATGGAAATTCTTTGTTCTCTACGCGGTACCACCTGGCACTTGCACCTGCTGCCAGCGCCGGCCCCACTCGCACCCACTGCTGGTGCCGGAGCCACTGCTCTCACCTACTGCCAGTGCCTGGTGCCAGCCCATTCACTTAGCGCTGTCAGTGAGTGCAACCAGCAGCTGCCAGCCCTGATGGCCCCTCAGGGCTTCTCTACCTCCCCCTGCTCCTGTGATGGCCCCACTTGCACCCAGTACCGGTCCTGATCTCGGCGCTGTCAGTGGGTGCGAGTGGCAGCTGCTGGCCCCCATCACCCCTGAGGTTTCTCCACTCCCCCTGCTCCTGAGGGGTGATCAGGGCAGCAGCTGCCACTCGCACCCACTGAAGGCACCAGCTCCACTTACACCTGCTGCTGGGGCCGGCCCCAATTGCTCCACAACGTCAGTGGGTGCGAGCAGGGCCAGGGCCATCAGCACCTGAGAGCAGCAGGAGCAGGACTGCCGGCAGAGGGGACTGGGGGTGCAGCTGTAAGGGCCAGGCAGGGCTGTGGAGAATGGGCTGAGACCCACCACTGTGCCCACTGCAGCCTGTGGCCCCCAGTTCCTTTCAAGGTGCACAAATTTATGCACTGGGCCCCTAATATGTAATACTTTAGACAATAAAGATTTTTTTAAAAAACATTAATGAGCAGGGTGGCTCTACATTAAATGGAATCTGAAGCTTATACTAGGAACAACATTCTTAGAAGGGGTTTTTTTAGGGGGAAGGGAGGAACACCCTCTAACAAGAAACTTAAAAATCCATACCAGCCTTTACTGTTGCACAGTGCCCTCTGGTCATGCCATTTCCACTTGCCTTTCTCCTTTATCCTTATTTCCTTTATGACTTTGTTCCTCCTCCTCTGTCTTCCATTTACGCTCACTTCTCTCTTTCAGATAACCCTCAACCTATGCTCCAAATCCTTTTATTTGTGCTGCAGAGCAGCTTGCTCCTTCCTCTGAGGTGTAGGCGGCAGCTGGCACCTCGGTCCAGAAGGGCATTGGGAGTATTGAACCTCTACTTGAAACAGTTGCCAAACTGTCTCTCAACAAAGCCAGCTTCGTTTCTCAGAGGAATTCTAGAGCCATCTATTCATGGTTTTCCTGCCTAAAGCCCCCTGTCATAGGCCCTTGTCCTCATGTCTGACTCAGTTGTCTTCTTCCTCAGAGGACACAGCTTAAGGAGGAGCAAACAGTAATGGAGAGAGGGGAGCAAGGTACCCCCACCTCAGCTGCTGGATTCTTGGAATCCTTGCACATCATTAGGATGACATCATAGAGATCTATCTAGCACACATTGGAGAAATGGAAGTACAGGTTTTCGGAGAAGCTGGCCAAAGGGGGATAAATTTGAAATCAGGTGTTTAATGTCCCAGGACACCGCCAGTTAAGTAGCTATCCCTCCTGAGCAGCTTTGTAAGCAGTTTCTCTCCCCTGTGGCCTTTGAATATTTGAAAACAGAAACACTCAAGGTCTGATTAAACTCTTTATTAAACATTTGTTCATCTTTAGTGACTCACTCAAGGAAAACATACTTGCAGATTATATGAAAACCTTTATATCTCCCATTTAACTTTTTTTTTCTGGACCCCACTTGGTGTCATGTATTGCTAAGATACTGAGTTTGTATTTTATACTCATTCATCAGAACCCTGTAGCTTTCCCCAAGAAGAGACTATCTACTTTAAAGGCTAGATCTAATTTATTAGTTACAATAATGTGCACCTTGAATACTAAGAAATATTTTATTTGTGAGGGAACTGGTTTAACTCAAAGTATCATCTATAGTCTGGTAATAGCATCATACTTTATAGTTAGGACTTCCGTAACTCCTTTTTATGTATGGCTTAAAGATGCAGCAAGTCAATAGACTGTTAACTCTTAAACAGATGCTAATAATTGTCAGTGTGATTTAAAATTGCTTCTTTGTGCTAAAAAATTTGGTAAACCATTTTTTAAAAAAGAAGACGGGTGAATGAATATATTATGTTGGACTGTTAAAATAGCTCCCTGATGGACTAACACTATCTGCAGAACTACACTATTATCTGCTAGCAAAATTATTTTCTCCTAATAGCCATTTAAATCACTGATAAGAGGTAATCAGGAAGTTAATGGAAGTCCCTCTTTTTTAATGGTTAGGATGAACACTATTGTTATTTCTTGTATTTTTTCTATCCAGACAGAGAATCCAGAGAAATTTTTAAAGACATTGAAGAAATAATAAAAATGAACAAAAATACTTTCTAGCAAAAAAACTTTTCAGCTGGTTTATTAATGTTCAGGTAACAGAATGCCATGTTCTTGTTACTCCATTTTTCGGTTATATGAGTGTTAAATTCAAACAGAAAGTTTGCCAAAATTAATACAAATAAATGAAAATAATGAACTTAACAGTTACATAATTTTTAAGAGTAACACTTATGATATCAAATCAGTCCAAACTTGAAAAATATGAGTTGAGATCATTACTAGTAGTCAACATTTCTTTTCTGAGTTATCTGAGGATGCCAGGTATATGAGCATACATTTTATATAGATCACAAATTAGAAAATTCTTCCATATATTAAGTGGAAATGTGCCACCATGTAACTAGTCACTGCTCCTGACTCAACTCTGTGGAATATAACTTTCGTTTTTCTAATTTAATATTCTGGAAGGAACAAAACTCATTTTAGATTTTTCATTCACTCAACCCTAACTCATATTCCTAGATGAGATCATAGGGTCCCTGTGAGTTTTAAAGATAAGATTAGGTTTAATTGTGTTGAGAAGGAGGAGTATAAAGTACTAGAGGACGGGTGCGCGGCATTCGTGCACGAGGCGGGAGGGTGTCCCCTTTCACAGCCTGGGAATGCCCAAGTGACGGCTTGAGCTGTCAGTTGGACATCCTTAGCCCTGCCGTGGAGGCGGGCCGCCGTGCTCGCCAGCCATCAGCCTGACTTGTGGCTGAGTGGCACCCCATTCCCTGTGGGGCTCACCGACCACCACTGGCAGCTCCTGCATTGAGCATCTGCCCCCTGGTGTTCAGTGCGCATCATAGCGCCCAGTCATTCCACCATTCGGTCGATTTATATATTACCCTTTTATTATATAGGACTTATTATATAGGATTTTCTGTTTTGAATAAGAACATAAAACAAATTTCCCCACAATTCCACGATCCATGTAAGTGTTAATACACATGTAGATCCAATGCTATCCAAAACTTATCCAAGCTGGTAGCCCATAATAATTTTCTTTTACTTTGAATTTTTAATAATATACTGCTGCTGCTGCTATTTCTTGATTTTTACATTTTAGAGATTATCTTTGTATTCTAAACTGAAGATGACAAATGATCTTTTTCAGCACCCACAACACTTTCCATTCCTTTACAATATAGACATAGCACCAATTTTAGCTTAAAAAGTTTAGTACTTACATTTTTATGACTATATAAATATTATTCACAGCCAAGCCACAAGGTATATTATTATAAGATTTTCTCTCTTATATAATCTTTTGGGGTTTTTTTGAATAATTATCTCTTTCTTGATTTTCTTGGAGTTTCTAAAAATTAATCACTACTTCTTTTCCTTTTTTCTTTTCTTTTTTTGGGGGGGAACAGAGGGGTGGGGTCACAGATAATCCTCACCCCAGGATATTTTTTCAGTGATTTTTAAGAGAGAGGGAAAAACAGAGAGAAACACCACTGTGTGAGAAACACATAGATTGGTTGCCTCCTGCATGAGCCCCGAGCAGGGCCCAGGCCGGGGAGAATCCTGCAACCAAGGTATGTGCCCTTGGCGAGAATTGAACCCGGGACCCTTTGGGCAGCTCCGTGCACTGAGCCAAACCAGCCAGGGCAGTCACTACTTTTTCAACTGAAGTATTAGTCTCTAATTCTCCAACTGAACAAAATTTCACACAACAGTTTGATCAGTTATGCTATTTTTGTTTGTGTTTTTTTGTTGTTGTTTTTTCTTGCAGAAATTCCTTATGGAGCTTACTGTCCTGCTGCTCCAGTCTGAACTGGAACTTTCTAGCTCTCCTGCACAAATGGCTGTCCTGGAACTCCTTCATTAACATCCTAAAAATTCTCTTTCCCTTTCTCTTATCCTGGATCCCTTGTTTCTTTATCCCTTAAGTTCATCTTAGATTCATTCTCATTTCTTGCGTTTCTCCTTTTTTTTCTTTTTAGAGAGAGGAAGGAAGAGGGAGGCAGAGAAACATCCATCAGCTGCCTCCAGCACACCCCTACACCGGGGATCGAGCCTGCAACCTCTGCATGTGCCCCAACTGGGAATTGAACCAGCAACGTGTTGGTGTGCGGGAGGGGGCTCAGCCAACCGAGCCCCACTGGCCAGGCTTCATTCTCATTTCTTAATGAAACGCACCCAGTAGTTTCATGAGAAAAGCTATATGGAAGTTAAAATATAAGCTCTTGCCCATTTAAAAATCTATATTCTACTTTTATAGCTGATTGATGGTCCGGTTTGGTACAGAATTCTAAAAAACATTACTCTATTGTGTTTAGCTTCTAGTGTTGCTATTAAGACTTACAACACTACTTCCTCTGTTCTCTGTTTCTGGAAGTTGGTTTTGTCTTGGCTCCTGGTTATCATCTTAGAGACTTCTCTCAAATGTCTGGTGATCCTTAAATATATCCACTCGTACTTAGAATGAGATTACAAAAGCTGATTATCTGAATGATGGGAGTTGTTGACATTGAGTTTCATTGTAGAATAAACAGGTTGGGATCTGGTCTTTCACTGTAGAACTCCTAAATGTCACACATTTGTAGGGGCTTTTTCTGGGGCTACTTCCGTTTTTCCAGAAAATATTACAGGCTGGTGGCTCAGGGGTACCCATTTTGCATTTGGCAGCAAGCATCCTGAGAGCGCCATTTTTGCCCCCAGTTTGGAAGCATCTCTAGGAGGCCCATAAGAATGACACCATGTTGTGAGGGGTGGCTTAGATGAAGCTGAATCCCCCAAAATAGAACGTGAGTTTCCTGACATACACTATTAAGATATTCAGTAAAGCACCTGGCAATGCCAGATTGGCTAATATCTTCCTTATTTTCTAGCAGCTGCACACTGCATCCTCCACGTACATGAGGACAGATCGCTGAGCCAGATACTTATATCAGATTCAGAAACCTTTGACCAAGGTAGATTCCAAACTTTAGCTTTTAGCCTTCCGGAACCCAGGTCAGCCATTCTCTCCCTTGCCATAGCACCTACCAGCAGGAGGAGAGGTAGGAGGCAGAAAACTAGCCCATAATGTTATTTGTCTAGACACTGAAGAAGAAAAGCCTGAACTCTGAAAGACCTATGTAGGAATACATGCCTTGTCCCAAGATAAAACTAGGGTAAAAGTCCTAAATATAGCTCATAAAGTTACATTAAATCAAAGACCATATCTTCTGCAATCACACATGATATAAAAACAGATTGACTAGCTCTAGTCAGTTTGGCTCAGTGGATAGAGCGTCAGCTGGTGGACTCAAGGATTCCAAGTTCAATTCCAGTCAAGGAAACATGACTGGGTTGCAAGCTCTGTACCCACTAGGGGGCATGCAGGAGGCAGCCAATCAATGATTTTCTCTCCTCATTGATGTTTCTAGCTCTCTCTTCCTTTCCCTTCCTCTCTGAAATCAATAAAAATATATTTAAAAAAAAAAAAAGAATGAGTAGCTGAAAAATTCATTATGGAACATATGAGAAAAATAACACTAAACATTTCAAAAGTAAATTGGCACCCATGGAATTGAAGTCATCTACATGTATAGGAGAGACCTAGATTTGGTGATGACCATGCTCACTGAAAGCTGGTTTTCCTTCCTTAAGCAGCGTGCTATTATACTCAGAGACTCTCTGGCCATTTAGCTTTATATAAACCATCACTTATTTGGAAACTTCTTAGGCTGCTCAGAATCATAAATGACATGCTAAAGATCCAAACTTGCCCCCAAGACAAATATGTTGCCATCATCGCCATATACATGTCTTCTCCTGTGACAAAAACTAGCAAAAAGAAGAGATGTGTGCTTGGCGGTCAGGCTAGAATGTTAAAGTAGTTGTTGGACCACATAGAAGTGGAAAGTTGACCAACTCCTAATAAGTTGTAAGCACCTTTGAAGTAGAAGGAAAATATGGCTCATGATAGTGCAGTGGCATCCCATTAAGTCTCAGTGTTTGACACTGAGGATCTGAAGGATTCACATTATAGCGTCTGTACATTGTGTAGTAGACAGGCCAGATTGTGATACATACTATTCAGAATGTTCTGTCAGTACACACAGTCACCACCAGGTATTCTCAAAACAACTCAGGAGGAGCCCCTGTAGAATAAGAACAGATATCAAACACTGACCTCAGAAACTATTTTTCTTTTTTTTTCAACTTTTTTTATTCAGTTTATTAATTACATTGTTTCCCCTTTTTTATCCCCCTATATCTTCCCTCCACCCTGTACCTATCCCACCCTCCGCCCTCACCTTCCCCTCCCCAATGTCCTCTCCCATTGTTGCATGATTCTTGTCCAATCTCTTGCTGTACTTCCAACAACACCCTTCTCCCCAAGACTTGTCAGTCCATTCCCTCTCCATGTCCATGTTTCTGTTTTAGTCACCAGTTTATCCTGTTCATCAGCCTATCAGTTCACTTGACTTTTATGTTCATTTGTTGATAGATGTGTATTTGTTGTTCATAATTTATATTTTTACCTTTTTCTTCTTCCTCTTCTTAAAGAATATCTTTCAGCATTTCATATAATACTGGTTTGGTGGTGATGAACTCCTTTAGCTTTTTCTTATCTGTGAAGCACTTTATCTGATCCTCAATTCTGAATGATAGCTTTGCTGGATAGAGTAATCTTGGTTGTAGATTCTTGCTCTTCATTATTTTGAATATTTCTTGCCACTCGCGTCTGGCCTGCATCGTTTCTGTTGAGAAATCCGCTGACAGTAGTATGGGTGCTCCCCTGTAGGTAACCAACTGCTTTTCTCTTGCAGCTTTTCATATTCTCTCTTTATCTTTTGCTCTTGGCATTTTAATTATGATATGTCTTGGTGTGGTCCTCTTTGGTTTCCTATATTTTGGGGTTCTGTGTACTTCTTGGGCTTTTAAGTCAGTTTCTTTCACCAGGTGGGGAAAGTTTTCAGTCACTATTTCTTCAAGTAGGTTTTCATTAACTTGCTCTCTCTCTTTTTCTGGCACCCCAATAATTCGGATGTTGGCTTGCTTGAGGTTGTCCCAGAGGCCCCCTTACGCTATCTTCAATTATCTGAATTCTTTTTGTTTCTTGCTTTTCCAGCTGAGTGGATTTTGCTTCTTTGTATTTCAAATCTTTGACTTGGTTCTTGTGGCCCTCTGGACTGCTTTTAGGACTTTGTGTAATATTTTTTATTTCAGTCTGTGTATGCTTGATTTCTAGTTGGTCCTTTTTGTTATCTGTGAGGGTCTGGTTCGTATCCTCAGAGGTCTTGTTCATTTCCCTGAGGGTCTCATTCATTTCCTTGTAAGTATCATTCATCTCCTTGTAAGTCTCATTCATTTGCTGGTTGGTCTTGTTTATTTCCTGGTAATTCTCATTCAGTTGATCGGCCTTTTGTAGGAGCCTCTTGAAAAGCCTTATAACCGTGGTTTTGAACTCTATGTCTTGTCGTCTTTTCTCCTCCATTTCTTTCACACCTGATTTCTTTCCATGTCTCTGCATGGTGGCTGCTTTATGTGGTGGATATCCTCAAAGGAACAGTGGCTCAGTCTCCCCAGTTACCTGAGGTGGGTACTCCTACTGCAATCCTTTATGGGTTGTATTCAGTATTTTTGAATTTAAACCCCGCTTGTTGTTGTTAGCCCTAGGAGGGTTTGGCCTCCAGGCCAATTGGCTGTGAAGGGAGACTGTGTTCAGGTTGGATGGGCGGAGTCTCTGGGCTGCGTGGCAGCGGCGGCAGCAGCTGGGTCCTATGCGGCACTCGCGCGCGGGTCTCTGTTGGATGGGGATGGCTGCAGACACCTCCAAGAGAAAGCCGCTAGTCTCTTCCCCTTGCCAGACAACTCTGCCTTTCCCCAAATGTGCCTGCACACCAAAAGTCCAGCCCAGGGCTGTAAAATAGATGGTTTCTGGAACCAGGAGACAAGTTTCCCACGGGCAAGTCGCGGGTTTGCACGACCCTTGGGACTAGGAGCCTCTGCCACGCCCCGCTTCCAGGGTGCGTCCCCCGGACCTCGGACCTCGCCAGGTTCCGGGAAATCTGTGCAGGGGGACCTCTTCCCGTACCCGGGATCTCGGATCTCGCCCGGCTCGGGAAATCTGGGTAGTGGGACGCCTCCGCCCTTCCCCGTCGGAGAAATCTGGCTGGGGGTCGCTGCTCCAGCCCCAGCCCGCGCGCGCGCGACCAGGGCAGCTCCTAACCTGTTTCCCTATGAAAGGCTGCGCTCTCTCGGTCCCGAGTCTTAGTGTCCCACCTCCGCTCCTATTAGTGGAGTTTTCATGCAGCCAGCTTTCTGGCGATTCTGGGTGCTTGTCTGTTCCGCTGTTATGTTGTAGTTCCCAAATCGTTGCGCAGGGCAGAACAATAGGTGTTTGCTTATGCCGCCATCTTGGTGTTCCGACCTCAGAAACTATTTTTTAAAAGAACCACAATTTGATTGGAAAAGTTTATAGAGCAATTTATGGTCCAAGATATTTTATATATAATCCTATCTAGTAAAAGTAATATGCAGATTGACCATCACTCCAACACACAAGAAGGCTGCCCCCATGTGTTCAAAAGATCCTGCCCCCATGTGATGGACACCACAAGATGGCCAGAAGGGGAGGGCAGTTAGGGGTGACCAAGCTGGCAGAGAAGTGGGGGACCAAGGCCTGCAGGGGAGAGCAGTTGGGGGAAATCAGGCCTATAGAAAAAGGCAGTTAGGAGTGACCAGGCCAGCAGAGGAGGGAAGTTGGAGGCAAACAGGCTGGCAGGAGAGCAGTTAGACATCAATCAGGCTGGCAGGGAGTGATTGGGGGGTGATCAGGCTGGCAGGCAGAAGCAGTTAGGGGCAATCAGGAAGGCAGGCAGGTGAGTAGTTGGGAGCCAGCAGTTCTGGCTTGTAAGAGGGATGTCCCAGATTGGAGAGGGTACAGGCTGAGCTGAGAGGCAACCCCCCATGCATGAATTTTGTGCACCGGGCCTCTAGTTTTACATATAATAGTACGTCAACCCCGATCAATTGAACCATTCAATTGAGGTCCTGGTTCAATTCCCAGTCAGGGTTTGATCCCCAATGTGGGGTGTACAGGAGGCAGCCAATCATCATTGATGTTTCTACCTCTTCCTCTCTGAAATTAATTTTTTAAATCTACAAAAAAAAAAAAACTACAATGAGATACTACCTCACATCTGTTAAAGTGGCCATTATCAACAAGACAAGCAATAACAAGTGTTGGAGAGGTTGTGGAAAAAGTGAACCCTCATTCACGCTGGTGGGAATGTAGAATGGTACAATCACTATGGAAAGCAGTCTGGCAATTCCTCAAAAAACTGAGAATAGAGTTACCATACAACCCAACAATCCCATTCCTGGGTATATACCCCGGAAAACTCGAAATCATGTATTTGCAAAGATATATGCAACCCTATATAATGTTCATTGCAACATTTTTCATGGCAACCAAAAAATGGAAACAACCAAAGTGTCCTGTGATAGAGGATTGGAAAAGATGTGGTATATGTACACAATCAAATACTATCAGCCATAGAAAGGATGAAATACTGCCATTTACAACAACGTGGATGGACCTTGAAAATACTATGCCAGATGAAATAAGTCAGAAAAAGCTAAGAACATTATGATTTCACTCATATGTGGAATATAACACTGAAACTCATGATCACAAATAGCAGTATCATGGTTGCTTAATGAAACAAGGTCTTAATAATTGTGATGGGATAAGATTTGACTTTGGGTAGTGGGCACACAATGCAATATACAGATCTTGTAACCTAGAAACTCACACCTCAAACGTATTGATCATATTAACCAATGTCACCCCAATAAATTATTTAAAAAGAAAAAAAAATAAGATACCTTGGAATGCACTTAACCAAGAGGGTAAAAGACCTATTCTCGGAAAACTGTAGGACATTGAAAAAGGAAACAGGTGGAAGCATATACCATATTCATGGATTGGGAGAATTTACATCATTAAAATGTCCTTACTACCTAAAGCAATCTATAGATTCAATGCAATTCCTATTAAAATACCAGTAGCATACTCCATAGATCTAGAACAAATACTCCAAAATTTTATATGGCACCAAAAAGACCCTGAATAGCTGTAGCAATCTTGAGAAAGAACAAAGTTGGAGGGATCACAATACCCTATATCAAGTTATATTGCATGCCCTTGTGATCAAAACAGGCTGGTACTGTCACAGGAACAGGCATAGAGATCAATGGAACAGAACAGAAATCAATCCATATCATTATGGTCAATTAATATTTGACAAAATAGGCAAGAACATACAACAGAGTAAAGACAGTATATTTATTGACGACAGTGTTATTACTGATGCTAGGAAAATTAGACAGGTACATGCAAAACAATGAAACTAGACCACCACCTTATACCATACACAAGAATAAACAAAGTGGGTAAAAGATTTAAATGTAAGTCACAAAATCATGAAAACCCTAGAAGAAATCATAGACAGCAAAATCTCAGACAACTCATGTAGCAGAATTTTCACAATACACCTCTGACTGAGGGCAAAAAAGACAAAGGAAAAAATAAATGGGACTATATAAAACAGCCTCTGTACAGCAAAGGAACCCATCATCAAAATAAAAGGGAACCCACTGTATTGGAGAACATATTAGCTAATGACAATCCGATAAAGGGTTAATTTCCAAACTATATAAAGAACTCATACAACCTAGCAAAGGAAGGCAAATAACCCCATTTAATGGAATGGGATGCTGTCCAACTCACAGGGCCTGAAAAGGCACTTTTCCAAAGAGGACATATAAAAAAAATGCTCAAAGTCACTGAACATCAGAGATGCAAATTAAAATGACAATGAGATATCTCATATCTGTCAGAATGGCTACCATCAATTAGTCAACAAACTACAAGTACTGGCAAGGATGAGAAAAGGGAATCCTACCTAGTACACTGATGGTGAGAATGCAGATTAGTGCAGCCACTGTGGAAAACACTATGGAACTTAAGCAAAAAAATAAAAATGGAGCTACTATTTGACCCAATGATCTCACTACCAAAAATAGATCCTAAGAAGCTTAAATCACCAGTCAGAAAGAATATATCCATCCCTATGCATAGCAGCATTATTTACAATAGCTAATATCTGGAAACAGCCCAAATGCTCATACCAATACAAAAGTAATGGTACATTTATACAATGGAATACTATGCAGCTATAAAAAAGAAAGATTTCTTACCCTTTGCAACAGCATGGATAGATCTGGAGAGTATTATGCTGAGTGAAATAAGCCAATCAGAGGAAGACAAACATCACATTGTCCCAATATGTGGAATCTAATGAACATAATAAACAGACAAACAGGATAGGTCAGAGATATAGAATAGAATGACATAGCTGGGAGGATAGAGGAGGCGGAAAGATGAAAAGAGATTAACCAAAGAACTTTATATACATACTAGAGGCCCAGTGCACAATCGTGCACAATGTGTGTCCCTCAGCCCTGCCTGCACCCTCCCCAGTCCTTCGGGATTGGGCCTAAACTAGCAGTTGGACATCCCTCTCACAATTCAGGAATGCTGGCTCCCAACTGCTCACCTGCCTGCCTTCCTTATTGTCCTAACTGCTTCTGCCTGCCAGCCTGATCACCCCCTAAGCACTCCCCTGACAGCCTAATTGATGCCTAACTGCTCTCCTGCCACCTGATTGCCCCTAACTGACCTTTCCTGCAGGCCTAGGCTCCCCCCCGCCACATTCCTTCTCTGCAGGCCCGGTCACCCCTACTGACCTCTGCCAGCCTGGTCACCCCTAACTGCCCTCCCCTCAGGTTTGATCAGTCCCAACTGCCCTCCCTTGCAGGCCTGGTCAATCCCAACTGCCCTCCCCCTGCTGGCATTCTTGTGGTGGCCATCTTGTGTCCACGTGGGGGCAGCCATCTTGTATGTTGGAGTGACAGTCAATTTGCATATTACTCTTTTATTAGATAGGATAGAGCAGTGGTCGGCAAACTGTGCCTCATGAGCCACGTTTTGCCGTTCTGTTGACTAATGAATTTGCTGACCACTGGGATAGAGGCCTGGTGCACAGGTGGGGCCAGCTGGTTTGCCCTGAAGGGTGTCCCAGATGAGGGTGGGGGTTCCCTTGGGGCATGGGGTGGCCTGGGTGAGTGACCTGTGGTAGTTTGCATGCTGGCCACCACCCGCCCCGTTCCCCCCCCCCCACCCCATGACCCAAGCAGAGGCCCTGGTATCTAGGATTTATCTTCCATAATTGAAACTTTGTATCCTTGAGCAGAGGCTAGGGCTGGCCAGAGTGGGTGGAAGCTTGGCTTCCTCCATTGTCAAGGAAACCCAAGTCTCCTGCTCACTCCATGGCTGCAGCTGTGTTGGTCGGGTTAATTTACATACTTGCTATTGATTGGCTGGTGGGCATGGCTTGTCAGCGTAGCAGAGGTACGTTCAATTTACATGTTTCTCTTTTATTAGTGTAGACTAGAGACTTGGTGCATGAAATTTGTGCAGGGAGGGATCCCTCAGCCCAACCTGCACCCTCTCCAATCTGGGATGTCTCCTTCGGGATGTCTGACTGCCGGTTTAGGCCCATCCCATAAGGTGATCGATCAGGCTGGCAGGGGGGGCAGTTAGGGGCAACTAGGCAGGCAGGTAGAGTGTTTAGCGGTGATCAGGCAGGTAGGAAGGCAAGCGGTTAGGAGCCAGTGATTCCAGACTGCAAGAGGGATCAGGCAGGCAGGTAGAGTGTTGGCCTGTGAACTGAAGGATCTGGGTCTGACTCTGGACAAGGGCTTGGTCCCCAGTGGGGAGCATGCTAGAGGCAGCCAGTCAATGATTCTCTCTCATCATTGATGTTTCTTTCTCTTTCTCCCTCTTCTTCCCCCTCTCCCTTCCTCTCTAAGGTCAATAAAAGTACATGTTTTTAAATGTGGAAAATTAGAAGCTTCATATGTTCATTGCTGGTGTGAATATAAAATGATAAGTTTACATTGGAAAGTAGTATGGCAGTTCCTCAAAATGTTAAACATACATGATTTAGCAATTTTACTTCTGGGTATATATCCAAGATAAAGAAGAATAAATGCCCTCCACACACACATACACACATACACACACACACACACACACACACACACCAAAAAAAAACACTTGTATACAAATGCTTACAGCAGCAGCATTCATAGTAGCCAAAGATGAAAATAACACAAATGTTTATCAACTGCTGGATAAACAAAATCTGGTATTGCACATGATGGAATATTATTTGGCAATAAAAAAGAATGAAGTAATGTCTGGCTGGTATAATGCAGTGGTTGAGCACTGAGCCAGGAATCTGGAGGCCACCAGTTTGATTCACAGTCAGGATACCCAGGTTGTGGGCTTAATCCCCTGTTTGGAGGGTGGGGGGAAGTAGGAGGCAGTTGATCAATGATGTTTCTCTCATCGATGTTTATATATCCAACTCCCCCTTCTCTCTCTCTCTAAGAAAATAATAATATTTTTAAATATATTTTATTCATTTTTTTACAGAGAGGAGGGGAGAGGGATAGAGAATTAGAAAAATTGATGAGAGAGAAATATTGATCAGCTGCTGGGGATGTGCCTGCAACCAAGATACATGCCCTCAACCAGAATTGAACCTGGGACCTTTCAGTCTGCAGGCCATTGCTCTTACCACTGAGCCAAAGAGGTCAGGGCAATAAATATTTTTTTAAAATAAAAAAAGAATGTAGAACTGATACTACTGCCACTTGAATGAACCTGGAAAACATTACCCTAAATGAAAGAAGCCAAAAGTATCAATTGGCATATTTTACAGGTCTAGAACAAACTCCAAAAATTCACTTGGAATAAAAAATAGCTGCAGCAATCCTGAGAAAGAAGCACAAAGTTGGAGCAATCACAATACCATGTATCAAGCTATATTACAAAGCCACTGTTCTCAAAACTGCCTGATACTGGCACAAAATGAGACATATAAACCAATGGAACAGAAAAGAGAACCCAGAAATCCACCCAAGCCATTATGCTCAATTAATATTTAACAAAGGAGGCAAGAGCATACAGTTGAATTAAGACCGTCTCTTTAATAAATGGTGCTGGGAAATTTGGACAGATACATGCAAAAAAATGAAACTAGATCACCAACTTACACCATACACAAAAACAAACTCAAAATGGCTAAAGGACTTGAATTTAAGATGGGAAACCATAAAAATCCTACAAGACTCCATAGGCTGCTAGCAAAATAGCAGACATATGTCGCAGCAATATCTTTACAAATACAGCTTATAGGGCAATGGAGACTAAGGAGAAAATTTAAAAATAGGACTACATCAGAAGAAAAAGCTTCTGCACAGCAAAAGAAACCATCAACAAAACAACAAGAAAGCCCACTGCATGGGAGAACATATTTGTCAATGATATTCTGATAAGGACTTAGTATCTCCAGAATTTACAGAGAACTCATACTACTTAACAAAAGGAAGATAAACGATCCAATAAAAAAAAGTGGTCAAAGGATATAAATAGAACTTTTCGATAAAAGACATACAGAAGGCCGAGAGACATGAAAACATGCTCAGAGTCACTAATCATTGGAGAGATGCAAATCAAAATGACAATGAGATACCATCTCACACCTGTCAGAATGGCACTCATCAACAAATCAACAAACAGCAAGTCCTGGCAAGGGTGTGGAGAAAAGGGAACCCTCCTGCACTGCTGGTGGGAATGCAGACTGGTGCAGCCACTGTGGAAGACAGTATGAGTTTCCTCAAAAAACTAAAAATGGAACTGCCATTTGGTCCAGTGATCCCACTTCTAGGAATATAACCCAAGAAACCAGAAACACCACTCAGAAAGGATATATGCATCCCTATGTTCATAGCAGCACAATTTATAATAGCTAAGATTTGGAAACAGCCAAAGGGCTCATCAGCAGATGAATAGATTAAAAACTGGTGTTACATCTACATAATAGAATACTATGCTGTTGTAAGAAAGAAAGAACTCTTACCATTTGCAACATCATAGATCAAACTGGAGAGCATTATACTAAACTAAATAAGCCAGTCAGAGTAAGATAAGTATCACATGATCTCATTTGTAGAAGATAATGAACAACATAAATTGATGAACAAAAATAGATCCAGACACCGAGGCACATAGAACAGACTGTCAAACTTTAGAGGGAAAGTAGGAGAGAGTGGGAGTAAGGAGGAGAGATCAACCAAAGGACTTGTATGCATGCATATAAGCATAACCAATGGACACAGACACTAGGGCAGTGAGGGGTGGGAGCAGGCTAGTGGTGGTCAATGAGGGGAAAAAGAGACATGTAACACTTTCAACAATGAAGGAGGGAGGAAAGAAGAAAGGAAAGAGCCACAGAAGTCCACACTAATAAAAGAAAAACATGCAAATTAACCATCACTCTGCTATACCCACCAGCCAATCAGGAGCAGGTATACAAATTAACCCAACAAAGATGGTGGCAGCCACAGAGCTGGAGTGAGCAGGAGGCTTGGGTTGCCCCCAGTGATGGAGGAAGCCAAGCTTCCCAACTGCCCTGGATGGCCCTGGCCTCTGCTCAAGGCTACAAAGTTTCAATTATAGAAGATAAATCCCACATATCTGCTTCCAGCCAGTCTTGGCCTCCACTCAAGGAGGCTCTGAAAAGAAAAAAGAAAGAAAGCCCCTTACAGAGGCTGGCCACACCGCCATGTGTGAGGGTCCCCGCTGGAGGGTTTGGCCAGTCTGCAAACAGCCATTAGCCCATCAGCCAGGCTGGCCAGGCACCCCAGTGGGACCTCCCACCCTAAAGGGGGTGTGGCCAGCTTGAAGACCTCAGCCCTTCACCTAGGCTGGCCACACACCCCCAGCAGGGACCCTCACCCCATGGGGTCATGACTGGCCTGCAAACCACCACAGGCCCCTCGCCCAGGCCACCCCTTAGCCCAAGGGGACCCCCACCCTGATCCAGGACACCCTTTGGGGCAAACCAGCTGGTCCCTACCCTTGCACCAGGCCTCTATCTATACTAATAAAAGGGTAATATGCTAATTAGACTGGGAGACCTTCCAGGAGACCTTCCAGATGTTCTTCTGGACAAAGCCTTGGTGGCAGGGCCAAGGGAGAGGTGGTTAGAGGCCAAGAGGGGAGGGCAGTTGTGGGTGATCAAGCCAGTTGTGGGAGCCATTGGAGGTGATCAGGCCAGCAGCAGGGGGCAGTTGGAGGCGAGCAGGCCATTAAGGGGGGGTCAGTTGGGGGTGATCAGGACAGCGGGGGGGAGGGGTAGTTTGGAGTGAGCAGGCCAGCAGGGGGGCAGTTGGGGGCAAGCAGGCCAGCAGGGGGGCATTTAGGGGTGATCAGGCAGGCAGGCAGGTGAGCAATTAGGAGCCAGCAGTCCCAGATTGCAAGAAGGATGTCCAACTGCCGGTTTAAGCCCAATCCCTGTAAACCAGAAGTAGGACATCCTTCAAGGGGTCCCAGATTGGAGAGGGTGCAGGCCAGGATGAGGGACACGCCCTCTACCTGTGCATCTCTAGTATTATTATATGCTTCTGCTCATATGAAAGCCCAGTATAGGAACCTCTAAAGAGACAAAGCTATATTAGTGATTAATTAGTTGTGAGTGAGGGGAGGTAGGGTCAGATAAGGTGGGGAGAATGAGCTACGATAGATAAAACATCAACATGATGAAAATGTTCTAAAATTGGCTATGGTGATGGGTGCACATATCCAAATATACTAAAGCTGAGAAGTTGGGTGTAGTCAGAGGTTTGTTTAGTTTGTGGAACTAGAAGACCCCCAAGTAAGTTTAGTGGCAGTTAAAGGGGAGCCTTGTAGTGTATCAGAAGGTACACTTGACTTGTTTCCTCATCTGTAAGAGTTTTGGATTTGAAAGGCAGTGTTTACAGGGATTGAGAGCAAAGATTTTGGAGCACGACTTGCCTGGTTTCAGATATTCACTATCCTTTTAATCTTGGACATATTATTTATTCTCTAAGCTTCAGATTACATAAAATGGGGATAATAATTATATACTTACCTAATACAACTGCTGTGGGGAATATGTATACACACATATCTTATTTAGAACAATGCCTGCTGCATAGTAAGCTTACTGTTATAAAATTGAAGTCCTTTTCAGATCTATTATGTTATATAGTCAATTTCTGCCAGCCTGACGTTTCAAGGTAGAGATCTGAACTAGAGATGTAGGCTAATCATTTCCTGTCTAAAATGTTATTGAACACATGGTATGAGATACCCAAGGAGAAAATGGAAAGAACATACGAATAGCAAGCACAAGTGTTTAGGAATATTTTATTTGGGAACAAGAGGCAGGAGTATATAGAAGAGGCCAATAAAGAACATTCAGAGATAGAGATGGAAAAGTAGGAGATACGGTCATGAAAGCCAAGTGAAACAGAAAAGGTAGCCTTTTAGAGTAGAGGCCACTTGAGCTGAGTGTGAAGGTTTGTGGGACACAGCTAATAGGGAGAAGTTCAAGATGAAAGCAAAGGAAATTAATTGATGAAGCAGTTTTGCAATGATTCAAGAAGAAGATCATTTCTTTGAGTTGGAATAAAAAGGGAAAGCTATATTTTGATACAATCAAATTGGAGTTGAGAAAGTTGGAAGTTGGGGAAGCTCATGTTGGATAACTTCAATTTTTCGCCATAAACTAGGAGGCAAGGCCATCTGGAAAGAACCAAGTTTCAAATATTGTCCCTAATTCTGCCTTTTGTATGAATGAAAAACAAATGATCCATGTCCGTTACAATGGGTAATATATACTGAGCCGTTAATGTCTTGCTAAGAGCTTATTTCAAACTTAAAACACCCCTAACAGGCAAATGGTATCAGTTTCATCCTATCCAATAAAGAGGGAATATGCTAATTGACCATCACTCCATCACAAAGATGGCTGTGCCCACAGCTGAGGCCCAGTTTCCTTAAGGAGCCTTAATGAGCAATCAGCAGGGACCTGAGGCTATACTCTCCCCTGCCCCCATGGGGCTTGACACGGGACCTCAAGTTGCGCTTCCAGTCCTGGTGCTGGGCTAGGGAACCTCAGGCTGCTCCGCCCACCCCAGCGCCAGGCCAGAAGACCTCAGGCTGCACCCTCCGCTCCAGTACCAGGCCAGGGGACCTGAGGCTGTGCTCCCTGCCTAGCGGGGCTTGAGGGGACCTCAGTGTGCACCCCCAGTACTGGGTTAGGGGAACTGAGGTCACAATCCCTGCTCAGCAGAGCTTGACAGGGGACCTGAGCCTGCACCCCCCTGCCGGTGGGGCTTGAAGGGGGACCTGAGGCTGTGCCCTCCTCCCAGTGCTGGTCCAGGGGACCTGAAGCTACCACCTTCCCCCCCCCACCCGCCTGGTGGGGCTTGACAAGGGACCTCAGGCCATGTCCCCCACCTAGCAAGGCTTGACAGGGACCTCAAGGCATGCCCCCTGCCCCAGTCTGGGCTGGGGGACCTCAGGCCATGCCTCCCATCCTGGTGCCAGGCCAGGGGACCAGAGGCTATGTCCTCTGCCCAGTGGGGTTTGACAAGGGTGGGACTGGCTGGGTCTGGATCTAGGCCATTGGGGTTGGGGAGGGCAGCTGGGTCTGGGTCTCATGAGATTTTGAGGCGCAAGTGGGTGGGCGGGGACTTGACTCTGGGTCTTGTGGCGCACGCCAGACTCTGACAGGAGGAAGGTTTTCATATACATTTTACTAATTTTCTTTCATCTCTGACACTTCTATTATAGAGAAAGGGCAGATAGCAATATTAAATTATTTCCTCTAATTAATTCACTTTTAATGTGCACGAATTTCGTGCACTGGGCCATTAATATCTACATATTATAGGAGGTATTACATGAGCCAGAAAGCTCTGGAAATTGCTCAAGGTTATCCAGCTAATAAGAGGTATAACCAAGGCTTTATATGAAATATATCATTGACCTATACTGTAGATATGTGGAAAGTAATCTTTTCTTTGCTTTTATATTTTGTAACAGGTGACAACCAAAGCCAAACAACTGAAGGATTCAGTCACCTGCTCCCCAGGTGAGTTAGCATCTTCTTCACCCCATTAATCTAAAGCAGTTTCTTTAAAATAAACCCCTTTTTATAACATCTTCTTTAAACCCGATGGTATAATAGCTTTGACCAGTGAAGTCTATTGACCAAACCTCTAAAAGGTGTCAAATCAGCCCTAGCTGGTTTGGCTCGGTGGATAGAGCGTCAGCCTGCAGACTGAAGGGTCCCAGGTTTGATCCCCAGTGTGAGCATGCAGGAGGCAGCTGATCAATGGTTCTCTGTCATCATTGATATTTCTTCCTCTCTCTTCCTCTCTGAAATCAATTAAAATATATTTAAAAAATAAAAGGCATCAAATTATAGGAACCAACTAGCCAATTCAGGCCTAAACATATAGTGGGTGCTAAGATGTATGTGGTAAGTTTAAAGAATTATTTAAAAAAACCTGTTCTCCTCTAGTTGGGGGTCAGGGATGAAGGCTGTGCAGTGTTCCCTAAACTGCCCCACTCCACACACTGCCCTCAGAAGAGACAACAAGCAGTTTTCCTAAGAATCTATGTTTCTGCAAATGTTTCCTCCAAGACTAACTGGAATTGTATTATTGTCTCTGTACTGTTTGCCTAGAACCAGGAAGTCAGAAAATGCCTCCTAAACCTTCCAACTTAACCTAAACACAGGTCCCAGGGAGAGTAGTGCAGGTGAGCAAACCCGGAGGTGCCCGAAGTCACCCCCGAATGGGCTCATCGTGGGGTCTGCAGGTGGAGGAAAGGGCGTTTCCAGATTCCTTTTCTGCCAGTGGTCACTGTCTGGGCATGGAGGCAGGAACAGGCAGTGAGGTGTTGTGAAAGAAGCCGACCTCCACGGCATTCTCCAAAATGCATTCTGGAAGGGCAGTGTGGTGTAGGCAAGTGGACAGGCAGATGGGTCCTCCCAGAGCGTTGGCGCAGGGCGGGAACGTGCAGCTGGGTATTTCAGGGCAGCTCTGAGGTGCCACCTGGGGCTGGGAGGCTGAGCCAGTTTGCCCGCTTTCCGGAACGAGCAGGGTCCGTCGCGGCGGCACCAGAGCAGCGTTGAGTGGGGAGCAGACCCCACGGTGCGTGTCACCTGCGGATGGTGGCACCGCAGTTGTGCTGATGGAAGAAAGGACAGCTCTGGGTAGTGCAGAACTGCCTTCCTAACCTCAAAGGCAGCAGCTGTTTCTTCTCGGGAGGCCAGTGCCCTTTGATCCGGGTGCATCCGCCGTTCCTCAGAGTCGGGTTCCACCCACCTCTGCTGCCTCCTGAGGTGACTTTCCTCATCGGTAATGTGAGGACGCCGGTACCTGTCCTCCTAGACCAGTGGTCAGCAAACGCGCCAAATATCAACCGTACAACGATTAAAATTTCTTTTGAGAGCCAAATTTTTTAAACTTAAACTATACACGTAGGTACATAGTTATTAACTTAATTAGGGTACTTCTAAGCTGGCCTTTGCTAAAAACTCAAGGGGCCAAAGAGCCGCATGTGGCTCGCAAGCCGCAGTTTGCCGACCACTGTCCTAGACTCTAGAAAGGACACATGACTAGAGCAAAGTGAACAGTGAGTGAGACGACATGTGAGACGCCTAGGACAGCGTTTGCGGTGTGCGAGGCCGCCTCGGCCCCTCCATCTCCCCACTGACCCTTTCATCCACGGTGCCCCCCCCCCCCCCCCCCCCCAGGGACGGTGCGGCTCTCTGAGCTCAAGTCGACAGCTCAGCATCCCAGGCCCAGCAAGGCCGCCGTGGCCCTGCCCGACGACATCATCACGCAGCGGGAAGACGCCGGGCAGGACAGCGAGCCGGAGCAGGACGGGCCGGAGGCCCCAGGAGGCCAGCCGAGGAGACGCAAGCTGGCCCGGCCGCCCGAGGCAGCGGCGAGGACAGAGCCGGAGGAGAAGTCCCGAGGAAAGAGGCAGAAGGACTTCGATATATCAGAACACAACGCGTCGAGCGATGAGGAGAGCCAGAGGAGAGAGAGAAGCCGCACTGCCGAGGACCCATGGACTCAGAATCAGCAGAAGCTTCTGGAATTAGCATTACAGCAGTACCCAAAGGGATCCTCTGACCGCTGGGACAAAATAGCCAAATGCGTCCCGTCCAAGAGTAAGGTGGGTGAGGCGGGGAAAGGCGGGGCAGCCACCGAAGTGGCTGCAGCCAGCTCTGCCCCGTCGGCCCTCCGCCCCAGTCCCGCCCTCTGTCCGCGGCCGTCCCGGGGGCTCGGGTCTCCCTGCTGTCCGGGGCCTGTGCACTCGGCCGATGAGGGGCATGAACGGGGTCAGCAGTCCAAGTTGATCATTATACAGACTAGTTTTCCTCAGAAAATTCCAGGCATGGAACACAAATGTCACCCCCGGCCACCCTGCCAGCCTCTGAGCATTTGCTCTCCCGGGTGGCCGCTCCCTCTGAGCAGAGTGAGGAGGTTTCTCACAATCACGGAGCCCCCGAGCTCCATGACCAGCCTTAGCCAAAGGGCCGTGTGGCCCCAGCTCTGCCGGCGGCTCTGGACTCGCAGGAGCCGCAGCTGACCGAAGACCCTGCGGCGTGTGTGCATGGGGGTCGGGGTGAGAGTGACATTTAGGGTTCCGCTTACCCTCTGTGGCCTTGACTTTTTTTTTTCTTTTTTTTCTTTTTCTTTTTTTTTTAGGGTTAGGGTTAGTGTTAGGGCTAGGGTTAGGGTTAGGGTTAAGGCTAGTTCTAGGGTTATGGTTAGGGTTAAGACTGGGGATAGGGCTAGGGTTAGGGCTAGTGTTAGGGTTAGGGCTAGTGCTAGGGTTAGGGTCAGGATTAGGGTTAGGGCTACGGTTAGGGCTGGGGCTAGGGTTAGGGCTCCCGCTAGGGCTAGGGTTAGGGTTAGGGTTAGGATTAGGATTAGGGTTAGGGTTAGAGCTATGGTTAGGGTTAGAGATAGGGATAGAATTAGGGTTAAGGTTAGGGTTAGGGCTAGTTCTAGGGTTAGGCCTAGCTGTGGCCTTGACTTTTATAAGACGTTGCTCCCCATTGAGTGTCTGCTTCAGTACATCTGCAGACAGTCCTCGGACAGGAGCTCAGACTGGCGGGCGGACCGTGTCGCTGGAGAGCGCCAGCCCAGCCGCCTTTGCCCTCTGCTCTGGTCTTTCCCACTCGGCCGGTGACACTCGGCCTCCAGGGCGTCTCTCCTGTGGCTGTGTCCTTCTGTCTGAGGCACAGGAACACTGAGAAATCAGAACCCTTCTCTCTGCTTCTGTGCCTTTTCCTCAGTAGCCTCTGGGCACATCGACGTTCATTGACATTCATATTTTTTTAATTGAAATTCTACGTTGGACAATCTAGCTTGTGGCCATGACTGTCCCCGTGTGTACAGGTCTAGTTATCTATCACCTACTTTAAAATGAGGAGTCACGATTTCTCAGGGAGAAAAATAAAGCCATTATCAGTTGATCTGTTTGAGAAACACAGACTCCCGCCTCTCCAACTGCTTTGCCAGAAGTAATTTCCCCTAAATTTCTCCAGCATCTGTCAGGACACAGGCCTGTGTATATGTGATGAACTGACACTGGTGTAAAAGGAAGGAGAGGGAACTGGCTTCCTTAGGCTCTCAAAAGAAACCGCATGCCTTGGGGTTTGGAAACCTTCCTGTCTCAACCAGAAACGAGCAGCGCTTTTCCTGTCCTGCAGAACTTCCCTTTCAGCCTTGCCATTAGCACCGGGCCCAGCAAAGGCTGCCGGGGCTCACCTGCTGGGCATGCCTCCACGAGTGGCCGGAGCGGGGGTCCACACAGCCTTTGGGGGGAGGCGCACCCGAAGGAGAATATCCTGGATGCCTGGCCTCACGTGTTTTGGTTTGTCTGAAGTGACGTGTTGTGATGAAACACTGAAATGTTAACATGATCGTTATAGTTAGCAAAGTGAAAGTCACGGCGCCTCACAGACAGCCGCCACTGGCCCCTCATCTAGCAAGTCGCTCCACGCCCTGAGCCAGAGGTCCAGCTGGCCGCCTCCTTGCACCTAACCTAACCTTATCTTCCTGTGACCAGCGGGACCCACCTAGCAAATTCTGGGCAGGTCCTGTGCAAAGGGAATGGACATGAGACTGTCTCATCGTCACTGGGCACAACCGCTTCTCGGCCTTTTGGCTAAGATCAAGTGTAGTCTCCCTGTCGCTGGGCACAGCCAGCAAGCAGGCTCACCCGGGAAGGGATTGTTTCACCTCTCTGGTTTGCAGAAGTAATTGTTTCACCTTTCTTTTTCTTCCCGCAGGAAGACTGTATCGCTAGATACAAGTTGCTGGTTGAACTGGTCCAAAAGAAAAAACAAGCTAAAAGTTGAATATTCTGGAAGATGATATTCACCTTCATTTTCCAAAATGAGTATTTTAAAACTCTTATGCAGAAATTTGCATTTTGTACCTCAGCATTCTATGAATCATGTGCCTTAATAAAAAAATAATAAGTTTAAAGTAAATGTTGTGCTGTACTGTTTAAACAAATACTGAGTTAAAGGAGAAAAAGAATTGGGGTATTTTACCACTTATTCTCTAATTACCACCAACTTTAATGGGGAACAAACTGAATAGTGCCTTCCAACAATCAGACAAATATATGATTTTGAAGGAACAGATGAGTAGACCAGCGATTTTCAACATTTTTCATCTCACTGCACATAAACTTTACTAAAACTAGAGCCCCGGTGCACGAAATTCATGCACGGGGGTTGTGGGGAGATATCCATTAGCCCAGCCTGCACCCTCTCCAATCTGGGACCCCTCGAGGGTTGTCCAACTGTCCGACTGGCCTAAACGGGCAATCAAACATCCTTCTCACAGTCCAGGACTGCTGGCTCCAAACTGCTTGCCTGCCAGCCTCCCTGATTGCCCCTAACCGCTTCTGCCACCTGCCTGATCACCCACTAACCACTACCCTGCCAGCCTAATTGATGTTTAACTGCTCCCCTGCCAGCCTATTTGACCCCCAACTTCCCTCCTCTGCCAGCCTGGTCACCCCTAACTGCCCTCCCCTGCAGGCTTGATCACCCCCAACTGCCCTCCCTTGCAGGCCTGGTCCCTCCCAACTGCCCTCCCCTGCTGGCCATCTTGTGGTCGCCACCTTGTGTCCACATGGAGACAGGACCTTTGACCACATGGGGGCAGCCTTCTTGTGTGTTGGAGTAATGGTCAGTCTGCAAATTACTCTTTTATTAGATAGGATGCCTGGTGCATGGGTGGGGGCCAGCTGGTTTGCCCTGAAGAATGTCCTAGATCAGGGTGGGGTTTCCCTTGGGGTGAGGGGCGGCCTGGGTGAGGGGCCTGTGGAGGTTTGCAGGCTGGCCACACACCCCCAGCGCCTAAGCAGAGGCCCTGGGATCTGGGATTAATCTATATCTACAATTGAAACTTTGTAGCCTGGAGCGGAGCCAAGCCTTCTGCTTGCTCTGGAGCCATTTCTGTTTGAAACATTGTAGCCTAGAGTGGAGGCCTAGGCCAGCAACGGCAGACTGAAAGCTTGGCTTCCTCCATTGCCAGGGAAACCCAAGCCTCTGTTCTCTCCAGCTCAGTGGCTGCCGCCATTTCTGTATCTTTTATAATTGAAACTTTGTAACATTGAGTGGAGGCCTAGGGAGGCAGAAAGCTTGGCTTCCTCTGTTGCTGGGGAAACCCAAGCCTTCCTCCTGCTCTCAGTGGCAGCAGCCATCTTGGCTGGGGTTTATTTGCATAATTTTTTCCTGATTGTTTGGTGGCCGTGGTTGTGGGCGTGGCTTGTAAGTGTGGTGAAGGTATGGTCAAATTTGCATATTACTCTTATATTAGATAGGATTCTGCAGCACACCAAAAGATATATATATATATATATATATATATATATATATATTACATTATTTGCCGATCTGACACACACAAAAAAAAAGTATAGGGTTGGCTGTTGCCATGTTTTTACTTGACAATCTAAGGCCGTGGTCAGCAAACTGTGGCTCGTGAGCCACATGTGGCTCTTTGGCCCCTTGACTGTGGCTCTTCCACAAAATACCACAGCCTGGGCGAGTCAATTTTGAAGAAGTGGCATTAGAAGAAGTTTAAAAAATTTGACTCTCAAAAGAAATTTCAATCGTACTGTTGATATTTGGCTCTGTTGACTAATGAGTTTGCCGACCACTGGTTTAAGGGAAAAGAGGTCAGTGCTCCTGACTAAATAGCCAGGTGTTGCCCTAGCCCAGTGATCGGCAAACTCATTAGTCAACAGAGCCAAATATCAACAGTATAACAACTGAAATTTCTTTTGAGAGCCAAGTTTTTTAAACTTAAACTTCTTCTAACGCCACTTCTTCAAAATAGACTCGCCCGGGACGTGGTATTTTGTGGAAGAGCCACACTCAAGGGGCCAAAGTGTCGCATGTGGCTCGAGAGCTACAGTTTGCCGACCTCAGCCCCGGTTTGGCTCAGTGGATAGAGCGTCAGCCTGCAGACTGAAGGGTCCTGGGTTCAATTCCAGCCATAGGCACATGCCCAGGTTGGGGGCTCCATCCCCAGCAAGGGGCATGCAGGAGGAGGCAGCCTATCAATGATTCTCTCTCATCATTGGTATTTCTGATGTTTCTAGCTCTCTCCCTTTCCCTTCCTCTGTGAAATCAATAAAAATATTTTTTAAAAATCACTATTTTGTCCTATTAGTTTTTTAAAAATATGTATCTATTGATTTTTAGATAGGAAGGGAGAGGGAGATAGAAACATTGATGAGAAAGACAAATCTATTGGCTACCTCCTACACACACCCCATTGGGGATTGAATCCACAACCCAGATATGTGCCCTGACCAGGAATCGAACCCAGGACCTCAATCCATTGAGCCGTACCAGCCAGGCTGTCATGTTAATTTCGATTGAACTTTTTCTTAATGTTTGTGTTTAAACTGTCACCATCAAGCTGGAGTGTTGCTGTTTATATTTTCTATCGTTTGCTCAAGGATTGGAAACAGTTTGCTAAGTGCAAACTGCCTAAACTTAAACCATTCAGATCACCAAAACACACTTAAGGAAAGTGATTTGTTAAAGTATTTACAAAGATGCTGTATTTCTGTAAGGATGGAAATCAGGTTCCAGTTTCCTCCTTTCCCAGTTCCTCCACTGGAAAACCAGGGAATGATGGAGGCATTCTGTGTCACCCTGCCAGCTCGCTCCCCACCCCCTCCCCGGGCGGCCAGCTCCCTGCATGGACTCGGGCGACGGGAACCTGCCACGGGCATGCAAAATCCCTCTTGGGTGTGCAGTTCCTGGAGAGGAAACCTCTTTCACTAGGTGCCTGAGGGTCTCTCACCCAAAACGGCGACCGCCTCACTGTGGTGTTTCCTCTGCGGCAGCCCCTGCAGAGCCAGGTGGCACCTGGGGGGCCTCAGACACAAGGCCTGAGCTAGGCCTTGGAGTCGAGTCATTTCCCATCTTCAGCTGCAGCCTCCGACACCTGAGCCGCCTCAGGAAAAGGCTGCCTGGCCTTGTTTCCTCTTAGGTGCAGCCTCCCATCGGCAGTCTGGGTCAGCCCCGCGCTGAGTCTGGATCAGGTCTAGTGAGCAAGCAGGGGGACCACATGGAGGGCGCAGGGGCTGGATGGCGGGGGGCTGGGGAGGAGGCCGGGCGGTGCGAGGAAGAAGCTGTCTGCCGGTCCGGTCCGGCAGCACTGGCCTGGCTGCAGGCACCTCACCCACGCCTCCTCCCCCAGCCCCCCCGCCAGCCTCCCCCCCCCCCCCCCACCAGCCTCCCAGAGGCTCTTCCTGGAGGTCCTGGCCTTTGCCCTGTAGTAACTTAGATTTTCTTTCTCCACTGGGGCAAGGGCTTATAACCAGCCAGGTCTTTAAACCGTTTATAGCCCCTTTTCAAAACCTAGTCACACTCCCTCCTCTATCTCCAGGACACCCCTGACTGGTTGAACAGGTTCTCTCTCCCTGCCAGGTGCTCACACACACACACACACACCAATAGGGAATGGGGCTGTTTGGGGAGCTGCCTCGGCTGAGCTCCAGAGGGGCAGGAGGGGTGTCATCTGCAGACCACATTGCTTGAATTCCCAGCAGACAGTGAGGTTCTGTGGAACGGGCTCCGGGAAGCAGGAGCAGTCCTCCACCCCTGTCCTGCCCGACTGATCCCCGGGATCCACGGCCAGTGGGCGCACTCCTTTCCTGGTGTTTTCAAATTCCCATCTCACTTTTAGAATAAAGTCACAGGACGCTTTTCACTGTAAGTGTCTTGGGTTTAGATACCTTAAAAACAGCTCCCATCATAGGGCTTTTTCAAAACAAACCCACTGGCTACCCCTTTGGAAAGAAAGAACTGTTCCTTTTACCATACCAGCTGTTTCCTCTCTGCTGCGCCTATAGGGTATTTGTAGTACTTGTTTCTTCCTATATTTAAATGATGCGGTTTAAAATGTGCCGTCCTATATTCATGGGGTGATCATACGCCCCAAGGTGCTGCGGACAGGACTCTAGCAGTCTGGTCACCTCAGGGATCCTGTACAGGACGGACAGCTGAGACAGTCAGCATTCTTTTCATTTGCTTTTGGTTTGGGAAAGATGTTGGGGTTTGCTGATCCTGACCCCCAGCTCCTCCTGAGGCACCCGCCCACCAAAGAGAAACTGAGGCACAGAGACCCCTGCCCTCTGATCTCCAATCTCCTGCAACTCGCTCTTCCTGCCCAGGATGCTGTGGGTCTCCGTCCCCTGGAGAGGGAAGGCCTGCAGGAGAGGCGGCTCCGGACCAGACCGAGAGGCCGCAGGGACCTGGCGAGGCGGCTCCTCATTTGCTAAAAGCAGACTTTGGTGGTTCACCTACATTCTAAAGTCCTCTTCCCCCACATGGTCGCAGCTGTCTAGGCTCTGAGCTGAGACAGAGCAGCGGCTCAGGACCCGGGGCTGCCTGCACAGGCTTTGCAGATGAGGGCGAGCCTGCCAGGGTGAAGCAGTCCCCCTGCCCTGTGCAGCCCGGAGCTTCAGAGGACGTTCCGAAAGCCCTTTGCACCCAGTGGAGGCGGTGGGCGGCGGGGTGGGCGTTGGGGTGGCCTCCGGAGTCAGGCTCGGGTAAGCGGCTCTCTTCAGCCGCCTGCAGCGGCAAAGCGCCCGCTCCCCGTGCCGGAGCCGCGTCCCGGCGGCGGAGCTGGGAGCACAGCCCGCCGCCTGGGCCGCCACCGCGGCTTGGCAGGGGTCCCGGCCTCCCGTCTGAGCCGACTGCTCAGCCTCCAGCCTGTGACTTCAGTCGCCGGCGCTAAATCAGCACCCGGGAAACTGCCGCTCGGGCTTTCCTGTGGCTCTGGAGGGAAAGAAGGGCTCATGCAGGCAGACTCCCCAGGGGACAGTCCGCACAGGGCTGCACCGCTCCCAGCCAGCCTGCGGGAGCGGAACCCCGACCTTCCGGCAGGGGGAAGGGGGCTCTGTCCCCACTCGGGCGGGGGGGGGGATGGACACACACTACATACACACACACACACTCATATACACCCCAAACACACACCACACACACTTATACACACACACACACACTTATACACACACACACACACTTATACACACACACACACACACACACACACACTCATATACACCCCACACACACACTTATACACACACACACACACACACACACACACTCATATACACCCCCCACACACACTTATACACACACACACACACACACTCATATACACCCCACACACACACTTATACACACACACACACACTTATACACACACACACACACCCCAAACACACACCACACACACTTATACACACACACACACACACTTATACACACACACACACACCCCAAACACACACCACACACACTTATACACACACACACACTTATACACACACACACACACTCCACACACACTCATACACACACACACACACACTCCACACATACTCCACACACACACACACACACTCATATACACCCCACACACACTTATACACACACACACACACACCAAACACACACCACACACACTTATACACACACACACACACTTATACACACACACACACACCAAACACACACCACACACACTTATACACACACACACACACTTATACACACACACACACACCACACACACTTATACACACACACACACACTTATACACACACACACACACCCCAAACACACACCACACACACTTATACACACACACACACACACACACACTTGTACACACACACACACACCCCAAACACACACCACACACACTTATACACACACACACACACACACTTATACACACACACACACACTCCACACACACTCATACACACACACACACACACTCCACACATACTCCACACACACACACCACACACACTCCATACACACACACTCATACACACACACTACAAACACACACTCCACACACACACACTCCGCACACACACACTCCACACACACACACTCCACACACACACACTCCACACACACCACACACATACACACTCCACACACACTCACACATACCAAACACACATCACACACACACTGACACACACATTCCACACACCACACACACACACACACACACACTTTACACCCTCATACACACACATCACACACACACTCATACACACACACCACACACACACTCCACACGCACCACACACATACACACTCCACACACACACTCCACACGCACCACACACATACACACTCCACACACACCAAACACACAGCACACACACTCACACTCACACACACTCCACACACACCACACACACACACCACACACACCACACACACCACACACACACACACACACTCCACACACACACACACACACACACACACTCACACACACACACACACACACACACACTCCACACACACACACACACACACACACTCACACACACCCTCACTCCGCAGGAGAGCTGACTGCTTGCCTGTCACCTCCGCTGCCTGTGATAAACAGCGAGGCCAGGAGCAGCTCTTGGGCTGTCACAGGAGTTTAACTCCATGAAGCCCATCTCTGGTTAGTACAAGTTAAAAAGAAATCCCGGAGAGAACTAAGATGGTGGCATAGGTGGGCACCTATCTTGCTGTCCATGCAACAACTCTGAAACTACAACTTAACAACGGAACAAACATCGTCCAGAATCACCGGAGAGCTGGCTGAGGGAAAATTCCGCACATAAAAGTAAAGGTGGGATGCAGCGGTGACTCAGGAGCAGCGGTGCGCAGCTTTGAGGTTCGGAGCACGAGCGGTGAGGGACAGGCGGCAGACAGCAAGCCCGGCTGGTTTTCTGCAGTGGGGAGGGCGGAGGCCTCCCACAGCACCGACCCCCCAGTTCCAGGCGAGCTCCCAGGTCGGGGAAAGGAGGATCCCAGGCGCGGCTGAGGTCTGTGTGTTTGGGGAGAGTGCACGAGTAAATCGGAAGAGCAGTTCCTGGAGTCCACGACCAGGCAGAGAACGTGCGACTCGCTCACTCGCTCGGAGACCATCATACTGCTTTGTTTTACAACCCTAAGTGAGACTTTGGCTGTGCAGACTCATTTGGGGAGAGGCAGAGTTGTCTGGCAACGGAGAGACCAGCGGTGGATTTACATTGCCACCCAACACTGAGACCCGTGAGCTGCACAGATAAGCTGACGCTGCAAGCCCCATTGACGCTGAAGCTGTGCGCCACGTAGGGCGGACCTAAGGCTGATGCCCCGCGCCCCTTAGACGCTGTAGGGAGGACCTAAGGCTGACTCGTGCTGCATAAGGAAGCTGAGACACTGTTCCTTAGAGGATACCTATCACACACCGATAAGGGACCAACTCAGGAAAGCAACCACAATGCAAAGAAAAGGAAAGAACTCAGTATGAAAGAAATGGAGGAAAAAAGACGACTAGACATAGAGTTCAAAACCACAGTAATTAGGGTTATGAAGAGGCTACTAGAAAAGGCCGAGAAACTTAATGAGAACTACGACAAAATAAATAACACCTACAAAGAAATGAACAACACCTACAAGGATATGAAAAAAGACCAACTAGAAATTAAGCATACACTGACTGAAACAAAAAATATTATACAAAGACCTAAAAGCAGTCCAGACGACCGCAAAAACCAAGTCCAAGATTTGAAATACAAAAAAGCAAAATCCACTCAGCTGGAAAAGCAAGAAGCCAAAAGAGTCCAAAAAATTGAAGATAGTATAAGGGGCCTCTGGGACAATCTCAAGCATACCAACATTAGAATTATTGGGGTGCCAGAAAAAGAGACAGAGCAAGATAAGGAAAACCTGCTAGAAGAAATAGTGACTGAAAACTTCCCCCACCTGGCGAAAGAAATTGACTTGAAAACCCAAGAAGTACACAGAACCCCAAAATATAGGAATCTAAAGAGGACCACACCAAGGCACATCATAATTAAAATGCCAAGAGCAAAAGATAAAGAGAGAATATTAAAAGCAGCAAGAGAAAAACAGTTGGTTACCTACAGGGGAGCACCCATACGATTGTCAGCGGATTTCTCAACAGAAACGATGCAGGCCAGACGCGAGTGGCAAGAAATATTCAAAGTGGTGAATAGCAAGAATCTACAACCAAGATTGCTCTATGCAGCAAAGCTGTCATTCAAATTGAAGGTCAGATAAAGTGCTTCGCAGATAAGAAAAAGCTAAAGGAGTTCATCACCGCCAAACCAATACTATATGAAATGCTGAAAGGTATTGTCTAAGAAGAGGAAGAAGAAAAAAGGTAAAAATATACATTATGAACAACAAATACACATCTATCAACAAATGAATCTAAAAATCAAGTGCATTAACAACCTGCTGATCAGGATAAAATGAGGAATAGAACAGAATTATGGACACAGAGAGGGAATGGATGGATAATTCTTGGTGAGAAAAAGAGTGTGGGAAGTACAGCAAGAGACTGGACAAAAATCAGGCACCTATGGGAGAGGAAAGGGTGGGGGTAAGGGCGGAGAGTGGGATGGGTACTGGGTGGAGGGGAGCTATTGGGGGAAAATGTAATTAATAAACTGAACTATAAAGATTAAAAAAAAAAAAGAAAGAAATCCCGGTTTTTACAAAATGAAACTGACCAAGAGCTGGGGGCAGTGAGGGAGCTTTTAACTTTAGTTTGTCCGTCCTAAGTTACAGAGGGAGAGGAATAGCCTCTGTCATGTTTGCTTCTATCACTACTCAAAGAAGCATTTTGTAAATTTACCATAAAATACCAAATTGTTTATCCCAAATTATCTTGGTCCAATCTGTTTCACAAAGGAAGACATGAATGGCAGTCAAGAGCCATGACTGCAATGCATCCCCCTTTTTTTCTTTTTAAAATATTTTATTGAGTTTTTAAAGAGAGGAAGAGAGAGGGATAGAGAGTCAGAAACATCGATGAGAGAGAAACGTCAATCAGCTGCCTCCTGCACACCCTCTACTGGGGATGTGTCCACAACCAAGGTACATGCCCTTGACTGGAACTGAAGCTGGGATCTTTCAGTCCGCAGGCCGACACTCTATCCACTGAGCCAAACCGGTCAGGGACACATCCCCCTTTTAGAGGCTTAAGAAATCCTATTGGAAATCTCCTCTTTGGCTGAAAGGAGAGCTGTTCTGTTAAAATGAAAAATTCCATGTGGAAATTTTTGTTTGGGGCTAGCAGACTATAACACGAAAGGAGGGGTCATGCCGGGGTGAGAGGGGCAGTCAGGGCCTAGCTACAATTGGGACAATGAACCCAAACCCGCTTTAATCCTGACACTGGACAGCTCTAAGTCCTCCACCTGCCCTGCTCCCAACCCCCGGCGGCACAAAGACTGCTCTGGTTCCCTGAGAGCTCGGAGGACCTGAACACACAGCACCTGCCCCAGGAGCAAAGCCCGTGGGCGAGGGCGAGGGCGAGGGCGAGGGCAGGGCTGCAGGAGGACCTTGCCAGGTACGCATCCTAGGTGCGCACACCTGAGCCTGTGGCCTCTCTCTCTCGAGCTTGGGTTGGACATTGATTCCCAAAGTCAAACGGAAAACAGAGCTGCAGTCATGGAGAGAAAGGCTATCCTGCTGGAGGGACTAAATGCTGGTCACAAGTCAGAAGAAACTGAAATGTGTGGCTCAGAGGTTAGCGCCGACTTAGGAACCAGGAGGTCTCAGTGCAGTTCCTGATGGGGCACAGGCTCAGGCTCCAGCAGGGGGCGTGCAGGAGATGATTCTCTCTGACCACTGATGTTTCCATCTCCCTCTCTGAAATTAACGGAAACACGATTTAAACAAACAACAAGGAACTTCTGAGAACTGGGGCAGTGGGAGCTGTTAGAGCTGTGGCCAGTGTTTCACGGGCTCGCAGTCCGGCCGCTGCGAAGGCGGAGGCCGGCGGGGCTGCACTGGGGCCCACGGTAACACCCAAGACTGAGCAGTTATGTCTGTGATTAAAACGTCAGAGACTCCCCCAGCCGCCGAGGCTCAGTCGTTGAGCTTCTTTCTATCTATGAACCAGAAAGTCACAGTTCGATTCCTGGGCATGTGCCAATGGGGGCCTGCAGGAGGCAGCCGATCAATGATGTTTCTGTCTCTCTCTCCCTCTTCCTTCCTCCCTGAAATCAATCTTTTAAAATGTCCAGGTTCCTCACTGGTCTGGGCAACAGGCCGCCTGATTCACCTCTGGGACTGAAGTCTCTCCTGCAGCCAGGCCGGCTCCTGGGCGGCCACACAGCCAGCAGGAATTTCCCCCGAAGCTCCCTGAGCCGGGGCTTCAGCAAAGTCCGGGAGGAGGGGGATTCCCCGAAGGGCAGGGGGCCAGGAATAGACGGGAGAGCAGCCTGAGGCGGGCTTGAGCTCCAACGTGAGCAAGGCCAGGCGGGCTGTGGGCCCGCCCCGTCTCTCCTCTTCTCCTGGCTGCGCCCTGGGCTCCTGCGGGCGCTCCCACAGCTTCCCTGCCTGAGCCCCACTCTGAGCCCCACCTCTGGTGCGGGGTGAAGGGAACCAGCACAGAATCCGACTCTGTGCCAGCGCTCGGCCAAGGAGAGCTGCTGCTCGAGGCCAAGTGTGTGCAGAGAGAATGTGCGCCCTATTTTGTTCAAAGAATCCTATGTACGTGAACAGTTCAGCTGCACAAAACACCTGTCTGTGCTTGCTCTGGGGGGAGACCAGCAGCAGAAAGATTGCTGCCGCAGGCACCGCGGTGCCAAAACGCGGCCTCCTAATTAACCCGTCTGCTGGCTGCGTGAGCCAAGCGGAAAACACCAGATGCGCCAATCAGAGTTTGAGAGAAACCAAATTAACACGATCAGAGAAAAAAAAGAAAAAAAGTGAATGTCTTGCTATAATTTTAAACTTCAAAAGGCACCAGCACCGTCACGATGCCGAGACCTGACTGTCGCAGCCCCGGGTCACAGGACGTCCCTGGGACAGGGACACCCCTGCGGGTCCTCGCCCGCCGCTCCTGTGCCCACAGCGCCCTCCCTCCGGGGCCCCGAGCCGGCCCTGCCCTCCGCCCTGGTGACAGGGGGCGCCTCCGGCCGGGCCGCGTTCTCCGCGGGACCGTCCTTGTCGGCCAGGCCGCACACTCTCCTCCCACCTGCTGCTCGCACCGCAGTGACCGGGCTTGTCTTCCGCCCCCGCCCCCCACACCCCGGGCCTCACCTGCCCCGAGTCTGCCAGACCAGGGCCGCCCGCGCCCCCCGCCCCCGCCCCCAGCCCTCCGCGTGGAATCCTCTGACAGCCCGGTCCGGCCCCCAGCCCGGTCCGGCCCCCAGCCCGGTCCGGCCCCCAGCCCGGTCCGGCCCCCAGCCCGGTCCGGCCCCCAGCCCGGTCCGGCCCCCAGCCCGGGCCCACGTGCTTTCTCGCTGCTCCCCGGCTGCCCTGCGGCGCCAGGCTCTGACCCAGCCCCGGCTCCAGGCCGGGCAGCGGACAGCGCCCCGCTCGCCCCGAGCCGGCAGCCCCAGCCCCGGCGAGGGCCGTGGGGACCCGGCGGTGGCTCCTGCGGAGGAGGGAGGAGGGCGAGCTCTGCCCGGCCCGCCGGGCTCCCGGGCGCCTCGGGGCGGGAAGGTCCGGAGAGGCCGGTTCAGAGCTCGGGGCTGGGTTCGGCGGGAGGCGCTGAGGGGAGGAACCGCGGCCGCCACAGCCCGACGCAGGGCTGAGCCCGGACTCAGGGCCGGCTCCCTGCCCGCCTGGGAGAGCCACAGCGGCTCCGGGGCGGGTGGAAGGGCAGCCTTTCTGCCACGATCACCGAGCGCCTCCCGACTCGCTGGCTTCCAACAGCGTTCGCGCTGCACAGCTCACACCGCGGCTGTGTGACCGCGCAGCCTGGGCAGGCCGCACCCCAACCTGAGAGACAGGAAGACAGGTCGTCCCGGCTGGGCGAGTGCGGGTGGGCTGAGAGGAGGCCCACGGTCTACCGGAAACCGGCTCCTCGCAGGCCCTGAATTAGAGGTGCAGCTTCACTGACCCCTGTCCCCCCACCCCACCCACACCCCCACCCACAGCCCAGCCACACCCCAACCACACCCCAACCACACACCCAGCCACACCCCAACCACACACCCAGCCACACCCCCACCCACACATCCAGCCACACACCCAACCACACCCCAACCACACACCCAGCCACACCCCCACCCACACATCCAACCACACCCCCAACCACACCCCCACCACACACCCAACCACACCCCAACCACACCCCCAACCACACCCCAACCACACACCCAGCCACACCCCCACCCACACATCCAGCCACACACCCAACCACACCCCAACCACACACCCAGCCACACCCCCACCCACACATCCAACCACACCCCCAACCACACCCCAACCACACACCCAGCCACACCCCCACCCACACATCCAGCCACACACCCAACCACACCCCAACCACTCCCCCACCACACACCCAGCCACACACCCAACCACACCCCAACCACACCCAGCCACACCCCAAACCACACCCCCACCCACACATCCAGCCACACACCCAACTACACCCCAACCACACACCCAGCCACACCCCCACCCACACATCCAGCCACACACCCAACTACACCCCAACCACACCCCCACCACACCCCAACCACACCCAGCCACACCCCAACCACACCCCAACCACACACCCAGCCACACCCCAACCACACCCCCAACCACACCCCAACCACACACCCAGCCACACCCCCACCCACACATCCAGCCACACACCCAACCACACCCCAACCACACACCCAACCACACCCCAAACCACACCCCCACCCACACATCCAGCCACACACCCAACCACACCCCAACCACACCCCAACCACACACCCAGCCACACCCCAACCACACCCCCACCCACACATTCAGCCACACACCCAACCACACCCCAACCACACCCCAACCACACACCCAACCACACCCCAACCACACACCCAGCCACACCCCAAACCACACCCCCACCCACACATCCAGCCACACACCCAACCACACCCCAACCACACCCCAACCACACACCCAGCCACACCCCAACCACACCCCCACCCACACATTCAGCCACACACCCAGCCACACCCCAACCACACCCCAACCACACACCCAACCACACCCCAACCACACCCCAACCACACACCCAACCACACCCCAACCACACCCAGCCACACACCCAACCACACCCCAACCACACCCCAACCACACACCCAACCACACCCCAACCACACCCCAGCCACACACCCAACCACACCCCAACCACACCCCAACCACACACCCAACCACACCCCAACCACACCCAGCCACACACCCAACCACACCCCAACCACATCCAGTCACACCCCCAACCACACCCCAAACCACACACCCAACCACACCCCAACCACACCCAGCCACACACCCCAGCCACACCCCAAACCACACCTCAGCCACACCCCAAACCACACACCCAGCCACACCCCAAACCACACCTCAGCCACACCCCAAACCACACACCCAGCCACACACGCGGGACAGAAGCCAGCAGCCAAGTGGCAGCTGCCCAGGGCTGATGTGCGATGCCCTGACACCAGCCAAGGACCTGCAGCTGGTGTGACATAAAGAACCCAGAGTGCCAGGCACTGAACACACCTGCAGCCCGGACTGAACCCCCCAGGCTGCCGACGGCTCCCGAGGACCTGCGTGCGGGCCATCGCTGAGAGGCCGTCACCGGGAACAGGTCGCTCGGGCGGGCCGTGGGCCCCGATCTAGAAAATGCATGTCCTCTGCGTCCCCTCCTGCCCCCTCCTGGCCCCCCGCCTGCTCTGACTTTGCATGCTTCGCGCCTCGCTGCCTGCCTTGGCACTGCCCTTATTTAGTCACCGAGGAAAGAGGAGCCGCACTCCAGAATGCCACCAGAACCTCCTCTTTCTTGCAAACGCACAGAAATTTCCCAACCTCCCGTTCTGAGCCCATGCGATACCATTTGAAAAGCTCCTATCCTGTCGAAACCGGTGTGGCTCCGTGGATAGAGCGTCAGCCTGGGCACTGAAGGGTCCCGGGTTTGATTCCGGTCAAGGGCATGTACCTTGGTTGTGGGCACATCCCCAGCGGGGGGTGTGCAGGAGGAAGCTTAATTAATGTTTCTCTCTCATCAATGTTTCTAACTCTCTATCCCTCTCCATTCCTCTCTGTAAAAAAAAAATCAATAAAATGTATTATTTTTTTTTAATTTGAAAAGCTCCTATCCCTCCCCCCTGAACCTGTTCTGTTTCCACAGCGTACCACGGGCTCCTGCCGCTGGCCCAACATCCCCCTGAAAGCTCCCTGTGACAACCACTCTGGTAATAGATCCCCAGATGGTGCCTGAGACTAGGCCAACGGCATGGCTTTCCTCGAACCACTGGCCGTGGGTGAGATGGTTTCCAGCACCTGGCTCTCTCCAGGTGAGGGTGCACCACCCGGCGAAGACGATGCACTGAAACGTGTCGGATAGGATCGGACCCGTCAGGACTTGGGAAGACAAACAACTGGTCCAGAAAATAACTGAGTGATGGCACACTACAAAATTCAGTTTCTAAAATATTCCAGGTATTTGTTGCTTTTCACTTAAGTTCCAAAAGCAGGCCACAAAATTATCCTATACTAGTGGCCTTGGACACGAAATTCGTGCACTGGGGGTGGGTGGTCCCTCAGCTCAGTCTGCCCCCTCTCACATACTAGGAGCCCTTAGGGGATGTCCAACTGATGGCTCACCCCAGCCGACCTTGGGCACCCAGCCATCTCCCAGCTCAGCTCAGTCCCAGCTGCCTGTGACCACCCAGCCCCAGGGACTGGGCCCTCACTGCCACTTCCATGCGCAGCACCCCGGGGGCTGGGCCCCACCCTGCCGCTTCCCTGTGCAGTGCTTGGGGGCAGAAGGGTGCTCCCAGCCGCCACCCCTGCCCAGCCACCTCCAAGCATAGCGTGTGGGGGCTGCGAGGCACACCCCCCCCCCACCCACCACCTCTACGCGCAGCACACGGGGGCCGCGGGGCACTCCCAGCTGCTGCCTCTGCCCAGCTGCCTTTGCACACAGCTGGGGCGGCCAGGGCACCCTGGCGCTTGCCACCGCTACTGCTTCCTCTCCACCCCCGGGGCCCAGCCTTGCACCGCTCAGCCCCGCCACTCGCCCCCGCCCCCTGCTCCTGATTGGCTGGTAGCATAGCCAATCAGGAGCCAAGGTATGGTCACGTTTGTCTGTTACTCTTTTATTAGATAGGATACCCTGTTTCCCTGAAAGTAAGACATCCCCTGAAAATAAGACCTACTTCCATTTTGCCTCTCGCTGTAATATAAGGCATCCCTTCAAAATAAGACCTCCCCAATAATATTTTTATTCTTGAAACTGAAAAAGCCTGGGCCACACAAGCAGTTATAAGGAAGTCGGTCGATTTAATGCTGCCGCTTGTTATGAGAAGGAGCCAAAGAGGTCTGCTAGTCTGGGATGCAGCCAGCACTCACTGCGCTAAAGACATGAAGAAATTTCTTCACGAAAGAAAAAGATCAAATAATGATTCCTGCAGGAATGACGGCCTATTTCCAGACTCTTCATATTGCAATAAACAAGCCATTCAAGGGCAATTTACGCATGGAAATTAATGACTACATTGAAAATAGAATGGAGAGAAATCAGCGTGGAAGCTGTGAAACCTAAACTGTAAGAGGTTGTGACTTGGGTGAGGAATTCACGGGAGAAAATCACTGATAGTTGCATTGTAAATGCACTATGAGCAGGCTACCTTGACAAGAAGTACTCATTTAAGGACAGTGTTATTGCTAAACATGAGAGATTTGGTCCACTGATTCTGAAAGAAATGGAGTCACAAGAAATTCACCAGGAAATTCAGGGTTTGGATTGTTATGATGATGTTCCAGAAGATGATGACATGACTATCATTGAATAAATCTTACTTTGTGTTCATACCGGTAAATATCAGTATTAGTAAATGTACCATAGATTGTTGTACATGGAAATAATGGTAGTAACAAGAAATTCTTGATACCATAGGATTCACAGTTTGTCTGGTTATGCTGGTTTGTGATGACAACTACTACCGTACCATATACAGGTAATAAATTTCCTTTTTTTGTTGTTGTTCAACAATAAATGTGTACTGTATTCTTCTTCATGGGAAAATAAGACATCTCCTGAAAATAAGACCTAGTGTATCTTTGGGAGCAAAAATTAACAGAAGGCACTATCTTATTTTCGGGGAAACAGAGTGATAAAAAGGTAATATGCAAATTGACCCTCACACTGTCACATATGATGGCCACCCCCACCGAAACCGATTTGGCTCAGTGGATAGAACGTCAGCCTGCAGACTGAAAAGTCCCGGATTCAATTCCAGTCAAGGGCATGTACCTTGGTTGTGGGCACATTCCCAGTGGAGGGTGTGCAAGAGGCAGCTGATTGTTTCTCTCTCGTCAATGTTTCTAACTTTCTATCCTTCTTCCTTCCTTTCTATTAAAAAAAAAATCAATAAAATATATTTTCAAAAAAGATGGCTGCCACAAGAGGACCTGCAGGGGAGAACAGTTGGTGGGGGGAACCATGCCTGCAAAGGATGACTGTTATGGGTGACTGGGTCAGCAGAGGAGGCAGTTGGGGGACCAGGCCAGCAGGGGAGGGCAGTTGGGGACAAACAGGCCTGCAGGGGAAGGCAGTTGGGGGCCTGCAGAGGAAGGCAGGGGAGGGTATTTGGGGGTGATCAGGCCAGTAGGGGAGCACTTAGGCATCAATCAGCCTTGGCAGGGGAGTAGTTAGGGGGTAATCAGGCTGGCAGGCAGGTGAGTGGTTGGGAGCCAGCAGTCCCAGATTGTGAGAGGGACTGCCAGTTTAGGCCCCCACAGGGGTCCCAGATTGGAGAGGGTGCAGGCTGGGCTGAGGGACATGCCCCTGCAGTACACAAATTTCGTGCACTGGGCCTCTAGTGTGTTTAATATAATTGAACTATATAGGAAAAATGCACATAAGAAAAGAAAATATATGCCCTAGCCAGTTTGGCTCAGTGGATAGAGCATTGACCTGTGGACTAAAGGGTCCCAGGTTCAGCCGAGACCGGTTTGGCTCAGTGGGTAGAGCGTCGGACTGCGGACTGAAGGGTCCCGGGTTCGATTCCGGTCAAGGGCATGTACCTTGGCTGCGGGCACATCCCCAGTAGGGGGCGTGCAAGAGGCAGCTGATCGATGTTTCTCTCTCATCGATGTTTCTGACTTTCTATCCCTCTCCCTTCTGCACTGTAAAAAATCAATAAAATATATTTTAAAAAATAAATAAATAAATAAAGGTCCCAGGTTCAATTCTGGCAAGGGCACATGCCCATGTTGCAGGATCGATCACCCCACTAGGGGGGCATGAAGGAGGCAGCCGATCAATGATTCTATCACATCATTGATGTTTCTATCTCTGTATCTCTTTCCCTTCCACTCTAAAATCAATAAAAAATATATAGCCCTGGCCAGTTTGGCTCAGTGGATAGAGCATTGGCCTGTGACTGGGAGGTTCCAGGTTCACTTCCAGTCAAGGTCATGTGCCTTGGTTGCAGGCACATCCCCAGTCGGGAGTGTGCAGGAGGCAGCTGATTGATGTTTCTCTCTGATCAATGTTTCTGACTCTCTATCCCTCTCTATCTCTATAAAAAAAATCATAAAATATATTTAAATTATATATATATATATACACACACACACACACACACACACACACACACACTAGTGGCCCGGTGCACAAAATTCGTGCATATTAAAAGGGTATTAATTAGAGGAAATATTTTAATAGTGCTATTTGCCCTTTCTCTACAATAAAAGTGTGAGAGATAAAAGGTAATGAGTACAATGTATATGAAAATAATACATCATTTCATTAATAAATAAATAATAACAAAATGATATAACAGTACAAATCCACAATAAACTGTTGAGTTAATTTTCCTGCATTTATTAATAGGATTGAACGTGTCCCTCACAGAGAGATGAAATCCATAATACTGCATTTGGGTGACTCGTGTTCTTACATTTTGTCTAGTATTATTGTTGAGTACACTGTTGTCTCTGAGTCTTAATGCAATATCTGTTCCCCAACCTTTTACACCATGTGGGAAAAGAATAGGATATGTCATTGCATCTAATGTAGGAAACAGGATACTGATTTGTTTCACTTTAGTGGCATTTGGATTATTGGAATCTGGTTTACAATGAATGAGCAAGTCCCTTTCAAAAGGAGGTTCTCCATCTTCGTTTCTGAATATGACAGCAACCTCGATTACACGGGGAGAATTATATCTACCTGGGTCACTCTTAGGATCATATTTAATTGCCATAGTTACTTCCGTGGGAGCTATACCTTTTGCTGCTGCTTCAGATTGGGTTTCCTTTTCTACCTCAGGTAGCATCTTGTACGATTTTGTTAATTCATTTATTTAATGCATGAGATTGTTGATTATGAGTCTTTCTGAGCAGGCCTGATTTGCTGGGATTGCTAATCTTTTACATGTAGCTTCGGCTATATCCAAAATATAGAGTTGAGCAAACTTCTGAGAAACACCACCAGAAGGATGTAAAGTTCCAGTACGATGATAAACTTGTCCATGTATTCTAAAACAGTATGGCCCATACCCTGATGGCGATGTAACATTTGCACCCATGGAAGCAAAAGCAAAAGAACTATTTATAGATGGAATGTTTTCCATGAAATTTTTACTGTCAGAATCTTCGTTTGTCATTAATCTTTTTAAATATGGCGGGTAATCTGGAAAATATATATCATTTGGACAGACTTTCCCTTTGCTACAACATCAAGTAAATTTCCCATCAGATGGTTTTTCATCTGAGAAATTTAGTGATAGGCAAAATTCACATCTAACAGTCATTTCACCACAACTGTGTTCGAGAATTGCATCCTCACATACTCCATTTTCGCCAGGAAGGCATTTCCTACCACTATTGCTAGTATTTGTTGATGACTGTTCTTTAGACATATTCTGTCTTCACCACCGCCTTCTTTCAACTTCAAAGGCACGTTGTTCTCTAGACATTTCCTGTCGAAGATGCTGGTGTTTTTTGGCTTCAGAGCGACGTTTTTCCAATAGCTGCTCTTCAGATACATTCTGTGGCAGGCGTCGCCTTCTTTCAAGACCAGACGCACATCATTCTTCAGACATCTTCTGTCGATAACGTCGGCACCTTTCTGCCTAGGGGCCTCAGACGCAGCTGTGGTGATTTCTTGCCACTGCTGCCGCCTCGTTCTCCGTGCCCGGGGGCCTCAGTTAGCCGCAGCTCAGCGCTGCCACTGCTTGGTCTCCGCGCCGTGGCTGGGCGCCTGACTTCACCACTTCGTCTCTGCTCCTGGGGCCTTCACCACCCCGCCCCTTGCTCCGACTGGCTGGTAGCATAGTCAATCAGGAGCCAAGTTACGGTCACATTTGCATGTTACTCTTTTATTAGATAGGATAGACAAGATAGATCGTAGGAAGATGGCTGCCAATGGGAAGGCACAGACTGCAAAATAGTGTATGAGTGAGAAAACGAAGGGAGAGTGTATGGTTGCACGGGAGTGTTTGTTGGTGAGTTGAGGGAGAGCTCTACTCCAGGAGACTGTGGGGGACTACCTGACAGGGCTCCCTGACCGGGCAGCCGCCACTGCTGCTGGGTTCCCTCTGGGAGAGACCAGCTTGGACACAGAGACTGCACCATCTTGAAGGGGAAAGTGGATGTTCACGCCATCTTGAAGGGGAAAGTGGATGTTATTGGAAGCCTGAAAAGCCCTGGGAATCTACAGCTATGGCACTCACCGAACAGCTGCAAACCCGAGAACACCGGTCCCCAACTGGTGTAAGCACACAGATTCAGAGGAGCTCTACACTCCCTCATGGAAAGGTCAGATTTCCCCTGGGATAAGGTGAGGTCTGTGGTCCCAGTAGGAGAGAGAAACATGCACGGTGGGAACTGGAGGATGTTGGGAAGTCTGAGCCTAGAAAAATCCGTAGCTGTTGGGGCTGGCATGATCTGTGAATGTGGAAGGGGGTCTGCAGAGCTGCTGACAGAAGAGAACTCTAAAAAAGCAACCCATTTTGATCTGGGCACAAAAGGACATTTCAAAAAAAATGGAACTAGATCACCAACTTACACCATACACAAAAATAAACTCAAAATGGATAAAGGACTTAAACATAAGACAGGAAACTATGAAAATACTAGAGGAATCCACAGGCAGCAAAATCTCAGACATAAGCCGAAAGAACTTCTTCACTGATACTGCTCCTAGGGCAATAGAAACTAAAGAGAAAATAAACAAATGGGACTGCATCAAAATAAAAAACTTTTGCACAGCAAAGGAAACCATTAATAAAACAACAAGAAACCCCATTGCATGGGAGAACATATTTGCCAATGATATCAATGATAAGAGTTTAATCTCCAACATGTACAGAGAACTCATACAACTTAACGAAAAGAAGATAAACAATCCAATCAAAAAATGGGCAACTGATCTAAATAGACACTTTTCAAAAGAAGACAGAAGGCAGGCCAGGAGACATATGAAAACCTGCTCAAAGTCACTAAATATCAGAAAGATGCAAATCAAAACAACAATGCAGTACCATCTCACACCTGTTAGAATAGCTATCATCAACAAATCAACAAATGACAAGTGTTGGCAAGGATGCGGAGAAAAAGGAACTCTTTTGCACTGCTGGTGGGAATGCAGACTGGTGCAGCCACTGTGAAGAACAGTATGGTGTTTCCTCAAAAAAACTAAAAAGGGAACTTCCATTTGACTTGGTGATCCCACTTCTAGGAATATATCCCAAGAAACTAGCAACACAAATCAGAAAGGATATATGCACCCTTATGTTTATATCAGCACAATTTACAATAGTTAAGATTTTGAAACAGCCTAAGTGCCCATCAGCAGATGAGTGGATTAAAAAACTGTGGTACATTACACAATGGAATACTACACTGTGGTAAAAAAGGAAGAATTCCTACTATTTGCAACAACATGGATGGAGATGGAGAGTGTTATGCTAAGTGAAATAAGCCTGGCAGAGAAAGATAAATATTATATGATCAACCAAGGGGCTTGTGTGCATGAATATAAGCCTAATCAATGGACAGACAACAGGGGGGTGGGGCATAAATGGGAGTGGGAGAATAAGAACACATATGAAAAAAAAAAGGACAGCTTAAAATTTTAAAAAGTGTGCCGGCTGCTTGGACCCAAGGGGACAAAAGACCGCACAGAATTGTGTGCGGCCCTGGAGTTGGCACACTTACTCTGGTTCTTTTTTCTTCTTCTTCTTCTTTTTTTCTCTTTAAATTCTTGCTTCTGATTACTAAGCCCAATACACAGGATTACCCAAATGGGGACACTCTAAGAGGCTGCAGGGGAAAGTTGTTTTTCTGGAATCGGGATCAGGATGGGGAACAACCATCAGAGAATCAGCTATGGGGCAACCCACTCCCCCAAACCGGTATTAAGTGCCACAGGAGAAACAAAATCTAAACACTAGCTAGAGAGGACCTATAGACCCAGAGGTCAATCCAGAAGCACTGCCACCCAGGGGTTAAATGACAAATTGACTTTTGTGTAAACACAAATGAAGGCATATAAGAAATAAATATGTACTGCCTGCTTAAAAATCAGGACTATGGCTTACGACACTGAAGAGCAGTGGAACGCAGGGAACTTCAATACTGTCCTGACTAGGGAAACAGGTGTGCCAAACAGAACAGTAGAGAAAGTGAATGACCTTCACTACTGCACATTTTTATTTTTATTTTTTTCATCTTTTACTTAAGAAACTAAATTTTTTCTTTTTCCCTCACTTGATTTTACCTATTTAATTATTATATTTTTATTTTCAATCAGTATTACTACTACTATTTTACCTTTTTTTTTTAAGTGTCATTTTATTTTCTCTTTATTTTACTTTGGGATTAGTGTCCTACATTCTATTTTTATCTTCCCTTTAGCATCATTTTACTCTATCTCAACAACACTCTCTTCCTCACTTTTCCTCTTATGTTGTCCTGTTTCTCTTACCCTATTCCTGCTTTAGGTTTCCCCTATTCCTTCTTTTTACCCTGTTAAAATTTCACCCTACTTATATATCTAATTTCCAATCCCCTGCTCCTAGTCCATACACACCTCTCTTCTTTTTCTTCACTATCCAAAAAAATATTTTTCTCTGTCCTTTGTTGTTGTTTGCTTGATTGTTGATTATATCAGTTTTTTTATGCTTGTTTGTGAGATTGTTTTGCTTGTTCTTTTTGTTTTGTTTTGTTTGTTTTTTGCTTCTGTTTTCCCTCACCTCACTTGATATTAGTTTTTGTTTGTAGTTTGCATTCATCTCCAGGTACTTGTTGCTGGCATTTGTTGGGATTAGTGGCTGTTCTATTGGAGTTTTCTCCCCATATATATATTTTTTCTTAATTCTGTTTCTTTACTCTCTTACTTTTCTTTCCTTTTCCCAATTTCATTTTTGCACTCCATTTTTTTTCTCTTCTTCTTTCTTTCTTATCCTCTAATTTGCCTTCCTCTGGTGGTCACCTTTTTGGGGGGTTATTAATAGCATGAATGCATTTGTGTTCAGTGCCTTGTGCATTGTACCTTGTGCTGTTGTATTTTGTGCCTTTACACCAACACAGGAGAGATAGAACTACATAACCAGACACCTGGAGAAGAGAGATCATGGGAGACAAAGAAACAGCCTGCATATGAAAGAAAAGCAGGCATCACCAGAAAAGTAAGTAAACGAAGTGGAAGCAAGCAACCTGTCAGAGAAAGAATTCAAAGAAATGGTCATAAGGTGGATGAAAAGAATGGAAGACAAATTCAACAATATGTGTGAGAACCAAGAGGAAATGAAGAACAACCAAGAAGAAATGAAAAATGACATCTCTACAATAAAGAACTCAATAGAAAGCACCAACAGTAGACTAGACGAAGCAGAGGACCTCATCAGTGAGCTAGAAGACAAGGTAGGGAAAAAATACCCAAGTAGAGCAGCTTCTAGAAAAAAAAATTAAAAATCAGGATGAGAGCCTAAGGCAGTGATGGGCAACCTTTTGAGCTTGGTGTGTCAAAATTCACCAAAAAACCAAGCATAACTAAAAACCCATTATTTCACAATATTCATAGTTTAAATAACAAAAATGTATAATTGTAATATATAACTGTATTTAATAAAACAAAGACTAATTATTTAACTTAGCTGCTTAGTGACTTCTTTGTTCATCTGTCAGTCAGTTTCTTTTGTTGGTCTTAGTATTATTTAACTTGTGTGGGGTGCCATGAACTAAGATAAGTGAGGGGGAGAGGGGATTCTTTAACTAATCTGCCTATTAGTGACTTTTTTGTTGCTGAATTTCATTGGCTAAACCTTCAGTTGAAGGGTGGTATTTTGTATTCTTCAAGCCCAAGCTTCATCTGTCAATCTGTTTCTTTTGTTGGTTTTGATATTATTTAACACTAAGAATAAGGTCTCACAAAAGTACATAGAGGGAAAAATTGTGAGTAAAGCCTTTGCTATATTTTTCAGGGTCTTTAAAAGTGTCTGGTAATCGGTTCCAGGCACTCCAAATTTCCTGTTCGTAGTGGCACTCCTCTTGATTCTCCAAGTGGCACCTTTCCAGATTCTCAAGCTTTGTCCTCAAGTTGACAAACACCTGAGTCCAGATGCTGTCTTGAAATTCTGCAAGTTGCATCTCCAAATCATCAATTTGCATCCATTAGAAACCATTTAATTCCAAACTACTATAGATGACTACATCAGGATACTTAATTATTTTTATGGTCTGTTTTAGGCTTCTAAATTAATTAAATCTATCACTGAACTGGTTGAGTAATGAGTCTAAAACATGCTGGTACTTTATATGCAAGGGTTCCATTTCATTTTTTACAGCTGCACTGGCCTTCTCAAAATACTGTTACTCGAGGAAAATACTTATAAGTTTTATTTTCTACATCTCACTTGAAAATTTTAAGTTTACTTTCAAAAGCTTTTATGTATCCAAACATAACGTCAATACTTTTGCCAAAACGTTGTAACTTTAAGTTCAGCTCATTAATATGAACAGAGAGATCTGTAAAAAATATCAGGGTGTTGACCCACTTATCATCATTGAGCTGAGAAAAGTTTCCCAGATCCTTATCCTCAAGAAATACCTTAATTTCTTCAAAGCACTCCACAAGCGCTCAAGAACTTTGCTTCGGCTCAGCCATCTTACATTATTGTACATCAGCAGTCCACTGTAGGTGGAATCAACCCTCCAGGAAAAGTGCAGAAAATTCTCGCTTGTGAAGGGGGCAAATAGTTATTAAATTAACTATTTTTGTAACAACTGAAATTAAGTCGTTTAAGTTGGTGAATCCTGCCTTGGCACATAAAACCTCCTGATGGATAATACAAGGAAAAGGCACAATCGGATGTCCAATAGCTTCCGTAAACAATTTTACAAATCTGACTTTTTTCCTAACCATGTTTGGTGCCCCATCTATCGTCACTGACACAACTTTAGAGATATCAATGCTTAGGTCACGGAATGTTTGTATAACAACCTTACATATTTCGCTTCCTGATGTACTTATTGGCACTGATACTTTTTCAACTCTTCACTCATTTTGAGACCATCAGAATATTGACTAATAATGGCCAACTGAGCACGTGATGTGACATCAGTAGTTTCATCAAGAGAGATAGAAAAATATTTAAAATTATTTATGTCTCTCTTTAATTGATGTTGTATGCTGGTGTTCAGTCTCATTACTCGGTCTTTTATGATATTTCTACTGAGTGGTAACTCAGATATTCTCTTAATAATTGCATCTTTATTCTGCATATCATGAAATAGAACTGGTACACATATTAGAGTTTCTTAATAAATCTCCCTCATTGAGTGCTTTTCCATGCTGAGCTATGGAGTGAGCAATGCTCAAACTTACAGATGTTAAATTTGTAGAACCTTTTATAAACATAAGGATGAAATTAAATTGGCTCTCATAAAGGTGTAGCTGCCTGGAAATGTATTCTTTCCTTTCATCCTCACTTTTTTTCAAGAGCTGGGAATGATTAGTTTCAAAATGTCTATTTATATTTCACGTTCTGCTTACTACTGTTTCAGTACATAGAACACAAAATGATCTGCCATTTTTTTCAATAATGCCATACATCTCGGTCCATGTCTCTTGAAAGGGTCGGCTACTGCTACTACCACTTTCTTTACTTAACCTTGTTTTTTTATTTTTTGGGTTCTCCATCAGTGGGCATTGACAGAAGATAGAATTATAGATAGCCTGTTAGCCCTGCAGGCAATTAGGGGTTAACTAGCCTAACTATTCACAAGATGGCACATGTAACTGTCTTTTAGGAATGGGCAGGGTTAATAAGCAGAAATAGGAGTTAATAAGGATGCACAACAGTAATAGTGGTGAAATGGAGTCTGCACTATGCTGCAAAATGACATTCCTTATATAAATTAAGATGGCTGCCGCCATTTCTAATGGCAGGAAATAGCAACCATAGCATAGGCCCTGGCCTCTCCCAGTCTCCCCCTCACTCATCTCAGTAATGATGGTCAATTAGAAATCCACAACACTCCAGAAGAGTAGATTGGATGATGGTTGTTGTGGTTATGTGGTTGCTGGCAATGGCGATCACAGAGCCCCAGAGATGCGTCCCCTGTGGCATTCCACTGCTCCCTGCTCTGCTGGCTGGAAGTGAGGTCAAAGAACCCCTAATGGCCTAACTGGAAGTCCCAGAACTAGACGCTCTGTGTCGGAGTTCTGTTGTTTTGGCCTACAGACCTCTGGCACAGAGTGTCTACACTACACTACGGCAAATGTTTGGTAGTGCAATAGCCGAGGATGAAATGTTCTTCTTGGCATGCGGCCCCATACTTCTCTGTATGTGACCATATGTGGCTGCGTGTCATCGAAAATGGCTACTCATGTCCTTGCTGACACGTGTGTCATAGGTTCGCCATCACAGGCCTAAGGGAACTTTGGGACAACACAAAATGAAACAACATCCACATAATAGGGGTGCAAAAAGGAGAGGAAACTGAGCAAGGAATAGAAAACCTGCTTGAAGAAATAATGACAGAAAACTTCCCTCATATAGGGAAGAAAAACCCATACAAATTCAAGAAATTCACAGAGTCCCTAGCAAAATGAACCCTAAAAGACCAACACAAGGCCCATTTTAACTAAACTAGAGGCCTGCTGCATGAAATTCATGCATTGGGGAGGGTGTCCCTCAGCCCAGCCTGCACCTCTCCAATCTGGGACCCCTCAGGGGATGTCTGACTCACAATCTTGGACTGCTGGCCCCTAACTGCTCACCTACCTGCCTGATTGACACCTAACTGCTCCTCTGCTGGCCTGATTGCCCCCAACTACCCTCTCCTGCTGGCCTGATCACCCCCAAGGCTTTTATTAGTATAGATATGACCCTTCACAGAAAATTTTACTAACCTTGCTTTATAATAAGAGCCTGATGATTTAATCATTAGGACCAGACACCAAGATTTCCTTTCTTTGAATAGTGGAGGGAATAATTATCTTGTCTTTAAGTTGCCCTGAAATTAAAATGAGATAATGACTTAGAAAAGTATAAAAGCACCATATAAAGACAACTGTCTTTTTCATGTACTGAAAAGATAATGAAGTGGTAAAACAAAAACACTATTTTTATTCTCCCCTTCCTTCCTTTACATCCTTTATTTAAAGTTTAAAATTTATAAAATTTCACTCCAATTTTCATTTCTTTACATTCAATATTATTTTGTATTGGTTTCAGGTTTTATATTAGTTACAGAATATTGGTTAGACAATCACATACTTTACAAAGTGTTCCCCGATATTTCCAGTGCCACCTGGTGTCATACCATCATTACAACACTATTGACTGTATTCCCTGTTTAAGTGATAATGGGTTTACAGGTTCCTTCCAGTCTTTCTTTTGTGTTGTTAGCCTTCCCCTTTCTTTCTCACTTCTTCCCTCATTTTCCTTACATAGTATCTCAATTGGCCATAAAGCTCAGTGAAGGCTCTGGGACGTGCTTAATCCATTTTACAGACCAAGAAATTGAGGCCAATTCCAGTTGGCTGTGAAACTTGACTCAGTGCACAGGGAGCACCCAGAGCCATGCTCTCTGCCTAAGGGGCAGCCGCCCAGCATACAGAACAAACCTTCCTGTCAGTCTTCTGAGCCTCTTTCTCAAGCATCTCTTCATTGCGGATGCTCCACAGTATTTCTTCTCTCAGGTCCCCTCCCCCCATTCTTTACTTCTCTTGCTTCTCTGGAGAAGGTGGAAGACTTCAAACTTCACTGCCTAGGCATGCTCTGCCCTGGGGCAGGATGGCGTGGGCTTGCTTTTGGGTCAAGGCAGGAACAGGAGTCACTGCCTCTCAAGTGAGAAGGCTGCCTGGGTGAGGCCGGTTAGCACTGGGAGCTTCTCTGAGTCGCATCAGTCAGTCTGCTACCCTGCAGTGCAGCACCCATCCACTGAGGTGGTACCACCCCTCAATCTCGCCTTTAGGGCTGTGGGTCCTTGCCCCACCACCTTGACCCTTGCCCCTCTGTGGGTCCTTGCCTCTCTGCCCAGGAGTCCTTCCATGCCCCTGGATCCCTGGCTGGACCCACCCGCATCTTGGGGCCACTGTAGAACCTCAGTCTCTCCACAGGTGAGGCAGATCCCTGCCCTCTGTCTCCACGAAGCTATGAATCTGTGGCCAGAGGCCCGGTATGGGTCTCAGCAACCCCATGCCTGTGATGTTACCAGGGCCCCACAGGAGTGGCTGGGTGGCCTGACCATGCCTCCCAGGGTGGCAATGTTCCCAGGGCCCCACAGGAGTGGCTAGGCAGGCCCAGCTGCACCTCCCTGGGGCAGTGATGTTCCTAGGGCCCCACAGGAATGGCTAGGGGAACACTGCCTCTCCCAGGGCCTATGATGGACCAGGACCCCTCCGGTGGTGTTTGGTGTTGCCCACCATGCCTCCCCAGGTAGATGGACTAGTACCTTGTAGGCGGTGTCTGGTGCTGCCCACCCGGCCTCATCCGCCCTGAATGGACTCGGATTCCCAGAAGCAAACTATGGTGTTGCCTGCCCAGCGTGCATATGCAAACTAACTGCCATCTTTGGTGGGTTAATTTGCATAATCACTCTGATTGGCTGTGGGCGTAGCAAAGGTACAGTCAATTTACATGTTTGCCTATTATTAGGTAAGATTGGCAAACACCAATGACAAAGTAAGAATCTTAAAAACGGTCAGAGAGAGACAGAAAGTTACCTACAAAAGAACCCCCATCAGACTAGCGACTGATTTCCCAACAGAAACACATCAGGCCAGAAGGGAATGGAATGAAATGTACAAAGTCATGCAAAGGAAGGGTCTGAATCTAAGAATACTGTACCCAGCAAGGCTATCAATCAAAATTGAGATTGAAATCAGGACCTTTGTAGACAAAAAAGGACTAAAGGAGTTTATTACCACCAAACCAGCAATGCAAGAAATGCTAAAGGGTATGCTTCGAAGGAAGGAAGGAAGGAAGGAAGGAAGGAAGGAAGGAAGGAAGGAAGGAAGGAAGGAAGGAAGGAAGGAAGGAAGAAGGAAAGAAAGAAAGAAAGAAAGAAAGAAAGAAAGAAAGAAAGAAAGAAAGAAAAGAAAGAAAGAAAGAAAGGAGGAAGAAAGAAAGGAGGAAGCAAACAAGGAACATTGTGTAAAGAATAAAAATGGTGACAAACAAGTATCTATCAATAATAACATTAAATGTAAATGGATTAAATGTCCCAATCAAAAGACATAGGGTAATGAATTGGATAAGAAAACATGACCCATATATCTGCTATCTATAAGAAACTCACCTCAGAAAAAATTATGCACACAGATTGAGCATGAAGGGATGGAAATAGATTTTCAGGCAAATGAAAAAGAAAAAGTAAGCTTGGGTAGCAATACTTCTATCTGACAAATTAGATCTCAAAGTGAAGGACATAAAAAGAGATAAGGAAGGCCACTTTATAATACTAAAGGGAGCAATCCAACAAGAAGGAATAACTCTGGTAAATATATATGCACCCAATACAGGAGCACCCAAATACATACAAAAATTCCTGGAGGATATCAAGGGAGAGATTGACAGCAATACAATCATAGTAGGAGACTTTAATACCCCACTATCACCATTGGACAAATCTTATAAACAAAAAATCAGCGAAGAAACATCAATTCTAAATGACTCACCAGACCAGATGGAATTAACTGACATCTTCAGAACATTTCACACCAAAGCCACAGAATATATATTCTTCTCAAGTGCACATAGGTCATTTTCAAAGATAGACCATATATTGTGTCACAGGCAAAGTCTCTTCAAATTCAAGAGGATAGAAATCATATCAAGCATCTTATCAATGACATAAAACTGGAAATCAACTACAATAAAAACAACCCCAAAAAATCAAATACATGGAGACTAAACAGCATGCTATTAAAGAATGACTGGGTTTCCAGAGAGATCAAAGAAGAAATAAAAAACATCATGGCAACAAATGACAGTGAAAAACACAACAATCCAAAATCTATGGGACACAGTGAAAGCAGTCTTGAGAGGGAAGTTCATAGCTTTACAAGCCTACTGAAAAAAACAAGAAACAATGGTAATAAATTACCTAACCCTACAACTCAAAGAGTTAGAAAGAGAGTGATAAGAAAAGCCCAATATAAGCAGAAGGAAGAAAATAATAAAGATCAGAATGGAGATAAACAATATAGAGACCAAAAACAACAATACAAAAGATAAACAAAACCAAGAGTTGGTTCTTTGAAAAGATAAACAAGATTGATGAACCTCTAGCCAGGCTCACCAAGAAGCAAAGAGAGAAGACCCAAATAAATAAAATTAGAAATAAAAGAGGAGAAATAACAACAGACCCCACAGAAATACAAAGGATTGTTAAAAAATACTATGAACAACTCTATTCCAACAAACTGGACAACCTGGAGGAAATGAACATATTGCTAGAAAAATACAAACTTCCAAAACTTAATCAGAAGAATCTAAACATCTCAATAGGCCAATAACTATGGAAGAAACTGAAGCAGTCATAAAAAAGCTTTCAGCAAACAAAAGCCCAGGGCCAGACGGCTTCACAGGGGAGTTTTACCAAACATTCAAGGAAGAACTAAAACCTATCCTCCTCAGACTATTCCAAAAAATTCAAGAGGAAGTACACTTCCAAGCTCATTGTACGAAGCCAGCATCACCCTAATACCAAAACCAGATAAAGATGACACAATGAAAGAGAACTACAGGCCAATATCCCTCATGAATATAGATGCCAAAATCCTACAAAATTCTAGCAAATCAGATCCAGCAGTACATCTGAAAGATCATACACCATGACTAAGTAGGATTTATCACTGGAATGAAAGGATGATACAATATCTGCAAATCAATAAACGTGATACACCACATAAACAAATTGAGAGACAAAAACCACATAGTCATATCAATTGATGCAGAAAAAGCATTTGACAAAATCCAACACCATTTCTTTTTTTAAAAAAATATATTTTATTGATTTTTTACAGAGCGGAAGGGAGAGGGATAGGAAGTCAGAAACATCGATGAGAGAGAAACATCCATCAGCTGCCTCTTGCACGCCCCCTACTGGGGATGTGCCCGCAGCCAAGGTACATGTCCTTGACCAGAATCGAACCCAGGACTCTTCAGTCTGCAGTCCGACACTCTATCCACTGAGCCAAACCGGTTTTTGCCCAACACCATTTCTTTTTCTTTTTTTTTTTAATCTTTATTGTTCAGTATATTAATTACATTGTTCCCTTTTTTCCCCCTATAGTTCCCCTCCACCTGGTACCCATCCCACCCTCCGCCCTCAACCCCATCCACTGTCCTCTCCCATAGTTGCATGATTTCTGTCCAGTCTCTTGCTGCACTTCCCACACCCCCTTTCTCCCCAAGAGTTGTCAGTCCATCCCCTCTCCATGTCCGTGATTCTGTTACATTCACCAGTTTATCCTGTTCATCAGCTTATTAATTCACTTGATTTTCAGATTCATTTGTTGATAGATGTGTATTTGTTGTTCATAATTTACACTTTTATCTTTTTCTTCTTCCTCTTCTTAAAGAATATCTTTCAGCATTTCATATAATATTGGTCTGGTGGTGATGAACTCCTTTAGCTTTTTCTTATTTGCGAAGCACTTCATCTGACCTTCAATTCTGCATGATAGCTTTGCTGGATAGAGTAATCTTGGTTGTAGATTCTTGCTATTCATTATTTTGAATATTTCTTGCCAACTTCCGTCTGGCCTGCATCGTTTCTGTTGAGAAATCCGCTGACAGTCGTATGGGTGCTCCCCTTTAGGAAACCAACTGTTTTTTTCTCTTGCTGCTTTTAATATTCTCTCTTTGTCTTTTGCTCTTGGCATTTTAATTATGATGTGCCTTGGTGTGGTCCTCTTAGGGTTCCTATATATTGGGGTTCGGTGCACTTCTTGGACTCCTAAGTCAATTTCTTTCACCAGGTGTGGGAATTTTTCAGTCACTATTTCTTCAAATAGGTTTTCATTGTCTTGCTCTCTCTCTTTTTCTGGCACCCCTATAATTCGGATGTTGGTATGCTTGAGATTGTCCCAGAGGCCCCTTACACTATCTTCAATTTTTTGGATTCTTTTGGTTTCTTGCTTTTTCAGCTGAGTGGATTTTCCCTCTTTGTATTTCAAATCTTTAACTTGGTTCTTGGGGTGCTCCAGAGCACTTTTAGGTCTTTGTATAATATTTTTTATTTCAGTCAGTGTATGCTTAATTTCTGGTTGGTCCTTTTTCATATCCTTGAGAGTCTGCTTTGTATCCTTGAGGGTTTCTTTCATTTCCACGTTGGTCTTGATCATTTCCTTGCAGGTCTCGTTCATATCCTTGAGGGTCTCGTTCATTTCCTTGTAGGAGTCATTCATTTCCTTTGTGGTCTGGCTTATTTCCTTATAGGCCTCGACCTTTTGTTGGAGCCTCTTGAAAAACCCTATAACCGTGGTTTTGAATTCCATGTCCAGTCATTTTTTTCCTCCATTTCTTTCACATCTGATTTCTTTCCATGTCTCTGCATGGTGGCTGCTTCCCTGAGTTGGTTAATTAGCTTTGTGTGGTAGACGTCCTACTAGGGACAGTGGCTCAACCTCCCCAGTTACCTGAGGTGGATATGGGCTGCACAGTCTTGCTGAAGTTAAGCTCAGTTAATCGTTGTTAGCACTTGGAGGGGTTGACCTCCAGGCCAATTGTCTGTGAAGCTCAGCTGTGCTCAGGTTGGATGGGCGGAGTCTCTGGGCCAAGCAGACAGCGTTAGCTCCACCCTATGTGGTCCCAGGGACTCTGTGCTGGGGGCAATGGTTGCCAGCACCTCTGAGAGAGAGCCGCTGCCGAGCTCCACTGGCTGCCAGGGAATTCAGATTCTCCCCAAATGACTCTGCATGCCCAGTGTCTCACCCAGGGTCGTAAAACAAAGCAGTCTGACGGTTTTCCGAATGAGAGACAAGTCGCAGATCGCTCTCTGCGCCGTCACGCAGCCGAGCTGTTCGCGCGCAAGCTGCCTTCTCCACAAGCCGGCAGACCCCTGTAGCACCCGAGCTTCGGCGTGCCCTCCCACTGTCCAGTTTTCACCCTGTATTATAGTGGGTTCCCTGGACTTCGCCCAGAGCTGGAGAATCAGTCCAGTGGGACGTCTTTGTCTCCTGTTCATGAAAACTGGCCGGTTTTCAGCCATCCGCCCTCTCCACTGGCGAGAGCTCCAAACCTCTCTCTGAGAGAATCTTTCAAAGTTGTCTGCCGCCCCTCCTCTGAGTCACAGTGTCTCATCTTCACTTTCATTTGTGGAATTTTCACTCGGCCAGCTTTTTGGTGATTCTGGAAGGTGTTTGTTCTTTCGTTAAGTTGTAGTATTAAAATTGTTGAGTATGACGGCAAGATAGGTGTTTTACCTATGCCGCCATCTTGGTTCTCTCCCCAACACCATTTCTTGATAAAAACTCTCAGCAAGGTGGGAATAGAAGGATCATATCTCAACATAATAAAAGCCGTATATGATAAGCCCACAGCCAACATCATACTCAATGGGCAAAAACTATAAAAATTTCCCCTAAGAACAGGAACAAGACAGGGATGCCCACTCTCACCACTCTTGTTAGACATAGTAGTGGAAGTATTAGCAATTGAGATTAGACAAGAAGAAGAAATAAAAGGCATCCAAATTGGAAAAGAAGAAGTAAAGTTGTCCTTACTTGCAGTTGACATAATATTGTACATAAAAACAAAAGACTGCATCAAAAACCTATTAGACTTAATAAATGAATTTGGCAATGTAGCAGGATACAAAATTAATGCCAAGAAATCCATGGCATTTTTATACACCAATAGTGAACTTACAGAAAGAGAGACTAAAAAAGCAATCCCATTTAAAATTAAGATACCTAGGAATAAACTTAACTGAGGACATGAAAGACTTATATGTGGAAAACTACAAGACACTGAAAAAAGAGACAGAGAAAGATGTAAACAGATGAAAGAACATACCATGTTCATGGATTGGTAGAATCAACATCATTAAAATGCCCATACTACCCAAAGCAACCTATAGATTCAATGTACTCCCCATTAAAATACCAATGGCATATTTCACAGACCTAGAAAGAACTCTCCAAAATTTCATCTGGGATTAAAAAAAAAAAAAGACCCCAAATAGCCACAGCAATCCTGAGAAAGAAGAACAAAGTAGGTGGGATCTCAATATCAGATTTCAAGCTGTATTATAAAGCCACTGTTCTCAAAATAGCCTGGTACTGGCACAAGAACAGACATATAAAATAATAGAATAGAGAACCCAGATATCGATTCAAACCACTATGCTCAATTAAAATTGACAAAGAAGGCATGAACATACAATGGAGTCAAGACAGTCTCTTCAATAAATGGTGTTGGGGAAAAGTGGACAGATACATGCAAAATATGAAACTAAATCACCAACCTATACCATTCACAAAAATAAACTCAAAATGGATAAAGGACTGAAACATAAGATGGGAAACCATAAAAATACTAGAGTAATCCACAGTCAGGGAACTATCAGACATATGCCAAAGCAATTTCTTGACAAATATCTTTCCTAGGGCAATAGAAGCTAAAGAGAAAATAAACAAATGGGACTACATCAAAATAAAAAGCTTTTGCACAGTAAAAGAAACCATCAACAAAAACAACAAAGCCCATTGTATGGGAGAACATATTTGCAAATGTTATCACTGATTAAGGTTTAACTTCCAATATCTACAGGAAACTTACACAACTTAATAAATGGAAGATAAATGATCCAATAAAAAAATGGGCAATGTACCTAAATAGAATCTTTTTGAAAGAAGACAGAAAGCCAAGAGACTTATGAAAACATGTTCAAAGCTCTATCTGAGAGATGCAAATCAAAACGACAGTGCAGTACCATCTCACACCTGTCAGAATGGCTATTATCATCAAGTTGACAAACGACAAATGCTGGAGAGGACTCGGAGAAAAAGGAACCCTCGTGCACTGCTGGTGGGAATGCAGACTGGTGCAGCCACTGTGGAGAACAGTATGGAATTTCCTCAAAAAACTAAAAATGGAACTCCCATTTGACCCAGTAATCCCACTTCTAGGACTATATCCCAAGAAATCAGAAACACCAATCAGTAAGAATATATGCACCCCTATGTTCATAGCAGCACAATTCACCATAGCTAAGATTTGGAAACAGCCCAAATGCCCATCAGCTGATGAGTGGATTAGAAAGCTATAGTACATCTATACAATGGAATACTGCACTGCTATTAAAAAATAAGGAATTCTTACCATTTATGGCAGCATGGATGGACCTGGAGAGCATTTTGTTAAGTGAAATAAGCCAGGCAATGAAAAATAAATACCACATGATCTCACTCATTTATTGAAAATAAAGAATGTTACATCTTGATGAACAAAAAGATAGATACAAAGGCAGTAAAGCACAGAACAGACTGTCAAATTACAGTGGGAAGGCTGGGGAGGGGGGGAGAAGAAATCAACCAAGAGACTTGTATGCATGCATATAAACACACCAATGGACACAAGACCCTGGGGGGAGGGGAGATGGGAGCATATGGCAGGGTAGGAGGGGTTGATGGGGTGGTCAATGGAAAAAAAAGGAGATATATGTACTAATATATGTAATACTTTAAAAATAAAAATATTAAAAAAAGAAAATATAGGGAAATTATATATATAAGTATAGTTTAATATAAAAATTATCAATAAAATAGTAATGAGAGGTTTTTCCTTTCTTTTATCTGGTTTTCAATTTTTTTTCAAAAGTGGTCATGATACCTTTTGTAATTGAAGAAGTACGTTGACGCCAGCACTCGGTGTTACAAGAGTGGAGAGAGTGGCCGGCAGAGCCAGGGCAGCCACACAGACGGTGACCGGCGCAGCCTCACAGCGGGGTTGCTCCTGCACAGCCTGGCCCAGCCCAGCTGTGGCCAGTCACAAAGGACACTCACATGAAAGAAGTCTACTGCACTCGGAGAATTGTGAACATTCAGTTCTTAGCATGGAAGAGATATTTCTTTTAATGCCAATAACATTTCAATTACTTTTAAAAATATAACCGCTTCCAAATATTTGCAAAAGTTCACAACTGTTTAATTTTGAAAGGCCCAGTTTAATTTATCCAAAAAAGTAGGTTTCATTTTCAATAAGTGAAAGTAAGATTAATAACATTTGTCTCCTTGAGAATTCTAAAATTCAAAATAAAAGTCCATTCCTTACTTCTACTAAGAACAAACATTCCAACGCCTGGCATATTGAGGCACCATTTGTCCCCAATTCCAGGGCCTCTCCTGTCTGTTTTGGGGACAGTCCAGTTACAGTGACAGATCATGCCATCTTCTGCCTGGTTAACAGAGAGCTTAAGAAAACAACTCAAAGCTTGTTGTTCTTGGCATTCACCCCTAGTGCTTGCTTTCCATCCACAGTTTCCATCACACGCCAACAGGACTAACGCAGAAGTCCGGACGAGAACCAGCTGAGGGAAATCCTTTCTGCCCCCTTTTCAAAGCATCACTACTGAGCGCTGAGCTGAGGTCACTCAGAAACGTCCCAGAGGGAATAAACAATGGGGACCACAGAGCGGCCGCCAGAAAACTCAGGTATAGTTTACAGTGGAGGTGGAGGCTACCCAGAACCTCAGCTGAGTCAGCAAACTACGAAAGCACCAAGCTGCTAGCCCAAATAAATAGCCAGATAAATGAGACATTTTTAAGAAATGGAAAACTACACAGCCAACTATAATTTTGTTCAGATTGGATTATTTGCAGAATGTGAAACTTGGTGAGTTGATGATGAGTCACCTGTCATTCCTTAGCCTTGGAAAAGACATTTCAGAATCAAGTAATTACTTTGCATTTGTGTATAAAAAGTCTTTCTAGAGACCTAAAATTCACTCTTTAATAATGTTAAAAGCATAGAACCAGTTTTCAATATTTATTCAATTCTTTTTCTTTGAAAGAGAGAGAGAGAGGAAGAGAGACAGGGAGGGAGGGAGAGGAGAAAAAGAAGGAGAGGAGAAGAGAGAAACACTGATTTGTTGTTTCACTTATTTATGCATTCATTGGTTGATTCTTGTATGTGCCTGACTGGGGATTGAACCCATAAGCCCTGCGTATGGGGGTGATGCTCTAACCAATTGAGCTACCCAGCCAGAGCCTGTTTATTCAGTTCTTTTTTTTTTTTTTTACAGAGAGGAAGGGAGAGGGAGAGAGCCAGAAACATTGATGAGAGAGAAACATTAATCAGCTGCCTCCTGCTCACCCCCACCAGGGATGTGCCCACAACCAATGTACATGCCCTTGAATGGAATTGAACCTGGGACCCTTGAGTTCACAGGCCAACGCTCCATCCACTGAACCACACCCACTAGGGATGTTTATTCAGTTCTTAATTACTAGGAGCAAATGACCCATATCTGTACATTCTGATTCAATTAAGCCTGGGATAAGCCCGGGGCTCGCTAATCTCCGCAGGTGATTCTGATGTGTACCAACAGCCAGCACTACTGAATAGATCTGGATTTTCTTTCGTTTCAATGTCTTTGTTTGAAGCTCACGACATAAAGAAAAGACGTTTAATCTTTATCAAGCATCAGTATAATGTGGTACAATTAACTAATTCATCTGGAATTTATTTTCCTTTTATCTCCACTGTGATTGTTTTCTCTTCTTTGCAGTTTTCAGAATGCACATTTCTCTCATCCAAGGATTATCTAAGATTTAAACCCAGGGTAGTTTGCTCCTCACAGAGTTTTGCACAGTGTACCAAGTCTGCTCATAAGCAAAGTTTGGGTGACTCCAAGGTGAAACCACACTGATGTTCTAAAGCACAGCCAAAGACGGGTAGGCTGCCGCCTGGGGCCACATCTTCATCCTCTCCAAGCAGGACTGGCACAGAGAGTGATGTCTCCAAGTTGGTGAGAGGTCATTCCTGACTTCCTCCCCCTCACAAGAACAATGACCAACTATTCATGGGTAAGGTACCACTGAGGAAAATCTCAGAACACAGGTACGGCGGCAGCACCCTGCACCTCAGAGAGCCAGACAAACATCACAAGGGTAAGAGGAGCTGCCGCACAGACTGCACTGCCCCTCGCCCCGCCAGCACCGCACCTCCCGGAGCACTCTCCCCGGAGCACTCTCCCCGGAGCACTCTCCCCGGAGCCCTCTCCCCGGAGCCTGCAGAGCTCAGGGCTGACATCCGTACTCCAGTTCCATCCCATGGGGATCACAGGGCGGTTCGTAGGCTCCACACTAGGAATCTGATTGTGATGGAGAAGGGGCAAAGGGCCTAGCACCAACCACCGCTGGGGACTTGGCAGACCAAGTTCCTACCTGCAGTCCGAGGAGGAGTCCCAAGCAGCCGCTTCCTCACCTACAAGGCCAGGTGCTGGCACGGTGTGAGCAGAACTGGGAGTGCGGTCTCCCCCGCTCAGGGAGAGCAGCTATTTTATAGCTCTCCCCACAGCTGATGTGGCTCCTGACCCCGCCCAACCAGAAAGCCTGGCCAGGAGCACCTGGGAGGTGGCTTGGACTTGGCCATCCTGATCCACCCAAGGAGAGGAGCTCCGCAGCCCCACCCAACCAGGCCTGAGCAGGAACGCATGGAAGCTGCTTAGCCCGGCAACGCTGGAGCAGAAGGCAGAGCTGATCATCTGCAGAGCAAGCCAGAGTCCTGTTCAGTCAGGGAAACTAATGCGTAGCCCATTGCCGAGTGCAGCCTTCAGCCGCCTGGACCTAACCAGGCACTTCACAGGAAGCTGAGTAGCTATCTAAGCCCCCTGCTCACTGGGGCACTTGAGCACAGAGCACATTCTGTGGTTTCCCAACCTGCAGAGCCTGACGGGTCCCTAAACAATAAGCCACCCAGGCCCTGGGGCTTATTCTGCTGCCCTCCACAGGGGAACTAATGCAGAGACCCACCCACTACTTAGCATCCTAGTACCAACGCTCTAGCAAGCCTAGCTAGAGAACCCAGGCACTGCCCACCCTTAGCCTCACTTGGGCAGGAAACCAAACCAGCAATCCTGACTCCCGACAGCAGCACCCGCCACCCTGATCTCAGGGCTCAGGCAGTGGCTTTGCCCCCAAATAGACACTGATGGCAGGGTCTACCTGCCCAAGGCTGTTACCAGCAGACCACAATCAATACCCCAAACTAGTCTGCCTAGTGAAAAACTCGCCCAAAGCAAACCTGTAAAACCTGGAAAAGAAAATCTTTTACTCAGATGCACGGACACCAACGTAAGGAATCAAGGATCATAAATAAAAACAGGTAAATGTGACACCACCAAAAGGAAACAAAGCGCCAGTCACTGACCCTAACGAAATAGAGGTCTGTGATCTGTTAAAGAATTCAGAATAACCCTCTAAGGAATTGAGAGAACTACAAGAACACGAACAACTAAACAAAATTAGGAAAATAATGCATGAATCAAAGGAGTAGTTCAACGAAGAAACAGAAACCATTAAAAAAAAAATCCTACAGTTCAGCCGGTGTGGCTCAGTGGTTGAGCCAACAACCCAGGAACCAAGGGGACACAGGTTTGGCCCTAGCTGGTTTGCTTGGTGGATAGCTGGCATGTGGACGGAAGTGTTCCAGATTTGATTCTGGTCAAGGGCATGTACCTCAGTTGCAGGCTCCTCCCCTGCCTGTGCCCTGGTCAGGGCAGGTGCCAATCAATGTGTTTCTCTCACATTGATATTTCTGTCTTTCCCTTTCTCTTCCACTCTCTCTAAATATCAATGGAAAAATATCCTTGGGTGAGGATTAACAACAACAACAACAAAAAAGAGGTTGCAGGTTTAATTCCTGATCAAGGAAGGCATCAATCCCAATTAGGGGGTGAGCAGGAGACAGCTAATCAAGGATGTTTCTTTACCGTCAATATTTCTATCTCTCTATCCCTCTCACTTCCTCTCTCTAAAAACAAAAATAGCCCTAATCTGTTTGGCTCAGTGGATAGAGCATCGACCTGCAGAATGAAAGGCCCCAGGTTCAATTCTGGTCAAGGGCATGTACCTTGGTTGTGGGCACATCCCCAGTAGGGAGTGTGCAGAAGGCAGCTGATTGATGTTTCTCACTCGTCAATGTTTCTAACTCTCTCTCCCCCTCTCTTCCTCTCCGTAAAAAAAAAAAAAAAAAAAAAAAAAATCAATAAAATATATTAAAAAAAATAAATAAATGAAAACATATATATATTTTTTAAATTCTGGAGCTGAAAAATATACAAGAACTGTACTGAATAACTCAATAGGGTCAAGCCAACTTGACCCTGAAGAAAAACGTCCTAGAACATGGGACATTTAAAATGATGTAATCAGAGTAGAAAGAGAGAGAGAGAGTGAAGAGTTGCTCTGGCCGGGTGGGTCAGTTAGTTGGAGTGTTGTGCCGCTATGCCATCATGTATGTGAATCATACATGCTGATTCATGTATGATTCACATACATGAATCATCAACCAGTGAATGCACAAATAAGTGGAACAACAAATCAATGTTTCTCTCTTTTTCTTCATTCTTCTCTCTCTAAAATAAATACACAAAAATGAAGGAAAAAAGAATGAAAGGAGTGAAGAAAGCCTAAGGGATTTATGGGACACAACCAAAAGAAACAGGCGCTGCAATATGGGAATTTCACAAGGAGAAAAGAAAGAAAGCATATTGAAAGCAATAACGGCTGGAAACTTCTCAAACCTAAGGAGAGAAATGGACATGCAGGTCCCTGAGTTGCAAATTACCCCAAATAGGCTGAACCCTAACAGGATGCACTGAGACACAGTGTAATTAAATGACCCCAAATAGGCTGAACCCTAACAGGATGCACTGAGACACAGTGTAATTAAATTACCGAAAGTCAAAGACAAAGAATTTTGAAAACAGCAAGGAAAAATGTTACATATAGGGGAACCCCTCTAAGACTATCAGCAGATTCAAAATACTGAAAGAAAATAATTATCAACCAAGAATACTATACCCAGTAAATCTGTCTTTCAGAAATGAAGGAGAAATAAAAATTTTCCTGAACAAACAAAAGCTGAGAGGGAATTCATGGCCACTAGCAATCCTAAAGGGTGCTCTTTGAGGTGAAGTAAAGGGACACTAACATAAAAAATAACAACTGAGTGTAAAACTCACTGGTAAAGGTAAATATATGATCAACGATAAATTCTGTAATACGGTAATGGTGTGCATAATTCACTTACAACTCTAGTTTAAAAAGTTAAAAACCAAACATATTAAAAATTACCATAACTACAGTAATGTTATTGGATACACTATATAAAAATATGTAAACTGAAATATCAATAACTTAAAATGTGAGGGAGATGGTTGCTTGGCAACATTCCATGCTGCCCACCGTGTTCTTAAGCAGCAGCCTCTCACATCTCTGGATACAATTGCATTTCCTTCTGAAAAAGTCTGTTTACTCTGTGACTGTGATGGGAGCCCCATTCTCACAGGGAAAGAAAAGAAAAGGAGTGGATATTGTCCTGCTGCTATTAGAGAAGCTGGTGTGATGAAAAGGCTCTCCAATTTGGGCTGTGGCCTAAAGGACTTTGGAGATTTGAGTTTCACTCTAGTCCCCAAAGATGATCTGCACAACAACCTGATAGCAATTCCTTGCTTGGCAGGCCTCACCAACTAGGAACTGCCTGAGGCAGTTAGTAGAGCAGTATCAGGATGCTACAGCTGTGGGAGGAGGCCACAGCCTGGCAATTGGTCTCATTAGTGGCCACACCCGGCACTGCCAGACCTTGGTGTGATCTAGGTTGATGCCCGCACTGACATCAATACACCCCTTACCATGTCATTTGGATGTCTGCATGGACAGCCGGTTTCACTTCTCCTCAGAGAACTGCAGGATAAGGTGCGACAGCTCCCAGGATTTTCCTGGATTAAATCTTGTATCTCTTCTCCAAGTACTGTGTATATTGGTCTAAGAGATGTGGACCCTCCTGAACATTTTATTTAAAAAAATTATGACATCCAGTATTTTTCATGAGAGACATAGGTAGACTTGGTATCCAGAAGGTCATGGGACAGATATTTGATCTGCTGATTGGCAAAGACAAAGGCCAATCCATCTGAGCTTTGATATTGATGGATTTGACCCTATACTGGCTCCAGCCACAGGAATTCCTGTTGTAGGAGGACTGACCTATTGAGAAGGCACGTATATTACGGAGGAAGTATAAAACACAGAGTTTGCTGTCAGCACTGGATTTTGTTGAAGTTAATCCTCAGCTGGCAGCTTCAGACAAAGAGGCCAAGGCTACAGCTGGCTTGGCAAGTACATGCGATTGCTTCAACTTTTGGTCAGACAGGGAAGGAGGGCACAATGTCTATGACCAACATCCTACTCCCAGTTCACCACAAGAACGTGTGAGAATTTAGAAAATATTGTATGCTGACAAGTTTGTCACAATGGGCATTTCAGAGTTGTGAGGTGTTTGAGGGGGCAGATACCACATGGTCCCCTGCATCAATACTGCCTTAATGAGAACATTTGTGTATTCTCACAATTGTAAAATTTCTTCTCTCTCTCCATTTTGGTGACCAATGATACTACTAAATGTGTTTGTGTTTTTTGTTTGTTGGTTTGTTTTTTGCACTTCTTGGGGTATTAATATGTTGGAGCACCATGTAATTTAAAGAAGTCATAAACAGCATTCATTACCTTGGTATAATTTGAAAAAAAATGTGAGAGAGAGAAGTAAAAGAGTAAAAGTTTAGGAATAACAAGCTATCAAACTTGTTATCAATTTAAAATAGGATATTATGAGAGTTCCAAAATTATGGTGGAGTAAAATGGTAGCTACATTGACACTCTCTCAGGACCAAACTGGAATTACAACTAAAATACAGAAAAACGATCCTGAATAACCAACTAAAGACTAGCTGGAAAGAACCTGATAACCAAGGATGGAAAGTGGAGCTTGCATAGAGACTGGTGGGAAGTGTGAAGATGTGAAAGGGCAGCCCAGGCTCCCACAGACACCAGCTGAGGATCTGGAGAGAGAGCTCAGCTGTGGGGGTTCCCACTGAGAATATGGGGTCTAAACCCCAAACTGGGCTCCTCAGCTTAGAGCACCAAAACTGAGAAAGGTGCCCACATAACATGAAGCTGTGAAAAGCAGCAAGGTTGCTGTCTGCCAGGGAGAGATGGCTGTAAGTGCAGGCACCCTCTGAAAGAGCCAATACACAACATTTCATGTGCAGCCACTCACTGTGGGTTCCCACAGGAGGCAGTGTGGACTGGAGTTGTGGGAGCAGAAGCCAGGGTTGGGGTCCCTGGGGTTAGAGCTCAGAAGGCAGAAACCCTGGTTTCTTGTGCTGAGTCATTCCCTCACACTGTGGAGGACATCTTTCTTGGGCAGACGTTTACCTTCCGGGCAGCTTTTGCCTAGGGGGGAAGCAATCGCCTCACCCTGTTGGAAAACCTCTCACTTCACTCTGTGGTCAAGAGCCTGAAGAGAATCAAGACTGAATACAATCTGACTGCAGGCAGAGGTGGATCTCTGGAGGCTTTGAGTTTTTGCCTGATCTATTTCTGGGACAGGGGCTAGGAAAAGCAGACCTTGGTGTATATCTGGTCCTTTCCAAAGGTACCCAGCCCCAACAGAGGGAACCTCAAGCTGTGGATAGCCAAAAGCTCCACACAGCACTCAGGGCTAATCAGAAACAGTATGTGACATTTTCCTGCATTAGAGATTGGGAGGGATGGCAGATCTGCCCAATACACAGATACATACCTAAACAGGCAGACCAAATGGGGAGACAACCCCAAAATAAAATAACAAGAGAATTCTCCAGAAGAAGAGCTAAATGAAAAGGACATAAGAAATTTATTAGACATAGAGTTCAAAATGATAGCAAATATGCTCAACAGCATGGGAAAAGATATAGTAATTATGAAGAATGGCATAGCACTAATAAAGAACACAGTGGAAGGAATACACAGCAGATTAGGGGAAACCAAGGATTTGATCAGTGAATTAGAAGACAGGGTAGAAAAATCACTGAGAACCAAAACAACAACAACAACAACAAAATGGCGAACCAGTGTGGATCAGTGGCGGAGTGTTAGCCTGTGAACCGGGAGGTCATAGTTCGATTCCTGGTCAAGGCACATGTTTGGGTTTGGGCTCCATCCCACTTTGGGAATGCAGAAGGCAGCCTATCAATGATTCTCTCTATTATTATTTTTTATATTTTACTGATTTTACAGTCAGGAAGGGAGAGGTTTAGAGTTAGAAACATCGATGAGAGAGAAACATCAATCAGCTGCCTCATACAGACACCCTACTGGGGATGTGCCAGCAACCAAGATACATGCCCTTGACTGGAATCAAACCTGGAACCCTTCAAGTCTGCAGGCCGATGCTTTGTCCACTGAGCCAAACCAGTTAGGGCTCACTCTCATTGATGTTTCTATCTCTCTATCCTTCTCCTTTCCTCACTGAAATAAAAAATATATTTTTTAAAAGAAAAAAAAACAATTAAAAAACAGGAGGACAGCATCATAGGACTACCAGAAGGAGAAGTGAGCAAGGAATAGAAAATGTGTTTAAAGAAATAATAGCAGAACACTTCTCTAACCTAGTGAAGGAAACAGTCACACAAGTTCAGGGGGCACAGAGAGTGCCAACCAAGAACCCAAACAGGTCCACACACAGACACATCATAATTAAGATGCCAAAATTTAAAGACACAGAGAAAAACCAAGATGGCAGCATAGGTAAACACCTATCTTACTGCCCCACACAACAATTCCAAAACTACAACTTAACGACAGAACGAACATCATCCAAAAACCACCAGAAAGCTGGCTGAGTGGACATTCCACAAATAAAAGTAAAGATAGGGCACTGTGACTCAGAGTAGTGGCGGAGGGCAGAGTTGCAGATACATGTGGAGTCAGAGGTTTGGAGTCATGTGCGTGAGCAGAAAGGGCTGGCAGCTGCAAACCCGGCTGGTTTCCTCGAATGGGGAGGGAGAAAAGGGTTCCCTGCACTGATTCCCCAGTTCCGGGCGAGGTCTGGGGAACCCACACTCATACGGGGTGAAACTGGAGAGTAAGGAGAAAGCACACTGAAACTTGGGTGCTGCAGAGGTCTGTGAGCTTGCAGAGAGGGTGCATAAACTTGGGAACTGCAGAAGCGTGCGAGCATGCAGAGAGGACTCGTGACTTGCTCTCTCATTCTGGAGAAAAAATAGAAAGGGAAGCCACCAGACTGCATTGTTTTACAACCCTGGGTGAGACTTTGGGGGTGCAGACTCATTTGGGGAGAGGCTGAATTGTCCGGCAGCAGGTAGAGTTCGGCGGCAGTTTTCTCTCAGAGGTGCGTGCAGCTATTACCACCTGGCACAGAGACCCAGGTGCCACATAGGGCAGAGCTGACATTGCCTGCTCGGCCCAGAGACTCCGCCCATACAACCTGATCATAGCTGATCCTCACATCCAACCTGAGCACAGCCTGGAGGTCAAACCCTCCTAGTGCTAACAACAATAATCTAGGCTTAACTTCAACAAGACTGTGCAACCCATAACGGGGTGCACCAAGAGTATCCACCTCAGGTAACTGGGGAGGCTGAGCCACTGTCCCCTAGAGGACATCTACCACACAAAGCTAATCGACCAACTCAGGGAAGCAGTCACAATGCAGAGATATGGAAAGAAATCAGATGTGAAAGAAATGGAGGAAGAAAAAAAACACGACTGGACATAGAGTTCAAAACCACGGTTATAAGGTTTTTCAAGAGGCTCCTAGAAAAGGCCGATGAACTTAATGAGACCTTCGAGGATACGAACGAGACCCTGGAGGATATGAAAAAGGACCAACTAGAAATTAAGCATACACTGACTGAAATAAAAAATATTATACAAAGACCTAAAAGCAGCCTAGAGGACAGCATCAAGTCTAAAGATTTGAAATACAAAGAAGCAAAATCCACTCAGCCAGAAAAGCAAGAAGCCTAAAGAATCCAAAAAATTGAAGATAGTGTAAGGGGCCTCTGGGACAACCTCAAGCATACCAACATCCGAATTATAGGGGTGCCAGAAAAAGCGAGAGGCCAAGACAATGAAAACCTATTTGAAGAAATAGTGACCGAAAACTTCCCCCACCTGGTGAAAGAAATTGACTTAAAAGTCCAAGAAGTGCACAGAACCCCAAAGAGGACCACACCAAGACACATTATAATTAAAATGCCAAGAGCAAAAGACAAAGAGAGAATATTAAAAGCAGCAAGAGAAAAACAGTTAGTTAGTTACCTATAGGGGAGCACCCATACGATTGTCATCGGATTTCTCAGCAGAAACTATGCAGGCCAGATGGGAGTGGCAAGAAATATTCAAAGTGATGAATAACAAGAATCTACAACCAAGATTACTCTACCCAGCAAAGATATCGTTCAGAATTGAAGGTCAGATAAAGTGCTTCACAGATAAGAAAAAGCTAAAGGAGTTCATCACCGACAAACCAGTATTATATGAAATGCTGAAAGATATTCTTTAAGAAGAGGAAGAAGAAAAAGGTAAAAATAAAAATTATGAACAACAAATACACATCTATCAACAAATGAATATAAAAATCAAGTGAATTAAAAATCTGATGAACAGGCCGAACCAGTTTGGCTCAGTGGATAGAGCGTTGGCCTATGAATTGAAAGGTCCCAGGTTCAATTCCGGTCAAGGGCATGTACCTTGGCTGCAGGCCCATCCCCAGTAGGAGGTGTGCAAGAGGCAGCTGATCGATGTTTCTCTCCCATCGATGTGTCTGACTTTCTGTCCCTCTCCCTTCCTCTCTGTGAAAAGTCAATAAAAAATATTTTAAAAATCTGATGATCAAGTTAAACTGGTGAATATAACAGAATCATGGGCATAGAGAGAGAATGGACTGACAATTCTTGGGGAGAAAAGGGGTGTGAGAGGTGCAACAAGAGACTGGACAAAAATCATACACCTATGCAAGAGGACAGTGGGGGGGGAGGTAAGGGTGGAGGGTGGGATGGGTACCAGGTGGAGGGGAGCTATAGGGGGAAAAAAGAGGGACATTGTAATTAACAAACTGAACAATAAAGATTAAAATATAAAAAAAATATAAAGACACAGAGAGAATCTTAAAGGGAGCAAGAGAAAAGCAATTTGTTACATACAAAGAAGTTCTCAGAAGGGTGGAGGGGAGCTATAGGGGGATAAAAAGGGGAAACAATGTAATTAATAAACTGAACAATAAAGATTAAAAAAAAAGAAAAATAATCATTAAAAAAAAAAAAAAAGAAGAAGTTCTCAGAAAACTGTCAGCTGATTTTTATCAGAAATTCTACAGGCCAGAAGGAAATGTCATGAAGTATTCCGGGTAATGAAAAGCAAGGATCTGAAACCAAGATTACTATATCCAGTAAGACTATCATTCAAAGTGTTAGAGAGTAGAAATTTTTGAGCATGCGTGAAACCCAGCTGACTCACAAAATAGCCTTGCAAGATAGAACACTGTCAGCTTTCTGAAAAACAGGATGACCATGTAAATAGCATGGTTATCAACAACATGACCCTGACATAACTTAGGAAAAACTGTTTTATCTTGGGTTGCTTGCTCTGCAAAAACAGGATGTGGCAAATGCGCTTAAAAGCGGTCCTCTACAGAGGGTCTCTGCTGCTCTCTGGACTCTCTGCATGGAGGATGGCAGAGCAGTCGCCGGCTGACTAACAAAGGCTCCCTAAACTTTAACGTGGTCTGGACTCCAGGGATCGTTCACTCGCATTCACTCCACAACAAAAATAGATGGTAGAATAAAGAGCTCCCCAGACAACCCCCCACAAAAAAGGTTATAGAAGTTTATCACCACCAAACCAGCACTACGAGAAATGCTAAAAGGACTGCTGTAATGAGATGAGAGAGAAAAATAGCCATAGAATTAAACATAGAATTAAAATGGCAATAAATAAGTAGCTATCAATAATAACCTTAAGTGTAAAAGGCTTAAATGCTCCAATCAAAAGATATAGGGTAGCTGAATAAAGATGAAAACATAAACCAAATATAAAGTAAACCTACCTCAGAACAAAAGACTCATACAGGATGAAAGTGAAGAGCTGGAAAAAATTTCAATGCAAATGGAAACAGAAAAAAAGTTGGGATGACAATACTCAGATCTGACAAAATAGACTTCAAAATGAAGGTCATCACAAAAGACAATAAAGGTTCACTATATAATACTAAAGGGATCAATCCAACAAGAGGATATAACACTGGTAAACATATATGCACCCAATATAGTAGCACCTAACTGTATTAAAAAACTTCCAGAGGACTTTAAGGGAGAGATTGACAGCAATATAGTCATAATCAGGGGATTTAACACCCTGCTGACTTCACCGGATCTATCTTCCAGACAAAAATTTAACAAGGAAACAGTGACTCTAAATGATACACTGGATCAGATGGATTTATTTGACATTTATAGAATAATTAACCCCAAAGCTGCAAAATATACATTCTTCTCAAGTACACATGGGTCATTCTTTTTTAAAAAATATAGATTATTGATTTTTTTACAGAGAGGAAGGGAGAGAGATAAAAAGTCAGAAACATCTATGAGAAAGAAACATCGATCAGCTGCCTCTTGCACACCCTCTATGGGGGATGTGCCCGCAGCCAAGGTACCTGCCCTTGACTGGAATCCAACCCGGGAACTTTCAGTCTGCACGCCGACACTCTATCCACTGAGCCAAACCAGTTTCGGCCACATGGGTCATTCTTAAAGACAGACTATGTCAGGACACAAAACAAGTCTCCACAAGTTTAAGAAGATTAAAATCATATCAAGCATCTTCTCAGATCATAATGTAATGAAGTTAGGAATAAACAACAATAAAAACTCAAAAACATTCAAACACATGGAGGCTAAACAGCATGTTATTAATGAATGGGTTACCAATGAGATCAAGAAAAAAATAAAAACATCCTGGAAACAAATGGTTATGAAAACACAATTCAAAATCTCTGGGATACAGCAAAAGCAATCATGAGAGGGAAGTTCATAGCACTATAGGCCTACCTCAAAATACAAGAAAAAATTATTAATAATATACTATTTAACCCTACAACTTAAAGAATCAGAAAGAGAACAAGAAGAAAAGCCCAGAGTAAGTAGAAGAAAGAAAATAAAGATCAGAGTGGAAATAAATGACATAGAGACTAAAAATAAAATACAAAAGATCAATGAAAGCAAGAGCTGGTTATTTGAAAAGATAAACAAGATAATGAACCTTTAGCCAGACTCATCAAGAAACAAAGAGAGGGAACCGAAATAGTTAAAATTAGAAACAAAAGTGGTGAAGAAACAGCTGACATCACAGAAATACAAAGAATTGTAAGAAAATATTATGAGCAACTATATGCCAATAAGCTGGACAATGTGGATGAAATGGACAAATTCCTAGAATAATACAATCTCAAAAAAACTGAATCAGGAAAAATCATAAAACCTGAATAGGCCTGTTATCATCAATAACAACTGATGACACTGAAGCAGTGATAAAAAAAAACTCCCGACAAACAAAAGCCCTGATCCAGACGGCTTCCCAGGGGAGTTTTAACATTCAAAGAAGAACTAACACCTATCCTCCTCAAACTATTTCAGAAAATCCAAGAGGAAGGAACACTTCCAAATTCTTTTCCCGAGGCCAGTATTATCCTAATTCCAAAAGCAGATAAAGACACTCCATAGAGAGAGAATTACTGGCCAGTAATGTGGTGAAGCCCTGGGTGGGAGGCTGTGATAGGGGGAAGGTTAACTACGAGGAGTCAGTGGGGGAAAGAGGAGGACATATGTAATACTTTCAATAATAAAGTCTTTAAAATAAAAAAAATAAAATAGCACGTTATAATTTTAAGATATTTTATTAACCACAGCGAATAGATCATAATAAAGAGGTCAAATGATACTAATACCAAAGGACATTAAAACACATACAGTGACACATACATATACATTAAGAAAAACAAACACCCATATATATGCTGCCTATAAGAAACGTTCTTTAGATGTAAGGGCACACACAGACTAAAAGTGAAAAATATATTCCATACAAATGGTAACCAAAATAAGCTAGAGTAGCTATATCAGACAAAACAGAATTTAAAACAAAAACTGTAATGAGCAAAGAAGGGTGCTATATAATGATAACAGGGTCAAACCAATATGAGGATATAACATCCTATCTAATAAAAGAGTAATGTGCAGACTGACCATCACTCCAACACACAAGATGGCTGCCCACATGTGATCAAAGATCCTGTCCCCATGTGGACACAAGATAGCCACCACAAGATGGCCAGCAGAGGAGGGCAGTTGGGAGGGACCAGGCCTGCAAGGGGGGGCAGTTGTGGGCAATCAGGCCAGCAGGGGAGGGCAGTTGGGGGCGATCAAGCCTGCAGGGGAGGGCAATTAGGGGTGACCAGGCCAGCAAGAAGGGAAGTTGGGGGCAAACAGGCTGGAGGGGAGCAGTTAGACATCAATCAGGCTGGCAGGGGAGAGGTTAGGGGGTAGTCAGGCTGGCAGGCAGAAAGGGTTAGGGGCAATCAGGAAGGCAGGCAGGCAAGTAGTTGGGAGCCAGCAGTCCTGGATTCTGAGAGGAATGTCTGACTGCCCGTTTAGGCCGTATCCCACTGGGGAGTCGGACATCCCTCGAGGGGATCCCAGATTGGAAAAGGTGCAGGCTGGGCTGAGGGACAACCCCCTGCCCCGCCCTGTGCACAAATTTTGTGCACCAGGCCTCTAGTATTTAAATGCTATGCATCCAGTCCTGGCCAGGTAGCTTAGTTGGTTAGAGTGTCATCCAGATACAGGGCACATATAAGAATCAACCAACTCTCTCCCCTTTCTTTTCTAAAATATATTTTTAAAAAACTATTTAGAAATACTTTCACATCCAACACAGAAGCACCTAAATACATAAAGCAAATATTATCAGACCTAAAGAGAGAAATAGAAAGCTATACAATATAAATTCCCCACTTACTCAATGGATAGATCATCCAAACAGAAAATCAATCACTGGTTTAAGCATGCTCAACCAGATAGACTACCTGATAGCTACAGAGCATTCCATTAGCAACAGATCCATAGTCTTCTGAAGTAAACATGCAACAATTTCCAACACAGATCATTTTAGACCGCAAAACAAGTCTTAATAAATTTAGAGGACTGAAATCATATCAAACATCTTTTTCCAACCATAATGTTATGAAACTAGAAATGTTTCCTGGTGCACAAGGAAAACGGAAAATCACAAATATATGGAAATTAAACAACATTCTACAGAATAACCAACCAATCAAAGAAGAAAGCAAGAGAAAATGCATCTTGAGACAAATGGAAATGTAACATATCAAATTTATAAGACGAAGCAAAAGCAGTTTTAAGAAGTTCATAGCAATAGATGCCTACCCCAAGAAACAAAAAAGTCTCAAATGAACAACCTAACTATATATCTCAAGAAACTATAAAAGAACAAATGAAGCCTCAAATAAGAAAGAAATAACAGACCTAACTGGTTTGGCTCAGTGGATAGAGCGTCGACCTGCAGACTCAAGGGTCCCAGGTTCGATTCTGGTCAAGGGCATGTACCTTGGTTGTGGGCACATCCCCAGTAGGGGGTGTGCAGGAGGCAGCTGATTGATGTTTCTCTTTCATTGATATTTCTAACTCTTTCCCTCTCTCTTCCTCTCTATAAAAAAAGAAAAATCAATAAAAAATATATTTTTTTTAAAAAAAGAAAGAAATAACAAAGATTAGGACAGTAATAAATGAAATATAAACTAAAAAAATATAGAAAAGATTAAACTAAGAGCAGTTTCTTTGACAAGATAAACAAAACTGATACATTGTAGATAAACTTACAAAAGAGAGGACTCAAATAAAATCAGAAATAAAAATGTTATAACTGAGTATTTTAGAAATACAGGGGATCATAAAAGACTACTATGAACAATTATAATCCAACAAATCAGACAACCTACAAGAAATGGATAAATTCTTGGAAACATACAACCTACAAGAAATGGATAAATTCTTGGAAACATACAACCTACCAAAACGGAATCATAATGTAGAAAATTGAAACAGACCTTTTACTAGGCAAAGAGATTGAACCAATAATCAAAAACCTCCAAGAAACAAAAGTCCAGGACCAGACTGCTTCACAGGCAAACTCTACCAAATATTCAAAGTACACTAATCCTTCTCAAACTCTTCAAAAAATAAAAGAGGGAACCCTTCCAAACTCATTTTACATGGGCAGCATTAACCTGATACCAAAACCACACAGAAGACACCACACAAAAAAAATCCCAATATTCTTGATGAACTTAGATGCAAAAATTTTCAACAAAATATTTACAAACTGAATTCAAAGACACATTAAAAGGATCATACAACATGATCAAGTGGGACTTACTTTAGTAAGGCAGAAATGGTTCAGCATTCATAAATCAATCAATTTGATACTCCACAGTAACACAAAGGTTAAAATTACAGGAGCATCTCAGATGATGAAAAAGCATTTGACAAAAATTCAAAATCCATGTATGATTACAAACTGCAAACAGATGGGTATAGGGAAAACATACTTCAACATAAGAAAGGCAGCATAATATGACCCGCACATACCTAGTATCATACTCAACTGTGGAAAGCTAAAAGCTTTTCCTCTAAGATCAGTAACAACACAAGAATGTACTCTCTCAGCACTTTTATTCAACACTGAAGGCCTGGTGCATGACATTTGTGCACAGGGGCGAGGGTTGTCCCTCAGCCTGGCATGCACCCTCTCCAACCCGGGACCCCTCGGGGGATTGTCCAGGACCACTGGCTCCTAACAGCTCACCTGCCTGCCTGCCTGCTTCCCCTAACTGCTCCCCTGCCGGTTTGATCCTCCTAAGTGCTCTCCCCTGTCAGCCTCATCACCACTAACTGCCTCAGCCCTGCCACCTGGCTTTGTCCAGAAGGACATTTGGATGGTCATCCAGAAGACGTCCAATCTAATTAGCATATTACCCCTTTATTAATATAGACTAGAGGCCATTGCATGAAAATTCATGCACTGGAGCGGGGTCCCACAGCCCTGCCTGCCTCCACTCACAGACCAGGAGTCCTTAGGGGCAGGAGGCAACCTGGCAATTAGGGTAAGGTGACAACCCATCACACCTCTGCTGCTGCCACTGCCAGCAACGTAAGCCTAGGCCGGTCCTGGTCACCTGAGCCTTGGGTGGCCCAGGGTGGCTGGGCAGCTGCCATCCAAGGCTTGCCTGGGTTGCTGGGGGACTGAGGAGACTGGGGGGACTCTGGAGGCAGGCACGTGAAGCAGCTGGGCCCGCCTAGCTGTGGGCCCGGCCTTGCCATGCACCTGCTGTCCTGGTGGGGCTGAGGGTACTGGGAGCCTCCATCTTATGGCTGTGGGTGCCATCACCTTTGAAGGTGGGGTAGTCAATTAGCATATTCCCTCCTTATTGGCTGTGGGTGCTGCCATCTTTGAGAAGGCATGAGGGTCAATTAGCATATTCCTTCTTTATTAGATAGGATAGTATTAGAAGTCTTAGGGAAGAAAAAGAAAAGGCATACAAATGGAGCGAAAGCACAACAGACACTTTTTCAGATGACATGATAAACATATATAGAAAACTCTAAACACTCCATCAAAAAACTGTAAGAATTTAGTAAAGTTGCAAAATATGAAATCAATTACAAAGATCTGTTGTTTCTTCACACTAGTAAACCATCAAAAAGAAAAATTAGTAAGACAATCCCATTTATAAATCCATCAAAAATAACTAGAAATAAATTTAATCAAGATGAAAACCATATTGAAAACTACAAAACATTAATAAACCTGAAAAAGGCACAAACAAATGGAAAGAAATTTCATGCTTATGGTTTGGAAGAATTAATAATGTTAAAACGTCCATCCCTACCCAAAGCAATTTACAGATTCAGTGCAATTCCTACCAAAATCCCAATATCATTTTGAATAGAAATGAAATTTGTAGGGAAGCACAAAATACCCCAAATAACTAAACCTATCTTGAGAAAGAAGAAGGCTGGAGGAATCACACTCCTTTATTTCCAACTATATTAGAAGGCTACAGTAATTGAAACAGTATGATTTTTGGCATAAAAACAGACACATGCCCAGGTTACAGGCTTGATCCCCAGTAGGGAGCTTTGCAGGAGGCAGCTGATCAATGATGCTTCTCTCTTATTGATATTTCTCTTATCCCTCTCCCTTCTTCCCTCTTTAAAAATCAATAAAAACATGTTTTTAAAAAATGGGCATTAGATCTAAATAATCATTTTCCAGAGAAGACATTTAGATAGCCAATAGTACCATATGAAAAGATGTTCAACATCATTAACCATCATGTAAATATAATAAAAGGCCCAATGAGATATCACCTCACACCTTTTGACCACTATCAGAAATAACAAATGTTGGTGAGGAAGTGGGAAAAGGGGAACCCTGTGCACTATTGCTGAGAATGTAAATTGGTGCGGTCACTATGGAAAATAGTGTGGCAGTACCTCAACAAATTAAAAATGGAACTACTATATGACCCAGCGATTCAACTTCTGAGTATTTATCTGAAGAAAACAAGAATACTAACTGGAAAAGATATATACCCCCCCATGCTCATTGCAGTATTATTACAGTAGCCAAGATATGGAAAGAACCTGCATGCATCCATGGATGAATGGATAAAGAAATTGTGGTATCCTATCTAATAAAAGAGTAATATGCAAATGTGACTGTACCTTGGCTCCTGATTGGCTATGCTACCAGCCAATCAGGAGCGGGGGGCGGGGCTACGCAGTGCGTGATCCTGCTTCTCCCGCTGCCTCCGCATGACCTGGGGAATGAGCGCCATGGGCCTGGGGAGCGGACGGTGTGCTGGTGGTCCCAGCAAGCCTGTGGTGCCAGTTCCCCAGGCTGCACGGCGGGAAGGCTGGCCACCGCCATGCTTTGCTGTGGGCGCCTGGGGTCCGAGATCGCAAAGGGCGCGAGCGCAGGGGTCCCAGATCACTGGTGCACGCGCGAAGGGCAGGGCCACAGGCCGGGTGGGGGGGGGGGCGGGGGGGGGAGACCGGCTACTGCCATGCTTCGCTGCGGGCGCTGGGGGTCCCAGATTGTGAAGGGCATGTGCGCATGGGGTTCCAGATCACCATGGTGGAGGGGCCAAGGCAGAGGCCATTAGGGGTGATCAGGCCAGGAGGGGAAGGCAGTTGGGGGTGATCAGGCTGATGGTGGGGGGCAGTTGGGGCCGAGCAAGCCGGCAGAGGGGACCAGTTGCAGAGTGGTCAGCAAGCAGAGTGATTAGGAGTGATCAAGCAGTCAGGCAGGTGAGTGGTTAGGAGTGGATTGCGAGGGAGTTGTCCAAGCGCCAGTTTAGGCCCGATCCCACAGGGATCTCAGATTGGAGAGGATGCAGGCCGGACTGAGAAACAATCCCCACCCCCACCTCCCGCGTGCATGAATTTCGTGCACCGGGCCACTAGTCTATAATAAAAGCGTGATATGCTAATTAGACCAGGCGTCCTTCCGGCCGACCTTCAGACAAAGCCAGGGCTGCCAGGGCAGAGCCCCCTGCAGATTGCATGCATTGGGCCTCTATTAACTACAGAATGGAATATTATCCAGCCATAAACAAGAAACCCTGTGCTTGTGACAACATGGATGGGCCTTGAGGGCATTATGCTGACTGACAGACAAATACTGGAGGGAGGGAAGAAGGGAAGGAGGGAGAAAAAACCTAACAAAACAAAAAAGCAAAGAACAGATTTGTAAGTATCAGAGGCTGGGGAGGGCATAAGTGGGAGGGGGAATTGGTCAGCTGATGCAAACCTTCAGTTATAAATAAATGCTAAGGGATACAATGTACAACATGATGATTATAGTTAACACTGCTTTGTGGTATATTTAAAAGTTATTAAGAGAGTAAATCCTAGGAGTTTCTGTCACAGGAAAAAAATTTTTTTGTGCATCTTTATGAGATGACAACTAAACTTATTGTGGTAATCATCTCAATATATCTAAGTCAAATTATACTGTACACCTTAAACTTATACAGTGCCATATGTCAATTATAGCTCAATAAAACTAGAAAAATGTCAGTTATAAACATTATTAAATTTTATTAACAAAAACTTTGTACATTTCCTTTAATACATGTGGAATTTTACATCTAGGTAAAATAACAACACATTCAAAATTTGCCATTTATACAAATTGTTACAGAATAACAATCAGTGGGTTAAATAAGTAAAATAAACCACACTGATTTTTTAAATTATCTACAAAAGATTTGACTTTCTTTAAAATTCCCCTGAACATATAAAAATAAATTAATTTTACTTTTCAATTAAATCTACTAATTAGAAATATTACAAATCAAAATATCAATGTTATCTTATGAATTTTTCACAATACAAAACAGATTCACAAAACCTTATTTACAGAAATGAGGTAAGAACTGTGCAATGTTTAACCAAGAGACATATTGCAGAATTAACATGTTCTTCCAGCTAAGTACACAGTGGAGGTCTAATTAGAGCTGGGTCTTTTCCACTAATAACTCACACATTTAAGAACAGTTCAATGATTATGTCCCCAATTGTCTAATTTATAACAGCCATCCTGTCACACCAGGAGTGTGGCTACCCAAAGTAGGTCTGTCATACAGACTTCACTTGTTTCAGGAACTGGAGCAGTGGGTTGCTTGTCTTATTTTGTTTGAAATCAATATCAGAAATGGGAAATTTTAAAATTAAAAAACAAAAATTCTTACCAAATCCACTCATTTTCCTTGTGACTCATTAGTGGATAAATACCCAGGTAACAGTTTTGCCTGAGCTATCTACGGCGGCATAGAAAGTTTTTAATAAAGGCAGAACCATGGGGAAGGCTGCTGGTGCAACACTGACTATAGTGTAGTATAGTGCAGGCTCAGCTGGTTAGAGCCATTTCAACACCATGGAGGTACTAACAGGCACTTGATTCAGGCCAAACCCTACCATCAGTTTCCAGAGTGGCCTCTCTTTCTGAAAGAAATCTTTCATTTTGAATTGATCTTGTTCCCCCAGCAGCCTTAGAACTCACTTAACTCAAAGCTTTGTTGAAATATGAGTAGGTCTTAACACTAAAGAAAAAGCATTTAGCAAAAGAAAATTACCTTTAGCATAAGCAGACATTACCCTCCTAACTTGATTACCAAAATTGGCCAAATTCCATTAGAAAGGAAATTTTTATAACAAAGATCACCAAGTCCCTGTTTATGACCTATTTATTTGCAATAACCAATAAAACTCTAGAAGAAATCGGACAGTTCCTTGAAATTTGTTTTGATTCAAAGAGCAAGTACACTGTAATCCAAACAAAATATACTTGTTACCCAGACAAGTTTCATTCCAACTTGTACAAAATACAATAGTTCATAAATGAAGCAAGTCTTTAGTTTCTGTTCATCTCTCCAATTTGTAACAAAATTAGTTATGTACCAACTATATTAAATTTCTTTTAGGTTGGTAAACTCATTGCATGTAAATTATTTCACTGACGAAAGTTAGTTACTAAAGTTTCTTTCAAATCAAAAAATCTGAGTGAGGGGTGGGGGACATGGGAATTCCATTTCAGTGCAACAAAGCAACAAGAAATTTAATCAAAGCCTTAAAAGAATGTCCTTGTGGCAATTGGTCCTCTGTTGTGCAGTTAGTGTGTTGTTGCGTTTCTTCACAGGTGTAGTAAGAGGACTGCAGCAGCGGCCAATCAAGTGCTAGGACAGCAGGACAGGCAATTTCCAGCCGTTTCTCAACTGTCAACTTTTCTCTTGAGCAACAGGCCCGGATTTATCACTAAGTCTCTGTAGTTAAAACAAACAAAATCAGATGTACTAGCTAAATCAATTTTTGGCCCACATTTGAGGTAATGTCCTCTAAATTAAAATCATAAGTGAGGTAAAATGTGGCATATATGGTTATTCATTTTTTTTCTATAAGTCAACATGGTTATTTTTAGCATAATATAAAGACATATATTTACTAGTCAACATTATCAGTTGTTTTATAAACATAAAATTCAGTGGTAAACAAAAACAGAAATGCCCATTGCAGAAACAGAACTCACAAGGAATGAACGTAGAAAGCATCCCCTAAAGTTGACTTTTCCACAGAAGTAGTAACATGGTATTATGGAAAATAAAAATTTTATGGACTAATAGTCATGGGGCCTGATGTGACATGTGCCTTTTATCCTTTGATCTTTAACCTCTGTGAGTATACTTTTATTAAGTTAATAAAAATGGGATTACAACTCATTACTATTTTAAAGACTAAAATCCTGCACACTATTGTGTCTGGCCTGGTCGGTGTGACTGAATATTAGAGTGTCAGCCAGCGCACCGAAGAGCTGCAGGTTCAATTCCCATCAAGGGCAGGTACCTGGGTTGCGTGTTCACTCTCAGAACCCTGGTGGGGGGCACGTGAGAGGTAATCAGTCACTGTGTCTCTCTCACGTTGATGTTTCACTCTCTCTCCTCCTCTCTTCCCCATCCTTCCCTCCCTTCCACTCCTCTAAAAAGCAATGGAAAAAAATATCCTCAGGTGACAATTAATGAAAAAATGATGTCGGGGAGAAACCAAGATGGCGGCATAGGTAAACACCTAAACTTGCACAACTATTTCAAAACTACAACTAAAGACAAAATGGACATCATCCAGAAACACGGGAAGGCTGGCGAGTGGAAATTCTATAACTAGAAGTAAAGAGAAAAGCACGCTGAGACTCACAGGAGCTGCGGAAGGCAGAGATACCGGGGTGTGCGTGCGGAAAGGGCTGGCAACTGAGAATGCGGTTGACTTTCTCAACTGGAAGGGAGACAAAAGCTCCTGACTGCACTGAACTCCAGTTCTGGGCGAGACTCTGGGGACCCAGACTCATTTGGGGAGAAAATGGACAGTCTGGCAGCAGGCAAAACTCAAGGGCGGCTTTCTCTCAGAGGTGCTTGCAGTGATTACTGCGGGACACTGAGACCCAGGGGCCTCTTAGGGCAGTGCTGATGGGAAGCCATTGGTGCCTGTTCCACTCTGAGACTCCACCCCATCCAAGCTGAGCACAGAGGCTATTGCAAGTCTTATCTCATAAGGATGTCTCCAGCACAGAAGTTCTCCCAGAATAGACACAGCTGATCCTCACAGACAATTGGCCTGAAGGTCAATTCCTCCCAGTGATACCAACAACAATCAAGGCTTAACTACTACAAGACTGTGCACACAGCCCACAAAGGGGTGCACCAAGAGTGTCCACCTCAGGTAACTGGGGAGGCTGAGCCACTGGGTCCTATAGGACATCTACCACACAAAGCTACCCTACCAACTCAAGGAAGGAGCAAAAATGCAGAGACAAAGAAACAGATCACAAATGAAAGAGATGGAGGAAAGCAAACGACTGGATATAGAGTTCAAAACCATGGTTATAAGGTTTTCCAAGAAATTTCTAGAAAAGGCCGATAAATTTAGCAAGACCCTCGAGGCTCTGAAAAAGGACCAACTAGAAATTAAACATATACTGACTGAAATAGAAAATATATACAGAGATCCAACAGCAGACTTGATGATCACAGGAATCAAGTCAAAGATTTGAAATACAAAGAAGTAAAAAAACACCCAAATGCAAAAGCAAAAAGCAAAAGGAAACTAAAAATGTGAAGATAGTGTAAGGAGCCTCTGGGACAACTTCAAGTGTACCAACATCAGAATTATGGGAGTACCACAATAAGAGAGAAAGCAAGAAACTGAAAACCTATGTGAAGAAATAATGATGGAAAACTTCCCCCATCTGGTGAAAGAAATAGAACTTATAAGTCCAGGAAGCACACAGAACACCAAACAAAAGGAATCCAAAGAGGACCACACCAAGACACATCATAATTAAAATGCCAAGAGCAAAAGACAAAGAGAGAATATTAAAAGCAGCAAGAGAAAAATAGTTATTACCTACAAGGGAGCACCCATACAATTGTCAGCTGATTTCTCAACAGAAAATATGAAGGCAAGAAATACTCAAAGTGATGAATAGCAAAAACTTACAACCTAGATTACTCTACCCAGCAAAGCTATCGTTCAGAACTGAAGGGCAGATAAAGAGCTTCACAGATAAGAAAAAGCTAAAGGAGTTCATCACCACCAAATCAAGATTATATGAAATGCTGAAAGGTATTCTTTAAGAAGAGGAAGAAGAAGAAAAAGGTAAAGATAAAAATTATGAACAAAAAATACATACCTATCAACAAGTGAATCTAAAAATCAAGTGAATAAAAAATCTGATGAACAGAATAAACTGGTGAATATAATAGAATCAGGGGAATAGAAAGGGAGTAGACTGACAATTCTAAGGGGGAAAGGAGTGTGGGGTGCAGGAAGAGACTGGACAAAAAGCGTATACCTATGGATGAGGACAGTGGCAGGGAGGAGGAAGGGCAGAGGGTGGGGTGGGAACCAGGTGGAGGGAAGCTATGGGCGGGGGGGGGGGGGAGGGAGGGAAGAAAGAGGAATAATTGTAATAATCTGAACTATAAAAGATTTAAAAAAATGATGTCTAGCCCCAGCTGGTTTGGCTGAGTGGACAAAGTGTCAGCCTGCAGACTGAAGGGTCCCAGGTTTGATTCCAGTCAAGTGCACATGCCAGGGTTGCGGACTCTATCTCCAGTAGGGGGCATGCAGGAGGCAGCCTATCAATGATTCTCTCTCATAACTGATGTTTCTATCTCTTTCTCCCTTTCTCTCTGAAATCAATAAAAATAATTTTTTTAAAAGATGTCTAACATATAGGAGGTAATTAAGAAGAAATTACCAGGAGAATAATGTATTTTTTAAAATGGGAGAGATCAGAGAGAATAATCTCTAATTAATCAATAAAATTCTTCTGATTAATCAACAAAATTCTTTTTATTTCATTAGATATAATAATACAAAGACACTTACCGTTCCTTTCTGACTTGGATTATCGCCATGGATGGTGAGAAATGGGTTGGTGGTAGCTGGGTGAAGTGGTGGTGCCGGAGTGCCTGCAAGTAGGTTGTTTATCGGTATTTGTGTCGGTCCAGAGATCTGTAGCTGCTGTAGTTCAGGCTGGTGATGTTGCTGGTGGTGATGCTGTTGCATTAACTGATACAGAAGGGCCTGATGTTGCTCCTTGAGTAAAAACATGTGAGAGAAGATGAGTTTCCTGTTACAGAATTCAGCAGTCACTAAAGTCTGCCTTTTCTATTTTCTTCTTTATTTTTATTTATTTTTTATCACCCGAGGATGCGTTTCCATTGATTTTTAGAAAGAGTGGAAGAGACAGAAATACGAACGTGAGACATATTGATTGGTTGTCTCCGCATGTGCTCAATCAGGACCAGGGTTCAAGCCTGCAACCAAGGTGTACGCCCTTGACTGGAATTGAACTCGTGACTCTGGTTCGTAGGCATATGTTCGTAGGCCAATGCTCTATCTACTGAACCAAATCAAACCAGCCAGTGCTATTTTCTTCTTTAATATTTAAATGTAAGTTACATTCATAATAATAAGAAAGAACTCTAGCATCTCATCTGGATAAATACACTGCATTAGACAGCAACTGTCTATACTAATAAAAGCCTATGTGGCTGTCAAACCCTCATGGCATGATGCCCTCACACCCTCGCACCAGAACAACCCATCACCCAGGAGGCTGCATGTACGGCAGGCGTGCACAGGTGGGCAGGGACTTGACGCTGCGTGGGTGGTGCAGAGGTGGTTCTGGGTGGCTCCGAGTGGTAAAGACACGGGCGGGAGCCCCAGTTCCGGCCTACCTCTTTGGGGCAATCCATCAAGGAGCCTGGGATGGTGAGCGGGGCCTAACTCTTTGGGGAGATCGATCGCAGGGCTCCTGCACTGTGAGAGGGCACAGGCCAGGCTGGGGACCACCCCTTGAGTGCACAAATTTTGTGCACCAGGCCTCTAGTCTATACTAATAAAAGGGTAATATGCTAATGAGACTGGGAGACCTTCCAGAAGACCTTCTGCACGTTCTTCTGGTCAAAGCCACGATGGCAGAACTGACGTAGAAGCAGTTAGAGGCCAAAAGGGGAGGGCAGTTGCAGGTGATCAGGCTAATGGGGGAATGAGGCCATTGGGGATAAGCAGACCAGCAGGGAGGCCAGTTGGGGCAAGCAGGACACCAGTAGGGGTCATTTGGCGGTGACAGGACAGCGAAGGTGGGGCAGTTTGGACTGAGCAGGTCAGCCGGGAGGCAGTTGGGGGTGAGCAGGTAGTGGAGAGGGAAGGTGGGGGTGAGCAGGCCAGCGGGGGAGGGGGGGGAGTTGGGGGTGATAAGGCTGGCAGGGAGGCATTTGGGGGCGAGTAGGCTAGCAGCGAGAGGCAATTGGGGGCAAGCAGGGCAGCAGGCAGAGTGGTTAGGGGTAATCAGGCAGACAGGCTGGCAGGTGAGTGGTTAGGAACCAGCAGTCCCAGATTGTGAGAGGGATGTCCAACTGTCGATTTAGGCCCAATCCCTGTAAACTGGCAGTAGGGTATCGTTAGAGGGGTCCCAGGTTGGAGAGGGTGCAGGCTGGGCTAAGGGACACCCCCCCAATGCACGAATTTCGTGCACCGGGCCTCTAGTCTAATATAAAAGGTCAATAACATTAATGAATGGCTTATTTTCAAGTAAGGGCAAACAAATACAGGAGACCACTATTCTAATTAGGCTATCCATGAAAATTAAGAACAGCAACTTACAGAACTCACAAGTGATCTATATTTGACTTTAGAATGCACTATTCAGGTCAAATCCTTCCTCTAAATCTGGGAACTTAAAATAAATTTAGAGTTCTCATTCATGCCGACAGAAAGGGTGCTTTATTGATGTAAATGAGACTATTCTTTATAGCAAGCATATAATTCATTTCTTGAGTGATTACTATGTGCCAGGCAATATTTTGAGACATGTATTTTGTGCTTGAGACATACTGGGGGGGAGGGGGGAGAAGGGAACGACTCCTTTCCTTATATATAGTCCTCCCTCGGGGGAAGAGGAAGAAACCAACAAAGGTGTTAGAACATGATTATTGCTAAAGGTCAGGGGAGCCCTGGCTGGTGTTGTTTAGTGATTAGAACATCAACCTACAGAAACTTAGCCCTTAAAGGTCTCTGATTCGATTCCCAGTCAAGGCACAGAGTTGGGTTGCAGGTTCTGGTCTGAGGCAACCATTGATCTTGATCTCTCTCTCCCTCCGTCTCTCCATCTCTCTCTAAGGTCAATCAATTAAAAAAAATTAGCCTAGTCTATTTGGCTCAGTGGCTAGAGTGTCGGCCCACAGACTGAAGGGTCACAAGTTTGATTCCAGTCAAGGGTATGAACCTTAGTTGCAGACTCAATCCCTGGCCCTGGTCAAGTCAAGTGCAGGATGCAACCAATCAATGTATCTCTCTCACCCCAATGTTTCTCTCCCCCTCCCCCCCCCTTCCACTCCTTAAAAATCAATGGAAAAAATATCTTCAGGTGAGGATGAATAAAACAAGACAAAAAATATAAATAAAGGTTAGGAGAGAGAGAAGTGTGTGAGAGCGAGTATGGCAGGGGTGGGGGTCATATGAAATGGGTTGAATTCAGGGAATTCTCTGAGTGGAGATGGGGCGTCTAGGCAGATGTAACAGCCAGTGCTACGGGCTATGCCAGAGAAAGATAGCAAGACCAAAGGTGCTGGAGCAGAGGGAGCAAAGAGGAGAAAAGAGAATACAGCAAGCAGTAAGGCTTTTACTCAGTGAAATGGGAGGCCAGCGGAAGGTTTTGAGCAGAGGAGCGATACAACCTGATTTAAGATTTCTTGATGGGATCAATGTGAGACATCAGAGGAAGGGGAGTGAAGGATGACTGTGGGTTTTTTAGCTGAAGCACCAGGAGGAATGGACTTGCCATCAGCTGAGGAAGGGAAACTGTGTGGAGCAGGTATGCGGTGGAAGATTACCATGTCAGTTTGGGACATGTTGTGCTTGAAATGTCTAGCAAGATAGCCAAGTGGAGACATCAAGTAAGCAGTTGGGTAAAGATGTTTGAAATTCCAGAGAGGCTAGGGCTGGAGAAGCAAGTACCTACATACAAAAGGTATTTACAGCTATGTGACTGGAGATCACTGAATTTCGAAACACAGTAAGGGGCAGAGGAGAAGAGAAGGATCTAGGAAAGGAGCCCAAGTTAGGTAGGAAAACAAGATAATATGGTGCCCTGGAAAGTAAGGTTGGAAAGGGTTTCAAAGAGGGAGGAGAGATCAAGTTTGCAAATGCTGTCGCCAGTCAGGTCAAGTGAGATGAAGAACTGGAGCTGGCCGCGGGGCTCAGCAGTGTGCAGGCCATCAGGGGGGGACAGCAAGCGGAGAAATGGGGTAGCAGCTGGTGGGGCTGTAGGGTCAAGCAAGAGTTTTCCTTAAAATGGGAGAAGAAAGTGTGCCTTATAATAAAATCCATGCTTACATAAATGAGCAAACTTTACCAGTTTCTGAGTAACAATTTGTGCTAAAAATTCCTTCACCATGTTCTAGAAATATGACATCAATATGTGCTATTATTAGAGTAAAAATATTATTAGGCAGAACTCCAAATAAACTAAATTTTAGTACTTCATATTAAGATGAGGCATGAGATAATAAAACAAGATCACATTTTAGTGTAAGCATTTAAGAATTTATATACAATCCTGGCTGGTATTGCTTAGTAGTTTAGTGTGTGGGCCAACACTCTAAGGGTCTCTGGTTCAATTCCTGGGCAAGGGCATGTATCTTGGATTGTAGGTTCAATCCCTAGCCCTGATTGGTGGTGAGGGTGTAGGAGGCAACCAATCAATGTCTCTCTCTCACATCAATGTTTCTTTCTCTCTCTTCCCCTCTCTCCTTCCTATTCTATCTAAAAGCAATGGAAAAGTATCCTCAGGTGAGGATTAACAAAAACAAAATTATGTACAATCTATCTTTGTATCACTATAAATACAGTGAGAGTGAAAATGCCTTAGAATTAAATATTTTCAGCATATTTTTCGACTAAATCAAAATAGTAGGTAGATGTATTTTAAAAATAAATGATAAAGGCTGAAATTCTGAGTTCATCAAAGAGTAACTTGTCCAGGTAATCTAACTTAATGAAATAAGACTAAGGAAATGAAATGCTAAGGAAATGAAATGGAGAAAAGTCACACAACCATATCAACTTGGTCTCACTTTAAATTTATGACTACAGAGGGCCAGTCAGTGCTGCCCTTGTCTGGGAGCCACACACTTCCTTCCACATATATCTTAGTTAATTATTTCTCCCTTTTCACCAAGGTATTTATTCCACATCATCTTTTTTTTTAATATAACATGTTTGTATTGATTTCAGAGAGGAAGGGGGAGAGACAAGTGATGAGAGGATCGCTGACTGGCTGCCTTCTGTACAACCCTCCTGGGGATCGAGCCCACAACTGGGAAGTGAACTGTGAGCTGCTGGCTCATACGTCGACACCCTCCATTGAACAACACACGCCAGGCTGTTCCATAATCTTAAACACAATATTCCTTTCTCCCTCAGGTGATAACTTTACTTAAAATTTAATTAAAAATTTAAAACATTAAAAGTGCATTTCCTCAACCTCCTATCAAAAAACCCACTGACGGCTGCTTTGCCTGCTCTCTTCTTAGAACACAGCCCTGTGCTCAGCCTCTCTCCTTTCTTAGTGACTTCGCTGTTCGGGCCCCTCCTTCCTCTCTCCTGCACCAGAAATTAATTAACCCACTGATATATCAATATATATATATATATGCTGTCCTATTAAAAAAGAATAGAAACTACCTCCCTAAACCACGTCTTTCTTCTGTTAGGTGTCATTTCTCTACCTTCATTTCCTCTCCTCCCATTTTCTCTTGAACCACTCAGTGAGCTTTGACTTCTCACCAAAACAGCATTTGTGAAAAACTTCTCGACAGGCAAATCCAACGGTCAATTTTTGCTTGTCCTTCCAGAAGCATTTTACGCAAGTCCTTTCTCAGCACATTTTCTCGGCAGAGGCTTTCTCAGTTCCCTCCTAACTCAACGGCCACTTTCTTCCTAGCCCCTTTACTAGGTTATTCTTCTTGCCCAGGATGTCCAGGACTGTCTTCAGGTCTTATCAAATTTTATGAATCTATACATCACATATGCAGCAATGACCCCAAATTTACATATTTAACTGCATTCTTTCCTTGGACTACAGACTCAGACAACTACCTAGTGCACAGCTCATCTCCACAGACATCTACACCGACACCTACACCGACACCTACACCAACGTCTACACCGACACCTACACCGACACCTACACCGACACCTACACCGACACCTACACAGCTCACCTACACCGACACCTACACCTACACCGACACCGACACCGACACCTACACCGACGTCTACACAGACATCTACACAGACATCTACACAGACATCTACACAGCTCATCTCCACAGCTCATCTCCACAGACATCTCCACAGCTCATCTCCACAGACATCTACACCGACACCTACACCGACACCTACACCGACACCGACACCGACACAGACACCTACACAGACATCTACACAGCTCATCTACACCGACATCTACACCATCTACACCGACATCTACACCGACATCTGCACCGACATCTGCACCGACATCTGCACCGACATCTCCACAGCTCATCTCCACAGCTCATCTCCACAGACATCTCCACAGACATCTCCACAGACATCTCCACAGACATCTCCACAGCTCATCTACACAGCTCATCTACACAGACATCTACACCGACATCTACACCGACATCTACACAGCTCATCTACAGACATCTCCACAGACATCTCCACAGACATCTACACAGCTCATCTACACAGACATCTACACAGACATCTACACAGACATCTCCACAGACATCTCCACCGACATCTCCACAGACATCTACACCGACATCTACACAGACATCTCCACAGCTCATCTCCACAGACATCTCCACAGACATCTCCACAGACATCTACACAGCTCATCTACACAGACATCTCCACAGACATCTCCACAGACATCTCCACCGACATCTCCACAGACATCTACACCGACATCTACACAGACATCTCCACAGCTCATCTCCACAGACATCTCCACAGACATCTCCACAGACATCTCCACAGACATCTACACCGACATCTACACCGACATCTACACCGACATCTACACAGACATCTACACAGCTCATCTCCACAGACATCTCCACAGACATCTCCACCGCTCATCTACACAGCTCATCTCCACAGACATCTACACAGACATCTACACAGACATCTACACAGACATCTACACAGACATCTCCACAGACATCTCCACAGACATCTCCACAGACATCTCCACAGACATCTACACCGACATCTACACCGACATCTACACAGCTCATCTACACAGACATCTACACCGACATCTACACAGACATCTACACAGACATCTACACAGCTCATCTACACAGACATCTACACCGACATCTACACAGACATCTACACAGACATCTACACAGCTCATCTACACAGACATCTACACCGACATCTACACAGACATCTACACAGACATCTCAAACTCCGTGTGTTCACGTCAGACTCCTGTTTTCTCACCAACACCTGTTCCTTTTGGTCATCCAAATCTCAGTAAAAGTCAACATCCAACTGTTTAGGGCACTTCTTTTTCTTGAATGTCCAACAAACAAGACTGGTTGGTTCTAGCTTCAAAATAAAATACTCCAGACCCGGCTGGTGTTTCTCAATGGTTAGAGCATTGGTCTGCACACAACAGGGTCATGGGTTTGATTCCCGGTCAAGGGTATATACCTGGGTTGCAGGTTCGATCCTGCCCCATTTCGGAAACATGAGGCAGCCAATGAATGTGTCTCTCTCGCACCACTGTTTCTTTCCCTCTCCCCACCTCCCACTCCTTCCCATTCTCTCTAAAAAGGAATGGAGAAAATATCCTTGGGTGAGAATTAATAACAACAAATTTCAGACAGTTTTCTGCCACATTTAGAGTGCTATTTTAAGAAACCAACATCTACCTAGACTGCTCCTGTTTCTATTCTTGCCACCAACTCCCCTCTTAATACACACAATTTTCCGTAATGCAGCAGCTAAACTCATCTCATCTTTCAAAAATGTGATTATTACGTCACTATTCTGTTCAAAGCCCTCTAATTAGTTATTTTAAATAATTCTGAAAGAAAAAGAGAATATATGAAAAAACTTAAAAATTTGAATAATTATTAAAGTTAGGTGATTAGTATATTATACTCTCTATTAGTACACTTGAAAATATCCATAAAGTTTTTAAAAAAAATCACCAATGGCTTTCCATCGCACTTAAGCTAAATCTAAATTTCTTGCCACAGACAGCCAAACAAGACAGTCTATGAACTCTAGACCAAAACCACCTATCTGACCTTCTTTCCTCTGCATGAGCCTCTCTCATCCTCAAGTCATGCGAGCCTTTTTTCTAGTCTCGAAAACATAAACACTTACACAGCTGAAGTCTTTTACAACTGCTATTTCCTCTACCTGGGGTATGCTTTCTCGTCTATTCCCATGTAGGAAAGTCATGCTTCTACTTGTATTCAGATCTGTGCTCAAAAGTCACCTACACAGAAAAGCTGGACCATCCTATAAAAATGGCCCTCATACCACTGTTCTCTGTTCCTTTATTTATCCTGCTTTATTTTTCTTCTCAATATTTATCACTACCAAAAAATACATATTGCCCATCTCCCCTATCAGAATGAAGCTCCATGAAAATACAAAATCTTGCTCACCACTCTATCCCAGAATCTACCAGAGTACTAGAGCAAATGTTCTAATATTTGTAAATGAATTAATATGTCACTACAGGTATTGCAGATAATACCAAATGACAAGACAAACTATTTTTATATTATGCATCCCATAATGTTATTTCACAAAATGTATAATCAATAAGGCAAGGTGAATATTATAACTTAGATCAGTTTCTCTTAATAAAAATCAAATATTATCAAAAGGAAGCACTTACTGGCGTGAGCTGTTGAGAATTTAACAACTGCTGAAATTGCTGTTGATGAAGAAACATTTGTCTTTGCTGGTCAGAAAGTAATCCTAGTCCTGAGGCACTGAAAAAAGATTAAAATTCTTACTTTCTACTTTAATGTGTTTTTTTAAAAAAATATAAAATGAAAGACCACTCTTTGATTTGATGTTTCATAAGTTAAGTCAAGTTTTTAATCATAACACTTTTTGGAAACAATGATGTACAAATTTATTTCTGTGTGCATATGTGTGCACACACGTGTAAACATGCATACAGAATAAGAATTCACATTGTCAAGAGATACTTTGTTTTCCTTTTTTATTGTAAACCATGCAGGCACTAAGTTATTTTATGGAATAGAAATTTACATGTGTTTATAACATGCACATGTAATAATTTATTGTTTTTCAAGAATCATTAAACCCCTACTAACACATATTTAAAACAAGAAATAATCCGAACATATTATTGAATGATTTGACCTAACCTTTTTAAATGGTCCTAATGATCAGTAAAATTAAGCACCAATGAAGAGAGCCATAAAGAAGTTTACTACTACCAACTGAAAATCCATTTAAAGTGATTTATTTCTCAAAAGTATGCTCAATAACATGACCTTTGTTTCCTTATTCTGAACAAACATTCACATAAAATTCTAGTACAATGAAACAGTCTCACTCCCTAGATATTCAAGATAAATATTTAAACCTTCATCCTATAGCAAAGATTTTTTTATTATAAATCTAAGGAAATTACATAGCTCAATTTTAAGAAACCAATATTCTTATGTGATCTTTATTACAATACTTCTTTTCTTCAGAATTTATTATGACACACGAAGACAAAATACACAGGGATAAGAAAAATTAGTATTTAAAATATACATCACAGATCATGATTGAAATTTTCAGCACAATATATTTAATGTTTAGTTACTAAGTGGTTTAATTTTGCTTTATTCAGAATTAGTTAAGTTTCAAAAATAAATGGCTCTCAGTATAATATACTTAGTTTAAAAGTTTGGTGGACTTTAATTTCTTAAAGTACATCTACAAGGAGCACATAAAAATCCCAATCTAAAACATGGACAACATGGTATTAGGTTGCACTGAAAAACCTAAAATATATTTAAGTAAATTTCTCACCTGTTAGTCAGTGTAGCTGGCATTGGATGAGTTGCATTAGGTGGTACAGTTGTATGGGTGAGGGGGGTAGGGTTCTGGGATATTGTGACAGGAGTCTGAATAACCCCATTTAAAGCTCCTACAATGCCATTAATTGCCAGCTGGTTACCTGGCAAAGCTCCAATTATCCCACCCACTCCAGGAACTGCAGGAATGGTGGATGTTACAGTCTGCATTCCACTAGCCAGTGCCCCCACCGTCACACCATTGACCTGCGGAACTCCACTAACGCTGGAGCCCTGCTGAGCGGGACTCTGCCCAGCAGGAGGTGGAGTAGAAAGAGCTGATGAGCTGCTGGTACTTTGTCCACTGGAGGTTAAGTCCTAATGGAAGAAAAAACAGAAATTTAGATTGTAAGGAATACAGAAAAACTGTTTAAAATAATTTAAAACCATTTAATGTGATATATTATTGTTTGTAAGTAAAATACACAAATTAAACTAACCATACCAAAATTACCTGATTTAACACAGGAAGAGAATTCTCAGGTAAAAAGCTGTTTCCTAGATGAGGGCTCTTACTGCTGTTCAAGGAATCAGTAGTAGGAGCTAGAAAAAGAAAAGAAAAAATTACCTATTTTCCCTATTAAATTACATCACATATAAGATTAAAGGCTTATCTAAAAGTTTATCCTGAAGCCCACATTAAAAATACATAAAAATTAAGTTTTGCTCTTCCTAAGACCAGTTTAAATAATAATAATAATCTTTATCTCTATTGAATATCATGGCTTTAAATCAATAAAAAGATCATTATACATTTAAATAAAATTTATCATTAAATTATGTGATAAAGTTGGGACAAGTTCATCGCTTAACAGGATTCTTTATGCTCTTTAAAATAACCTATCATTTCTTTTCTACATCTTCATGTAAGTTATTATTCACTTATTTAAAAGGTATTAAAAGTCTAGCCTACTTCCCATAGATACACGATAAATGTTTTCATACCATTCTGGGCTGAAAATGCATGAATTTGATGAGATGGACTAGCATTTGTTGTTATTGCTGGAAAAGGCACTGAGAGCTGTGCATTCAATAACTGAAGGCGTTCCTTTTTGGCAGTTAAGTTTTTAATTTGTTCTTCCAATCTTCGATTTTCAACTTGAAGTTGGTGTAATGATTTCAGCATTCCTAAAACTAGCAAACATTTAAATAGTTTTTAACAAAGACAAGTTCACATTAAAGGGAAAGTACTTTAAGGCCTTAAGTGTCAATAACTTTAGAAATAAGTTGAAACAGAAAAATAGAAATTCTGTAAAGCATTTCTAAATAATTAGGTTTTATTCCTAAACTTATATGTAGTTATAAATATACCATAATATATTTGTACATATATAAGCATAAGCAAAAAAGCAACCACCTGGTGCAGGTAATTTCCTTCTAAAAAAGACAAAAACCTAAAATAAAAACTTAATTAAAAATTAGTGCCATTTTAGATAATTTTACATTAATAGCATAAAGTGAGAAAGAATCATAATATCCTTCAACACAATAACCACCATATACTTTTGTTTGCTGCTTGGTTAAGTATGCCACCAGACAGGTGAGGAGCCCCCAAACCCAGCTGCTCAGAATGCTAATGCACACATCTCCCAGCAGGGGGCAGTGTGTGCGCACTGCAGCCCCCACTCCCAGAGAAAGCTCATCATCTGTAAACAGGTTCAGTTTCTGTCCTGCCACATCACCTCAAAAAAAGAAAAAACTCTGACCTCTAGAATGACGACACAGAGTGCTACTGTTGTGCCACAGTGACAGACACTAAAAATTCTATGCCGTAAAAAGTTGTATTTGCTTAACATGCCCTCAGGGCCTTAAAAAGATACAATTCTACTGGTACAAACACATGGTCATTTCCCAAGGATTTAACTTTTATCCCTCCTCTTCAAGATCCCACAAAGAAACTCTTAGTGAACCCAAATGAGATGCAATAAGACTAAGCAAAACCTGTCCTCCAGCTATCATTTAAAGGATTATCCCAGCATGAATTTCCTTACAATAAGCATGTTTCTTTTCTGTCAGGGCACCATTCATAAAAATACAATTTATGGCACTTGTCTACTAACAATAAGCAAAATCTATTCTATATATATGTAAAAGCCTAAGCGACATTATGATGAAATGACCATAACGACTGGTCGTTATGACGCGCATTGACCACCAGGGGGCAGACGCGTAACGCAGGAGCTACACCTAGCCTCATCGGACCTGCCAGCCAACCTCCGGTTCCTCCCCCCAGCCGGCAGGCCCCTGTGCTGGGATGGGGAACCAGAGGTGGGTGGCAGCGGATGCGGCCCTTTCGCAGGGGGGCTGAGGGCTGGTTCTCTCCTCGGGGGGCCAGTGGCCAACCTCCTAGGTCCCTCCTCCTGTCCCTTCCCCAGCTGGCAGGTCCGAATCACTTAATCGGGGCAGGGCCCAGGGCTGGCCCAGGAACTAGGGGGTGGGTGGTGGCAGATGCAGGCTGCGAGGGGAGGAGAATCAGGGAACCTGATTAGCCCCGATTGCTGGCCAGGTCTAGGGAACCCACCCATGTACGAATTTTGTGTACTGGGCTTGTAGTGTTTTAATAAAATAAAGCAGCAAAAGTTTAAATCCCAAAATATAAAAACCACCTACTCCTCATCCTGCCCCAAAATATATCCTTAACAGTAGGTCCCTTTTCTAGCTAACCACTACCTGTACTGTAACTTTGCAGTTTGGCATAAAAAAATTTTTTTGAAACATCAGAGAGAGACACCGATTCAGCTGCCTCCAGCACACCTCCTACCGGGGATGTGCCCGCAACCAAGGTACATGCCCTTGACCGGAATCGAAGCTGGGACCTTTCAGTCCGCAGGTCGTCGCTCTATCCACTGAGCCAAATTGGTTAGGGCAATGCAGTTTGGCATTTTTTACCCACGGTCTCCCTGTCAATACCTAAAACTGTAAAGATACTAAATATTTATATATAACATATATTATATAATTTAAAAAGTAAATGATATGTAGTATATAAAATTATATGTATCATATATATATATATATATATATATATAAAATTTGGTAATTATTATTCTTTCACATACAAATTACAAAATCAAGATAGTTGATGTACTTGACTGTTTACAAGAAACTCTCCTGAGATGAGCAACTTTTATTCAAAATTAAGCTAAGAGAAAAATATAACTCATGTATTGTAGTAAAAGTTAAAAATTGATCAGAACAAAATACAATGAGAAACAATGTATCTATATTATAATAATTATAAATAGTAACAATAACCAGTGAATAGATTAGAGCTTTCAATGAGTCAGGCAATGTTTCTTACATTTTTTATGTCATTTAATCCTCAAAACTATGATATAGAAGAAAATTATCCATGATCTGGTAAAGTATATAAAGACAGGATATAGATATAAGATCAAAAGCAGTAAAACTGAAGAATTTGTTCCAATAAGCCATTATATTACATTTTTCTTACCTTTTAATACAAAACATATATCATCATTTCATTGCTATTCTTGATGAAGCGTGACTTCTGCACCTATTCACCTTTCTGTTGTTTCATCCACCCATCCATCTATTCATCTTTCTTCAAAGACAAGAATACTTACTGTCACTAGGAGTACCCTGTTCTAATAAAAATTGTTGTCCTTCACTCCATTGCCTCTCCAAAAGCTGTTCTATGCTGGCTGCTACCGGGGGCAGATTTTCCAAACTGCTGTTGCCTGGTGGATCATAGCGGATCTGTAAGCTGCTTACAGGGGATCTGTTGGAAACATTAATTCTCAGGTTAAACAGCAGAACCCTCTGAAGGAGAGCACATTCACATTTCCCACCTTATGCTGACCCTTTTCCTGTACAAGTTTTCTAACACCAAGCAGCCTATGCTAGAACAATCAAACCATAATCTACTAAAATTTAATAATTATCATTCTTCCTCCTCAAACCAAAGGACTAGTGGCCATACTTGATAATCAAAAACCACTAGAAAATATAAACACACTGACAATAATATCTGAAACAGGCTATACAAGAACTTGATATAGTTTTGTAAGATTTTAACCTAGCTACCCAGAAAACAGTTCCACCACTCTGCTTTAATATGCAAAATATCAGAATTATAATAATGTAGAATGTATTTTAATGTGGAATGTATTTTAATTTATAATAAAAGATCAACCAAATATTAGTAAACAGATATTTTTAAATTTTGAACCCTTTTGTTCTAAATCTAAAATATTTATTTGTAAGTATTTTCAGTATTAACACATTGCATACCGCATAGAAATCTCTAAGACATACGCCAGGGATCGCATGTTTTGGGCAAACGACACGTTATTTAAATCATCATAACTACAGATCACAATGCACTGTAGATGTTGTTTTTCAATAATTATAACACTTTTATTTACAAAAACAATTAAAGATCATAGTACTTTTTAAATGTATGGTACTGCATCAAACATGTTCCTCTAGAAGAGGGACCAAACAAAATTTACGTAAGTATCTAGACTTGCTCCTTTTCCCATGGGCGGCACAAGCCCTGCCGGCTCTCATAGGAAATTTTTTCTTTCCACTCGCTGGAGTACAGGTAGGTTCATGCTGCTTCGTATCACCCGACAGCCTTTTGGTGCTCTCCTTGCACCCCTGGGGGAAGCGCTGGACAGATTTGTCTCTGGTTCCGGAGAGCCTTCATGATTGACATCCGTTATCCAGTCTCTCGCCACCGATAGCAGAAACTGTTTACACTTCATTTTTGCTTGTGGATTGAGGACGTTGTACACTCTAAATGAATTGAAGAGTCCACAGTTTATAAGGTACAGCACTACTTTTTTTGTCCATTTCATCGTTTTCCTTAGAATGGAACAACGCGAAAGGAATTGATCCGCACGGTCAACGCCTTTCATGTGGGCGTTGTATTCCTCGACGCAGGGAGGTTTTACAATATTCTCTCCCGTTTTTCTATTTTTTTTTCCTGTTGTCGAGACAGAAGTGTCATGGATCGTTGATATCATTCGGACAACCCACTTGTCTTTCCATGCTAGGAGAAGAATATCGCCTTTTCTGGAAAATACTATGTCACCTTTCTTCATTCTTGATGTTTTCCTTTTCAAATTTGGCGGTAAACCACTACTCTCCCTAACAGTCCCAGACTCTAGTTTTGTTCTGTAGCAGCAATTCAGCAGTAGACGTAGCATTGTAATAATTATCCTGGTAAACATGGTGCCATATGCCAAGATAGGGTCCAAGGCCTGAAAGAACAGTTTCTTGCAATTTCTTTCCTCCAGCAGTGCGTATCTCCATATTGCAGGTATAGCCGGTGTCACTCTCGCACACCATCCAAACAAGTAAACCGTATTTTGTTATTTTCGCTGGGCTGTATGTGCAAAATTTTAAATGTCTTCTCCATGGAATCATTCCTTCGTCCAAAGACAACTGTTGCTCTGGTTTGTATTTTGTTTGAAATTTATGCAGGAAATAATCCCGCACAGGTTGTATCTTGAAAAGTCTCCCCAAGCGACTGTCCATTTTGGCGTTATCATTGAAATGCCAGAATGTCCATATTTGCTCAAATCTATGATGAATCATTGTGGAAATATAGGGGTACATATCAAAGGACCTGTTGACCAATAATCTTTCAAGCATCTTTTCTTGTTTGACCATCAGAATAATTAGGCGAAGGAATTTCTCGATGTCCTTCTGGGTAACCGGAGACCACTTTAGTGTTCTAGATGGTGTTTTGCGTTTCATTGCGGTTGATCGTGATAGTTGCACAGTTCTTTGCACAACACCTCAAACAATTCATCACCAAAAGAGATTGGTCACAGAGGGTATAGGGTCACACTGAGACGGAAATGTAGTGACCCCAGCATGACCTTCAAACATTTGTAAGCGTGGTGGTGTGTCAATTTCAGACCAACAATTATCAATAGCTTCATCAGTGTCGGAATCACTTGAAAGCACCGCCACCTTGCACTTCCTTACAGGTCTAATAATTTCACTGTCAGTAGAATCGTCAAATCAGTCATCTGTATCTTCGATCTCACTAGGAGTATCTGATACATTTTCGTTAAATGCTTCCGGAAGTGTATCAGTTTTGTTGGTTTCTTTCCTTTTTCTGAGAGAGGCCATTTCTAAAAGCGCCAGGAACTTGAAGACGAAGACTATTCCAATAAACAAAATACAGCGTAACTGCAATGCTTTATGGGTTCATGCAATTACATAATTTTTCGTAGATTGACCTGCACGGTTTCCACCAATGAAATAGCTTCATTCGATGTGGACAAGACAGTGTGTTGACAACTAAGGTCCATAACAGATGGCGCGTGAAAAACGAGAAAACTCGTGAGCGGTCCTTAACAGAGGGCGCGCGAACCATGAGAAAACTCCTGAGCGGTACGCAATATGTTAAGGAACATTATCAAGGCCAAAGCAATTTTTATTTTTAAAATGTTTCTAAAATGTTATATCTGCACTTCAGATGACTTAATTAACACTTCCAAAACAAATATCTCTCTATATAAAAGGCTAATATGCAAAGTGTCCCTCAGGAATTTGACCAGGAATTCAACTGCTTGCTATGACATGCGCTGACCACTAGGGGGTGGTGCAGAATGAAGGAAGGCTCTGGCCGGCAGCCAGAAGGCCCCATCGCTGGCCAGGCCTAGGGACCCTACTCATGGACTGGGCCTCTAGTTACTTTTATTGAGATGAATATGCAATGTTTTCAATCACCCACTTTGTTGTTTCAAATTAGTAAATGTGGCTACTTATAGTTCCCAGGTCCCATATTAATGTAACATATTAATAAAGAGTCTTAGGATGTCCAAAGCGTTTGCACATAATCACCTCGTATGATTTTCTCAACAACCTAGTAAGAAGTCAAAGTCTGGATTACTGGCTCTATTTCTATCTGAGGAAACAAATGGGGCTTGAGTGTCTTGTCCAAAGGCACAAAGCTGATAAATGACAGAGTATGTGTTACAAGACAAGCCTTCTAACAACCTACTGTTGTTCCACTGCCTTAAAATGTTTCTCTAGAAAAATATCTTCAAATAAGAAGTTAAAAAATTGAGGCTATGAAAATACCATGTGCTACATACACTTGACTATCACATTCCAAATAGATTATTATGCCAGGATAATTTAGGTTATTACATTTCAGGTTGATCTTTAAGGTATAATATAAAGTTGAGGATATATGATAAAAATAATTTTGTACCATTTATTTTCTTAAATCCCATTTAGCTAATGAAAAATAATGGCATGAAACAAAATAGCACTTAAGGATCTTAAATAATTTCTGGGTAGCTTGTATGGGATTTTAAGTTTTAAAAGAACACAGAAATGCTTCTTCTACATATGAGCAAAAGCCATTAGCTTTTGTCTTTGAAAAGAAGAGTAAAACAATATAGAATTAAACACAGTATAAAATTAGAGATTAGTCACATGTTGTTACCATGTACATCATATACCTAGTTTCAAAAAAAAAGAATATTTAATTTTTTGGAGTTAGGAAAAACAACACTACTTTTAGTTCACTCACTCCAGAAATATACAGGATTAAGGGAGCTTTGGGACACCATGAAACGTGACATCTGCATCATAGGAGCAGAAGAAAATTCTGAGCAAGGAGTAGAGGACCTGTTTGAACAAATAATGACAAAAAACTTCCCTAACCTGGTTAAGGAAAAAGTCAGAAAATTCCACAGACAGCTCCAATCAAAATGAATAAATAAAGACCCACACCCAGATATATCATAATTATGCCCTGGCCAGTCTTGCTCAGTGGATAGAACGTTGACCTATGGCCTCTGAAGGGTCCCAGTTTCGATTCTGGTGAAGGGCACAGACACAGTGTGGGTTTGATCCCCGTGGGGGATGTGCAGGAGGCATCCAGTCACTGATTCTCTCTCATCATTGATGTTTCTATCTCTCTCTCTCCCTCCTTCTCCCTTCCTCTCTGAAAGCAATAAAAATATGTTAAAAAAAAAAGACATATTATAATTAAAATGGAAAATGTTGAAAGACATAGATTTCAAAATAAAGGCCATAACCAAAGATAATGAATGCCACTACATAATACAAAAGGGGTTGAATCAACAAGGGGATATAGGAGAAGCCAAGATGGCGGCATAGGTAAACACCTAAACTGCTGCCTTGCACAATTTCAAAACTGCAACTAAAAGACAAAATGTCTATTACCCAGAACCACGGGAAAGCTAACTGAATGGAAGTTCTGCAACTAGACAGAAAGAGAAAAGAGCATTGAGACGTGCACAGGCACTGAAAAGCTGAGGTACGGATGTGTGCGAACTGGGCTGGTGGCGGGCAACTTTGGGCGCTGCTTTTTTCAACCTGAAGGGAAACAAGCTCCTGATTATTCTGAACTCCAGTTTTTGGGGAGACGCTGGTGACCCAGACTCCTATGGGAGAAGCTGGACTGTCTGCCACCGGGTCAGAAAGTGAGGGTGGCTCCTTTGCAGAGGTGCGTGCAGCAATCCTTGTTCACTGTGAGGGGGCGTGGGACGCAAGGACTTGGAAATGTGGAGGCACAGAAACATCTGAGTAGCAGCCATCGCTGTTTGACACACCCTAGCCTAGTGACTCCCTGAGAACCAGCCCTGCGCAATCTGCAAACCTGCCTGAGCTGTGCGCAGCGGCATTTGCATATAAATGGCCTGCCTTATTGCAGCTTAATCTAACAAACTGCAGCTCTGCTCAGACAGCTCCAAAACCTCCAAACCCTAAGCAAAGAGGAGAAAACTGTAGTTCTTGCTGTAGCTCCTGCTGGGTCCCCTCAGAAAGTAGCTGACCTGCACCCATTGGAGATCCAGAAGCTAGTGTATCTAAAGGTCAGTGTGAAACAACACCAGAATTCAACTACTCACACCCATAAGTGACACATTCAAGAGGCAGACTCAGTGAGCACCAAAGCCCCACTGAAGCAACTTCTGCCCCATAGACATGTCTCTAACACAGCAGTTCTTCCACTCCATCAACACAGGGAAGCAGCAAAATGTAGAGACAAAGAAACATGTCATGAATGAAAGAAATGGAGGACATAGAGTTTGGAACCATATTTATAAGATTACTCAAGAATCTTCTAAAAAAATCACTGAGAAACTTGATGAGACCTCCAAGAACCTTAATGAGAATGCCAAGAAAATGGAAAAGGACCAGTCAGAAATTAAGCATACACTGTTTGAAATAAAGAATATACAGAAATTCAACAGATCAAAGGACCCCAAGAATCAAACCAAAGATCTGAAATACAGAGGAGACAAAAACCACCCAACCAGAAAAACAAACAAACAAAAAAAATACAAAAATATGAAGACTGTGTAAGGAGCCTCTGGGACAACTTTAAGCGTACCAACATCCGAATTATTGGGGTGCCAGAAGAAGAGAGAGAGCAAGATACTGAAAACCTATTAGAAGAAATAATGACAGAAAACTTTCCCTACCTGGTGAAAGAAATAGACTTACAAGTCCAGGAAGCGCAGAGAACCCCAAACAAGAGGAATCCAAAGAGGACCACACCAACACACATCATAATTAAAATGCCAAGGCAAACAAAAGACAAAAAGAGAATCTTGAAAGCAGCAAGAGAAAAACAGTTGGTTACCTACAAGGGAGTACCCATACGACTGTCAGCTGATTTCTCAACAGAAACTATGCAGGCCATACGGGAGTGGCAAGAAATATTCAAAGTGATGAACAGCAAGAACCTACAATCAAGATTACTCTACCCAGCAAGACTATCATTCAGAATTGAAGGTCAGATAAAGAGATTCACAGACAAGAAAAAGCTAAAGGAGTTCATCACCAACAAACCAGGATTATATGAAATGCTGAAGGGTATTCTTTAAGAAGAGGAGAAAGAAGAAAAAGGTAAAGATAAAAACTATGAACAACAAAATGACAACAAATTCATATCTACCTACAAATGAATCTAAAAATCAAGTGAATGAAAAATCTGATGAATAGAACAGACTGATGAATATAATAGAATGAGACATAGAAAGAGAGTGGACTGACAATTCTCAGGGTGAAGAGGGTGTGAGGGGTGCGGGAAGAATTTGGACAAAAATCTTACACAAATGGATGAAGACTGTCGTGGTAGGTAAGGGCATGGGGTGGGGAGGGGGGTCGGGAGAAGGGAAACTATGGGGGCGGGGAGGAATACCGGTAATAATCTGAACAATAAAGATTTATTAAAAAAAAAAAAAGAAGAGGATATAACCCTGGTTAATTATATGCATCCAATATAGGATGCATATATAAAATTAAAGGCCTAGTGGAGAAAATCTGTGCATAGGTAGGGTCTGTAGGCCTGGCTGGCGATCAGGGTTGATCTTTGGGGTGACAGGCGGGGCAATCGGGGCCCCTACTGGCACCTGCCTTGGCTGGCAGCCTGGCACCACCTGCTTGCCAGCCCCGCCCATTGCCACCTCTGCTGTTTAGGGCCTGTGAACTGGGGACAGCTCCTGGATCGAGCATTTGTCCCCTGGTGGTCAGTGCGCTTCATAGTGACCAGTCATTCTGCTGGTCTTTCTGCCATTAGGTCGATTTGCATACTAGGGCTTAATTTTTATTTATTTATTTAAATATATTTTATTGATTTTTTTACAGAAAGGAAGGGGGAGGGATAGAAAGTCAGAAACATCTATCAGCTGCCTCTTGCACACCCCCTACTGGAGATGTGCCTGCAGCCAAGGTGCATGACCTTGACTTGGGAACTTTCAGTCCGCAGGCCGACGCTCTATCCACTGAGCTAAATCGCTTTTGGCTAGAGTTTTATTATATAGGACTAGAGGCCCTCTGCACGAATTCATGCACCGGTGGGATCTCTCGGCCTGGCTGGTAATTGGGCGGATCAGGGCTGTCTCACCCAGTCTCAATTGGAGTCAGCCAGGGGAGGGACCGTGGGAAGTTGGCCAACCAGAGGGAGGGACCTCGAGAGGTTGGCCGGCTGAGAGAGTTTGGCTGGGGGAGAACACTGACCACCAGGGGACAGCTCCTGCATTGAGCATCTGCCCCCTGGTCGTCAGTGTGCATCATAGCTACTGGCTAGTCATCTTGTCATCAGGTTGAAAAGATAGCTTAGGCTTTTATATATACAGATACTGAAAACCTTAGCGAGAAACTGACAACAACGCTATTTTTTTTTTTTTAATATATGTATTTTTATTGGTTTCAGAGAGGAAGGAAGAGCAGGGGAGAAAGACAGAAACATTAATGGTGAGAGAAAATCATTGATCGGTTGCTTCCTGCACGGCGCCCATTGGGATCAAGCCCACCATCGGGCATGTGGTCTTAAGCGGGACCCTACAGTCCCCAGGCCAATGCTCTATCCACTGAGCCAACCCAGCCGGGGACTTAGTAGGGGATTTTAACACCCTACTCACACCACTGTATAGATCTTCCAGACAAAAAATTAACAAGGAAACGGTGACCCTAAATGACACACTAAGTCACATGGATTTAATTGACATTTACAGACATTTTATCCCTAAACTGCAGAACATACATTTTTTTTAAGTGCACATGAAAAATTCTCTAAAATTGACATGTTAGGACACAAAACAAGTCTCTACAAGTTCAAGAAGACTGAAATCATATAAAGCATCTTCTCGTTTCACAATGAAATGAAATTAGAAATCAACTACAGTATAAACTCAAAAACATTCAAACACATGGAGGATAAATAGCATGTTATTAAATAATGAATGGGTTACCAATGAGATCAATAAGAAAACAAAACGCTTTCTGGAAACAAATGAAAATGAGGATACAAGAACCACAAATCTCTGGGACACAACAAAAGCAGTCCTGGGAGAGAAGTTAATTAACTCTACCACAAAAACAGGAAAAATTATTAATAATATACTGCTTAACCCTATAACTTAAAGAATTAGAAAGAGAAGAAGAAAAGCCCAGAGTAAGTGGAAGGAAGAAAACAATAAAGATCAGAGTGGAAATAAATGACATAGAGACTTGTAGAGAGCAGCTCTAGGGTCAAGCCTCGAGCTGACCTGTGGCAGGGCCACAAACAAGTCCCAGCCTGGAAGGCAGAGCTCTCCTAGCATTGTTCAGCCCTCCCTAATTCCTTCCTAAGTAGCTAATGGGCTACGGGAGGTGCAGCAAGTATTGTCAAAACAAGGACATTTGTATACATATTAATTTTGTTATAATCAGACTATAAAATAAACACACTATATAAGCTCTGGGTCTCTAACTCTCCATCAGAGGACGGTGGTCCCATCCAGTCCAGCTTTTTATTTCTATCTCTGTGCATGTCTCTTTCTTTCATTTTCTCAATCCCCAGCCACCCCTACTCAGGAACTGGACTGCTCTCTAGCTGTGCTGGTTAGAGAAAAGATAGAAATATTTATAGAGACTAAAATAATACAAAAGATCAATGAAACCACGAGCTAGTTCTCTGAAAAGACAAACGAGATTGATGAACCTTTATCCAGACTAATTAAGAAACAAAGAGCGAAGACCCAAATAATCCTATCTAATAAAGAAGGAATGCGGTAATTGACTGTCATGCCCTCACAAAGCTGGTGGCGTACAGGGCCAATAAGGAGGGAATATGCTAACTGATTGCCATGCTCTCAAAGATGGCAGCACCCACAGCCACAAGATGGTGGCACCCAGTCCCCTCAGCCCTACCAGGGTGGGAGGCACACTGCATGGCTGGGTCCACCCCCAGGGCAGGTCCAACAGCTCTGCATGCCTGGCTCAGGAATCCCCCAGTCTCCTCACCTCTCAGCCACCCAGGGCTGGCCCAAGGCGCAGGCAGGCCTCGGATGGCAGCTGCCCAGGGCTGCCCGAGGCTCAGGTAAGCAGGGCCAGCCGAGACTTGCGCTGCTGGCAGTGGCAGCAGCAGAGGTGTGATGGGGGGCCGCCTCCCGCCCTTGAGGGCTCCTGGACTGTGAGAGGGTGGCAGACTGGGCTGAGGGACCCTCCCTCCAATGCATGAATTTTCATACACCGGTCCTCTAGTTAGAAATAAAAGTGGTGACGTAACAATTGACATCACAGAAATACAAAGGACTGTAAGAAAATACCATGAGCAACCATATGCCAACAAGCTGGACAATGGAGACAAAATGGACAAATTCTTAGAATAATACTATTTTCCAAAACTAAACCTGGAAGAATCAGAAAACTGAATAGGCCAATTACAACTGATAAAATAGAAGCAGTAGTCAAAAAACCTGGCCAGGACAGCTTCTTCACAGGGGAGTTTTACCAAACCTTAAAAAAGAATGACTAACACGTATCCTCCCCAAACTATTACAAAAAATCCAAGGTAAGGAACATGTCCAAGCTGTTTTTATGAGGACAGCATTTTCCTAATTCCAAAACCAGATAAAGATACTACAAAGAAAATCATAGTAACATCCCTGATGAAGACAGATGTAAAATCCTCAACAAAATATTGGCAATGAGATCCAGCAATATATAAAAAAGATCATACATCATGACCAGTGAGATTTATTCTAGGGATGCAAAGGTGGTATAATATTAACAAATCAATAAATGTGATATATCATATAACAAATTGAAAGACAAAAATCACATATCATATCAATAGATGCAGAAAAAGCATTCAAGAAAATCCAACACATGTTTTTTTAAAAAAATATTTTTTTCATAATTTCAGAGAGAAAGAAAAAGGGATAGAAAAATCAATGATGAGAATCATTGATTGTCTACTTCCTACATGCACCCCACCCCCACTGAGGATCAAGCCTGCCCCACCCCCACTGAGGATCGAGCCTGCAACCCAGGCATGTGCCCCTGACCGGAACCAAACCAAGAACCCTTCAGTCCACAGTGCACAGTGCACCAGCTAGGGCCCAGCACCATTTTTGATAAAAACTCCCAGCAGCCGCAACCGGTTTGGCTCAGTGGATAGAGCGTCGGACTGCGGACTGAAAGGTCCCGGGTTCGATTTCGGTCAAGGGCATGTACCTTGGCTGCAGGCACATCCCCAGTAGGGGGCATGCAAGAGGCACCTGATAGATGTTTCTTTCTCATCGATGTTTCTGACTTTCTATCCCTCTCCCTTCCGCTCTGTAAAAAATCAATTAAAACAAACAAACAAACAAACAAAAAACTCCCAGTAAAGTGGGAACAGAGGGATCGTACCTCAACATAATAAAGGCCATATATGAAAAACCTACAGAAGAATGTAAAATTGTCATTACCCACAGATGACATGATATTGTATATAGAAAACCCTAAAGACTCCCCCCAAAACTACTAGATTTAGTAAATGGATTCAGCAATGTAGCAGGACAGAAAAATAACACCCAGAAGCCTATGGCACTTTTAAAAAATCCTCACCCGAGGATATTTCCCTATTGATTTTTATTTTATCATTATTTTTAAAATATATTTTTTATTGATTTTTTTACAGAGAGGAAGGGAGAGGGACAGAAAGTTAGAAACATCCATGAGAGAAACATCAATCAGCTGCCTCCTGTACACCCCTACTGGGGATGTGCCCACAACCAGGGTACATGCCCTTGACCAGAATCAAACCCTTCAGTCCGCAGGCTGACGCTCTATCTACTGAGCCAAACTGGTTTCGGCTCCCCTTTGATTTTTACAGAGATTGAAAGGAAGGGGAAGATACAAAGAGAAACATAGATCTGAGACACATCGATTGGTTCCCCTCACATGCACTCTGACCAGGGCTGGGGATCAAACCCGGACCCTTCATTTTGTGGGCTGATGCTCTGTCCAGTGAATCAAACTGGCTAGGGCTCGATGTCATTTTTATACACCAATAATGAACTCTCAGAAAGAGTAACTGAACAAACAAACCCTTTACCATTGTAACAAAGAAATTAAGACACTTAAAAAAATAAACTTGACCAAGTAGGTAAAATACCTATATTTGGAAAACCACAGAATGTTGAAAGAGACTGAAGAAGATATAAGCGGAAGACTATACCATGCTCATGGACTGGCAGAATTAACATCATTGAAATGTCCATACTACCCAAAGCAATATACAGATGCACTGCAATCCCAATTAAAATACTTATGGTCCACAGCCCGCTCAGCATAGCCCAGTGGTTGAGTGCCGACCGACGAGCCAGGAGGTCACGGCTCAATGCCCCATCAGGGCGCATGCCTGGGCTGCAGGCTCGATCCTCAGTGTGGGGCACGCAGAGGCAGCTGATCAATGATTCTCTCTCATCACTGATCTCTCCCCCCCTCCTCTGAAGTCAACGAAAATACATATTTTAAAAAATGGTATATTTCATAGATCTAGAACACATACTCCAAAAATTTACATGGAACCAAAAAAGACACTGAGTAGCTGCAGCTTGAGAAAGAAGAACAAAGTTCGAGAGATCACAATACCAGATATCAAGCTATACTGTACAGCTACTGTAATCAAAACAGTCTGGTACTAGCACAAGAATAGTAATATACATTAATGGGACAGAAAAGAGACCACAGAAATCAACCCAAGCCATTATGCTCAGTTTATATTTGACAGAGGAGGCAAGAGGGTAGGTACAATGAAGTAAAGACAGTCTCTCCAATAAATGGGGTTAGGATAATTGGACAGGTATATGCAAAAATTGAAATGAGACAACCGACTTACACCATACACCAGAATAAACTAAAAATGGATAAAATATTTAAATGTAAATATTTACATTTAAAAACGGGAAAAAGAGGAACAATTGTAATGTAAATATAGTCGTGAAACTATAAAAATCCTAGCAGAAAATGTAAGCAGTTAAATATCAAACACTCTATGTAGCATAAAATGTCTAGAGCAAGAGAAAGAAAGGAAAAATAAACAGACCAGAGGAATGCAAGAATCAAGTCAAAGACTTGAAATATAAAGAAGCAAAAAACCACTCAACCAGAAAAGCAAAAAGCATCCAAAAATTTGAAGATAGTGTAAGGAGCCTCTGGGACAACTTCAAGCGTACCGACATCAGAATTATGGTGGTGCCGGAAGAAGAGAAAGAGTAAGAAACTGAAAACCTATTTGAAGAAATAATGACAGAAGACTTTGCCCACCTGGTGAAAGAAATAGACTTACAAGTCCAGGGAGCACACAGAATCCTAAAAAAAAGGGAATCCAAAGAGGACCACACCAAGATACACCATAATTAAAATGCCAAGAGCAAAAGACAAAGAGAGAATATTAAAAGCAGCAAGAGAAAAACAGTTAATTACCTACAAGGGAGCACCCATTCGATTGTCTGCTGATCTCTAAACAGAAACTGTGCAAGCCAGATGGGAGTGGCAAGAAATATTCAAAGTGATGAATAGCAAGAACTTACAACCAAGATTACTCTACCCAGCAAAGGGTAGAGTAATCATTCAGAATTGAAGGGCAGATAAAAAGCTTCACAGATGGAAAGAGCTTCACAGATGGAGATAGAGGAGGAGGGGGAGGAGGGGAAGAGGAAGAGGAAGAAGAAGAAATTATGAACAAATACTTATCTATCAACAAGTGAATCTAAAAATCAAGTGAATAAAAAATTTGATGAACAGAATAAACTGGTGAATATAATAGAATCAGGGGCATAGAAAGGAAGTAGACTGACAATTCTCGGGGGGGGGGGGGAGTAGGGGAGTGCGGGAAGAGACTAGACAAAAATTGTACACCTATGGATGAGAACAGTGGGAGGGAGGTAAGGGCAGAAGGTGGGATGGGAACCGGGGGGAGGAGAGTCATGGGAGAAAAAGAGGAACAATTGTAATAATCTGAACAATAAAGATTTACTAAATTAAAAAATGAAATAAAAGACTTGCAGACTATTTTATGAGCAAAAAAAATTACCCAAATTAATACATTAATAGTACCAGCAGCTAAATACATAAATAAAAACACGAGAGTTCAAATAGATTGGAAATCTGAGTTATAACTTTTAAAAAGCTTAGAAAACTGTGTTTAAATTAATATTCAAATTAATTCAGAATCATTTTTCTTGACTCTCTAGACCTGCTTCTTATCTTCAGAATGCTTTTATAGCCCCACAAATGTACACTCTGCTGATATGAGATAAAGAAGTTTCCAATCTCAAAATGTTTCTTTCGCCTATACTTTGCAGTGTAAATAATGCTTACCTTGGTGAGAGACTTCCTCGGGGTGAGCTTCCTCTGCCAACAAGGCTGCGGCTATTGTCTCCAAGATCCTGATCTGCAGTGTAAATATTTCATAGCTGATAAAGTGACTCTCTAGATAAGAGATTTTAATCTCTTGCCCTGATTTTCCCCCGAAAACATACATAAAGCCTTTAGGCACTATCTTTGTATTTACTATGAAAATAAAAGATCTAGAATGTTGCTAGTTTAAAAGTGCTGAACTGTGGCATGTAAGGCGTTGTCTCTACATGTTTCTGTGGGTGCAGAAGGCCACGGATTATACTCTGCTCTTTCATTCCTTTCAATTGTACAGCACAGAAGTGTGGTTTGCATTTGCAGTACCCTCCCCTCAGCCACTTTTAATTTCTACGGTGAAAGTAATGAATCACAGTGGTGAATTGGTAATCTGCATGCTTATCACAGCAAATCCTTATACTTAGTTTTTTTAAGACTTTGCAACCCACGAGAATAAAATACATAATGTATTATATAGAGCCACACACTAAGATTAAAATTATATATATAAATTACATGAAACCTCACAAGAATAAAGTTAAATATAACGTTAAATATCCAAATGGACAAAAATAAGTAGGAACACAGAATTCTGTATTTAAAAGGAAAATTTTAATTTCTTCAAAATATTCCTGAGGTAACAGAATATCTCTGCTTGAAAAGTAACTTGTATTTCCTAGTTAGTTACTTATAAAAATCACCCTATTTGGCCTCTTTCAACGTTGTCCTCTCCTTATTCAGAGTCAGGTAACCTCTGACCCTTAAAGGGTAAAGACATGACTGATCCATTCTTGGTGAACTGCTAAACCCATTCCCTTCCCCCAAACAGGCATGACCACTTGGACATGTCAACAAATCCTTAAGGATGGAATGAAACAAAGCAAATCCAGCAACTCATTAAAATAGTACAAGAGGCAAATGCTACAAAATGTCAACTGGTCAAAATTCACAGGATTACTAAACACAGTAGAAATTCTCTAACAGGATTTTTTTAGAACCAAGTTTGTGTAATGCAATTTCATGAATTATGCAAATAAAGGTTTAGGCTATTCACCAAAAAGCCCAGTGTTATGTTACTTTCATTGCATAGAACTGAGAACTGAACACATCAATCACAGGAGTCACAGGAGACATTGTTGCATTCCTGCCATACTGATGCTTCTGCTTAAACATTTACATTTCAGAGAGGGGAAAAGGCACATAACTATTTTGCAGCACAGCATACTATTTACTTCCAATTGTGATTCTTCTCACAAAGAAAAAAAAGGTATAATTCTATATTAAGCATATCTTTCAACTTTTCAAATAAAATAAGCCATTGAGGAGAAAATTTCATTGGGTAAGAGGAACAGAATTTTAGAGTTTAAAAATTCTTGAAAACTTACCTGTTTGAGTGTTTTCAGACTGAGCTATAAGAGCTGCCATCGAAGAATTTGTATTTAATCTATTGCCATACATATGAGATGGTGCCTGACTAAGAGAAGATCCAGATAGGGCATTTGCCTAAATAAAAAGAATTACAAAGATAAGTGAATTATGTTTGAAAAATCTTAATACTTTTCCTCCTGATGGACCTAATAACTATTTACTCCAACCTACGAATATAAGCAAAAATATCTGAAGAGCAAATGTCATTCTCACTTGTTTTACCATTACATTGCAGTTTTTGAAGTTACATAAATCCATTTTTTTTAAAAGGACCAGAACATTCAAAGGTAACTATTCCTGCTTTAATTTTCAATCATGTAGTCAGAATCAAAACCCAGTGGCATGGTAACCATGTGAACATATGACTATTTAATCTTATTAAGCCACTATAAAATAAGAACAGGTAGACAACAGATGTCTAACATGCTTTTTAGTCTCTCACATCATAGGAGGTTAAAATGTCCAACATCTATTTTTAGTATTTAACTCTACAGAGCCTTATTTCCATTAACTGTCATTAGTAAAACCTGCACACTATTTTGTTACTTTCTATTTTGATAAGACTTAGAAGCCTGCTGCTTTTTCTGTTTTGTTTTTATTTTAAAAGGAAGCAAACAGGCATAACAAGTATGTTTTCTATACAATGTAAGGCTCAACGAATCACAGCTTTGCTCTGACCCCATATAAGGCAATGTCTTTTTGGCAGGAAGCCAGCTCTACTAACTGAAGAGCTGGTCCAAAGTTTGTGATTCATTCATGTTGCTAACCACAATTCTGGAGGCCTCTACTGGGACTTGTGCCAAACAAGCGAAAATGAACCCTTAAACAGATGAAGCTAAGAGGCTGGCCAAAGTCTTGCATAATCCATTGTAATAAAAATGCCTTCTTTGATGTGAACAGTTTCTTCCACTTTCCAAAAATATTATAACCTTAAAATGTGGCATTTTGGAAGCAAATCTCTGGTTCACAAAATACTGTCATATTCACAGGCTATTACTAGCCTGGAATACTCTTCAGATTAAACAGAAACAAAAATTTAAAATATACTTCGTATTCTTTTTCATGAATGGAATCAAACTTAAGTTTTTATAAAATGAATCACTGTATAGATATTTCAGAATGAAATTCTGAAAAATAATTCCAGGTACTGAAGCACATCTAATATAAAGAAGTTGAGTAACAGCAGAAAAAAAGATGTGGGACATTTTAAAAGGTATAACTACACACAAGAGACCAAGATGACATAGTAGTTATAAAAAGCAAAATCTTACAGAGAATAAACAATGTTTCTGGAAAGACTCAGACCTTGACATTGTATCTGGCCTCTAGACAACTTATTAAAGCAAGAAAATTTGACTTTAAATTCAGTCTTCTTGTTGCAGAATCATGCCTATCCTTGCTTTCCATTGTTTCAAAGGGTATACTTCACAGTTCATACTTTAATGTCTAAGATCAATTGGTCAACTTCTGGGTTTCGTTTTTCCTCTTATTAAAGAAATGAATACAAAGCTAGTACGTTTGTACTGTAAAGTCCTATTTAACCATCAACTAGCTTTAGTAAAAGGTCAGCCATAATTTTAACCTAACGATCATATTAGATATTTATCATGTATTTAGTGTTATATATATAAAATTGACAATTCATAAGTAAAAATATAGTGAGATATTTTTTTAACCTCCCCAGAAGTCAAATACTTGGGAATCTTGGCTACTTATAAAATAACTTAGAAAAAGAAAAATCCAAACTAACAGACCAGATGTTACCAGCGACATGACTTAAAATCTCAGGTACCTTATACTTAAAAATGCCTTTCACTGAGCTGATTTATTTTTACTCTAGACATAATTCCAAAAAGATCAACTAAGCATTAAAAAGATTAGAAGTGAAAAAAAATTAGAAGTGGGAAATTAATTAGACAGAGAAGAAAAAGTATTATCTTAAGACAGTTTGTTGGCAAGAAGTAACAGCGGACAGCAAAAGAAAAAAGAAAAATATGAGCAGAATAAATATATTACAGAGTTCTGTTTGGGTGGTGCTCAAAGAACATAGATTATCTAGATGCCTTAGTATATGCATCTTAGCCTTAAAAAAAAAAAACCCACGTTTCTTTTGACTAGAGAGAGGAAGAGAGGACAGAGAGGTAGAAACATCAATGAGAGACAGAAACATCAACTGGGTGCCTGCCTCCTGCACGTCCCCTATTGCAGTGGTTCTCAGCCTTTCTAACGCCGCGACTCTTTATACAGTTCCTCATGTTGTGGTGACCCCCAACCATGAAATTATTTTCGTTGCTACTTCATAACTGTAATTTTGCTACTGTTAATGAATTGTAATGTAAATATGTTTCTGGAAAGACTTAGTAAAATTAGTAAGTAGAGTTTTGTGGTGTATTAAAACATCTGAACTACTTACTCTACATTATAACTCAATTCATTAACATCATATCTACAGCTACAGAGCCTAACACCATCAGATATTTACATTACGATTCATTAACAGTAGCAAAATTACAGTTATGAAGCAGCAACGAAAATCATTTTATGGTGGGGGGTCACCACAACATGAGGAGCTGTATCAAAGGGTCACGGTGTTAGAAAGGCTGAGAACCGCTGCCCTTTTGAGTATTGAGCCCGTAACCCAGGCATGTCCTGATAAGAACTGAACCAGTGCTGTCTTGGTTCATGGGTCAAAGCTCAACCACTGAGCCATACTAGCCAGGCTACATCTTAGCATTTTGATTCTCCTTTTTCATGCAGTCATCTTTTACTGAATCAGAACTAATATTATACCAGTAGGATTACTTTTTTAGTTCCCATTATCAGTTTTATGAGCTATAGTCTCTGGGTAAGAACCAAAAGATCTTGCCTGGCTGGCATGGCTAGTGGTTGAGCTTTGACCTAAGCACCAAAAAGTCGCTGGGCTGATATCCGGTTGGGGGCTCACTCCCCAACAAGGGGCATGCAGGAGCCAGCAGACTGACGTCAATCTCTGTCTCTCATCGATGTTTCTAGCTCTCTTCTTCTCCTCTCTCTCTCTCCTCTCTCTCTCTCTCTCTCTCTCTCTCTCTCTCTCTCTCTCTCTCTCTCACACACACACACACAAAAATAAATAAATAAAATAAAAATATATTAAAAGAAAAAAAAAAGAATCAAAAGATCCTACTCTAATCAGAAATATATCCTTTTTCAGGAGGGGTTCCTTCTATTAAGGGCTTTATATTTACCTTATTAGCTTCGAATTTCTTAATGTAGTCTCCAAATTATCTTAGCTTACATATCACAGACTAGACTTACTATACTAAAAATTCAAAATGCAAAGTAGTACAACAGATCATGTTATCTGCTCAACATGATCAGCATAATGACTATTAACAGGAAAAGGATAAGTCATGTTTAACATAATTCCAAAGCAGTAAAGTATATATTTTATAAAGATGGCAGGCAAAAGTAAATTAATAATAATAAACTCAAATAGGAATGCATTCTTGATTATCCTAAATGACCAATTTCCCAAATTTTCTGAATGGTAGTAGTTGTTTTTAAATTATGGAATTTATCTAAATGAGAAGCTTTCAAAAGAGATAAAAAATAAGTTACTAATTTTACCAGGTGAAATTAAAACTCAATTCATTATCATATCATGTTAAGTAAATAATATGAGTCACCAAAGACTCCACAAATGACTGACACTGTTTAGTTACTACTTCTGAAATTATGTTTAGAATGGTTAATGCTGGGAACCCTTAATAACTGTTGTCACCACAGGTAGGGCCAAAAAAATCCCCAACATGTTAGTGAAAAGATTCCGTAACTTAGTTTCAATGAAAAGAAAGACACCTTACTGAGAACAATACATGCATAATGCCTGGTAATGTTTAGACTCAAAAATTTTTGTTATCATTAATAAGTGAAATCACTGCCAAACCGGTTTGGCTAAGTGGATAGAGCGTCGGCCTGTGGACTGAAAGGTCCCAGGTTCGATTCCGGTCAAGGGCATATACCTTGGCTGCAGGCACAGCCCCAGTTGGAGGTGTGCAAGAGGCAGCTGATCGATGTTTCTCTCCCATCGATGTTTCTGACTTTCTATCCCTCTCCCTTCCTCTCTGTGAAAAATCAATAAAATATATTTTAAAAAAAAATAAGTGAAATCACTAAGATTCAGAGGGGATGGAAGGACCTCTATGTGAACCTAAAGAAACAGTGGTTATGAAGCATAAAGAGCACTGAAAACTTTTATATAAAAGAAATCTGGAACAAGGAATAAAGGAAACAATTATGCACATTGCTCCACAGTATACTTTGGACATGGACTTTAAACAGTACATGGAAAGCAAACTACTAATGTATCATAAGTCTCCTTCAGAAAACCTGATATAAAGACTAGGAATATTCACTTCTGGGGGGAAAAAAGCCTCCCCTCCCAGTTTTCTTGGTCTACATTTGTTTTAATATTTGATCAATATTTGAATATAATAAATGTTTTCCTCTTTAGCTATACTAAAGTACTAGGTCAAGCAACTGAGAACTAAGTCCAATTTTATAAGAGAGGACTATACTAAACACGAGAGTGTGAGTCCCACCAAAGAGGGCTAACCATTATTCAGGTACAGACCCTGGCTGACACGTAGAAATGGTGGTCCATAGTGACCAACTTTTCTAATTTTTAATTTAAAATGTTGACAGGAAATTTAAATTTAAAAAATACACATATGAAAAGATATGCTCTCACAAAAAATTCATGTATGAATGTTCACAGAGGCATTTATTCCTAATAGTTAAAAAATGCAAAGAAATCAAATGTCTATTAATTGATAAATGGATTAACAAAATGTGGTTTAAAAAAAAAAAAAAGACTGGCAATTCTTTAGAGAGGGCAGTACCTACCTTATGACATGTCAATTTTATCTTGCCCAAGTAAGGAAAATGGCTATGTGGACAGATATCCTCCTTGGATCTACTGGCACTATAAGAATATGAGTTGTTAACATTAAGTGAAGAGTATCCATGATATATGTGAAATCTACTCTGTACTGTTTTTGTAACTTTTCTATACATCTAAAATTTTTTCAAAATAAAAAGTTAAAACAAAAAGAGTATGACTACAAACAAACTAGGTACTTGACTTTATAGTGTTCCACTGAAATCAAGTCATGTCAAAATGTGAAAGTAGGTGTTAGATTAGTTCAAAGATAAAAATATTTTATAGAATTATAAATTCATATTGCAATAATAAACATTTGCTTTAAATTCCAATATATGTTATCTTAGAGAAGTTTTTTTGTTCTCTTTCCAAGATTAATAGTTGCAAGGAACCACTTCCACTCAAGATGTTATGATACACTTACTCTATTAACCCTTTTGTAAAAGCATAAGTACTTTACAAGGTAGAACCAAGGACAAGCAGAGTAAGAATAAGCTGAACAATTATTGAGATAAAGCTAAGTATTTTGAAACAAAATATGTTTAGGGGCCCGAATCAAAGAATAGCCTTTGCAAAGTCCTAACTTACTATGTTAAACATCTAGAAATATATGTGAGTCTACTAAGACAGTGTTCAAACTCAAAGCAAACCAAAGCAATTTACTGTTTCTAAGTAGACTGACATATTAAAATATTAGTAAAATGAAAATTACATTTCAGCTTGAAACATCCCTGTTAATAGTTTACCTCTTATATGAAACTAGGGGCCTGGTGCGCGAATTTCGTGCACTGGGGGTGGGTGTTCCCTCAACCCAACCTGCCCCCTCTCTCACATACTGGGAGCCCTCAGGGGATGTCCAACTGATGGCTCAGCCCCAGCCATCGCCCTGCTCAGCTCAGCCCCGGCTGCCTGCGACCACTTGGCCCTGGGGGCTGGGCGCTCGCTGCCACTTGGCCCCACCCCCACTCCTGATTGGCTTGTAGCATAGCCAATCAGGAGCGATGATATGGTCAAATTTGCATGTTCCTCTTTTATTATATAAGGAAAGGACTAGAGGCATGGTGCATGAAATTCGTCCATGGATAGGGTCCCTAGTCCTAGCTGGTGTTCAGAGCATATCTGTGGGGTGGCTGGGCAGGTAGATCGGGACCACCCCGCTTGCACCCACCTTGGCCTGGCACTGTCCGCTCACTGGCCTCGCCCCACCACCACCATCGCCAGTTGCCAGAGCGACCAGTGCTGGCAGTGCTTCCACTCCACTACTGCCTGCTGCCAGTGCTGTATCACAACACCCACCATGTTCCATGCTACTGCCTGGTGGTCAACGCACATCTAACTCCCAGTCACTCGAACTCCTCTCATGGGGGCAATTTGCATATTAGCCTTTTATTATAGAGGATGTCTATTTGTGACTACAGAGAAGTTTTAAAAGAGCTCTCATAGAGTAAAGTAACTACCAAATTCGTAGGTACTTGGCTCATTCTAAAGGAGTTAGCTGTGGAGGAAAAAAAAAAATCAGGCCAAAGTCTACTCAATTACGTGAATATCAGACTTAAAACAGGGTACTGTTTTGGTAGATTTATTTTCCCCTCTAATATTGGTAACAGCAGAAAAATATGAAATGAAGAAAATTTAGGGTGGAAACAATAGTACCTATAGCAAATATTTCACATTTAGAAAGTATCATGGCAATACATCATCTAGAGGTGGATAAGAAACTTCAAACTTTAGTCACACAGGAAAAGGTTATAGGAAGCATTTTAATTTTTAAAATTTTTTTTAAAACATATTTTATTGATTTTTTTTTACAGAGAGGAAGAGAGAGGGATAGAAAGTCAGAAACATCGATGAGAGAGAAACATCCATCAGCTGCCTCTTGCACACCCCCTACTGGAGATGTGCTCGCAGCCAAGGTACATGCCCTTGACCGGAATTGAACCCGGGACCTTTCAGTCCAAAGGCCGATGCTCTACCACTGAGCCAAACGGGTTTCAGCTAGGAAGCATTTTTAAATACACAATTAACTTGTCAATACATGTTAAAAATCAAACAATTCAAACAAGTAGCTTTTCCTTCAAGCTTTCCAACCCTCACACATGATTTAAAAATACAGTCTTCCTGCCAAGACCGGTTTGGCTCAGTGGATAGAGCGTCGGACTGCGGACTGAAGGGTCCCCGGTTCGATTCCAGCAAGGGCATGTACCTTGGCTGCGGGCACATCCCCAGTAGGGGGCGTGCAAGAGGCAGCTGATCGATGTCTCTCTCTCTCATCGATGTTTCTGACTTTCTATCCCTCTCCCTTCCGCTCTGTAAAAAATCAATAATATATATATATATATATATATATATATATATATATATAAAAAATACAGTCTTCCTGCCGAAACCAGTTTGGCTCAGTGGATAGAGTGTCGGCCTGCAGACTGAAGGGTCCCAGATTCGATTCCAGTCAAGGGCATGTACCTGGATTGCAGGCACATCCCCACTGGGGGGTGTGCAGGAGGCAGCTGATTGATGTTTCCCTCTCATCGATGTTTCTTGACTTTCTATCCCTCTCCCTTCCTCTCTGTGAAAAATCAATAAAATATATTAAAAAAATAAAATAAAAATACATTCTTTCAAAATTCTTCGAACTCAAGTAAATTGAATATTACTTCAAAAAATTCCTATTCCACATATGCTATTAGAAGGAAAACCTATTTATTATCACGGTATCTGCCATAAACCAGGCCGTCTCACTTGGGTAAGGTACTTACCCTCTCTGTCATCCATCTATAAAAATGGAGATAATAGTATCTATGCTCATAAAAATATTGTGAGAATTAGCTGAGTGGATATATGTAAAAGGCTTAACAGAATGCTTAGCACATGACAAATAAATTTTAGCTTGTTATTTAAAAAATTGTTTTCATAAGTTATTATGCTTTCCATCTTTGTTAGATTATAATCTACCAATTGTATTCTGATTAAATGGCTATACTTCAATGACTGAAATGTATTTTCCTAAGAAAAATCAACAGGTATAAATGTCTCATTATGCAATGATATCTTAATTTATATACATGGATGGGCAAAGTAGGTTTACAGTTGTATGTGAAAAGTTTATTCTTAGTTATTTATTATTGTATTATTTATTATTACTATCCTACTTTTGCCCACCCCTGTATAATTGAATAGCAATGCTATAAATAGAATGTAAGGACACAAATATTTAATGATTTATATATATATATATATATATATATATATATTTTTTTTTTCCAATTTGCAAACACATTTTGACTAGAAAAGCTTCCAGGAAAAATTGGGGAACACTGGAAAGCTACATATATTCAATTCAAACTGCACTACGAAACACATTCTGGTAACAGCCCCCATTTCTATGTCAGCTCTACCCGTAAGACTTTAATACTGAGCGTGTGATGAGAGATGAAACCAAGTGTGAACAACTTTCAGGTCCAATGAGTAGGCTGACTGTTAAAGCTGTCAGGTTCAATTGCATCATTCCACATTATTCAATGCCCCAAACTGCTCCCTAATTGTTAGGAGCTTAACGTATTCAAAACCACTGTTTAGGCTAATGCTGAAATGCCGTACAACTGAGTTTCTAATAAAGTAGTGGGAGGGATCAAACCATAGTTAAATCACCACTGAACTCATGACTAAACAACAGAACTATATAGAATAGTCAACCAATTCTAAGGTTTCCTAATTGGTTAATATCTAATGAATATATCACCTATCTTCTGGGGGAAAACTAAGTCCTTAGTACTAGAGTGGTTACTGAAATAATCTAAGAACTGGAAAAGACCTTAGTCAACAGCTGGACCTGAAATGGGTAAAACTGCCGGGCCAGCATGGCTCAGTGGTAGAGCTCTGACCCATGAATGAACCAGGAGGTCACCAGTTGATTCCTGGTCAGTTCACATGCCCGGGTTGTGGTGGGGTCAATCCCCAGTATAGGACATGAAAGAGGCAGCCAACCAGTGATTTTTTTCTCATCACTGATGTTTCTCTCTCTCCCTTCCTTTTTCTGAAATCAATAAAACCACATTAAAAAAATAAAATGTGCAAAATTCATTTATCTGTGTTAACATGGAATTATGAGTTTGAAAAGATAAATGCAATACTATTTTTAGCAAAGAAAGTGCTTCTGTAACAGTTGAAATTAATTATGTCCTACAACATCAGTATAATAACCATTAATTCTAAAGTACATTACAGTGTGCAAAATACTTATTTTCATTTGAACTTCCTAACATACATGTATGGCAGGCAGAACAGGTATTTATAGTTTTTATTTTATGTATAAAGAGCTACTCAATAGTTACACTAATGAGTAGCAAAGCTCCTGGAACCCACGCTTTCTGACTCAAATTTCTGCTAGTTTGCACTGTATCACACAAATGAAAATAGTAAAATTCCTAACAATATTTTTCAAAGAGATATCTCTTAACAGACTAGTAGAGACCCATGATTAGGAAATTCATTTTTATGTTACAGATTGGTAAACTAGAGAGCAGGCTCAATAGTCAGATTGCCTTGCTTCCAAACTTAAGTTTCATCACTTACTGGATATGTGACCTTGTGCAGTTACTTTGACCTTTCCATCATCCAAGTGACTTTACAGAGCACTGATAAAAAGTTATTTTGCTCAAGATGTTAATTTCCTTAAAATTATAATCACCCCTAAAATTACTAGAGGCCTGGTGCATGGATTCCCTGGTGCATGGGGTTCCTAGGGATTGGGCAGAAACCAGCTCTCCGACATCCCCTGAGGGGTCCCGGATTGCAAGAGGGTGGTTCCTGGTGACGCATCCCAGAACTGGGCTCCCTCCTCTCTGGTTCCAGGTGTGTCACCTGAGAACTGCAGCTGACAAGTCACCACAGCTCAGTAGTTCCTGCGTTGAGTGTCTGTCCCCTGGTGGTCAGTGTGTATCATAGCTCCCAGTGGGATGCGTGAACGGTCAGACAGTTGCTTAGGCTTTTATATATAGGTTTATTGAAACTTTCATTCTGATCAATCAAGTCAGGTGAATTGTTGGGTAAGTGAACCATTTTCTCAAACAAGTGTCATAATATTAGACACATCATTTGAAAGGAAATTAAGGACTATATCTAAGACAATTCCCTAAAACACAAACACATGTGTGCACATGCATGCACACACACACGCGCATGCCAAAGTTACGCTATTAGAAAATAAAATTTTCCCGTAAGTCTCACAGAAATCTACAAAACATTAGCCACTATATTGTAGCCTCAAATACTTAAATATTTTAATTTACTAAATATCACATAAACCTTAGAAGTTCCTTTATTTAAATTATTTTTAAGTCTATATCCTTTTTATAACAGCAACAGAGTGAATAATGAACCATGATTATCTACATGAACACTGTATCCAAAAGCAAAACCTAGAATACAGAATGTATTAGAATACAATTTTTTTCATTACATTCAGCCTCAAATTCTTCTATTAAAGAAATAATCTTTCAAACAAAAGGACTTGAATTCTCCCAAAGACAGACCAGAATGAATGTAGAACTAGGAAACAGAGGGTAATGTGAAAGGCAAGATGGAAAATTAATAGCAGACCTACAGAAACCAATTTATACCTATACTCATGATACAACAAGAGCACAGCACATCATTAAGAAAATCACAAGGACAGTAGTTCTATCGTCCAATAATGTAAAAAAAACCCACACCTATAATTTAACTATATTGCTGATATCTGTGAAAGAATAATTATTCTAAAAACAAATCGAATAAAACATAATGATTTAACACTGAGGAAAACAAAGGTGAATTATCCAACATATTAACCAGTGAACTGCCACCCATCCAAAAATGGAAACTATCCCCACATATTGTTTTTATTCTATAGATGCTTATGGCATAAAAGGGCTATAAGAGGTTTTTTCAAGTCAGGCTGCTAAGCATCAGACACCTTTCCCTCTCCCCCACTCTTAATACACAGAAACATCTCATTTTGTTCCCGTTAAAGGCACAAATATATACCCAGATTTAACTTCTGTTAGCTTCCTGATCTTACCTCCCTGACCACTTCGCAGAAAACAATTCTTAAAGTAGCAATTAATCTAAACAAAAGGCCTATCTAAAACCAAGGCCAGAAAGATCAAGAATGACATCTGGATTTTTCCTGCCAACACCAACCTAGTCAAAAAATTACCACTTTCATTAAGTCTTTTGGGGAAAGTAAAGAGGCAAAACATTATTTAAATTTAACATCTCTATTCTCTGATTTATATGTCATGGTTTTCTTAACTGTAACAAGACTTCTATAATTTCATTTTAAATATTTTAATTTACCTTACAGCACTGCTCTCTTAATTTTAAATCATCTACCTATAAAAAAAAACAACCCTATATAAAAGGCTAGGATCTCATTATCTAAACATAATGACTTGCATGACTTGAAAACAAAGAGGGCCTATATGAGAGTTAACCCAGAAATAAACTTCTGTCATTTAGAAAAGATTCAATTACCAACCACATCACAATTTTTAAGAGTCCTATATAAACATTCTATTTATTCTAAACATTTTTGTATCCTTTCCCTTGCACACCACCTAGAAAATTCACATTTTACACATTCAATACCAATACTATTGTCTCAGACAGCTAAATTGAAGTAGTTCCTCTCTCGGTTCAACTGAGGTCAACCTGCCTCAGTTGCCTAGAGACTGATGGTTGCTACAGCAGCACCAGATAAGCCAGGCTAAATAAGCTGCAGCTTAAAGGCAGAGAGCCTTTACTGCTGGACTGAAAAGTAGATACAGTGGTCTCAGCATGTAGCTAGCATTTGGGTCTAACTGGTTGATCACATTTATAAGAGACCCATCTTACTGAAACATGGAAAGAGGATATACACTAAAGATTTTAATTGGACTGAATCCTGGATTACTTGCAACTGTGATTTCTTTGTTCCTTAGTTGTGTCACATGTTAAGTGGAATTTTCCCTCAAGCTATAAATTTCTCTTTACCACCACTTCCCCCAATGACCTCCCTAATAAGAATCCCTAAAACCACAAACATCCTATATAATAAAAGAGAAATATGCAAATTTGACCATACTTTCGCTCCTGATTGGCTATTCTACCAGCCATTTAGGAGTGGGGGCGGGGCCAAGTGGCTTGCAAACCGGGCCCCGGGGGTGGGGAGGGGAGTGGAGATGAAACGGTGGTGGTGAGCGCCCAGCCCCCGGGGCTGGGTGGTCAAGGTGGCTGGCGTTGAGCTGAAAAGGGTGATGGCTGGGTGCCCAAAGCCTAAAGCCTTGCCAGAGGCTTTTGGCCTTGGGCAGGCTTGGGGTGAGGCATCAGTTGGACATCCCCTGAGGGCTCCCAGTATGTGAGAGGGGGCAGGTTGGGTTGAGGGAGCAGCCACCCCAGTGCCCAAATTTCGTGCACCAGGCTCCTAGTAATGAATAAGAAGAAATGAGATTTTTGCTTAAATCAACTTGGAATTAACCAGAGAGTAATTAAAACAGACTTTATAAAGAAAGACAACTGCACAGTGAAAATGTTCCTGTGAGACTTTATCCAATAATATAAAACTATCGACAACATATGGCTACACTCAATTAAAATTAAAAAGAGATAAAATAAAAACATAAAGATATTTATCTTTTCACCCTCTCTATTTCAAATCCCTATTATTATGGCTACTTCACTAAGGCTAGTGAAATACCCTCAAGAAGAACTCTCCTAGACTAAACTCCACTTATTCAGGTTAAGAGGCTCACCAAATAGTTAACTTTCATTTTTCAAAGATCATACCACTAATCATGCCATTGATTTTCCAAACTGTTGTTTATTCTAATACGTAACCTAATTATAATGGTGATTGTTTATACTGCACCATTATATACTTTAAAAATACCAATGCTGTGCTTTGATGTACAGCCTACAGAAAATACTGGAAAAGTATGTACATTCTAAAAGCCCATGCAATGGAAATTATAAAGACATACATAAAGCATAAGTTTACTGCAAGTTACAAACAACTATTTAGTTTTTTGTAATTAGACATTTAAATCACTGTTATAATTTTCTCAAAATGTTAACATACTTCTAGAGCTTTGTATAAAATAAAAGTAAAATAATAAAGAATTTCAAATAAATAAATATTTTATATACTTTAGGAATTTTAATAAATTGCTTTTAGGGAAATGTGGGGGTAGGAATGGGCTGGAGAAGGAGTGTGAGACTAGATCACTTATCAAATTACAGGTCAAAAGTAGAGGAAAAGCATAAATAAAAAACCAACAGCATAGTCACCATTATTTATAATATTTATGAACATTCCTTTTCTGTCACTAGGAGGAAAGTCATATAGTACTTAAATGGATCTTTCACTCTTTATTCTATACTAGGGACACGGTGCACGAAATTCGTGCACTGGGGGTGGGTGGTCCCTCAGCCCACCCTGCCCCTTCTCACATACTAGGAGCCCTCAGGGGATGTCCTACTGACAGCTCACCCCCGGCCTGCCCAGGCTGAAAGCCTCTGGCCAAGGCTTTAGGCCTTGGGCACCCAGAAATCGATCACCCTGTGATGGTACCAATTGCTGACTCCTGGCTCTTGCCCCAGCCCCAGCCTGCCCAGAAATTGCCCTGCGATCAGGCCCGATCTCTGGCTCCTGGCTCTGCTCCAGCTCTGGCCCTGCTATTGGGCCTGATCACTGGCTCCTGGCTCTGCCCCAGCCCTGGCCTTGGGCACCAAGCGATCACCCTGCAATTGGGGCCTGATTGCTGGCTCCTGGCTCTGCTCCAGCCCCAGCCTTGGGCACCCCCACTGGCTCCTGGCTCCTGGCTCCTGGCTCCTGGCTCTGCCCCAGCCCTGGCCTGCCCAAGGACGGAAGGCCTCTAGCTGAGGCCTTCCGTCCTTGGGCAGGGGATCTTGGCCAGGGGACCCTAGCCAGTGATCCCCCTGTGATCAGGCCGATCACTGGCTGGCTTCACCCCAGCCTGCCCAAGGCCGGAAAAAGTCTCTGGCTGAGGCTTTTTCAGGTCTTGGGCAGTAGCCATCTTGGTTGGGTGTTAATTTGCATATCGGTCCTGATTGGCTGGTGGGTGTGGCTTGGTGGGTGTAGTGAAGGTCTGGTCAATTTGCACATTGCTCTTTTATTAGATAGGATTCACTTTTTATTCTATATTCTTCTACACTAGTTTTTAAAAACTTAGCAGATATTCAGACATTATTTCTGTGGGTTTTAAAATTATAAATTTAAAGTCCAACTTTCTAAAAGAAGTAATAACAGCACCCCACAAATTACTATTTTACTTCATTAGAAAATATTTATAAACTCAGAAAATAACCAGTTGGCACCACCGTTTGTCTTCTCTGATGAGTATAATGTAAAAATGTCTATGATTTCCACTAACATCAATACAAATTGAGACGATACTCTATAAATTCCTATAGGAAACCCTATCCCATTTCTCTCTCCTCCAATCAAACTCACTTTCAAAACTGACAACCCATCTTCATGTTATGTTATAATGTACCTGAGTTGTAGCAACAGTAGGGGTTGCAGATGATGCCACTGATGGGGACAGAGCTCCCACTTGTTGCAAATGCCCAGAAGACTGCTGAGGTAAATGAGAACTGGAGACAGGAGTACTAGATCCTGAGCCAGATACTAGATTTGGAAATGATACTGCTACATCATTGCTGTTATAAATACCTGAAAGAAAAGAAATATTTTACAACTTAGCGGTGAAATTTGTCAGACACACATTAACCAATAAGTTAGAATACCCACATTTTCTCCTGATCCCTCCTCCAATGACAAATTTTATTGGTGGTGGCGGTAAAAAAAAAAAAAAGAAGAAGAAGAAGAAGAAGAAGAAGAGGTACCAGTAACTAAATACTGACTTTTTCATAAAACTTTAAAAAGGGCCTATGTGTATGTATGTATGTGTATAGATGTGTGTGTGTGTATATGTATATAATATCTTTGGCAATAGACAGGGATCACATCAGAAATTGCTTTGTAAAAGAGCAGTGAAGTGTTTTTAAGTAGAAGAACAAAGCAGTTAGAGTTGCATAAAAAGCACTTGGTCAGCCTTTCAAAATGCAGATACTAAGGCCCCTTAACTCATGATCGAGAGTAGGTGAAATGGGAAAAGACTTTGTTTTTAAAAGGTCATCTATGCTAACATGTAGAAAATAAAATGGAGTAGGACTAGACTTGAGATTCAAAGACCAATAAAGAGCTGCTGACATTGTGGGCACAGCTGTGAAGATAAACAAAGGGGGATTCTAGGGATATTCAGGAGGTAGGATAGGGCTTTGACTGACTAAATGGGGTGCACAGGTGGGGGTAGAGGTGGAGGGAGGACAGAGGATTAGGAAATAATCATGACAGTGGAGCAAAGAACACAGTGATACCATGGCAAAAGCCAGAAAAGAAGGGGAAATGAGAGTGGAAGCAAGTTATTCTCAAAAAGTGGATGGGAACTGGAGAAAAAAAAGAAAAAAAATATATTAAAGAGAAAACACGGTGTATTGCGGGGGGGGGGGGGGGGGAGTGGTTTCTTTTCTGTTGTGTGTTTTTTTGTTTTGTTTTTTTTTTACGATGGGAGATCATCGCTCTGGTTGGGTAGTTCAGTTGGTTAGAGCATTGTCCTGAAAGGTCCAGGTTGTGGGTTCAATCCTGACCAAGGCACATACAAAGAATCAACCAATGAATGCATAAATAAGTGGAACAACAAGTTGATTTTTCTCTCTCTCTTTAAAAATCAATAAAAATAAGATGGGAGATCATGGTCATATGCTGGTAATAAAGTGCCCACAGTGAAATAGAGGGTCTTTGTAGATAGAAGTAAGAGTTGGGATTATCTATAAATTAGTGGGTTTCTCAAATGGGGGTGGGTTTGCTCCACAGAACATCTGACAATGCTTGGAGACATTTTTGGCTGTCAAAGCCTGGGAGTGCTATTGGTATGTAGTGTGGAGAGGCGATGGATGCTACTAAACATCTTAGAATGCCATGGACAACTCTTCCCAACTAAGAATTATCTGTGTCAATAGTGTGGAAATTGAAGAATCCTGTTATAAATTCTTGGGAGTGTGGGAAGAAATAAGATCCTAAGAACTTGACACTGTAATAAGGAGAAAGCAGGGGGAAAAAATGAACATTAAGTGGACAATAGCAAAAATGAAAATAAAAAATCTTTTTGAGAAACTATAGCCCTTGAAGGCAACAATAGTTATCATATCAATATTCCATTACTTTGTTCTAAAGAACATAAATATTGATTCAAATAAATAAAAGCACCTACACTCTTTAAACAAGGGGAATAAAAGAACTGGGACATTATGAAGTCTTTACAACTATAACTGAGGCTCCTATGATATCTACAATTTCTCCAGAAAAAAAAAAATACCAATCATTTATTCGGTCAACAAATATATCAATTACACAAAAATCTGAGAGCCCGCTGTTTGCCAGACATTATTCTAAGCCCTGGAGATACAAAGCCATTCAAGACATGGGGTCTTCCCCTTTAAGAAGTTTAATGAAGGGAGGGGGCTTAAAAGGGGAGGAGAGACAATTTCATAAGACTGTGAAGGAACATCCTCAGGGGGCTATGAGTGCATATAAAAGGGGACTCTAACCCAGACCAAGGGCAGAGAGGGTGGGGTGGAGGTGGGAGGTCAAAGTAACTCACTGGAAAAAGCTAATTTCCAAAGGAGCTATATATAGAACAGAGGCAGAGGGTGGTGTGAGGAAGAAACATACTTCAGAGAGCAGGGTAAATTCTAACAACTTATAAGGACCATCTGTATAGGTGAAGTAAGAAATGAGGAGAAAAAAGAAGTAGGAAATAGATCGAGAACATTACAAGTTAAAATGTAAAAAGTTAAAAATTTTAGAGACAATAGGAAATTACTGAAGATTGTAAACAGAAGCTTGATGTGATCAGATTGGTATATAAGGAAAACATCAATCACTGGCACACACAAAGAATAGACTGGGAATGATATCTAAGTAAAAACCGAGAAAGCTATTAAGGATTGCTACAATAATACTGATGAGCAAAAAATAGGAACTCAACTAAGGTAACAGCACTAAGGAGATATTATAAAAGGCAAGGTTTAGAGGACTGGTAACTAATTAGACCTGAAGAAAAAAACGGAAGACTCAGGAATGACTCTGAAGCACCAGTAAAGTAGGCATGAGAATGGTGATACCAGTCACTGAAGTAGGAGTAACAATTGAGAATATCCAGCATTTAGTTACTATATCCAGCATTTAGTTACTATATGTAGGTGAGTCACTAAGATAATAGCCCAATGAGGTAAATATCACTTCCATTTCACATATGAGCAAACATTAAAACAACTTGTGGTGTTTGAGCTCCAGATGAAGGAGAAGGTTTTTATATCATGGTCATACAAAGCAAATTATCTACAAATCCACCAAGGGTAAAACACAAGGAAGCAACTGACCACAAAAGCTGCTCCCAAGGTGCCCCCCTCTACTGAAGGGGTGAAGAAATCTCATGTCACAGGCCTGGCACAGTGGCCCTCTGTGAAAGTAAATGTTATCAGAAGTCCATTGAACTTCTGATTTGCAAACTTCCCTCCCAGCATCTCGTGCAAGAAATTGCTCAAGATTTCAAAAACAGATTTGTGCTTCCAGGGTGCAGCTACTGGTGCTTTGAAGAAGATAAGTAAAGCCTGTCTGGTTGGCCTTTTTGAATACATTAACAATTATGCCAAAAGACATCCAACTAGCATTCCACATATGTAGAAAACGGGCTTAGGAATCCACTATGATGGGAAGCATTTCATTCTTTAAAAAAAAAGGTCACCCTAGTTGGTTTGGCTCAGTGGATAGAGAGAGCACCAGCATGTAGACTGAAGGGTCCCGGATTTAATTTGGGTGAAGAGCACGTGCCTTGTACCTTGGTGCAGGCTGCTGGCCCTGGTCAGGGTGCATGTGGGAGGCAACCAATCAATGCGTCTTTCCTACATAAGGGTTTCCCTGTCCCTCTCCTTCCCACTCTAAAAATCAAAATATCTTTGGGTGAGGATTAAAAAAACTAATAATTAAAAAAACTTTTTTTCTTCTTCCTATTACTGGTAGTTATAAATGTTAGGTATTTTCCCCCCATAGGGTCAAAAGGTAGCTACGAATATGATTTCAAGCGGAAAATAGAGGCTAGAAATCAGGTATTGGCACTTTTTTCATTTTTATTTGTGTGTGAATTTTAAAAACATAAATGTGGGGAGGTATAAATGCAAGTCAAAATGTTTCAGTGAACAAACTTCAGCAGTTCAACTTTAGAATAATCTATCTCTACATATAAAAGGGTAATATGCTAAGTGTCTGACCAGTCACTATGATGCACACTGACCACCAGGGGGCAGATGCTTAACACAAGTGCTGCTATGACACACAGAGAAACGGCACTATAGACATGGTGCCCACAAAGCAACACTCGGTTTCCAAGTGGGACACAGGCCATGCCACCACACCAGCACGACAGCCACCAAATCACAGCTGACACCCCCGAGACCCCATGGCGCAAAATGTGACCCCAAGCCCAGCCCAGCCCAGCCCAGCCCGAAACAGTCGCTGTGGGCACTGGATAAGGATGTCACATAGCAACCCCTGGCTTCCTCTCCCTAGCAACTAGCCTCCTTGCAGTTTTTCAGCCCAGGAACACCCAAGTGGAAACATTTCACACTTTGGTATAAACCAAAGACTGTGAAGCGTTTTCCCGTGCCTCATCTCATTTGATCCTCACAGAAGTGCTGGAGTAGGCAGATAGGAGACTCAGTGGGATCCTATTTTCTTTTCATTAGCCAGAAAATGAAGATTTAGAAAGCTTAGAAACTTGACCAGACTGAAAAGAAGAAATGGCAGGCCTTGAAAATGACTTCAGGTTTTCTCACTGTGCAGAATATAGTCAAACACTGCTGCAGTTAAATATTTTACCCTTTGTTCTCCCTGCATGATCTACAATAATCATGTGTTTGGTGTTGATATTTACTGCTGTGTTGCTGGTAATTACCTCCAAGAGAAGTTGGGGTACTTCACTGGGATGGAAAAAGTTTAGCTACAACAGAAAGCAGGTCTAATTAAGCCAAGTTTATTCTATCCTATCTAATAAAGAAGGGATATGCTAATTGACCCTCATGCCATCACAAATATGGCGGCACCCAAAGCCAATAAGGAGGGAATATGCTAATTGCCTGCCCTGGAATAACTGTATCCTGTGAAAAGATAGTCCCAAGTAAACTGGGCGAAAATCAATTCTGCTTTCAGCCTGCAATAAAACTACTGTAAGGATTTACCAAATAAGATAAAATAATGATCAGCAAAGAGGAGCAGGATTGGCAGCTGAAGCAGGCTAACAACATTGCAGCATCTTGCCAGCCTGAAGAAAGGTGACCTAATACTATATAATAAAGGAAGAATATGCTAATTGACCCTCACGCCAACACAAAGATGGCAACACTCACAGCTAATAAGGAGGAAATATGCTAATTGTTTGCCCTACCATCAAAGATGGCAGCACCCATAGTCACCAGTTGGCGGCTTCCAGTCCCCTCACCTCCAACGGGGTGGCAGGCGCCCAGCCACTCCACACCCCTGCCTCCAGAGTTCCCCAGGCCTCTCATCCCCCCAGATGCCTAGGGGCAGCCCAACGTGCAGGCAAGCCTCAGATGGTGCTGGCTGCCCAGCCTCTCATGGCTGGCCCCAGGTGCTGCCAAGCCACCCAGTGCCAGCGAAGACTTGCACTTCCAGCAGTGGCAGCAGCAGCAGAGGTGTTATGCGGCATTGCCTTCCCCTGACTGTCGGGTTGCTTCCCACCCCTGAGGGTTCCTGGACTGTGACAGGGAGCAGGCCAGGCTGAGGGACCCCTGTCCAATGCATGCATTTTCATGCACTGGGCCTAGTATCTATAAAAGGGTAAGTTGACTCGTGCATGCCCTATACTTATAAAGCTATCACTGGCACCAATTACACATGTGTGTTCCAATCTGACATTGTCAATCATGAATTTGGTTGGCACGGCTATTATAGAGAAAGGGTGAATAGCAATATTAAAATATTTCTTCTAATTAATTTCCTTTCAATGTGCACAAATTCATGCACCAGGCCACTAATTATAAATAAACCTATTAAAATTTCCTAGGTAATGACAGCATTTGAATTAAAAAAACACACACACAAAACAATAAAAAAACAAATACATTCCTTATCGATGGCAATTAAATGGTGTTTGTAGCATTAAAAAAAAAAAAATCCTCACCCAAGGATATGTTTTTTGTTGATTATTTTAGAGAGAGAAATATTGATAGGTTGCCTCCCTTTTGTGCCCCATCCAGGGATCAAACCCGCAACCTTTTAGTATATGAACAGTGCTCCAATATAAGCCACCTGGCCAAGGCTGATGTTTGCAGTATTTTTATCATCTAGTAATGCCATCCACTCACTATACTTTGAGTTGTCCTACATACAAGTACATGTTTTTAATGTCCGTTTTCTGTGCACTTCCTGTAAATTTGATATTAAATACATTAAACTATTTTTTAAAAAAGGAATAAAGTAACTTGCTTAATGACCTAGTAGGTGGTGAAATTCATATTTAAATTCACAATCGTCTAATTCTATTAACTGAAACCAGTTCCTAGTACACGTTTAAGATTCAGATTGATCATTGTGGTCTTTGAGGTGTCTGTGAACACAGAACTCTTAATCTAGAACAGGATAAGATGAGCATAAAACTTGGCAGAAAAATCAGGTCTGGAGATACAAATATAGGAGTTAGAATCATAGTAAAGTTACAACAAGTAAACATGAAAACTCAATATTAAGTTTTCTACTGTTGTGCACAGTGTTGACAATTTTAACTAGTTCATATTTGGAAACATACATACATACATACCAAAAAAAAGAAAAAAAGAAAAAGAAAGAAAAAGAAAAGACCACACAGAACAAAATTAAAATATGAAGAGAAAATCGTAGGAACCACTTGGAGAATTTCAAATGAAAGATTAAATGATCCTATTGGTCATTTAATGAAAGGCCAGAAAAAGGAGTCATTAAATATGATAATAAATCTTGGCAAGATAACTCTTTTTTTAAAAAAATATATTCTTATTGATTTTTTACAGAGAGGAAGGGAGAGGGATAGAAAGTCAGAAACATTGATGAGAGAGAGACATCAATCAGCTGCCTCTTAAACTCCCCCTACTGGAGATGTGCCAGCAGCTAAGGTACATGCCCTTGACCGGAATCGAACCCGGGACCCTTCAGTCAGCAGTCCAACGCTCTATCCACTGAGCCAAACCGGTCTTGGTGGCAAGATAACTCTTATAGATTTGGCTGTGAAGAACAGAAAAGCACCCTGCTGGTATGGCTCAGTGGTTGAGCACTGACCTATGAACCAGGAGGTCACGGTTCGATTCCTAGTTAGGGCACATGCCTGGGTTGGGGCTTGATCCCCAAAGTGTGAAGCATACAGGAGGAGTTGATCAATGAGTCTTTCTCATCACTGATGTTTCTATCTCTCTCTCTCCCTCTCCTTTCTTCTCTGGAATCAATAAAAATATATATATTTTTAAAAAGAACAGAAGCCGAGACCGGTTTGGTTCAGTGGATAGAGCGTCAGACTCCGGACTGAGGGGTCCTGGGTTCGATTCCGGTCAAGGGCATGTACCTTGGCTGCGGGCACATCCCCAGTAGGGGGCATGCAGGAGGCAGTTGATCGATGTCTCTCTCTCATCGATGTTTCTGACTTTCTATCCCTCTCCCTTCCGCTCTGTAAAAAAATCAATAAAATATATTTAAAATAATAATAATAATAAATAAAAAAAAGAACAGAAAAAAGATAGCATGTAAATGAAGCAAATATCTATAAACCTTATATTCCAAAGGAAAGGCACACAATTGAGGGTAAAAAATTTTTTAAGTTTTTTACCCCATAGTTTATTTACCAAGTATTTATTGACGTTATTATTAAAAAGGCACTGAGGATCGCAAAGAACAGAAAGAAATTCTACCTTTAAATAACTTATAATCTCATAACAGAGCTAATAAGTACTGATATGGGAGAGAAATGCTAGGTACAATGAGAAAGACATATGCCATGAAGAATGATTTAAATTTAGAGGAAGAGACTGAGGTGGAAAAGTCCCAGGGACAAGTACTTATAAAACTCTGCTTTTTAAAAGTACCTTTAAAGGTAGAATGCTGATTATCTACGTGTTTTCTAAATGGTGAAAATCATACTATCCTATACATTGAATCTCCAACTTCTATAACTAAAAGACAGTTGGAGGCAGCACCACTGAAATTGTTCTTTTCTATAAAACCAAGATAATAGCCACTGTAAAGGCTTTTATTTGAGAATATTCTTGTAATGGTTGCAGCAATTCCTAATACACAATAAGTTTCCATAAATGGCAGCAACAGCTATTTTGGAGTTAATGCTTTAATTAAAAACTTATATTTAAGTCAGGAAAGTACAGTATTACAATTGTCAGGTCCTCTAATGTCCCTACTACACTTTGAAAACGGCAAATACCATTATCACATGGAATAATATATCGTAAAAGTATAATACTGAGAAGCAAAACTGTGGTGATTGAGGACCTTCAATCTCTAAACTTAATTTGTTTAACATCACTTAAATGGGAAAGTGCACAGCTAAATGCATAACGAAGTGATTATACTTTGAAAGTGTGTCAGTACTCAGGTTACTGCTATAAAATAGAATAAATCAAAATTTCTTTTTCTATCAAGGCAGGAAAGCATAAAATTCTAAATTTTTAAAAAATGAGAATCACTGATACTTCCATACCTCAGCTATAATTGGTACAGCATGAGCAGTTTACTAAGATCTCTAGATCTTTTTTCACAAGGCAAAGAATCCACTTTAAATGTTTTGTATAACTGCTTTCTATTTAACTTCACTCTATTTTCATCTTTTTAGACGTCACTTGCTATTTCAATCCAAATAAAGGTGATATTCATCAAATTAAACAGAACTGAGTCCTGCAATGCATAGCTCTAGGAAACCCTGAAATTCATCTATTTAGGACAGAAAGTAGACACTAAGATGCAGAATGATACAGAGGGTGGCAATAACACACTGATTCATTCAATCATTAATTCATCCAACCATCAAACAAATATTTATTGTTTCTCTATTAGGAGATAGGCCCTGTGCTAAGGGCAGGGAATAAAGCAGGTAACAAGACAAACAAGATCTCTGGTCTGTAGGGATTCACCACTTAATAAAGAAGCAAATATTAAAACAAACGTGACTATAAATTGTGACAAGTCCTGCTGAAACTGGTTTGGCTCAGTGGATAGAGCATCAGCCTGTGGACTGAAGGGTCCCTGGTTCGATTCCAGTCAAGGGCATATACGTTGGTTGTGGGCGCATCCCCAGTGGGGGGGGGGGGGGGGGGGGTGCAGGAGGCAGCTGATTGATGTTTCTCTCTCATCGATGTTTCTGACTTTCTATCCCTCTCCCTTCCTCTCTGTGAAAAATCAAAAAAATCTATTTAAAAAAATTGTGACAACTCCTTTGATGGAAGAGAAAAGAGAACAATAAGAATGAAAAATTAGAAAGCAGAAAAGACCTGTATAAAGAAATGACACTAAAGCGATGACCTAAACGTTAGGATGGCCGAAACCTGTTTGGCTCAGTGGATAGAGCATCGGCCTGCGGACTGAAGGGTCCCGGGTTCGATTCCGGTCAAGGGCATGTACCGTGGCTGTGGGCACATCCCCAGCAGGGGGTGTGCAAGAGGCAGCTGATCGATGTTTCTCTCTCATCGATGTTTCTGACCTTCTATCCCTCTCTCTTCCTCCCTGTGAAAAATCAATAAAATATATGTTTTTAAAATAAATAAATAAACGTTAGGATGGTAGATGTTAACTGCACAAAGAGTTAAGGAAAAAGGAAAAAGAGGTAATGTGGCTAATGTACAATGGAAAGAGAGAGAGAAAACAACATTGGAGAGAGGGAAGGAGCAGATCTCACAGGACCTTGTAAGCCATGTAAAGGTGTTTACAATTTATGTTAGGTTAAGATTAATAGGAAGATACACAGCAAAGAATATGACTTGGTTTTTAAATGATCATCCCTCTAACTGTTAATGTAGCAAATGAACTGAAATAGGGAAGAGTGGAAACAGAAAGATCATTTAGGAGGTGATTCCACAATCTAGATGAAAGACTGAGTAATTCTGGACTATGGTAGTAGTGGTACTGAACAAGGAGAAAGGGCATCTAGAAGTTGGAATCACCTAACCTTGATGATAAGCTATATTTGGTATTATAAATGAATCCCAGGTTTCTTGCTGGTGATTATAAGTGCCATTTACTGAGATGGTGAAAAGTGAGCAGGAAGAACGGATATTTTTGTAAAAGAGAAAAAAGCTGGTTTAGGACTAAGTCTTTTTGAAGATTTCTAACATTTCGAGAATAATTAGTTCAAAGAGAAATTTGTGAAGAAAATAAAGATCTGTAGGGCAAAAAGAAAATCATGAACGCAGCATTTCTGAAGAGTCTGAAATAAGAGGGGCACTCATCAGCTGTATCACATAATGCTGAATTGGACCTGGAAACATCAGGACAGATGGTATCTCAGGATGAACAGTACAGTATGGGCAGAGCCAAGAGAACACTGTTTACCCCTAAGCTTTTTTTAGTATGCCCACTACAAGTTACATAAAATCTATATTTAAGACATAAGTACACCTTTCCAGTGACAGAAATATTACTGTTCCATCAACTACAGTTTCTGCTTCCCAGTTTCAAACTGCATGGGAGGCCAAATCAATACCATATCAAGTTGCTTATTCAACAAAGAAGAGGAAATGAAAGAGACAGTCGTGATGACTATTTAACCAAGCAAATGATTAAAACTCATGAGCTATCTCCAGCCCACACCCCACAAGACTGGGCATTCTTTCTGGTGAGTAACGCATGTGAGTAGTCAAAAGTCCAAATCCTGCTCTCTTACGCAGATAACAGCCTATATGAACCCAATACGCCTCATCTATGTAAAATGAGGATGGTACCAATATCATCATATGGCTGGTGAAAGGTTTAGCATACACACATGCGCGCGCGCGCATGTGTGTGTATATATATATATGGCAGCTATATGATTAAAGAAGAAACAATATTTAATAATTTTTAAATAGGATAATATGCACAATAATAGAAAGCTTCCATTGGTAATGTCCCGTCCCTTTGGTGACTAACAAAGAAACATTGGATATTCTGTATCTTGGCTTTTCCTTGGAATACATCTCTATATGATTAACACATTCATTACTCAGAGAGCGTAAAATAAAGTATGTTGAGAAAGTGAAAGGGGAGGCAGGAGAGGAGAGGACAAAAGGTGGTTATAGTAAGAGGAAGTCTCAACAAAAAAATATATTAAGAAGTCATCTAAGATGAAAACTGAAAAATACCCACTGGACTTGGCAATGTAAAAATTATTCCTGACCCAAGTAGAATACCTAAGTTCTAGAAACCAGTATGAAGTAATTTGAAATATCAATCAATGAGAGAATTTCTGTTTTTGGCAATGAGGCAGACTGAACAGCCTAAGATTCTTGATAATTAAAATTAGGTTGAAGAATGAATTGCTAAGTCCACAAAAAGTAAGAGAAGTCCTTAGAGGTGAAAATGGGGCACATCTGTAATAGTGTCAACATTAAAAAACAAAACAAAACAAAGACATTCACAATAAATTCTGTGTTGCAAATGAAAAAAGAAGAGAAAAAAGTTTTAACAGGTGGTCCTAGAGAAGCCAGCCTGTATCAGTAACTTAGGGCACTGGCCGGCAAACTGCGGCTCGTGAGCCGCTGTTTGCCGCTCTGTTGACTAATGAGTTTGCCGACCACTGACCTAGGAGCTTTGGCTTTAATGCCCACAAGGAGAAAGAGAAGAGACTTTGGATCTCAAAAGGATGGAAAGTTAAAACTGATGAGAACCCATTTATGCCCTTTTAGGGAAAATGTAGATGACCCCACCCCCGCCAAAAACCTAAATATCACATCATAAGGAGAAAATAAGGATGCTTACCCAATTTGACCCGAGTTCTGAATACAGAAAGAAAAGTTTGTCCCAAGAATTTATGGCCATAGCCTTGTCTTCTAATAGGTTTGGGGCTTGAATTTACACAATGTGCCTGACACAGTAAATTCCAAACATTCTATTAACATAAGAAGGGGTCAAGTGGTACTGTCATTGGTGTACACAGCAGAAACAAACACAAAACTCCTGAAGGAATATATTCTCAATTCAGGCTATTAAATAAGATCACAATCCAGTATTATAAAACATGAAAGGAAACAATCCCTCTGATCCTAAGTTGGCAGACATAAACATTAAGAATGACCATCTTGCCCGGCCAGTGTGGTCCAATGGTTGAGTACTGATCCAGGAAAAGAGGTTTGCTTCCTAGTTGGGGCACATGCCTGGAATGTGGGCTCGATCCCCAGTAGGGGGAGGCAGCCAATTGATGATGTTTCTCTCTCGTTGATATTTCTGTCTCTCTATCCCTCGCCCTTCCTCTCTCTAAAAGAAATAATTTTTAAAAAATGATCAACTTAAAAGAGAAACAGCAAATATTTTAAATTACTATGAATCTAAGAGGAGGAATCAAATAGGTGAGAAGAAACAACACTGTATAAAGAAGAGCATAAGATACTGGTATGGTGGGCAGATTCTAAGGCTATCCTCCCAAACTAACCATCCACTGGTTATTCAAACACAAATTTAGGTACACCTGTGAGGACGTGGCAGATTGAATTAAAGTGCTGATTAGCTGATCACCTTAAAATGGATGGATTATTCTGGATTATGAGTGTGGGCCCAGTGTAATCACAGGAGCCATTAAAAGCAGAAGGACAAAAGAGTCAGTGGGAGATGTAACAGAAGGGAAAGTGAGAGAGATTCTAAGTGCAAAAAGAATTCAACTCACCTTTGCTGGTTCTAAAATGTATGAACACATGTGCAAGGACAGAGGAGAAGCCTTTAGGAGCTAAGGAAGGTCCTTACCTGGCAGCCAGAAAGGAAATGATAATCTCAGTCTTATAACTGCAACGGATATACTGCATTCTTTTTTTTTTTTTAGAACATCTTAAATTTTTAATCCTTTCTTTACAGGTTACCTAAGACCACTTTTGATTAAGAAAACTGTAGAAAGTTAGTAACTGCCACAAAAAAAAAAAAAAAAAAACGCCAGGTGGTGGCCGGTGTCAATTTTCAACGTGTCTGCTTTTCGGGGTGTCTGAATCCACTGCTCGGGGTCTCTGCTCACACTTGTTGGAATCAGTCGTGGCAGATTTTAGTCCACAGGTCGCTTTTCCCCATGTTTCTTTGTAAACTCTTCAGCATTCTTACAGAATTCTTTACGGTCCTTAGAGTATTCTTCAGCTAGGTCAGCCCGAAGCGGGTGCTCAGGCTGGGGGTCATTCACCAGTGCTATGAGAGACTGGATTACTTGGTCGGTTTTCGTTGCTGGCTTCCAGTTTTCAGCACTAATTACGGGCAGACAGACCTGTCCCTTTTCATCGATGTTGGGGTGATAGATCTTTGTTTTAAATGTAATCTTCGGTGGTTTGAATGGGTATTCTGCTGGAAAGTTGATTTCGATTCTGAAGGCCCCCTTATCATATGGAGGGTTGTCAGGAACAATCGCCCTTGCCAAGTCAATAAATTAGCTTCATCAACCTGGATGTTAGAGAAGCTTTTCATTCCACATTTGCGGATTTCTTCAAGCTCCTTCGTCAGCCTCCTGCTGGCCGCCATCTTGGATCTGGTGCTGCTGTTTTCCCTGAATATACTGCATTCTGACGAAAACCTCAATGAGCTTGAAAGTGACTATTCCCAGTCTCCACATAAGTCAGAGCCCAGCTGGCCACCTTGATTTCAGCCTTGAGAGACTCTAAGCAGAGAAACCAGTGAACCCAACCTGGACTTCTGGTGTGCTAATAAAGTTGTATGGTGGGGTTTTTTTGGGTTTTTTAAAATATATTTTATTGACTTTTTACAGAGCAGAAGGGAGAGGGATAGAAAGTCAGAAACATCGATCAGCTGCCTCTTGCACGCCCCCTACTGGGGATGTGCCCGCAGCCAAGGCACATGCCCTTGACCAGAATCGAACCTAGGACCCTTCAGTCCGCAGTCCAACGCTCTATCCACTGAGCCAAACCGGTTTTGGCTAAAGTTGTATGGTTTTAAAATGCTAATTTTGTGATAATTTGTTATGGCAGCAATAGGAAACTGATATGCTTGTAAAGCCAGAAAGTAAGAGTGTGTTGAAAGAGTAATGAGGGCAGGAGAACCAAGATGGCGGCATAGGTAAACACCTATTGTTCTGCCCTGCGCAACGATTCAAAAACTACAACATAACAACAAAACAAACATCACCCAGAATCACCAGAAAGCTGGCTGAGTGAAAACTCCACAAATAAAAGTAAAGGTGGGACACTGAGACTCAGAAGAGCAGCGGGAGTGCAGCCTTGAAGACAGAAACAGGTTAGGAGCCGTCCTTGTCATGCGTACGGGTTGTAGGGCTGGATGGAGTAGCAACCCCGGCTGGATTTCGCCAGCGGGGAGGGCAGAGACGTCCCACTACACCGATTCCCCAGTGCCAGGCGAGGTCCGAGATCTGGGGTACGTGGAGACGTCCCACTGCACAAATCCCCCAGTGCCAGGCGAGGTCCGAGGTCCGGGGGACGCACCCTGGAAGGGGGGTGCGGCAGAGGTCTCCCTAGTCTGCGAGAAACCGGGTAGCTGGGAAAAGAAGTTTGCGCTCAAGTGTCGCACAAACGCGTGACTGGCTCCCTGGAAACTTGTCTCCTGGCCCCGGAAACCACCTATTTTACAACCCTGGGCTAGACTTTGGGTGTGCAGACTCATTTGGGGAGAGGCAGAGTTGTCTGGCAAGGGGAAGAGACTGGCGGCTTTCTCTTGGAGGTGCCTGCAGCCATTCCCATCCAACAGAGACCCACGTGCGAGCGCCGCATAGGACGTAGCTGACGCTGAGGCTGCCAGCTCAGCTCGGAGACTCCGCCCATCCAACCTGAACACAGTCTCCCTTCACAGCCAATTGGCCTGGAGGTCAAACCCTCCTAGGGCTAACAACTACAAGCTGGGTTTAAATTCAAAAATACTGTACAACCCATAGAGGATTGCAGTAAGAGCACCCATCTCAAATAACTGGGAAGGCTGTGCCACTGACCCTTAGAGGATATCTACCACATAAAGCAGCCACCATGCAGAGATATGGAAAGAAATCAGGGGTGAAAGAAATGGAGGAGAAAAGACGACAAGACATAGAGTTCAAAACCACGGTTATAAGGCTTTTCAAGAGGCTCCTAGAAAAGGCCGATGAACTTAATGAGAATTACAAGGAAATAAACAAAACCAACCAGGAAATGAAGGAGACTTACAAGGAAATGAATGAGACCCTCAAGGAAATGAACAAGACCTCTGAGGATATGAACGAGACCCTCACGGATATGAAAAAGGGCCAACTAGAAATCAAGCATACACAGACTAAAATAAAAAATATTACACAAAGTCCTAAAAGCAGTCCAGAGGGCCACAAGAACCAAGTCAAAGATTTGAAATACAAAGAAGCAAAATCCACTCGGCTGGAAAAGCAAGAAACAAAAAGAATTCAGATAATTGAAGATAGCGTAAGGGGCCTCTGGGACAACCTCAAGCATGCCAATATCCGAATTATTGGGGTGCCAGAAAAAGAGAGAGAGCAAGTTAATGAAAACCTACTTGAAGAAATAATGACTGAAAACTTCCCCCACCTGGTGAAAGAAACTGACTTAGGAGTCCAAGAAGTGCACCAAACACCAATATATAGGAATCTAAAGAGGACCACACCAAGACATATCATAATTAAAATGCCAAGAGCAAAAGATAAAGAGAGAATATTAAAAGCAGCAAGAGAAAAAAACAGTTGGTTACCTACAGGGGAGCACCCATACGATTGTCAGCGGATTTCTCAACAGAAACGATGCAGGCCAGACGGGAGTTGGCAAGAAATATTCAAAATAATGAATAGCAAGAATCTACAACCAAGATTACTCTATCCAGCAAAGATATCATGCAGAATTGAAGATCAGATAAAGTGCTTCACAGATAAGAAAAAGCTAAAGGAGTTCATCACCACCAAACCAGAATTATATGAAATGCTGAAAGATATTCTTTAAGAAGAGGAAGAAGAAAAAGGTAAAAATATAAATTATGAACAACAAATACACATCTATCAACATATGAACATAAAAGTCAAGTGAATTGATAGGCTGATGAACAGGATAAACTGGTGAATGTAACAGAAACATGGACATAGAGAGGGAATGGACTGACAATTCTTGGGGAGAAAAGGGTTATGGGAAGTACAGCAAGAGACTGGACAAAAATCTTGCAACAATGGGAGAGGACAGTGGGGAGGGGGGGGGAGGGTGAAGGGTGGGATGGGTACAGGGTGGCGGGGAGATATAGGGGGATAAAAAAGGGGAAACAATGTAATTAATAAACTGAACAATAAAGATTAAAAAAAAATAGTAATGAGGGCATAGCCAAAGGACATAAAGCAAACTTAAAGGAACTAATCTGTAAACAATTTGAGCATCACAATAGATGTATTATAACCCATACTTCCATAAATCCATACTGATAGAAAATAAAAGTTTACTTAGGAATGGGTTTTTATTTGGTCTCACAGTTTATTCTACAAAATACTAATTTATTAAAGTGGAAAAGAAAACTTTTTCATTGGAAAAATCTGATTATGTGCCATCTGAAAAGATGCAATGATGGATCAAACAACCTGAATTTAACAATGAAAAATAAACAAAATCCAAAATAACTAGCCTATAATCTTCAAAAATGTTGACATGTCTGGTAAAACATAAATGGTGTCTGAAGACCAGATGACAGTAATACGGCAATGTTAACTTACTGTTCTTGACAGTTGTGACAGTGACTCTGCAGGAGAATATCCTGGTTGGTAAGAAATATTTAAGTGTTCAGGGCTAGATGGGGTGCTACAGCTGCAACTGATTCTCAAATGGTTTATGAAAATAAAGTTCTCTACACTATACTAGCAAGTTTTTTATAAGTTTGAGATAATTTCAAAATAAAAAACTTTAGGTGTAAGAAAAGAGCTACATACACATTCTTAAAAACAAGAAAGAAAAAGAAAAACTAGACCAGGTCAATTTTAAAAAGGTTCACAAAGAACTCCTAAAATTGAAAAACATGTTCAATAAAATTATTTACTGAATAATCAGGTGAAACAAATTAATAGAGCTAAAAAATGATAAGTAAATTAAAAAGATTAAAAAAAATTACCCATATAGAGCACAGAAAGATTTAGAAATGAAATGATAAAAGAGTTATTAGGGAACACGAAGGACAAAATGCAAGTTCAAATATGTCTACCAAAAATTCCTAATGAATAGAAAGAATAGGAAGAAGAACATTTTAAAGCATAATGGCTACAACTGTGTCCAGAATTGATGAAAACACAAATTCTCTCAAGAAGCACAAAAAGTCCCCAGAGTAAAGTTAAATGGAGATATACTGTCCTAAACACAGAGAGGATCTTGAGTGGGTGGGCTAGAATAGTTTGAGGGGTTGCCAAATAATTAGAAATGTGGAATTTCAAAAGTTTGGTTTTTTGGTTTGGGGTTTTTTTCAAGAGGAAAGACAGACAGTAGAGGATGTTTAGATCAAGATAAATGACTGAAAAAGCTAATAAAGAAACTACAATGACAAGGTCTTTGAGGCCGGTAGAATAGGATGAGATCCAGAGCAAAAGGAGTAGTCTTTGCAAGCAGAACTGGAGAGAAGGAAAAGAGAATGGATACAAATTAAGTTGGGCTGCAAAATTGGGAAATAAAAAGATGAAATTTTTTTTCTGGGAATAAGAGACAAAGACACCTAATATACTGCAGATGGAGAAGTGGAAGGAAGTTAAGAACAAACAATCATGGCAAAAAAGTGAAAAGGGGTTTCCTAGAGATGTGTATTAACATTGTCAAGCAATTTAAATGTCAGTCAATGCTAGCTAGTATCATGAATCAATGATATGAATTGTTACATAGTGTTAATTTTTTAAATCTAGAAACACTTAGATCACATGAAATATAAAAATACAAGTGGTCAGATTAATGAGGGAGAGTACTTCAATTAGGAAGAGATGAGACATACCTAAATTAATACCAATCATAAACCTAGATGAGAAACATCACATGTTGATTTTGTGTTCGTTTCTTTATTTTAAGGTAATTAAAAGGAAGGCTTACTAGGGAAAAAATGCCATTTAAAATGAAGAACATAATCTTATTTGATTTGGCAGATATTAAAACAATTTACCAATCTTCATTAAAGGTTTTCTATAATTTAATAAAAACAAAAGTACTGACATTGAGTTTTAGTAAATGAAGGCAAGAAATAACTACTCTGAAACCCAAAATTTTAACACAACCACTATAATTTTATCTAACATTTTATTCTGCAATTATTCATTTATATTTCTGACTCTTCCAACAATAATCTGAACCCTATGAAAACAAGAATCATATAGTACAAAATTGACAGTCCTTTGTCATGTATATATTATTTTATACATAATACATATAATTTGTGTTCTAGGTATGGTGTATGAGAAAATATGTCATGGATATATTCCAAATTCCTCAGTAAGCTTCCTAAATGTCACTTGATAATCAAGTCCAGGAGTTGCTGCAAGAAAAATATGAATGTGATTTCTACATTTCCAGTATTTCTAATTTTTTGGTATGATAAACCCGTACAAGTCTAGCCTCTTCATATGCTCCTTAGGACAGAAGTCACTTCTATTTAGTCCTTTCAGATCTCTTCCCAAGAAGCACTTCATTTTAATAGTCCATGCTTTAGAATTCTATCCTTGTTTTTGGTGTGTTTTTTTAAACTTTTTATTTATTTTAGAAAGGAAGGGAGAAAGAGATAGAACATCAATGATGGGAGAGAGTCACTGACCGGCTGCCTCCTGCACGCCCCGCACGGGGATTGAGCCTGCAGTCCATGCCCTTGGCCAGAGTCAGACCCGGTACTCTGCAGGCTGAGCGAGGCTCTGCCCACTGAGCCCAATCAGATAGAGCGGGTTTTGGTTATTTTAAAATTTCCCTAGAATATGTTCAGAAGAGAACTTTTTCTCCCCTCTTTTTTCTTTGGCACTCTATGAGCCATTTCAATCTAAGATCTCTCATCTTTGTAATTTACCTCATTATTTCTTCAAATTATTTTCTCCTCCCCCACCCACTCTCACCCCTGTCCATTTCTCTCTCTCTCCCTTTCTGAGGCTCCTGTTCCCTGGGTTTCACTACTATACTTCATGTTACATAGCTTTTATTTTGTGTATATGTGTGTGTATCCTCTCCTCCTTCCTAGGGATTTCCTTAATCTAACCTACCCATTATACTATTTTAATCCTTGGCTATATCTGTTGTGCTATTTATCCCATGTGTTGTGTTCTTTACTTTGACTACTGTAGTTTATCATACCCAAAGTTTCTAGTTGTTTCTTTTTAATATTTTCTGTTTCAAATTATTATCTTCCCTCATGTCTTTTATATGTTTATCACACTAATGTGTTTTCTCTTTACAGATTCATAAGAACTGATCTGGATAGAAAATTAGATTTCCTATTATTGCCAAGATGGTCTCCTAAATTTTGAAACACCCAGAAACAATTTTCAGTAAAAGCTTCCTAATACACCTTTTAAATGAAAATATTACTTGCTCCTAATATTGTTAACATAATGAAAAGTCTAAGAAGCACAATTTCAAATACATGGCTATTATAAAAATACTAGAGGCCTGAGGCACGAAGATTGGTGCAAGAATGAGCCTTCCTTCCCCCGGATGCTGGCACCGCCTTCACTCTGGCCAGATCTGCTTTTCCACTCTGGCCCAGAGCTGTCTTCTCACCTTCCCACACTGCCCAGAGGACCAGAGCAGCTGGGGTGGTGTGGAGTGCCTGCGTCCCGCCCCGCCCCCGGCCACTCAGCACCTGTGTTTGCAAATTAACCAACCATCTTTGTTGGGTTAATTTGCATATCCACTCCTCATTGGCTGGTGGGTGTCACAAAGGTACAGTCAATTAGCATGTTACTCTTTTATTAGTGTTGACTAGAGGCACGATGCATGAAATTTGTGCAAGGAGCTCAGTCATTGCAGCTGCAGCGCTGCCTGGGCCCTCACAGCCCCAGCTTCATCCGGCGGTCATCCGGTAGTCCAGTCTAATTAGCATATTATGTTTTATTATTATAGCCATGATTCCATTCAGAAATCTTGAAATAAAATAAACCTGAGTATGAAACTAGTATTAACCTTCTAGAGAAACAGCTCACCATAATACATGTCTATAACTCCATAATCAAGGTGATTGGAACATAATTTCTGTGAACACATGACTAGAAATTAATATGAAAGGAAGCTGCAAAACAACTGTATTATAAAGAAGGAAAAGAATATTATCAAGAAGGTGATCATCTTTAAACATGACTTCATTAATTGTCCTTACTCTGGTGTCAGATTCACTAAGCAAGCAACTTCCCAATTATAATTCGTTTTCCCAAGATTACTTTAAGAATAAGGCAAGCAACATTTGTCATTATAGGCAGTTATATTTTTAGCATAAATAACTAACATACTTCCCTATCATCGTTTTTGATATACTGGCTTGAATATAAGTATAGTAGATAAAACCAAAAGAAAGCTAATCTTATATAATAAAAGAGAAGCATGCAAATTTGACCATACCTTCGCTACGCTACCAGCCAATCAGGAGCGGGGGCGGGGCCGAGGTGCGTGAGGCAGGGGGTGGGGCCAAGGCATGCACGGGACGGGGGAGGGGCCAAAGCGCACATGGGGCGGGTGCACCAGTGGCAGCACGGGTGTCGCCGTCACCACGGCACCAGGTCCCCTGGCGTTGGGATGGGGGACCTGAGGCCAGGCCAGGGGACCTAAGGCTGCTCCCTTTGCTCCTGCACTGGGCCAGGGGACCTGAGGCTGCACCCCCGCCCAGAGAGGCTTGACGGGACACCTGAGGCCACATCCCCCACCTCAGCACTGGGGGACCTGAGGCCAAGCTGGAGGTCCTAAGGCTGCACCCCTTGCCCTGGTGCCAGGGCCCAGGGACATGAGGCCAGGCCAGGGACCTGAGGATGCACCCCATGACCTGGCACCTGGCCAAGGGACCTAAGGCTGTGCTGGGGGAACTGAGGCCATGTTCCCTACCAATAGGACTTGATGGGGGACCTGAGGCTGCACACCCCCACCCAGTGCTGGGCCAGGGGACCTGAGGCTGTGCCCACTGCCCTGCCGGGCTTCATGGAGGTGGGGCTGGCCGAGTCTGGGTCTTGCATGATTTCAAGGTGAACACGGGTGGGCGGAGACTTGACTCTGGGTCCCACGGCATGCCCCAGACTCTGAAAGGAATGGAGATTTTCATATACATTTTATTAATTTTCTTTCATCTCTTGACACTTCTATTATAAAGGGAAAATAGCAATATTAAAATATTTCCTCTGATTAATTCCCTTTAAATGTACAAGAATTTCATGCACTGGGCCACTGGTCTACATATATAAAACCCTAATATGCAAATAGATCAAATGGCAGAACAATCAATCGAACAACCGATCGCTATGACATGCATTGACCACCTGGGGGGTGCACATGGAGCAGTTGAGCAGGGGCGCCAGACCAAGGTGGGGCACTGGTCGCTGTCATTGGGGGGCAAGCCTCTGGTAGTTCCTGAAAATTCTTTGCTCCCACATGCTGCGGTTCTACTGGGCACTTGTACCTGCTGCTGGCTCCCAGCACCAGCCCCATCACTCAGCACCATCAGTGGGTGCGAGCAGCAGCTGCCAGTCCAGATCGCCCCTCAGGGCTTCTCCACCTCCCCCTGTTCCTGAGGGGAGTGACTGGGGCTGACAGCTGCCTCTTGCATCCACTGCTGGCGCCAGAGCCGCCATTTGTACCACTGCCAGTGCCTGGTGCCGGTCCTGAATGCTCAGCGCTTTCAGCAGATGGGAGCGGAAGCCCCAGCCCTGATTGCCCCTGAGGGTTTCTCCACCTAACTCGTGCTCCTGAGGGTGATCAGGGCAGCAGCTGCTTCTCACACCCGCTAATGGCACCAGTCCTGTTCACACCCACTGCTGGCACCAGCCCCAATCGCTGTGCTTCATCAGCTGGTGCAAGCAGGACCAGCATTGTCAATGCATGGGAGCGGTGGAGGTGGGACCGGGGCTATAGGCAGACAGAGGATGGGAAGTCGGGAGGCCATAGTGGGAGTGACCAGGCGGGGGCCCAAAGGATGGCTCCTGTGCCCACCCCAGCCTCACAGCCCACAGTTCTCTTAAAGGTGAACAATTTCGTGCACTGAAACCCTAGTATTGTTTAATGACCTGTGAAAGAGATGATAAGGATCTGAACCAACTCATAAGAAAGATGGATTTAAAAAATAATAAATTAGATATAAAAGTCATGGTAGGAAGCTTCCAATTAATTACAGAAAGACCTAGAAAGTACCACTTTGCCCTAGCTGGTCTGGATCAATGGATAGAGCATCAGCCTTTGGACTGAAAGGTCCCAAGGGCACATGCCTGGGTTGCAGACTCAATCCCCAGTAGGGGGTGTGCTAGAGGCATCCAATCAATGATTCTCTCTCATCACTGATGTTTCTATCTCTCTCTCCTTCTTCCTTTTTCTCTGAAATCAACAAATTATATTTTTTTAAAAAGAAGAAAGTACCATCTTGTTGACACATTCAATTAGGAGTAAGCAAAGAATAGGATGAGAGAGACAGACACACACTCTTAATAAAGAATATAAGAGAGGCAATAACATTTTAAGACACTGTGAGATTACAAAAGAAAATAGCTGTAGCTCAGAAGCACGATCTTTACACATATAGGTGCTATTATTTATTATTCTATGTAATGATTAAAAGATTAATCGGAAGTATACTAAAAGAAAAACACTTCTGTGAACAAATTTGTTACTATATTAAAAGCAATAATCGTTGCTTTTGTGGGAAAACTTATGTTTTAAATTTCTACTAATTTAAACATTAATCCAAAATTATGAAGATTTTAAAAAATATTTAATTGCCCTGACTGGCATGTCTCAGTGTGTAGAGCATCAGCCTGTGCATCAGAGGGTTGCAAGCTCAATTCCCTGGTAAAAGGCATGTACCTGGGTTGAAGGTTCGACCTCTGAACCACATTGGATCAAGTATGGAAGGCAACTGATTGATGTGTCTCTCTCACATTGATGTTTCTCTCTCTCTCCTCCACCTCCTCCCTTTCATTCTCTCTAGAAATCAATGAAAAAAATATCCTCAACTCCTTTTTGGAGAGAGAGGAATGGAGAGGAAGAGAAAGAAAAACATCAATGTGAGAGCAAAACATTGATTGGCTGCCACTACCTACCCCAGGAATTGAGCACACATTCCAGCATGTTCCCTGATTGGTAATCAAAGGGATGAGCCCAACCAACTGAGCCATACTGGCCAGGCATAATTTTGGGGTTTTTTTTCCACACTGAATTGTAGGGAGCGGCTATGGAGTCAAGATGCACACTGACCTGTGTCAGGGCCACAAACAAGTCCCAGCTTGCAGGGCAAAGCCCTCCTCTCATAATTAAGCCTAACCTTATAGTCCTCCCTAGTTCCTTCCTAGATAACCAATGGATTAATGGGCGGTGGGAGGTGCAGCCAGTGCAGCAAGTTCTTCCAAGGTGAAACTTGGAAGAACACTGTAAACATGTTGACCACTTCCCTTGTTTTGCTTTGTGTGCTCTGACTGTAAAATAAAGCTTCAGCTTCAGGCTGGGTGGGTCTCTCTGTGTCCCCATCCAGGCACAAGAGATCCACCTAGCTAGACCCAGCTGTGTTCTCTTGTCCGTCTTCTTTAATCCTTCACTGCCCCTCCTCCGATTCACCCCTGGCTATGCTGGATGTGGTTCAATGAACGTTTTCACAGCTATCCCACCTTCCTTCATATTGACTTTTTAAAATATATATATATTTTATTGATTTTTCACAGAGAGGAAGAGAGAGAAATAGAAAGTCAGAAACATCGATGGGAGAGAAACATCGATCAGCTGCCTCTTGCACACCCCCTACTGGGGATGTGCCCGCAGCCAAGGTACATGCCCTTGACCGGAATCGAACCCGGGACCCTTCAGTCCGCAGGCCGATGGTCTATCCACTGAGCCAAACTGGTTCGGCTTCATAGTGACTTTTTCTACTTGTTCACTTGATTGCTTCCCATCTGTCCAGATTTTTGGTCCATCAAATATTATTCTCTTGCATCTTAATCCAATATCCTTCTAGAGTCTTCCTATCCACCTGTTAAGACTTTTCTATCTTAAAATAAAATTAACCTGAGCCAACTTCTTTGTTTTCTCTAAATCATGACCAATCTCGGAGTTTCAGTTATTTACCTCTCTATATGGACTACTTTCAATTTTCCTTCATGTCCAAACTCTAATCTCATCTATTCATTTACATGATAAACATCCCTGCTTAAATATTTTGCAAGTAAATAGATACCCATCTCTCCCAGCTATTGTCATTCAATTCATTAACAATTACTACCAGTTCTTGGGTAATATACACACTATCAGTCTGACTTCCAGTATTCTTACTTGGGCCCTTTATATTTGACTAGATCAGCAATTTTCAACCACTGTGCCATTAGAACTTTTAAACATGCAATACCTGAGTATTTAGGCAGGGGCACTGACCTCTTTTCTCTTAGACTGTCAAAGGAAAAAAAATTACAACAGCCAACACAACTTTAGCTGTCCAGTGTGAATGAATTAAAAGTATAACTATATTCCTGTCAGATCAGCAAAAAAAACATATTTTTGGTGTGCTGCAGAATTTTAGCAATTAGTTTGTGTGTGCCATGATGTCAAAAAGATTGAAAGTTGCTGGGCTAAATTGTACAAAAAACAAACTGGTTTCTCTGCTCAAACACTAGCTTTTTTCAATTTCATATACTCTACAACCAGATAAAACTGCGTTTTATCTTTTATCTCAGCTTGAACACTAACAAATTTCCACTCCTTGGACTAATATCTAAGGCTGCTATTTCTCATATATTTCATATCAAATATCAATGTTACAATCACTTCATACAGCCTATGTCACTGGTGCTATCTGTATTCCTAGGATTGGGCATCTAGCCCTGATCCCTATTTCCAACTAGCTAACTTCTTCACTTTCTTTAAGCATCAAGCAAAATAGGACATTTTCTGGACATCTCGTTTCCTCAGTTGGAAGTAATTTCCCCTAACTTTAAACTCTTATTGTACTGCAGATCATTAGAGAAGTTCTAATTATGTTTACTGAAATTTTTATCTATATACACATTGCTCTTCCTTTTAGCTTTTATGTCCCCTAAAGGTAGGATTTATGTGTAATACAGTATACTTATTTCCCCCAAGCAACTAACGAGGATCTCAGATACAGAAAGAACCAAATATACACTCGTCAAGTAAAAAACAGCTAAGACACTCTTGAGAAGTTCCATATTGCAGATTCACACATCGTGCAAGATGTGTCTTATTAATATGTGATACTGGGGTTTTTAGAGGAAAGAAAGGGGTGGAGTAGATGCATCCATTAACTGGTTAAGATTAGTGGATTCAGAATACACATGCTCACTCTCAACTGATCTGGAAGTATTTCAGAGATACATTACAGACTTAAAGAATTATTATAAATCATAGGATGTGGTCTCAGCTTCCTCTTTCCATCAATAAGAAGGGTCACAGATTTAGAAAATGTCTTGAAAATCAAAACCTAGGTATCTAAACCCTTACAGGTAAGTAGTTTTAGGAATCCCCAAACCCATCCCACCATATCTTAAGCAATATGACAAATCCAATGAGGTACAACAGGTTAAGAACATGATACCATAGTTCATCCCACCCAACATTCAAGATTATGGAAAGTTCCTTTCAGTTATCATTTTTGTGGTTACAGACCTCTAATAGTGTTTTCTACAAGAAGATTTCCAAAATACCTTAAAATTAATTTAACACTATTACCTTTAGACTCAGGTTTGAGTTAGGTACATACCTATGAATTTAAGTTCCTGCTGTTAGTATAAAAATGGCATCTGTCTAAAGAAAAGACTCATTTTAATTCTGTGTTTTTAATAACCACTACTTAAAAACTCCATTATAGACAAGACGAGGAATTTAAGTCATATAGGAGGGAAAAAATCAGTAGGGTTACATTAAAAAAAAAAAAAAAAAAGCTACACACAACAAAAAACTATGGAAATTTTAACCAATTATAAATTTATATGGTTTTACTAACATAAAAAGGCAGCACTTTAAACAAATTATTAATGGCATTACATTTAACTTAAAATTTTCTTATAAATTTTCATTCACACTAATTCCTTCACTCAATAGGAACTTTTCAGGTTCTGTCTCTCTTGCAGTTTCAATGAAAGGCTTATAATTTCATTTTACTTTATAGTGGTTAACATGCACAATGAAAATTAACTGTTCTCCACAGTGGTGACTCACTACCCAAATGATAATACCCTTCTGTGTTTATCACTTAAGAGTCTTTGAAACCCATCTTCTAGAAACATATATTGATTTAAGAGACAAAGTAGCTTGGACACTTTGAAATGGAAAAGGTCTTAACTGTCTTATCTATATAGTAGATGTATGCTAAGGCTGTATAGTATTAGTCCTGCTTACACAGGAACAAAATTAGAACAAACAGTAGAATTTGTTGTATCCTGGGATGTAACAATTTATTGTATAGAAGTAAAGAACATGCCAACTAATCAGGTAAGAAGTATTAAAAGAGACTACTATGATTATAAAAAAATCTTATATATTATCAATGGCTCACAATCAATCACTGTTCACAGCTGATAACTCCACCTCATCAGTAATATTTCTTTATACAAAGTGAAAGTCAAAAGATTAACAGACTATGGAACTGTTTTGCCTGAGAATTACTAATGTCTGTTCGTAGATCCCTACCTTCTTAATGCTTCCCTGAAATAAAAATGGGATACATGAATAATGAAGATCTAGGTTCCTATAAAATATTCCAATACACTTGAGTAGACTCCCATTCTTCCGGGACAATGTTCATCCTAAGATCAATTAGCATTCATATTTACTCTCAATCCTATAGCAGATATCTATGAGTAATTTAATGGCATTACTTTACCTCTTCCATCAAATGAGATTAGTTTAATAAGTGTGGTTGTGACAAACTATAAGCATCCTAATTAAAGGGAATTGAAAAACATAGTAAATATGGCACAGAAATCAATTAGCAATATATTGCTATGAAAATAGATCTTAGCTTTCTAACCACTTTAATCTACTACTTCAAAATTATAGGAGAGTTGCCAAGACAAACCACTGAAGCCACTCCATTACTACAGCAAAAACACAAGTCACTGTTCTGACAGAAACAAGACTGCCTAATGCAAAGTTCACTTCCAGAAGAAAATGAACATATTACTAAGAATATATGAACTCTACTCTAGTTGGTGTAACTCAATGGTTAGAGTGTAGGCTCCTCACCAAAGGGTCATGGTTTTGATTCCCTGTCAAAAGAGCCCTGTACAGGGTTGCAGGTTCTATACCTAGCCCTGGTCAAGAGGCAGCCAATCGATGTATCTGTCTCACAACCCTGTCTCTCTCTCTTTCTCTCTCTCTGTCTCTCCCTCCATTTCACTCTCTCGAAAAATGAATGGAAAAAATATCCTTGGGTGAGGAGTAACAGCAACAAAAAAGAAAAATATGAAATCTATTCAAGGACTGTATAGCAACCTACAATTTATTCACCCAACATTATGAAGAGAGTATTCTATCATAACTTAAATATTGATGAAATAAAAATGAATAAAACCCAACCACTACCCTAAATGAATTTATAGTCTAGTTAGGAAGATATATGTATAAATAGAATATTAAACAACCTAAAAAGCACTACAGCAAAATCATACCTCAAATAGTAAGATAAAACCAGGCTGACGATATGCTAGATTCAACTGGACTATGATACGAAATTATAATCCCAATATACATATTACTTGTCTAATTATTATTAAGCATTTAAAAATATGCCTACTAAATAAAACCGAAAAGCTATACACAACGTTTAGTAATACCATGAAGTCTATATTCTCTTAGTTAAGCTGGCTAGTTCCAAGGCACACCTATAAAACTAAATGTTATGAAATGGAAGACATTTTCACTTCATGGGCATCTATTTAAAGTTTACCATCCAGGCAGGGTAAGTGGGAGCTACACTGACACTCTCCCAAGAACAAACTGGAAATACAACTAAAATACAGATATGCCTCCTTGAAAAATAAACTGAAGACTAGCTAGAGAGGGATCCCTGATAACCAAAGATAAAAAGTAGAGACCGCATAGACAGGTAGAAAGAACAGAGGCATGAACAGGCTTGTCTGGCTCCCACAGACAGCAGCTGATGATCTGTATCCTAGGAAGTGTACTGGAACCAATCCGCTGTGTCTAGTGAGGGATGACTGCACATCCACTCCGTGTTCACTGCAGCATTATTTCAACAGCCAAGACACGGAAACAACCTAAATGTCCATTTATGGTTAAATGGATAAAGAAATATACACACATGTGCACACCAACACTAAAATAATATTCAGCTACAAAAATGAACTAAATCTTGCCATTTGTGATAACATGTATAGGGCTAAATGCTAAGTAAGATAAAGTCAGAAAGAAAAAAATAAATATTACATGGTCTCACTTATACGTTGAATCTTTTAAAAAAAGAACTCATAGATATAGAAAACAGATGTGGTTGTCTTGGGGAGAGAGTTGGGAGGAGGGTGAAATGGATAAAAAAGGTCAAAAGATATAAACTTCTAGTTATAAAATATGTAAGAAAAATAATAAGTCCATTACTTATTTTGTTTCTCTAAATGATGTGATTAATACTACACAAATATGTAACTACACTATTAGAAAGTTCTCTCAAACATAATCTTAGAAAACCGAAAAAAGTTTTAAGACCTGTGTTCATTTTATTAATCCCATGACATTAATTTCATTCATCCACAGAGCATGACAAATGTCCTATTAAATTAATACACCCCAATACTCTGTTAGTTAATAAAGGCAAAAGATTTATGTGGTAAGTTTATTCACAACAGCTCCCATGATATGATATATGATATGATATGATATCTACTTTCTTTTTATGCAAGTATATTCTTTTCAAACTTCCAGCATGCCTTCAAATTCTAATATTCCAAAATTAAAGAGCAAGTCTAAATTTACCTATGCAAACTGAAAAAGACATTAAACCTCTTCATTTTTTATATTTCCCTATCAAAGAATGGGTAATATGTATAGTTTGTTCTCAAGAATGCTTCCAATCCCTTTTCTGCTAAATACCAAATGCCCAAGGTTACATAGGTTCCAGGTTACATAGGAACGCAAGAGTAACAAATAAATGTATGCAATAAAATGTCACTTATAAAACCATGTTCCAATCACCCCACCTTCAAATCAACTTAAGTATTTATGCCTGTTCATCATGCCATTATTGTCTTACTGGCTATAGATCTGTGAACACCTGACATATAATGCAAATTGACTGGAAATTAAAGTACATTAGAAAAATGTGCAAAATTTCATAAAGTTAATGAAAACATGTTGGAAAAATGCTTAGAATAATATAAAACAGTTTTGAACAAATAAGTTGTATCAGTTGAAAACTGAAAAAGAAAATCAATAAAGATGACACAAGATTAACAAAAAGTTTTTTTACATAAAAGAATTACAGGTTACTGAAAACTAAACAAATATTTTTGCAAAAATGACTTTCATTATAATTAAAATGCAAAAGTGAACAATGATAGCAGCATTTGCCTTATGTTCCGATTTCAGAACCCAAACCTACAGATGTAATTCCCTTTAGAAAACCTGGTTCCAAACTAGACACAATTTAAATGCTATTTTCCTTCATTCATTATATGGAATATAGGGTTAAATTATTAAAAATATTCCTTACGTTAACTTAAAATTCTAAAATAAATTTTTCCTCTCGAGATGTGGAAGAAGCGGTAAATTCCTTATACAGGTACCAATTACTGACTATGCTGGCAAGAGAGAACTCAAAAGCGTTACAAAAACTGTTTGCAAAAATAGAAAAGATAAGACTTTCATAAGGTTAGAACAACACTATTATATTCTGCCTCACAAAGAGACAATAAAAGCCAAACTGATGAACGACATTAACCTATTATTCTCCTAAAGGCAGTCTACAAAAAGTTTTCACTAAGATGCTGAACAATTGACTCACTGCGGAGTCAGATTTCATCTCATCAATAGAACATGCAAGCTTTCAATCAAATTCTCTGTAAAAGGCAACCTTTATGATAAATGAACCACCAGAGAAGATTCTAATACAACTTACCATTGTGTATTGCATTCAGCAACTCTGAGAAAGCTTTTAAGTAAGGAAAAAAGGACTTCAGGTTAAGATCGTTCTCAAACACACAAAAGAAATACACAGGCATAGACTGAATCGGTATAAAAACATCTAGGTAAGTCTATCATGTATCGTTTGAATCATTAAAACTGCAAGCTCATTTTTTACATGGTATAAAGTTCTAAATATTAGTTTTGTTAATTTATTACACTACTAAATTTAAATATTAGATATTCTACTATTATCACATTTCCTTAGTAAAAAATACATATGCAAAATTACTTTTTTGCAAAGTCACTTCTAAAAAGATACTTAGTAGTAAATTATATAATGTTTTTCTTGTAAAAACTGAGTACCTAGATGCAAATCTATATAGGTAAAGCCACCTTTGGTCACCTTTAACAATATTATTTTAAAAACTCATTTTATCATCTAACTCAATCAAACATGCTCATATCTTGGAATTTAGTATAATAGTCTTAACAAATTTAGCAGTCTAAGCAAGATAGCTATCAATTTCCACTATACAGATATTGAAAAATATATTAACATCAAGATTGGTGACAGAATTCACAATTCTGCAACGGAAGCACCATATCAAAGGGCCAAACAGTAATTAAAGTGTTCACAATTTGACTGTAATATGGATAATGAACATCAAACAAAGCTGCAATTAAGACATCTTTGTATGAGCAAGAAATCTATTCAATTAAGAACAAATTGCATTTTGAAAATTAAAATTTAGAGGTTAACACACTAGAGTAGGAGTCAAAAAGCCTGGGCTACCAACCCAGTTCGACAACTTACTAGTTGTTGGACAAGCTCCATCATGCCGATACTGCATGGAAATTTCTGTTGGAAGGGAGGAGAAAGGAAATCAGCAAAGAAGTTGCCAGTGATTCAAGAGTAGAAAAAGAAATAGGCCAGAAAAATAGGAAAACATTCACCTAAAAGTCTAGCTGAGAAAGGCAAACAGAACTATGGGAACAGAAATTAATAGTAATTGGGACATAAGGGAATATGTGTGTGCATGGATGGGCAAAGAATGAGGAGAAACATAAAGGCTTACAAATCAATCTGCATAATAAATGTCTAAGTATAAATGGATTCACTACTAAAAGAAAGTATTCTTATGCAATATAATAAGCTACTAACGTGTTTTATATAATTCACTAAATGTGAAGTTTATCAAAAACATTTGAATGCTGTGGTCAATTAGAAATTACAATTTAAGTATGAAAATTATTTAGTTTATATATGACCAGAAACCCATTATGATTTATAGAACAGTATAAAACTCATTAAACTACACTTGCTTGTAACCTTTCATTTTTTTATGAAAGCTAATGAATGAGTAAGCTATTATTCTTCTTCCTTTACTCTGCCCAAATGAGAAGCAATGACATGAGGTAATAAAACACTGTTAAAACCAAAGCTGCTCAGAAAATGGGAAATTTCTACATGACATTGGAAAGGCAAAAACAGTTGATAAAACCAGGACTAAGGTTGTGACTCACAAACCCTGCTAATCCTGGAAACAGATGGTATTCCATTGTGGCTAACACTGTTGGCCAAATTCTTTTAAAGGACAGATATCTGGAAATTCTCTGGATATTACAACACCAAAAACATGACTTCTAGAAACCATGTGTACAACAGAACCTTGCAGGCAACCGTCACTCACATGTCTACCCACATATGTAACTCAGAGGTCAAGCCTAATCTTGGGCACACTCTGAATAATTTGAAATAAGACAAAGCAAGACAGAGCAAGCCAGCACTCATTCAATGGCTGTAATATTAAAAGAACTTTATATTTGATGCTATTTAAAAAACAAAATCAAACATTTAGCCCAGTTTAGTTTAAGTTCTATCCCAGGAACACTAAAAAATGAGACCTATTGAGAGAATTGGAAGCCTCGATGCTTCATTAACAAATCCAATAAAAGTGAAATTTAAAAAGGAGTGAAAACTACAGAAGGGACTGATATGGTACATTACAGAGAAACAGTAACTGGAATGGTACTGAGAAATAATCAAAGGACACTCAGAATAGCCAAACAACTGTCTCAAATGGGGGGGAGAAAGGGGACGAAATATAACTATTCTGGTACTTTTGTAGAAAGACAGGTTATAGTTCCAAATTTAAAACTCACCGAACACCAAAACAAAATCAGGGAATTTTCCAAGAAAGCAAAGGCCAAGATATATCCTGGTTTTAGTACCATCCAATTTCCTATATGGTTTTCATTTACGACCCAATATAATCAAAGTATATGAAATCACAAACCTGATTCATTAAGATAGGTTTGAGTTATTCTCTATAATTGTATCTACTTCTTGGTCTACTATACTGTAACAGTAATTCTACTCGTGAGTTTACTGGGTTAATTTTGTATTTTTGTAACCCTGTTTGTTTACAGAATCAGCCCATTCCTAATTAAAATATTTTACCAGGGAATGACTTCTATTTCATTTTATAACCTAGGTAGATATGACATAAATAGGGACATATTTAACAAGAACCCTTTCATAGTTATATGGGCTCAAGTTAAACTTTCTCAACCTTCATACTTCAGTATAAGTCAGAACAAATTTCTCTAGAAATGATGTTTGTATTAATAACTCATCTCTGTGAAATCTTTAAGATTTTAACACAACCAAAAAAATGCCTTTCCAGATTCTTTTTTTTCTTTTTTAGCATTTGTCACCTCTTAGAGAATTCCATCACTGAAATAGATTTCAAGTATTTTAACTTAGAAAGATATGATATTATATTAAAGAACTAGAGGCAATTAAGATTTTTTAAAAACAGGAAACCATATAGGTCAAAACACAGTAAGCCAAAAGAAAAAAAGGTCATGTTAAACCATCAACTCCTTATCATTTAATGAATACCAGATTTTCCTCAGAGAAAATAACAAGATGTTGATTTTTGTGAAGAAAAAATTGTTAACTTTCTGTGAGGGTGAGTACACAAATAAGTATATAGGTATTGTATAATAAAGCTGTACACCTAAAATTCATATAATATTATTAACCGATGCTACCCCAATAAATAAATGTTAGCTTTCACGTGAGAAAATCTAAACTCTCATAATGTTGCTGAGATAATTAAGAAAAAGGAAAAAAACAAACACGTCAACTCTTTCAGATGCTGTAGTAATTTTATTTTTTCAAATGCTGTAGCAATTTACAATGTCTCAAAAGACTTAGTGCCATCTTGCTAGGATCTCAGAAGAATATTTATAGGAAAGAATTCAAGCAAAAGCTTAAGGTAGTTTATAAACCAAAACTTACAACTTTTAGTTATCTCTTAAAACACCACACTAATTTTCCATTTTGTTTAAGTCACTGTAAAACAGTGGTCATTTATAAGTATGTGCTTTAGCTTATTATAATACAAATCTTACAATTCAAAGCCTCTGATCAGATAAGGAGTTTACAGATGTTTTCTGGGTTTCTATTCTGATTGGAGCTGGGATTCTTAGAATAAATATCTTGCTTTGTATTCTATTATAATTCGAACATGTCTTAAGAGAATCACATCTTAAGGATCTAATTTCTACTTCTGCTTTATATTCCAGTTATAGTAAGACAGGAGGAAAAACAACATCAGCAGTAGTAACTGTTCTGCCTATTTACAAGGCAGTACCAAGTATCAAATGAAATAGAGTTCTTTAGAAACTGCTAAGTGCTCTCAAATGTAAATACTAGAGGCTCAATGCACAGATTTGTGCACCGGTGGTGTCTCTCGGCCTGGCCTGGAGGGATCAGGCTGAAACACCCCACTGGTGCACAATTGGGACAGGGAGGGACCGTGGGAGGGCTCCAGGGCGTGCCCAGCCCATCTCCCCCAGTCCTGATCAGCCAGACTCCATCAGCAAGATATCCTACCGTTCAGAGCGTCTGCCCCTTGGTGCTCATTGTTGTGTCATGGCAACCGGTTGAACAGTTGGACACTCAGCTTATTAGGCTTTTATTGTATAGAACTAGAGGCCCGATACACAAAATTCTGCACTTGGGGGCAAGGAGGTTTCCTCAACCCAGCCTGTGCCCTCTCACAGTATGGGAGACCCGCAATGGACCGCTCCAAAGAGGTCGGCCCTGCCCACCTGGCTGGGGCACTGCGATGGGTGCTCCCCACAGAGGAAGCACCCACCCACCACAGTGCCACCACAGGGTAACGTGGGCCTCCCTGTTTGTGGTGATCCATCACACCCTGCAGAGGGAGGCCCCACCCACCAGTCAGTGGCCTGGCCCTCCCTCTTTGAGGCAATCGTAGGGCCCCCGATTAATCACCCTGCCTGCCAGTGGCCTGGGCCTCCCTCTGCAGGGCAATCATGCGACCGATCGCGCCCCACAGAGGGAGGCCCTGCCCACCCCATAGCCTACCAGTTGCCTGCCCAGGACTCCCTCTTTGAGGCGATCGTGGAGCCCCTGAAACTGATAGGTCAGCCCACCAGCCAGTGGCCTGGACCTCCCTCTACAGGGAGATCATGAGACAATGGCCAGGTCCCGAACCAAATGCATTGTACCCACTTTGACTTGCCAGGTGCCAGTGGATGTCATAGTGTAATCACCTGGAAGATCATCCACATGGCTGTTCTACTGTTCAATTTGCCTATTACGTTTTTATTATTATAGAAGACTAGAGGCTCAATGCATGAAATTCGTGAATGGGTAGGGTCCCTAGGCCTGGCTGGCAATCAGGGCCTATATGTGGGATGACCAGCAGGGCAATTGCTCCCCTCCCCCCAGCACCCTCCTTGGCTAGCCTGGCACCATCCATTCACCAGCCCTGCCCCCCACTGCTGCCGCTGGTTATCTCCCTCTGCAGGGTGACCAGCAGAGCGATTGGGAGCCCCCCCTCCCCCCGGCACCCACCTTGGTTGGCCTAGGGCCAGCAGGCAGCTCCTGCATTAAGCGTCTGCCCTTTGGTGGTCAGGCACATCATCTCATAGCAAACAGTTGTTTCACTGGTCATTCCACTGTTCAGTCAATTTGCATATTAGACTTTTATTATATAGTGTTGCTATTATTATAAGCTGATAGAAGCAGTATCTTTTTCCCCATCAATGAAATTCTTTTAATAGTAAGTTGCCAGAATTAAGTTCAGGATGTATATTCTGGAAAAAGACTAAGCCTATTTAACCTGATTTCTTCAGCCTGGCATTCAATTCTCCATAAACCCATTCTTTTTTTCTTTCTTTTTTTAAAGTTAAGTTCTTACTGATTTTAGACAGAGAGGGAGGGAGAGGAATAGAAAGATAGAAATATCAATCAGCTATCTCCTGCACCTCCCCCTACTGTGGATTGAGCTCACAACCTGGGACTCAACCAGTGACATCTTGGTTCGTGGGTCTATGCTAAGCCATTGAGCCATACCGACCAGGCTAAACCCATTCATTCTAACCTACTGAATTAATATTAACTCCATCCCACAAACACACTTCTAATTTCTATTAGGTTTATATTTCAAATATATCTATATTAAAATTATACACACACACACACACACACACACACACCTACCTGCCTATACTTTCATTTTTGATAATATTGTCCTAAACTGGCCTATAATATTACATGAAAAGCTTTACAAATAATTAATTTCACTTGCAACCTGATTATAAACACTTGGAAGGCAGTTACAAAATAACAGAATACTACTAACCACATAATATATTCTCAGCAATTACAGTAGTATTTTTTTTAAAGATGCTTAACATTTATTAAACTCAAAGTACTGTGCTAGCAGTGAGCAGTGGCAAACACACAAACACAGCCCCTAACCTCATGGAGCTAGGATTATAATGCATACTAGAGGCCTGGTGCACAAAATTCATGCATGGTGTGTGCGTGTGTCCCTCCCTGCCAGCACCCTCTCCAATATGGGACGCCTCAAAGGATGTTTGACTGCCCTCATACAATCCAGGACTGCAGGCTCCCAATCGCTCATCTGCCTTTTTGCTTGCCTGATTGCCCCTAACCGCTTTTGCCTGCCAGCCTGATCACCCCCTAACTGTTCCCCTGGTAGCCCGATTGCCCTGAACTGCCATCCCCTGCTGGCCTAGTCACCCCTAACTGCCTTTCCCTGCCAGCCTGATTGCCCCAAACTGCCTTCCCCTGCTGGCACAGTCACCCCCAACTGCCCTCCCCTGTCAACCCGAGTACCTCAACTGCCCTCCCCTGCAGGCCTGGTCCTCCCAACTGCCATCCCCTGCAGTCCTGGTTCCCTTCAACTGCCCTCCCCTGCAGGCAATCTTAAGTCCACATGGGGGCGTCCATCTTTGACCACTTCGGGGCAGCCATCTTGTGTGTTGGAGTGATGGTCAATTTGCATATTACCTCTTTATTATATAGGATTATTATATAGGATGATAGTCTAACATGATAGCCAACAGGTGCTTACAAAAGTCACTTTCATTATTATTAAATTATATACCTGTCATTACAGAAAATAAATCTTTTTTAAAGGGGACCATGAAAACAATTCTTGATAACAAAATAGTATACAGTATACACTTTCTCCTTCCTACTTATTTATATAGAAGTTTCCTGCTGTTACAATTAATGATTTCTGAATCTAAAATTAGTCCAAAGAAATTAATATTTTCATGCTTGCAACTACTGTTGCAAATTAAATTACTGGCTCAAATTCTCTCACTGATCCTATTCCTTAAAGTATGATTATCATATATACTAATGTGGTTTTAGACTCTTATCAGAAAACATCCCTTGGATTTTATAACTGTCTGGAATCAAGGAAAATGCATAGTTCTATGACTTAGAGCTGTCAGAACTGTCTCAGTTTCTTTTTCCATATGATTAATAATACCTGATGCTTGTCAAGTGCCTAAAACAATGTGTAACATATACTAAAGTGTCAACAGCAGTTAGGAATTCTTAATTTATAACAAGAAGGCATAATTTCTAACTACTCATGGCATTTAGCCAGTTTCCTCTAAGTAAGAACACACATTTTAGTACTAAGTTTATCAATAAGAAAGTGCTCTGATCTAACCCTAAAACTTTATTAAAATGTATAAAATTAAAGAATATATTATATTGAATAGCTTTAATGAATCTTATAGCCTTAACTGTTAACAAGACATACAAGTTTAAGAAACGACTTAGGCACAAGTTTTAAGTTTTTTAAGCACAACTTTCAAGAAAAAAATCCTGGCAAGTCTAAATTTAAGTCATTTATTGACAGGAAGTAATATTTATGGGAATTTCCACCTAAATTTCTGTTTACCTAATGGTGAGGTAAAATGAATACAAATTCTTATATTTTTTCCCACAGATATACCACAAACAATGCCCTCTGAAAGTAATCATTGTGTAAAGAATGCTATTTCCCATGCCTAAAATATCCCTAATTATGTAACTCATAGGAAAACATTTTCAGGTATATAAATCAATTATTTTAATTCCATGAAAGATATGTATTTCAAACGGCATCTAATGCAATTTCTGAATTTCACGAATCATCAGACTTGATTTCTATATATAGAAAATCAGTGAGGTTCTCTTTTCATAAAAGCAAACTTAGGCTTAATTTTCTCAGTTAAGTTATTCATCTAATTACTGTGCCTCTAGCTATAAATGAATATATGAACTCAATTTTTTTCTGATTAAATTTGTCTAAATTTACTTTTTGTGACAAAAGGCTAAAGCTAATTGCTAAGACACCTGGTTTCAAACATCAAATATGTTTTATATTACATAAATAAAATGTATATTCAAGTGTACAATATCCTCAAATATTTTCATGAACTTATTTCTCAATGCAATTTATATATTTTCCCCTCTCTGAAACAGTGATTTCTCAACCAAGGGAGATTTTTGCTCTCTACCCCCAGGGAGGAGCGGGGAGAAACAGTTCTTGATTGGGGTTGGGGGTTTTGGGTGCTATTGGTATCTAGAGGGTAAGGCCTAGGGATCCTAATAAATATCCTACAATGCAGAGGATAACATTGCATAACAACAATCATCCTGATCAAAATCGCAATAGTGCCAACATTGAGAAATCCTGCTCTAGAACTATCCCTAATGCTATTAATGAAACAATCCTGCCATACTTTACACTCATTTCTAAAAAAACAAAAAAAAACAAAAACCATTTGTCAAACAAGTCTACCACAGGCACTGAAGCTAGTAGCTAGCTATGAGAAACAGCTAGCCTGGTGTGTGACCTTAAGCAACTTATTTTGCCTAAGCCTCGTTTTTATCAGCTGTAAAAACAGAGGCATTAATACTTTTTACTTCATAAAACTATTGTGAGGATTATACAAGATAATAATTATAAAGTACCAAACAGACCCTGGCATAAAACAAATGGTAATTATAATTACTGTTTTTCACATTTAACTTTTAAATGTGCTCTTTTCTTCCTTAGAATATTTCTTAAGCTTACTTACTGAAATTATCTGCACAACTACAAAATTCCAGTGTTCTGTCTTTATAAAATATGCATGAACATTCATTAAATTATGTTTTTTCTATACCATTTCCTACCATCCTCTCCGTCAACTAATAGAACTGATAAAATCCGTAAGTTTATTTTAGCCAAAATCTCATTTCTACAATTAAGACATCTAAAACCAAAAGAAAGATGAGCTTTATAAGCAACCATTTAAAATCATTTACCTGAAATTCAAGATACAATTTAAAATATAAATGTGGACATTTAACAACTAAAGTATGAAGTTTGTATAAAAACATGAATCTTAAAAGTTTTTTAATTGAATAGTCATAGTATAAATACACTGTTAAAGAAGCATCCCAATGGTGTGAATAACAACATATATAAATGCTGTAATAAAGATAATGGTAAAAAATGTTAAACATACTGGAAAACAAAAAGAATATAAATCATTTCATATATTTCCTGTTAAAATCCATAAATTAAAATCATTTATCACTGATTGAAAAACATTCCAGATTGATCAATTCAAGTAGAATTTGTGTGAGGAACTGTTGAGAAAACGAAAACTGAAATTTAGAGAAAGCTCAAAAGCAAATACCAATCAAAAATAGAGTGCAAAAACTGTCACACCTCAAATGCAAATTCTGAGTTGCCTTTTTAAAATAGTTTTTCATTGATTTGAGAGGGGAGAGACCATCCATATGAGAGAGAAACATCGATCTGCAACCTTCTGCACCAACACCCTCCCACCAAGGATTGAGCCACAGGTGCCTTGACCGGGAATTTAACCACGACCTCTGGGTATTCGGAGCAATGCTCAACCCACTCAGCCTGTGCAGCTCAGTTGCACTGGCTGAGTTGGTTTTAAAAATACTGTGCAGGTGAAGCAAAAACAAAAATGGGAAATTAATCCTAGGTGTTCCATAAAAAATAACCAATAAACTATTTAGCCTATATTTAATTAAATAATGTCAGATTAGTGCCAAATGTCTTTTCTAAACACCAAATTGTCTTTCTAATATCATAACACATTTTCTCATGAAGATAATCAAATGTCACTTAGCAACTCAAGTATTTTCATGACAATAGTTAAAAATGAATTTACTTTTGGGGTAATGGCAGAATGATGGTGGCGGAAGTAAGGGAGAAAAACAATGGGCAAATCCCTACCTGAACCAACTGGAGATGAGCCAACACTAAGACTTTGTAAACTTCCGTTCCTGAGCAATGTAGGAGATTTCTGAAGACTAGAACTTGTTATACTTCCTGTAGCTGATGCTACAGATGATGTTGGTGAAGCAGAAGAAACTGAGAGATGAGAAACATTCTCTTGATTTTTGTTTCCTTTGGGTCTACCAGGCCCATGCTTACTTTGTTTATTTCCTTTTCTTTTCTTTTCCTTTATAGTTTCTTCTTCTATGCCAGAAGTTTGAGCCCGCTTATATCCTGCTGTAGGAAGGCTGGAATTACCCAAATCTCCAGGTGAATTTTCAAAGTTTTTAGGCTGTGAAATAACAGCTGAGGTCGAAGGGAGACCAATTATGGAACTAAAACTATTTACCCCCCCTTCCTGGCTTCCAGACTCTCCTTTATGTACATCTTTGGTTGATGATGACTGTTGGGAATGAGTGTAACTGTCATTACGTAGATCTGAGTCAGTAAAGCTCAAGAAATCCTGGGGAGACTGTACTGAACTTCCCGAAGATGATTTTACACTGCCTGGAGTTCCTGAAAAACTACCTGTAGTTAAAAAAAAAAAAAGGGGGGGGGGGAATAGGAAAAGAAAAAATTGGATGCAAAAGTTCCCATGAGCAATAGAAATAAAACAATCATCAAAAAGAGAGGGAGAAAAAAAAAAAAAAAACCACTGTAAAATTAGGACACTTATGTAACAAAGGTAGACTTTTAAAAGGGTTACTGCTAAAAACAAGTTTATCTATAAAATTATCTTTAAAAATACTTGTCATTTTATAAATCATTAAATTGAATTATAAGCTGTTACTTATACAACTACCAAGATATAAGTTGTGCTTTATATAACCTACCTTTTTGCCATGGCAGCATTCCTCAATTCTTCCCCAACTATATGTACACAGGAGGAAGAACTGATGGATAGCAAAGTCTCAAGGAGACTTTGATGAGCCTACAAATGGACTCTGAATAGCTAAAGGGACTTCCTCTTTTTTTAATTACTAAAGATATTATTATAAATGTTCCCAACATACAAAAACCAAAAATACATTTGTTAGGTTATAAGTTCTAACTTCTATATAATATTGGTAAATGTTGTCATTTAGTTAAAGCTAACCCACCAAAATACAGATTTAATCAAATAATAATAATCATGTAGAACCTAATCTATATATATCTTACATTCTCCTAGTCTACTTCCCATGGAGCTGCATAAAGAAAAGAAACCAGCCCCTGACATTCTGCTATTGTTTTTATGAAAATAAAGTCATTGGAAAGGCTCCTCTCATGAATCTCTTTCACAGCTGCTTATTCTTCCCATACCCTTCTAGATAACGAACATTAGTATTGGCACATCATTATGAGCTACAAGAGCCTCGAGTTCTTACTAACCTGGCCGAAAAATAATATGGTTGAGATGAAACAAGAGTTTGGTTCATCATCCCATGTCACCAAACACACTTGCCAAATAAAATATGCAGACTTAGTTGTGACCACATATGTTTCATAAAACTAAACTATCATATTTTAACTAATGGATTTAGAAACAAAAGCTCAAAATAAAGTGTTTTATTAGAGTAGGAAGGAAATTCCAAGCTAAGTGTTAAATTTTATTGCAGAGCACATTCATAAGTAATCACACATAAATCCACCTAAATATTTAGATATATTTTTTCTCTCACACAAAAATTTTTGAAATGTTAATATTTTAATTTTTAAATTTTAAGCTCTTCTGAAATGGCTTATTTTAAAAGAACATTAATAGTTTAAAATTTAACTCTTTCAAGACAATATCTGTTTTATGCATTTATAAAAGTATTTGTTCCTTATGTTAAGCATTTTCCAATGGTAAGCATGTCCATATAGAAAAGCATACATACTAAAAAGCTATTTACATTACAGCAATCATTTAAGGATAACTGCGATTTGCTACTTAATGAGCAACTATAAAGAAGTTTTTTATTATCCATTCTGATCTGTCCTCATCTATCTTTTTCTATACATTTTTGTTTTTACAGCTGGTGTTAAAAGCTTACTATACTATGAGCAAATACTTTAAAATATTTAGTATACCCAATACTTTAAAGCACGTTTTCTAATATTCACATATTAACTGCAATGAAAATAAAACCAATTATTCTAAATATCTTACCTTTATATTTCAACTCTTAAAACTCTTTTAGCCTATTACCTCAGATATAAAAACATAACATATTCGCTACACATTCAAATATAAAAACAAACCTTAACAGAAGTGGGAAAAGACTCAATGTTGTCAAATTTAAGAAAATGAGATTTCTGTTCTAAAAGGATTGTACCTCAAAGATATTAAAAACTCAACAATACGATTTTAACAACAGAAAATAAGGTCTTAATTGTAGAGAGCAAGTGACTGACTTCTGCTAATATCACATTTAAAATGTGAATGAAGTTACATTAAAATTAAATTATTTTCCACAGTGGCATAAAAATAAAAAATACATAAACTTGTTAAAATAAAACAACAAATTTGGTATTTTATTTCCTTTCCATTTGTCTATTGTTTTGTATTGTATGGTAAAAAAAATATATAGGGGACTTGAAGATCTTGAAGCTCAAAATAACTATTAGTTTAAAATATATATAGTTTTTAATAAGGTCTGCTGACTAAGCAATCTCTTTACATACATAAATTATATTTTGGTACATTTTAGATACAATTTTTATTATTATCAAAAACTTGGAGTAAAGAAAAGGACTATTCCCCTACCCCTCCTCACTCAGAGGGGAAAATTGGGGGGGGGGGGGGCATTTATTATATACTTTACTAATATATTTATCTCCAGCAGTTTTAACATTTCTCAAAAAAGTTAGGTTCATGCTAAAAATTATACAAAGTTAACACTTAGAACACAGGGCTAATGTATTTTAAAGTTTAGATGAGTTACTCTGTTCTCCATAAGAGGGTTGGTTGCCATGTAAAACACAGCATGCCCAGTTAATTTTAAATTTCAGTTAAACAACAAATTATTTTTCAGCAGGGCATGCTGTAAATATAGCACCTTACCAAATGATATTATGTAGACTGAGCAAAATTCTACTTTAAACATCAAGCTTTAAAATAAATGTCTTCACAATCAACAACTACCATTTACCAAGAACTATTCAGATCCCTTAAAAAATTACCAGCATTTGTTTACTTACTAAAAATATATACCTTAATTATTTTAGTCAATAATTAGGAAAGGTTAATAAAAAAGAATAACTGGTCTAGAGAGCAGAAAGGAAAACTCCAGCTTTTGTTTATTCTCTCCAGACTTAAAAACTTTACTTCATATCTATTTAAACATTAAAATTATAGTTCAACTTTGGAAGGACATGTCACAACATAAAAAGAAAGCAAAAGTCCCAAAAAGATTTAAGCAAGGAATACTAACTAGTCTTGGAAGTAATTTTTCTACATCAAATAATTATAAAATAATCTCCAATGACCCATTAGTTATAAATAAAAAATAAAATTTTAAAAACTTAATTACTATTGATCTATAAGAACAAGTAGTTTATCTAAATCATCAGTTAATACCTTGCTGGAAAGGACTAGCAGCTGACACAGCCGTTCCTGGATTTCTTCCACCAGGCTTTCTCCCCCTTTGACCTGAGCTGTGAGTTGAAGATTTCTTCCCTTTTCCCTCTGATCCTCTAGCCTCTGAAACATCTTTTCCACTCGTTGTATGTGCAGAAACTTCCTGGAAGTTTGCATTTGTAAATCGTGCTGCAGTATCTTCCAAGCGCTTCAATGATCCAGATATAGAGTTGCTGCTAGTGCTCGTATAAGTCTAACATTTTCATTGGGAAAGGAAGTAAAAGGGGAAAAAATGATTATAATATGACTATACATTAAAAAAAGATGGAACATTAACAATAACAAATAATTAGTGGACTGGTAAGATAAACATAGGCAAGTTTCTGTTATAAAAATAAGTCAGTCCACCTAAACAAATTATGTAAAAACAATTTTAGTGTCTTTTATAAATATTATTTTTTTAAACGTAAATGACTTATATTGTGGCTGTTTGAGCATCAAATTGCAACAATTTGTAAAAGTACATATTAGGCATATTTATTCAGTGACACAGAGTAAATAATATTGAAGGTATTTGTTTCTCAAGCTACAGCATTCTCAACAGGAACATACTACTTCTTACACATGAAATTAAAATCAGGTTCACTGTTCAGCACAGAAAGGCAACAATTAAAAATGAGGTACTACAAACTGATGAGAGGAATATATCCCTGAGATTATAAGGCTACAGCTAGCATAGGCTAGAGCAAGAATTTTAAAATTCAGGTGAAGGCTACTTTTTAAAAGAAAGATTAAAACCTTTGAAATGAAATTATTTATTCCAAGTACGAAGGTGAGAAAATAGTCATATTTTGCAGTTAAAATTTTTAAAGCTTAAAAGTATTATTATATCCTAAAATTGATTCCCAATCACCCCCTTGATATTGATATGTTAGGAAAAGAGTAAAATAAAGATTTGCTTAAACAATTAGTTACCACTTTTTAATAATCATTTTAATACAATGTGTGTGGAAATAACAACAAAGTGAATAACTATGAAAATGGGAAAATATATTACCATATTTTCCAGCGTATGACTTTTTAACCCAGAAAAATCTTCCCAAAAGTCGGGGGGGGGTCATCTTATACGCCGAGTGTAAAAATAACATAGCTTGCAGTTATGATGGCGTTGCTAACTCGCCAGGGACGTGCCCGGCACTTGCTCTCTCTCTATCGTTTGTCATCTTCCTCCTATTATCAAAAGTTCCAGTCGTTTTATACACCAGAAAATATGGTATATGTGATGTACGTTTTGGAAAATAATGGGAAAACCTATTAAACCAAATGTAACAAGTTTCAATATGAAAGGAATGGAAGGTCCATAGAATCAGAAATTTTTGCTGCTATGGAAGAAACCAACATAGTGGCATATGCTGCCTCGCACAACCACTTCAAAATTACAATTATAGGACAAAACGGAGGAACCAAGATGGTGACATAGGTAAACACCTATCTTGGTGCCATACGCAGCAATATCAAAACTACAACTTAACAAAGGAACAAACATCATCCAGAATCACCAGAAAGTTGGCTGAGTGAAAATTCCACGAATAAAAGTGAAGATAGGACACTGTGACTCAGAGAAGTGGTGGAGGGCAGCGTTGAAGATATGCACGGAGAGAGGTTTGAGCTGTGCGCATGCGCCAGCGGATAGGGCAGGTAGCTGAAAACCCGGCCAGTTTTCTTGAACGGGGGGAGACAAAGACGTCCCACTGCACTGATTCCCCAGCTCTGGGCAAAGTCTGGGGAACCCGCAATCATACGGGGTAAAAACTGGACAGTGGGGAGGCATGCTGAAACTCGGGTGCTGCAAGAGTCTACAAGCTTGTGGAGAGGGCGAGCTTGTGCAGAGTGCGCCTGAACTTGGGAACAGCAGACCTGTGTGACCACGCAGAGAGGACTCGTGACTTACTCTCTCGTTTGGGAAACCACCAGACTGCATCGTTTTACGACCCTGGGTGAGACGTTGGGTGTGCAGACTCATTAGGGGAGAGGCTGAATTGTCTGGCAGCGGGTGGAGCTCGGCAGCAGCTCTCTCTCAGAGATCCTGGGGCCGCATAGGGCAGAGCTGATGCTGCCTGCTTGGCCCGGAGACTCCGCCCATCCAACCCGAGCACGGTTGAACCTCAGAGCCAATTGGCCTAGAGGTCAAACCCTCCTAGTGCTAACAACAATAATCTAGGCTTAACTTCAACAAGACTGTGCAACCCATATCCACCTCAGGTAACTGGGGAAGCTGAGCCACTGTCCCTTACAGAACATCTACCACACAAAGCTAATCGACCAACTCAGGAAAGCAGCCACCATGCAGAGATATGGGAAGAAATCAGATGTAAAAGAAAAGGAGGGGAAAAGAAGACTGGACATAGAATTCAAAATCATGGTTATAAGGCTGTTCAAGAGGCTCCTAGAAAAGGCCGAGAACTACGAGGAAATGAACAAGACCCACGAGGAAATGAATGAGACCAACGAGGATATGAACGAGACCCTCAAGGATTTAAAAAAGGACCAACTAGAAATTAAGCATACACTGACTGAAATAAAAACTATTATACAAAGACCTAAAAAGTACTCTAGAGGACCACAAGAACCAGGTTAAAGATTTGAAATATAAAGAGGTAAAATCCACTCAGCTGGAAAAGCAAGAAACCAAAAAATTGAAGATAGTGTAAGGGGCCTCTGGGGCAACCTCAAGCATACCAACATCCGAATGATAGGGGTGCCAGAAAAAGAGAGAGAGCAAGACAATGAAAACCTATTTGAAGAAACAGTAACTGAAATCTTCCCCCACCTGGTGAAAGAAATTGACTTAGGAGTCCAAGAAGCACACCGAACCCCAAACTATAGGAATCCAAAGAGGACCACACCAAGACACATCATAATTAAAATGCCAAGAGCAAAGTATAAAGAGAGAATATTAAAAGCAGCAAGAGAAAAACAGTTACCTATAAGGGAGCCCCCATACGATTGTCAGCGGATTTCTCAACTGAAACTATGCAGGCCAGATGGGAGTGGTAAGAAATATTCAAAGTGATGAATAGCAAGAATCTACAACCAAGATTACTCTATCCAGCAAAGCTATCATTCAGAATTGAAGGTCAGATAAAGTGCTTCGCAGATAAGAAAAAGCTAAAGGACTTCATCACCACCAAACCAATATTATATGAAATGCTGAAAGATATTCTTTAAGAAGAGGAAGAAGAAAAAGATAAAAATAAAAATTATGAACAACAAATACACACCTATCAATAAATTAATATAAAAATCAAGTGAATTAAAAATCTGATGAACATGATAAACTGGTGAATATAATAGAATCATGGGCATAGAAAGAGAATGGACTGACAATTCTTGGGGAGAAAGGGGGTGTGGGAAGTGCAGCAAGAGACTGGACAAAAATCATGCACCTATTGGAGAGGACAGTGGGGTGGAGGGGTGAGGACGGAGGGTGGGATGGGTACTGGGTGGTGGGGAACTATAGGGGGAAAAGGGGAACAATGTAATTAATAAACTGAACAATAAAGATTAAAATATTTTTTAAAAAATAAAGAACAAACCAGACATCATCCAGGAACATGGGAAGGCTGGCGAGTGGAAATTCTACAACTAGAAGCGAAGAGAAAAGCAAGCTGAGACTCACAGGAGCTGCGGAAGGGAGAGGTACAGAGGAGCACGCGTGGAGAGGGCTGGCAACTGAGTACGTGGCTGGCATTTTCAATCGGGAGGAAGACAAAAGCTCCTGAATGCTCTGAACTCCAGTTTCGGGCAAGACTCTGGGGACCCAGACTCATTCAGGGAGAAAACGGACTGTCTGGCAGCAGACAGACCTCGAGGGTGGTTTTCTCTCAGATGGCTTGCAGCGATTACCATGGGAAACTGAGATTCTGGAGCCTCTTAGGGCAGACATGACAGGAAGTAATTGCTGTTTGTTCTGCCCTGAGATCCCACCCCATGCACCCTACGAAGCCATTGCCGTTTACTCCACCCTTAGACTCCACCCCATCCAAGCTGAGCACAGAGGCTTTTGCAAGTCTTGTCTCCTAAGGGTGTCTCCAGCGCAAAAGTAATCCCAGCATAGATACAGCTGATCCTCACAGACAATTGGCCTGGAGGTCAATTTCTCCCAGTGATACCAACAATAATCAAGGCTTAACTACAACCAGACTGTGCACACAGCTCACAAAGGGGTCCACCAAGAGTGACCACTTCAGGTTACTGGGGAGGCTGAGCCACTGGGTCCTATAGGACATCTACCACACAAAGCTACTCTACCAACTCAGGGAAGCAGCAAAAAATGTGGAGACAAAGGAACAGATCACAAATGAAAGAAATGGAGGAAAGCAAACAACTAGATATAGAGTTCAAAACCACAATTATAAGGTTTTTCAAGAATTTTCTATAAAAAGCCAATAAATTTAGCAAGACCCTTGAAGATATGAAAAAGGACCAACTAGAAATTAAGCATACACTGAAATAAAAAATTAGAGACCCAACAGCAGACTAGAGGATTGCAAGAATTAAGTCAAAGATTTGAAATACAAAGAGGCAAAAAACACCCAACTGGAAAAGAAAAAAGAAAAAAGAATAAAAAAATATGAAGAAGGTGTAAGGAGTCGCTGGGACAACTTCAAGAGTACCAACATCTGAATTATGGGGGTGCCAGAAAAAGAGAGAGAGCAAGATACTGAAAACCTATTTGAAGAAATAGTGTCTGAAAATTTTCCCCACCTGGTGAAATAGACTTACAAGTCAAGGTAGTGTACAGAAAGCAAAACAAAAGGAATCCAGAGAGGACCACACCAAGACACATCATAAGTAAAATGCCAAGAGCAAAAGACAAAGAAAGAATCTTAAAAGCAGCAAGAGGAAAACAGTTAGTTACCTGCAAGGGAGCACCCATACGATTGTCTGCTGATTTCTCAACAAAAACTAGGCAGGCCGGAAGGGAGTGGCAAGAAATATTCAAACTGATGAATAGCAAGAACCTACAACCAAGATTACTCTACCCAGCAAGACTATCATTCAGAACTGAAGGTCAGGTAAAGAGATTCACAGGCAAGAAAAAGCTAAAGGAGTTCATCACTACCAAACCAGGATTATATGAAATGCTGAAGGGTATTCTTTAAGAAGAAGAGAAAGACGAAAAAGATAAAGATAAAAACTATGAACAACAAAATGATAATAAATACATATCTACCTACAAGTGAATCTAAAAATCAAGTGAATGAAAAATCTGATGAATAGAACGGACTGATGAATACAATAGAATCAGAGACATGGAAAGAGAATGGATTGACAATTCTCAGGGTGAAGAGTATGTGAGGGGTGCGGGAAGAGATTGGACAAAAATTTTACACCATTGAATGAAGACTGTGCTGAGCAGACAGACCACTTAGGCAACCACCCACTTCACTTCTTGAATAATTTTCCCTAGTAATGCAAATTAATCCTGAGGTTCTCTATGCTACACCTGACCCTAGTAAAGTTGAAAGGCATCTAAACAAACAGTATTTCTTTATTCATGTTTATTATTTTCTCCACGCATAAAATAAGGAGAGTAAACTGGGTGAACTACCAAAATCAATATATTATTTGCTTCCATCTAGCAATCTAAATTAAGGTTGGTAAACTTTCCCATTCACTTAATGGATTATCCTTGTTTATCCCTGGAGTATAAATATGCCCATAAATCTATTGAAAACACGACTTTTGGAAGAAAAGGTATTACAAAGAAAGCAATAAATAAAAAGCAAATTTAAGTGACAAAAATCCTATTAAATAAAACTTAACATTTTTAAAATTAATTTTTCAAAGTACAGTTGATATTCAATATTTTAGTTTGATGTGTACAATGTAGTGATTAGATAGTATATATTATATATCTTATGACACAACATTTTATTTTAAAGGCCTTTCAGTCTGCCCATTGTGGCTCAGCAGCTGAGTGTCAGCCTATGAACCAGAGCCCATGGCAGGGGGTTGTGGGCTCAATACCCAGTGGACAGACATGTAGGAGGCAGCCAATCAATGATTCTGTTTCATCACCGAAGTTTCTCTTTCCCCCTCCTTCCCTCTCTAAAATCAATAAAAATATATTTAAATAAAAAATTAAATTTCAAAAGATAGCACAAATTTCTTTTTAATTCTTACCCAAAGATGTTTTTTAATGCCTTTTTAGAGAGAGAAAGGGAGTGAGGGAAGGAGAGACAGAGAGAGAAAGAAAGAAATGTGAGATTAACACTGATGGGTTGCCTCCCATACTTGCCAGACCAAGGATGGAACATGTAACCTGCGTATGTGCCCCTACCAAGAATGGAACCCACAACCTTTTGGTCAATGAGGCGATGCTCCAACCAACTGACCCACCCGGCAAGGGCTATCAACAATTTCTTAAGCAAAAAAAAAAAAAAGAAAGAAAAGAAAAGCAACAACAAAAACAAACGAAAAACTCTAACATGGGGAAAATCTTAAATGATTTCTACTAAGTGAAAGAAAAAAATCTTAAAGGGCTACAGACAGTATAATTCTAATTGTGTGGTATTCTAGAAAAGGCAAAACTAGGGAGACAGTATAAAGATCAGTGGTTCTCTTTGGTCTTGATGGCAGAAGCAATGCTGAAGGGGACAGCACTGCTGGGCAAGCGCTGCAACAAGAGGCACTCGCTGTGCGACAGCATCCCTGTGGCTTAAAGGCCTGCCGCCTTCAGAAGTCCACCTGCTGCAAGTGTGACAACTGCCAAGTGCAAAAGTAAGTGTAACTGGCCCAGCCCGTGTGGCTCAGTGGTAAAGCACTGATCCATGAACCTGGAGGTCACAATCTGATTCGCGGTCAGGGCACTTGCCTAGATTTCAGGCTTGATCCCCAGTAGGGGCCGTGTAGGAGGCAGCTGATCAATGATTTTCTTTCATCATTGATTGATGTTTCTATCTCTCCCTCTCCCTTCTCTATGAAATCAATAAAAACATATTTAAAAAACAAACAAATATTTGGCTGTAGAGTCTAACAGTTTAAAAAGCCTAATCAAAAGGAAAAAAAGGCTATATAAGTTTTACTCAGAGAAAGACGTTAACTTAGTATTTATTCCATGATATGCTTTAAATAATATGACACTGTGTAATCCTATTTAATAAAAGAGCAATATGCAAATTTGACCGTACCTTCGCTACACTACCAGCCAATCAGAAGTGGGGGCAGGGCCAAGCAGCAAGAGGCAGGGGTGGGGCCGAGGCAGGCAGAAGGTGGGGTGGGGGGAGTGTGGTGGATGAGTATGGCGAATGTTTTAGAAATGTAGGTAGGTGTGAGGCACATGGAGAGAGCGGGGGACACCCCAAGCAGCCAACACAACTTCTGCGTGCAGATCCGATGGGCGCGCTGGGCTGGCAAGCAAAGCGAGTCAGGTGGAGAGGGAAACCGACTATTGTATGTTCACAGCGTCTGAGCCCCAGGCCACCGAGGCTCCGCAAGGGTGGCTGTCAGCACCACGAGCAAGGCAGCAGCGGCCGCGGGCGGGGTCCAAGCCGGTGGTGGCCCCAGGGGCTCAGAGGCTGCCGAGGTGGAGGCCCCAGGAGCGTTGGGGAGCAAGCACCATCAGCACCGCAGCCATGGCCAAGGGGCGCTGGAGAGACCCTGAGCTGCTTCTGCCTTTTGTGAGCAGGAGCTGCTCCAGTGGGGCTGGGCTGCCAGGAGAACCCCAGAGGGGAGGGGGGGAAGGGGGAGGAAAGACGGAGCGAGGGAAGGGAAGGGGCATGGCTGCTGGGGGCAGGGGGAGCTTGGAGGCAGGGAAGGAAACTGTTGGAGCAACAACCCTGAGCGACCTCAATAACTTTCAATTTCAAGAGGGTAAGAGGGAGCTGGAAAAGTATAGGCGCTGCGATTTGGCAGAGGCATGGGAAGAGGCGCCTAAGGGGTCCCAGGTCTGCGGCGGAGCATCTCTGGGCATGGCAGAGAAGGCGGGAGAACGGGAGCCAGGGAGCTGGGGAGGCGCTGAGTGCGTAACAGGGCCCTCCAAAGGGCAGCCTTTGTGGGGAGAGGCGGATATGTATCCCTAAGGTCCAGAAGGCGAGAGATCCCTGCACCCTCCTCTCAAGTCCCACTGATCTCTGCAGTCAAGGTTGGGCGCACCCTGCCGAGCGCTCTGCATCCGGTGCCCGATCCCCCAGTGCCATGCAATGACCGGGCTCTGGGCCACCGCAAGTGCGGGGTGGCCCCGGGGCTAGGCTGTCACCATTGGGGCTAAGGCCTGAGCTGGAGGATCAGGGCATCTGGGGCATAGCCAGCCATTGGCCCCATTGAGGGTGCAGGCTGGGCTGAGGGACATCCCCGGCCCCTCCCCCCCATGCACGAATTTCATGCACCGGGCCCCTAATGCCATTATAAACATACTAGAGGCCTGATGCACTAAATTCATGCAAGAGCCTCGGCCCTTGCAGCCCCAGCTGCAACCACAAGCTCATCCAGAAGGAGGTGCAGTCTAATTAGCATATTACACTTTTATTATTACAGAAGCTAGATAACCAACTCAAAATCAAGAAGCTGTAGAAAGAAATAAAAGGAAACAGTAGTGGGGGAAGTCTAAAAGAGACACAATGAGTAAGCCTAACATCACAAATCTGTTATTTCCTTCGTTTCACAACCTAAATAGTCATAAATATGAGCATCTCACTGTTCTGAGAGCAACTGCAGTGCTTAAAAATACACATTTTTCATGTAAATTGGCTGATAAGATGCAAACTATGTATTTCAGCTGTTATTGAACTGAATAAAATATAGTGTGTTTTTTTTCCTTTTCCACAGGAGATAAAAACTGGATATCTGGCCATACTGATTCTCTAAAGAGTTGCATGAAGTCTTGGCCGATGTGCTCAGTGGTTAGAGTGTTAGCCAGAGCATGGAAGGATTTCGGGTTCAATTCCTGGCTTGCTTGGGCCCCGTGCAGGAGGTGGCCAATACATGTGTCTCTTTCACATAGATGTTTTCTATTTCTTTCTTTTTCTCCCTCTCATTCCCTTCCACTTTCTCAAAGGATCAATGGAAGAAATATCTTCAAGTGAGATTAATACACAAAAAAAGAAGTGCATAAACACTATAGTCTACATTGAAATTTACAAGCAACTTAATGAATTCTTTAAAATACATTTAGAATATGAATGATTTTTTGTTTCACGGCTAACTACCATATTATTAGTCCTCAAGATAAGTTTCAATACCAATATACTATTAATTAGAAACAAGAAATGTTTTTTACTTCAAAAAATTTTTAAATTACACTCAAAATTCAATAATGATTCTGTAATAGAAAACCAAAGAAATAGCAGTTTTATATGCCCTTACAGTACTCTACAAGGCTCTGTAATTATAGTTGGAAGAAGGAAATAGAGGGAAGAGCAACAACCATGTTGAAACATAACGCTGGTTTTATAAAATTGTGTCCATTCAAGTGTCTCATAAAGGCCACAAATTTTTCACTAACCCAACTCTAAGAACAGAGCACATAAACTATCCCACATGAAGTCTTCTGCTGAAAAAGAAGACTTTAAGAAGGTGGGATGGGGGGAGAGAGATGGGAGGGCCCCATAAGCTGTTGAACAGCCTACGTCACATGCTATTGGAATACAAAAAGAAGAGTGGGATTGCAGGGGGAGGGGACGTGAAATAGCAGAAAATTTCCAAAATTTGGTGGAAACTATAAACCTACAGATCAACTAACCCCAAGCACAAGAAACATGAAGAAAACTCCATGAAAGTACATCATAATCAAACTACTTACTAAAAACCAACAAAGAGAAAATAATAAACACAGGCAGGGGGTCAAAATTTTTAAAAAGATGCCTCACTCACTAGCTTATGCTAAGAACGAGAGATAAGGATGAAAATAGATTTCTCATGAAAACAATGTATACTAGAAAATGGAAGAGAAAATCTGTAAGGTACTAAAAAACGAATAATCAAAAACCAAGTTACTGCTGATTTCAGAGAGGAAGACAGAGAGAGAGAGAAATATCCATGATGAGAAAGAATCACTGATCAGCTGACTCCTGCCCCACATTGGAGGCTGAGCCTGCAACCTGGGCATGTGCCCTCACCGGGGATCGACCTGTGACAACGAGGTTAATTTCAAAAAAACAAAAGCAAAATAATTGTTTCTCAGATAAAAAAAAATAATAATAAAAAAAGCTGAAAGAACTAATCGCCAGCATATCAACACTAAGAATAAATGCGAAAGATTGTCTTTTAGGAAGAAGGAAAACAAAAACGGAAATGCAGATCTACACAAAATAATTAAAGCACTAGAAACAATAATTATAAGAGTAAATATAAAGACTTTTAAATTATTTAAAGATATGTATAAGTTAACTGATGACTTAGATGAAAAAATATTAATTTTGAGATTTATAAAATAGGCAAAATTTTTAAATGACAAAAATAGCACAAAAGCCAAAAGGATAGGAATAGAAGTATAGAGCTACAAATTTCTTACACAATACCAGAAAATGGTATAATATCACTTGAAGGCATGCTGACATATCTATCAAAGATAGATACCATAAACCCTAAAGCAACCAATAAAATAACACAACAAGGAATTATTACTAATCAGCCAAAATAAAATCATAAAAAATATTCACTAAATGAAAGACTAGATGAGAATGGGCAAATAAATAAAAAGTATACATATGACTTTGGGTGGTGAACACACAATACATTATACAGTGATATATTATAGAACTGTGTATCTTAAACCTATATAATTTTATTAACCAATGTAACCCCAATAAATTCAATTAAATTTTTTAAAAAATAATTAGAAACTGCCCTAATCAGTTTGGCTCAGTGAATAGAGCGTCGGACTGCAGACTGAAGGGTCCGGGGCTCGATTCTGATCAAGGGCATGTACCTTGGTTGCGGCCACATCACCCTGGGGAGTGTGCAGGAGGCAGCTGATCAACGGATGTTTCTCTCTATCCTTCTCCCTTCCCTCTCTGTAAAAAAATCAATAAACTATTTTGTTTAAAAAAAGATGTTTCTAACTCTCTATCCTTCTCCCTTCCCTCTCTGTAAAAAATCAATAAAATATTTTGTTTAAAAAAAGATGTTTCTAACTCTCTATCCTTCTCCCTTCCCTCTCTGTAAAAAATCAATAAAATATTTTGTTTAAAAAAAGATGTTTCTAACTCTCTATCCCTCTCCCTTCCTCTCTGTAAAAAAATCAATAAAATATATTTTTAAAAAGAATTAGAAACTGATAAATTCAAATACAATTATATCAATAATCACATTATGTGTAAATTACCTAGCCCTCCCCCCACCCCATTGTATGGCAGAGATTAAAACATTATTAAAAGAAAACAGAAAATGAGGAAATAGCAAAATCCATAATTACATAACCCCTTCTCAGTTACTGACTCAACAAATAGACATAACAAAATCACTGAGGATATAAAGAACTTAAAAAATAGCAATCAATTTGACCAAATGTAATTTATAGAAAAACTCTATACAGCAAGAGCAAAATAAATATATTCTTTTGTAAAATGCACAGGATACTGAACAAGATAAGATAATCAATTTGTATGGTTTTTTTTTAATCTCAGGAAATTTAAGAGGAATTATAATACAAAGATATTAAATTAGAAACTACAAGAAAATATGTGAAAATCCACCAAATGTTTGAAAAGTAAATAACACATTTCTAAGTAAACTTTGGGTCAAAGGAAAGGAAATCATGGATATTGCTCAAGAAGTAAAAATACAAATATAACGTATCAAAATTCGTAAGTGGTGCTTGGAACAAAATGTATAGCATTTAATGCCTATATCAGCACTCTGGATTCTGATTCAGCACATAAGGAACTTAGAATTCTTCATTCAACCTTAAGGGTAAAAGGCTGAACACAATTAAATTAGCAGCTCTTAGATTTATGGAAGCAGTGAAATCAGAGGGCAAACCACTGCCCAAAGACTGGAGAGAAAGACAGACACAGAGAACTCTAATATACCCCAAGAGAAATCTCCATTGAAACCAGTAAAGGAGTAGGAAATCTCAAGTATAATCAAAAAATTGCTGAAGATTCAATGTGGACAAGTCTGAGAGACAAAAACTCCAGGAGGACTGTCATAGAGCCCTCAAGCTTTTTTGAATTTTATCTCCAGGAGTTCTACCAAGTCTTCACAGTGAATATCAGAGCATAACCTGATGAGGTTATATCAGAGTTTAAGTCTCTAGGTAAGGGATATGCCCAACTCCCTATCCCCTCAACTCCCAACAGCAGCATACTGTCCGACTTAAGTGGAGGATGTAAGAATCACTTGTGAAGTTCATAATCCAAGAGCACAGGATAATCACAAGACTACAGAATGCTCCCCAATGCCTTACCATCACATTACTAAAGGCCTACTTACCATAGCTCCTTTTATGCAGGAAATCTTATCATCCTTTCTACTAAAACTTACAAGGCATACAAAAAACATCAGAACCAGAGAAATGTTCTCTGGCAGGACTGTTGGTGTTAGAACGGGAACTTTTAAAACTATGATTAAAAGGCTAAGGATTTTGATGTAAAAAGCAGACGGCATGCAAGAACAGATAAACAAGCTTTATCTAGTTTGGCTCAATGGGTAGAGCATCATCCTGTGGACTGAAGGGTCTCAGGTTGGATTGTGGTCAAAGGCACAAGCCCAGATTGTGAACTCTATCCCCAGTAGAGGACATGCAGGAGACAGTAAATCAGTGATTCTCTCTCATCATTGATGTTTTAATCTCTCTCCCTCTCTCTTCCTCTCTATGGAATCAATTCTATATAAAAGCCTAATATGCTAAGTGTCAGACTGACCAGTAGCTATGACACACACTGACCACCAGAGGGCAGATGCTCCAACTAATAGGTTAGCTTGCTGGTGGGGTACGGCTGATCTGGACTGGGCGAAATGGGCCGGACACACTCTGGAGCTCTCCCACAGTCCCTCCCCGGCCACAATCATGCACCAGTGGGGTTCCTCGGCCTGGCCTGAGACCTCTCATAATCCGGGACCCCTTGAGGGATGTCAGAGAGCCAGTTTTGGCCCAATCCCACAGGCCAGGTCAAGGGACCCCACTGGTGCATGGATCTGTGCACCAGGCCTCTAGTAAAAATATATTAAAAAAGAAAAAGAACAACAACAACAACAACAAAACAGATGGGTAATGTAAAGAGAGTAGGAAATTATAAGAATTAAAAACAGCAATGTAGCCCTGCCCAGTTGCTCAATGGTTACAGCATCAACCTGCAGACCCAAGGGTTTGATTCCCAGTAAAGGGGAAGAACCTTGGTTGCAGGTTCCCAATTCTGGTGGGAGTGCATGTTGGGAGGCAACCAATCGCTGTCTCTCTCTCGTGTTAATGTTTCTCTTTCTCTCTCTCCCTTCATTCCCCTTCCCTATCACTCTCTCTAAAAATTAATGGGAAAAATATCCTCAGATGAGGATTAAAAACAAAACAAAATAAAAAACAACACTGTAACAAAAATAAAGAATTCCTTTTATGTGCTCATTTGAATGGGTATGGCTGCTGGAGTTACCAGAACATAAACCATTGTTTTTTGTTTTGTTTTGTTTTTTAATTTATTGATGGTCCTAGCTGGTTTGGCTCAGTGGATAAAGTGTCAGCCTGCAGACCGAAGGGTCTCAGGTTCAATTCTGGTCAAGGGCATATGTCTGGTTGCAGGCTTGATCCCCAGGAGGGGGCATGCAGGAGGCAGCCAGTCAGTGATTCTCTCTCATCATTGATGTTTCTATCTCTCTCTCTCCTTCTCCCTTCCTCTTTGAACCAATAAAAATACACTTTTTAAGATATAACATATATAAAAAATTTATTGATAGATTTTAAAGAGAAAGGAACAAGAGGAGGAGAGGATAAACATTGATGTGAAAAACACACTTCCACTACTTGCCTCTGCTCTCACCCTGGGGGAGGGGACAAAGGAGAGGAGTAGGAAGTGGAAGTAAACCTGAAATACAGGGGTATGCCCTAATCAGGAAAAGAATCTGAGAGCCTTAAGTACACTGGCTGAAACTCCAACCACTGAGCAACACTGGACAGAGCACATCCAATAAATTTTGATGTATTGTTTTAATTGCCGTTTAGTTTTTAAAGTTTTTCTTGAGCTTTCTTCTTTGACCCATGTGTAATGTAAAGGTTGTTCCTTAATCTCCATGTGAGCCTGAGAACAATGCATATTCTGCTGTCACTGGATGGTTTGCAAATATCAGTTAAATCCAGTTGATTTGTGGTGCTATTCAGTTCAAGTATTTCCTTACTGACTTCTTTTCTTTTCTCCTCCCACCTTTTTTTTTGTCCTTACTTATTAATACCTGTAGGATGTGTCCATTTTTTGATAGAGGTGTACTAACACATTGCAGACCAGTAGTTTTTTGTTCCTGTCTTTTTATTGTTAAAGTACTACAAATAGTAGTACATGTTTCCTTTTATTCCCTCCCCTGACCTCCCCCTGGTTTTCCCAAACCCCCAAAATATGCCTTCTCCTGCCCCCCACCCAGTGTCTTGTGTCCTATGGTTATGCTTTTATGCATGCATACAAGTCCTTCAGTTGATCTCTTGCAGCAATCTCCCCGCCCCCAACCTCCCCTGCCTTTCTGCTGTAGTTCGACAATCTGTTCCATGCTTCTTTACCTCTGTATCTATCTTTATTTCCCCCATTTTCTTTCTTTTAAAAATCTTGCCTCTGCAGACAGGAAATAAGCATATGACCACAAGAAATGTTTGAGACCCAATTTCAATGACCAACAGTTCTGAGACCCAGTTTCAATGTCAAACTGTTCTTTATGTGTGCAGGACAGCAATGGTATCTGGATGGTGGGCAAATGTTGGCAATGCAGGTCCGACCCTCTGTTGTTTGGTCCTGGGTAACCTGCAGCGACGCACAGCTGCTGACTGGTAGCATGGCAAGGCATTTATCAGCATCTTCCATCTCTGGACTGTTTCCCCTCTTGTCTTTGTGGTTGGAACAGACCGGCCAAATCATCTGTTGCAGGAATCCACATGGACAGACCAGCAGTTTTATTGCTAGCTTTACCCAGTAGCCAGGTAAATTTCTATTAAACGAGTACAAAAAACGTTTTACATAAATGTTAAAGGCACACCTTAAAATTAAATACTCGTTGCACTTTGAAGTTATTTATTACATGTTCTTACAAGCTATTCTTTTTTTAATTTAATATTTATTGTTCAGATTACAATTGTTCCTCTTTTCTTCTCCCCCCCCCCATAGCTACCCTCCATCCAGTTCCCACCTCATCCTCTGCCCTTATCCCCCTCTACTGTCCTCATCCATAAGTGTATGGTTTTTGTCCATTCTCTTCCCAAACCCCCCCGATCCATTTCCCCCCGAGAAGTGTCAGTCCACTCCCTTTCATTGCCCCTGATTCTATTATATCCAGCAGTTTACTCTGTTCTTCAGATTTTTAATTCACTTTATTTTTAGATCCACTTGTTGATAGATATGGATTTGTTGTTCATAATTTTTATCTTTTTTTAATCTTTACCTTTTTCTTCTTTCTCCTCTTCTCAAATAATAACTTTCAGTGTTTCATATAATACTGGTTTGGTGTTGATGAACTCCTTTAGCTTTTTCTTATCTGTGAAGTTCTTTATCTGACCTTCAATTCTGAATGATAACTTTACTGGGTAATCTTGGTTGCAAGTTCTTGCTATTCATCACTTTGAATTAACTGTTTTTCTCTTGCTGCTTTTAATATTCTCTCTTTGTCTTTTGCTCTTGGCATTTTACTTATGATGTGTCTTGGTGTGGTCCTCTTAGGGTTCCTATATATTGGGGTTCTGTGTGCTTCCCTGTGTGCTTCCTGGACTTGTAAGTCTATTTCTTTCACCAGGTGGGGGAAGTTTTCAGTCAATATTTCTTCAAATAGGTTTTCAGTATCTTGCTCTCTCTTTCTGGCATCCCCATAATTCGGATGTTGGTACGCTTGAAGTTGTCCCAGAGGCTTCTTACACTATCTTCAAATTTTTTTATTCTTTTTTCTTTTACAGTTGTTTTTTGCTTTTGTATTTCAAATCTTTGACTTAATTCTTGCAATACTCTAGTCTGCTGTTGGGTCTCTGCATAATATTTTTTATTTCAGTCAGTGTATGTTTAATTTATAGTTGGTCCTTTTTCATATCCTCGAGGGTCTTGCTAATTTATCAGCCTTTTCTAGGAAATTCTTGTAAAACCTTATAACCGTGGTTTTGAACTCTATATACAATCATTTGTTTTCTTCCACTTCTTTCATTTGTGAACTGTTTCTTTGTCTTCACATTTTTGCTGCTTCCCTGAGTTGGTAGGGTTGCTCTGTGTGCTAGGTGTCCTATATGGCCCAGTAAGGTGGCCTCCCTAGTTACCTTGGTCCACTCCACCCTTTTGTGAACTGTGTGTACAGCCTTGCTGTAGTTAAGTCTTGATTAAGTCTTGATTGTTGTTGGTATCACTGGGAGGAATTGACCTCTAGGCCAATTGGCTATGAGAGTCAGCTGTGTCTACGCCAGGAGAACTGTGCTGGAGACAGCCTTAAGAGACAAGACCACAAGCTAATATCTTTTTAAAGTATGATACTTTGTAAAATACTGTATAATATGAAAACATAAGAATTTTCATGATCCGTCCACAATGTGTTATCTCCAACTATAAGACTGAATTCATTTATTTTTCTGTACAGATATTGTCTCATGCATTTTGATGCTCTGTTACTGGGCACAGCACTTTAAAGATTGTTTTATCTTCTTACAATATTGACAACCTTCATAATTATACCTGAGGCCCAGTGCATGAATTTGTGCACGGGTGGGGCCCCTCAGCCTAGCTGGCAATTGAGGCCTATCGGGAGGATCCACTGGTTGGGGGGGGAGGGACCATGGGAGGTTGGCCAGCAGGGGAAGAGGGGCCATGCCATGGGAGCACACTGACCACCAGGGGGGTTCCTGCATTGAGTGTCTGCCCCCTTGGTGGTCAGTGCGTGTCATAGCGACTGGCTGATCAGTCATTCAGTGGTATCACACTTTTATATATATAGATAATGCCACTCTTTATTCCTACTAAACTTTCCTTGCTCTGAAATCTACTGATTCCAAAATTAATTGTTATTTTCTTCTGATTAATGCTATCATGGTATATTATTCTCCATTCACTGATTATTAATTAACTAATAACACGAATTTGTGCACCAGATAGGTCCTCCTCAGCCTGGCCTGCCGAATCATACCGAAACCAGCTCTCCGACATCCCTGTAGGAGGTCCTGGATAGCAAAAGGGCTTAGATCAGGCTGAGGGACTGCACCAGTGCACAATCAGGGCCGGGGAGGGATGCAGGCGGTTGGCCAGCGGGGGAGGGATCATGCAAGGCTCCAAGGAGTATCCACCCTGTTGTGATTGGCTGAACCCCAGCAGCAAGCTAACCTACCCGTCAGAGCTCCCTGGTGGTCAGTGCCCATCATAGCAACTGGTTGACTGTCTGCCCCCTGGTGGTCAATCCACATAATAGTGAGTGGGTGAGTAGCCTTAGAATATCATTAGCATACTAGAGGCCCAGTGCACGAATTCGTGAACAACTGGGGTCTGCCCGGCCAGCCCTGATCAGAGCTGATTGAGCCAGGCCTGCATGCCCTGCCCGATTGGGGTGGGGGGCAGCTGATTAGGAGTGGAGCCTGCCGAGGAGGGACTCTGAATGGTTGGCCTGCTGGTCCCACTCCCCATGGGGGCAATCAGGGGTGCAACTGACCAGCCCCATCCCCTGGTTGAACTCCTGATCAAACTCCTGGTTGAACTCCAGGTAGAGGAGACAATTTGCATATTAGCTTAATATATATGATTATGCTTTGATTGGATGAACAGACGACTGAACACTTAGTATATTAGTCTTTTATTATATAGGATATGTGTCTTTATATTCAAAGTGGTTTCTTGAGGTAAGAAACAATCTATAGTTGAGTTTTGTTTTTCGATCCACTCTTTCTTTCAATTGGTATATATATTTAGACCATTGATGTGTATGGTGATTGTTGATACATTTGGATTAATATCTCCTAGTTTAAAATTAATAAACCTATATACCTAGATACTGTTGTTGTTTTTTTGGCATTTATCTTTGTTGATATTCTCAGAGCTTCCTTGATCTGAGTGGTTTGGTTTTTGACATTGAATTTGGGGAAAATTCCTAGTCATTATTGCTTCAAATATTGCCTGTCTGCCTCCTTTCTTCTTCCTTTCCTTTTGATATCCCCATAAGTTTGTTACACCTTTTATAGTTGTCCCATGGTTCTTGAATATAGCTCTGTGTGTGTTTTTTTCAGTGTTTTTATTACTTTTCTTTTATATTTGGCAGTTTTTATTTTTATATTCTCAAGCTCTGAGATTCTTTCTAGAGAAAAAATTATCCTCTGGGCTCTTACCAGGTAGATAGCTCAGTTGGAGTCTTGTCCCGCTATGCCAAGACTGTGGGTTCGATCCCCAGTCAGGGCACATACAAGAATCAAGCAATGAGTGCATAAGTAACAGAGAGAGAGAGAGAGAGAGAGAGAGAGAGAGAGAGAGAGAGAGAGAGAGAGAGAGAGAGAGACAGAGACAGAGAGAGACAGAGACAGAGAGAGAGACACAGAGACAGAGAGAGAGAGTTCTCCCTCCCATTTTCTGAAAAAAAAAGAAAAAACATCCTCAGGTGAGGATTAAAATAGCAAAAAAAAATTGTGGGATGCAGCAAAAGTGGTATTTAGAGGAAAATTTGTAGGATTGAATGCATATATTAGAAAAGAAGAAAATGTTACGTCAATAACTAAGCATCCTTTTTAGAAAACTAGAAACTAAAAATGAATTAAACAATCAGAAAAAAAGAAATAAAAAAATTAAAGCAGAAATCAATGAAATTAAAATGGGAAATCATGGAGCCATTGTGGCTTGGTGGTTGAGTATTGACCCATGAACCAGGAAGTCACAGTTGGATTCCCAGTAAAGGCATGTGCCTGGATTCTGGCTTAATCCCCAGTAGGGGGCATGCAAAAGGTGGCCCATCTTTGATTCTCTCTCATCATTAATGTTTCTCTCTCTTCCTCTCCCTTCCTCTCTCTGAAATCAATAAAAATATATTTATACAAAAACACAACAGTAACTCATTAGAGAAAAATCAACACAACTGAATGCTGGATATTTGAAAGATAAGTAAGATTAATAAACCTCTAGCCAGGACAACTAAGAATAAAAAAGAGGACAAAAATTATTGATATCAAAAATGAAAAGAGGGTTGGGGGAATTCCAAAATGGCAATAGAGTAAGTGGAAGCTACATTGACATGCTCCCAGGACCAAACTAGAGACATAACTAAAATACAGAAAAACCATCCTAAAAAAATCAACTGAAGACTAGTTGGAGAGAACCTTGAAAACCAAGAAAGTAAAGTAGAGACCACATAGAGACTGGTAAGAATTGTCAAGGTGCAAAATGGCTGGCAGGGTTTCCACCCACCAGCTGAAGTTCCAGAGAGATTATCTTAGCTTTGGGGGGTTCCCACTGAGAACTCAGGGGTCTAAATCATAAGATGAGCTCCCCAGGATAAAGCATCAGAACTGAGAGAGGTGACCACACAACATGAGGCTATGAAAAGCAGCAGGGTTGCTATCTGCCAGGGTGACACAGATAGAAATGGAGGCACTCTCTTAAAGAGTCAATGCACAAAATTCCGTATGTAGTCACTCAACCTGGGATACAGCAGAGGCCAGAGTGGAATGAAGCTGTGTGAGAAGAAGCCAAGATTGGACGCTCTGGGGTTGGAGCTCAGAGGGCAGCCTCCCTGGTTTCCTGTGCTGAGTTATACTCTCACACTGTGGAGGAAATCTTTCTATGACAAAATTTTGTTATCCAGGAAGTTTTTGCCAGGAAAGAAGGCAGTTGCCCCACCCTGTTGGAAAACCTCAGGCCCACCCTGTGATCAACAGCCTGAGACTAATCAAGAAGGTTTGTATGGGACTGCAGGCAGAAGCAGGTCTCCGGAGGATTTGAGTCTTTGCCTGATCTAATCCCAGGCCTGGGCCTAGGAAAAGCAGATCTTGGAGCGCATCTTGGACCTTTCTAAAGGCATACAGCCACAGGAGAGGAAACCACAAGCTGCGGATTGCTGATAGCTCCTATTAGGGTACTCAGGGTAAGTCATAAACAACATCTGACACTTTCCTGAACTAGGTATTGGGAGCATAGCAGATCTACCTAGTACACAGATACAAATCCAAACAGGCAGCCAAAATGGCGAGACAAAAAAACAAGTCCCAAATGAAAGAATAAGAATTCTACAGAAGAACAGCTAAATAAAATGGAGATAATTTATCAGACACAGAATTCAGAATAATGATAGCAAAGATGCTTAACAGCATGAAAAAAGATGTAGGAACTATGATGAATGATCTGGCATTAATAAAGAACACAGTGGAAGGAACACGCAGCAGATTAAGGAAAGCCAATGACTGCATCAGCCAATGATTGGGTAATCAGATTAAAGAAACTAAGGATTAGAAGACGGTAGAAAAAAATCAGAGAACCAAAAAGAAAAAGATAATTTAAAAAACAGGAGGACAGCCCTAGATGATTTGGCTCAGTGGATGGAGCATCAGCCTGCGGACTAAAAGTTCCCAGGTTCAATTCCGGTCAAGGGCACATGCCTGGGTTGTGGCTGTAGGCTTCATCCTCAGGAGGAGACATGCAAGAGGCAGCCAGTCAATGATTCTCTCTCATCATTGATGTTTCTATCTCTCTCTCCCTCTCCCTTCCTCTATGAAATCAATAAAAATATTTTTTTTTAAAAAGCAAATAGGAGGACAGCTTAAGGGAGCTGTGGAACAACATAAAACATAAGAATATTCACATCATAAGAATGTCAAAAGGAAAAGTAAGTGAGCAAGGGATAATGTGTTTGCAAAAATAAGAACACAACACTCCCCTAACCTGGTAAAGGAAAAAGTAACACAAGTTCAGGAGGCATAAAGAGTCCCAAGCAAGCACCCAAACAGGCCCACGCCCAGACACATCATAATTAAAATGCCTAAAATTAAAGACAAAAAAAAAAAAAAAGGAATCTTAAAGGCAGCAAGAGAAAAGCAATTTGTTATCTACAAAAGACTTCCCTTAAGGCTGTCAGCTGATTTCTCAACATTAATTCTACAGGCCAGCCAAAACCGGTTGGACTTAGTGGATAGAGCACCAGCCTGCGGACTGAAAGGTCCCAGGTTCGATTCCAGTCAAGGGCATGTACCTTGGCTGTGGGCACATCCCCAATAGGGGGTGTGTAAGAGTCAGCTGATCAATGATTCTCTCTCACTGATGTTTCTGACTTTCTATTCTTCTCTCTTCCTCTCTGTAAAAAAATCAATAAAATATATTAGAAAATTAAAATGAAAAAAAATTTCTACAGGCCAGAAGGAAATGGCATGAAGTATTCCAAGTAAAGAAAAACAAAGATCTGAAACCAAGATTACTATATCCCCAAGGCTATTATTCAAAATAGATGGTGAAAGAAAGAACTTCCCAGACAACAATAACAAAAAAGACTGAAGAAGTTTATCACCACCAAAACAGCACCATAAGAAATGCTAAAGGGACTGTGTAATGGAAAGAAGAAATAAAGAATAGAAATACAGAATTAAAGTGGCAATAAATAAGTTCCTATCAATAATAAAAAATGTAAGTGGATTAAAGTTCCAATAAAAAGACATAGGGTAGCTGAATGGATACAAAAACATGATCCAAATATATGCTATCTACAAGAGACCCACCTCAAAACAAAAGACTCACACAAGATGAGAGTGTAAGGGATGGAAAAAATTTTTCCATGCAAATGGAAACAAACAAAAAAGCTGGGGTGACTTCAAAATGAAGACCATAACAAGAGACAACAAAGATCACTACATAATACTAAAGGGATCAAACCAACAAGATGATATACCTCAGATAAACATATATGCCCAAAACAGGGACAGCTAAATATATTTTGTAAACTTCTGGAGGACTTTAAGGGAGAAATCTACAGCAATACAGTCATAGCAAGGGACTTTAACACCCCACTGGATACACCTTCCAGACAAAAATTTAACAGGGAAACAGAGATTCTACATGATACACTGGAACTGATAGATTTAATTGACATTTATAGAACATTTCACCCTGAAGCTGCAGAATAGTGTACATGGGGGATTACCAAAGATAGAACCCATGTTAGAACACAAAAGTCTCTAAAAGTTACAGAAGTTTGAAATCATATCAAGCACCTTCTCACATCACAATGGAATGAAATTAGAAATCAACTATAATAAAAAAAAAAGAAAAGAAAAGAAAAAACACTCAAAAACATGGAGGTTAACTAGCATGTTATTGAACAAAAAACAAGTTGTCAGTGAGATCAAGAAAATAAAAAACTTGCCGGAAATAAATGAAAATGAACACAACATAAAATCTATGGGACACGGGGAAAGCAATCCTAAGAAGGTCATAGCACTATAGGCCAAGGTAAAAACAAACAAACAAACAAACAAAAAAAGTAAAAATTTGTAATTAACTATTTAACCCAACAACTTAAAGAATTAGAAAGAGGCCTAGCCACACGGCTCAGTGGTGGGAGCATTAATATTAACCTGGTGAACCAGGAGGACACGATTCGATTGCCGGTAGGGACACACACCTGGGCCTGTGGGCTTCATCCCTGGCTGTGGGCGTGCGGGGGGCAGCTGATTAATGACTCCCTCTCATCATTGACGTTTCTCTCTCTCTCTCTCTCTCTCTCTCTCTCTCTCTCTCTCTCTGTCTCTCTCTCTTTCTCCCTTCCTCTCTGAAAACAATAAAAAAAATTTTTTTAAAGAATTAGAAAGAGGGCTATAAGAAAAGGTCAGAATAAGTAGAAGGAAGGAAAGAATAACGATTAGAGCAGAAATAAATTACACAGAGGCTAAAAACATAATACAAAATAATCAATTAAAACAAGAGCTGGTTTTTTGAAAAGATAAAAGAGATTGATGAACCATTAGCCAAACTAATCAGGAAACAAAGAGAAAGGACCCAATGAAATAATATCAGAAAAGAAAGCAGTGAAGCAACAACTGACACCACAGAGATACAAAGTTTTATAAGAAAATGCTATGAACAAACTTTATGCCAACAAGCTGAACAATGTGGATGAAATGGACAAATTCCTAAAAAACAACAACAACAATACACACAATCTTCGAAAACTGAATCAGAAGAATAAGAAAATTTAATTAGGCCATAAACAACTGATATAAAATAAGAAGTAATAAAAAAAAAAACTAGCAGCAAACAGAAGCCCCGTTTCTGACGGCTTCACAAGAACCTGCAAAGAACAACACTTACCCTTCTCAAACTATTCCAAAAAATCTAAAAGGAAGGTATAGTTGCAAACTCTTTTTATGAGGACAGCATAATCCTAATCCCAAAATCAGATAAAAACATTATAAAGAAAGTGAATTAGAGGTCAACATCCCTAATGAACATAAGATGCTAAAATCTCAGCAAAATATTAGCAAATCAGATCCACCAACATATTAAAAAGATCATACACCACTACCAAGTGAGATTCACTCCAGGGATGCAAGACTCGTACAATATTCACAAATCAATAAACAAAATACATCATATAAAAAATTAAATATAAAAAAATCACATTATCATATCAGTATGTTCAGAAAAAGTATTCAACAAAATCCAAAAACCATTTTTAATAAAAACTCTCAGATCAGTATGTATGGATCATACCTCAACAGAACAAAGGCCCAGATGACAAACCTAGAGCCGATATCATATTCAATGGGCAAAAATTAAAACCATTTCCCCTAAGAACAGGAACAAGACAAGTATGGCTGCTTTCACCACTCTTATTCAGCATGGTATTGGAAGTGTTAGCCACAGCAATCAGAGAAGAAATAAAAGGCATCCAAATTGGACAGGAGACAGTAAAACTCTAAGCTCTCATTATTCGTACATGATATGATATTGTACATAGAAAACCTTAAAGATTCCTCCGAAAAACTATTAGATTTAATAAAGAAATTGAGCAATGCAGCAGGATACAAAATCAACACCCAGAAGTATATGGCATTTTTATACCTTAATAACGAATTCTCAGAAAAAGAAACTAAACAAATAAAACTATTTACCACTGCAAAAAAAAAATTAAGATAATTAAGGAGTTAGAGAACAACTCCAAGACCATGTGGGTTCCTGCAACAGTGAGGAACTGACGGGCCTGTTCCATCCACGAGGACGGTCCAGAGATGGCGGACGCTGATGACACCTTGCCATGATAGCAGTCGGCAGCTGTGTGTGGCTGCAGGCGGCCCAGGAACATACCAGAGAGGATGGATCTTGCATTGCCACGATGTGTCCACCATCTGGATACCATTGCTGACATGTACACATGAAGAACTATTTGACATTGAAACTGGGACTCAGAACAGTTGGACATTGAAACTGACACTCAAACTTTTTTTGCTCTTATACGTTTGTTTTCAGTATGCAGAGGCAAGATATTTTTGAAGAAAAGAAACAGGGGAGAGTGATTGATATAGAGGCAGGGTGGCCTCGAACAGGCTGTCAAGCTACAGGGGGAAGGCTGGAGTGGAGGGGAGGCAGATGCTGGGGGAGATCAACCGAAGGACTTGTATGCATACATATGAGCATAACCAATGAATGAAAGACTCTGGGGTGGGGAGAGAGGCAGGTGGGGACATGTGCTGGGGGGTAGGGGAGGCTGGGGGGAGGATATTGCGGGGGGGGGGGGAGGAAAACATATGTACTACTATTAAATATAAGTTATATTGTAAATAAAATTTAAAAAAAAAAGATAACTAAGGAGTTGTAAAAGACTTTTACTTGAAAAACTACAGGACATTGAGAAAAAAGATAGAAGAGGATGTAAACAAATGGAAGAATATACTGAACATGGATTGGTACAATTAACATCATTAAAATGTCCATCCTAAGCAAAGCAATCTACAGATTCACAGAAATCCCTATTAAAATACCAATAGCATATTTTACAGAACTAGAATAAGTATTCCAAAATCTTATATGGAAACAAAAAGACCCCAAATAAGCTGAAGTAATCTTGAGAAAGAACAAAATTGGAGGAATCACAATACCAGATATCAATTTATATCACAAAGCCACTGTAATCAAATCACCTAGTACTGGCACAAGAACAAGCATATAGATCAAGTGAATAGAACAGAGAGCCCACAAATCGATCCAGGTCATTACGGTCAATTAATATTTGACAAAGAAGTCAAGGACATACAGTGGAGTCAAGACAGTCTCTTCAATAAGTGGTGTTGGGAAAACTGAACAGCTACATGCAAAAAAAGAAAATGAAACTAGACCATCAACTTACTAGACCATACACAAGAATAAACTCAAAATGGATAAGAGACTTAAGTGTAAATTATGCAGGGGGAGGATATTGGGGGGAGGGGGGAGGAAAACATATGTACTACTATTAAATATAAGTTATACTGCAAAAAAATCAATAAAAATATATTAAAAAATAAAAATTAAAAAAATGCAAGTTGTGCAACCATAAAAATCCTAGAAGAAACCATAAGCAGCAAAATCTCAGACATTTCATAGCAATATGTTTACGGATACATTTCCTAGGGCAAAGGAAACTAAGGAGAAAATAAACAAATGGTACTACATCAAAATAAAAACCTACACAATAAAAGAAACCATCAACAAAATGAAAAGGGAACCCACTATATGGGAGAACATATTTGGCAATAATATGTCTGCTAGAGGGTTAATATCCAAAACATATAAGGAACTCATACAATTTAAACAATCCAATTAAAAAATGGACAAAGAATATAGATAATTCTTGAAAACATACAGACAGACATACAGATGGCCTAGAGACATATGAAAATATGCTCAAAGTCAATGATCATCAGAAGATGCAAATTAAGACAACAATGAGTTATCACCTCACAGTAAGAGTGGCTACCATCAACAAATCAAATGATAATGCTGGTGAAGATTTAAAGAAAAGAGAACCCTAGTACACGGCTGGTGGGAATGCAGACTGGTAGAGCCATTATAGAAAACAGTATGGAGGTTCCTAAAAAACCTGAAACACTCATCAGAAAGAATGTATGTAGAATAAAGGGAATGTATGTAGAATAAAGAATGGGAGAATAAAGGGAATATACATAATGTTTTCAACAATAAAGATTTTTAAAATTATGTTTAGAGTCATACAAGGTTAAAAGTTGTCACAGAAAAATACAGTTGAACATATGCCTATGTTCATAGCAGCACACTTTACAATAGCTAAGATCTGGGAACAGCCCAAGTGCCCATCAACAGACGAATGGATAAAAACGCTATGGTACATTTATACCATGGAAAACTCTGCAGCAGTGAAAACAGAAGGATTTCTTACCCTTTGAGACAGCATAGAGGGATCTGGAGAGTATTATGCTAAGTGAAACAAGCCAGTCTGAGAAAGACAGTATCATAAAATCTCACTCATATGTGGAATCTAATGAACAAAATAAACTGATGAACAAAACAGATTCATAAACACAGAAGCATGGAACAGATTGAAATCTGAGGAAGGTGGAGACTGGTGAGCAGGTGGGAAGAGATCAACCAAAACACTTGTATACATGTATGCATAACCCAAGGACACAGACAGTAGGGTGCTGGGGACCTGGGCGAGGGTGGGTGGAGGCTATAATGTGTGAATGGGAGAATAAAGGGAATATATATAATGTTTTCAACAATAAAGATTTTTAAAATTATGTTTAGAGTCATACAAGGTTAAAAGTTGTCACAGAAAAATACAGTTGAAAAATTTAAGACAGGTAGAGTGAAATTTTAGTTAGTGAAAGTAAAATGTACTTATTTTTTAATATTTTAAAAATACACAGTGAGGCTATGTTCATTAATTTTAGAGTGAAAGGAAGCAAGAAGGGGATGGGGGTACATCAATGTGAGAGAGAACATCAGTATGAGAGTGAAATACCAATCTGTTGCCTCCAGTATGCTCCCTGCCCAGTGCTTGAACCCATAACCTAGGTATGTGGCCTGATGGGGAACTGAACCCTCACCCTCTGGTATATGGGACGACTCTTCAACCAACCCAGGCACTTGGTCAGAGCAAATTTTGTGCTAAGGTATGAGATATGGCAAAAGCAAGGTTCAAAAATGTTCAATCAAAGCCCAGCCGGCGTGGCTCAGTGGTTAAATGCCAATCAATCAACCAGAAGGTCAAGGTTTGATTCCCAGCCAGGGCATATGCTGGGGTTGGGACCCGAACCCTAGGGTGTGGCCTGCAGGAGGCAGCCAATCAATAATTCTCTCTCATCAACTGTTGTTTTTATCTCTCTCCCCCTTCTCCCTTCCTCTCTCAAATAAAAAAAATATTTTTTTTAAAGACTAAAAAAAGCCCAACAACTGGCTACAAAGTATAGGTATTTTAAAGTTAGTTAATTATTAACTAATAATAATTAAAGTTACACTTGATTTACAATTTAAATGTGCTCTACGAATATGAACCATAGTGTTTAAAAGAGCCCGGCAGCTCAGAGTAACACTCTGCCTTACATTCCCTGATCTATCCCTGTTGCTGAAGCAGCAGGTGAAAGTGAGGTAAACCAAGAAAATAACACTGTCCTCCGAATAGAAATTTATGACTCAAGGGTTCTACCATCCCCAAGACCTCACCAGATTATTTGTCTTAATCTATCAGAGCTAATCTGATTACAACATTCCCCCTTTTTAAATCAGTTGATGAGAGGTGATCAGATTCTGAAGCCTGGAAAACATAAGCGAACAAAAGGCAAAATATGTATATATACAAGTGTGAGAATGTAAGTACATCTAAGTCATCATGGAATAACTATAGAACTCTAGTCCTGTGTGATACATCAGGAAATGATTCCTGAGATGAAGTCTGAAATGTTCAACAGAAGAGACTATGAATATGTGTCCACCATCCAGATATCATTGCTGACATATACACATACAGAACTGTTTGACTTTGAAACTGGGACTCAGAAATGTTGTACATTAAAATTGGGACTCAAACATTCCTTTAATTATTATTACACGTTTATTTCTAGTCTGCAGAGGCAAGATTTTTTAAAGAAAATAAATGGGGAAAAAATAGATACAGAGGCAAAGAAGCATTGACCAGACTGTCAAACTACAGCGGAAATGCAGAGAAGGTTGGGGATAGGGGGAGGCTGAAAGAGATTAACCGACAGACTTGTATGCATGTATATAACCATAACCAATGAATACAAGACACTGGTGGGGAGGGGCAGGTAAGGGCATGTACTGGGGGGTAGGGAGGCCAGGGGGAGGTCAATAGGGGGAAAAAGGAGACATATGTACTACTATTTTTAATACTTTAATAATAATAATAAAAATAAATTAAAAAAAAAAGAACAGACTGTGACTAGATTACATTGCATTAACCTGTAAAATATGAATCAAAGCAGTCTAATGACATTCATTAAAGACAATAGGCTGATTTTAATCCTATATAATAAAAGAGTAATATGCAAATTGACCATACCTCTGCCACGCCCATAAACCATGCCAATAAAAACCAATCAGGAGTGAATGTGCAAATAAACCCCAACCAAGATGGCTGCATCCACTGAGAGGAGGGAGGCTTGGGTTTCCCTGGCAACGGAGGAAGCCAGGCTTTCCACCTGTCCTGGCCGGCCCAGGCCTCCACTCAATGCTACAAAGGTTCAACTACAGAAGATACATAAATCTCAACAGAAATGGCAGTAGCCACGGAGCTGGAGAGAGCAGAGGCTAGGGTTATCCCCTGTGATGGAGGAAGCCAAGCTTCTGCAGCCATGGCCAGCATAGGCCTCCATTCTAGGCTACAAAGTTTCAATTATAGAAGACTAGAAGCTCAAGTGCAGGAACCTGTGCACAGATGGTGTCTCTTGGCCTGGACAGCAATTGAGGCTGATCAGGACAGCTCGGGGGAGGAATCATGAAAGTTGGCCAGCTGTGGAAAATTGGCTTTAAGAGTGCACTGCCCACCAGGAGACACACGCCTGACTACCAGAGGGCAGTTCCTGCATTAGAGCATCTGTCCCCGGTGGTCAGTGCATGTCATAGAAACTGGATGTCCAGTTGCTTAGGCTTTTCTATATATAGATATATAAATTCCAACAGAAATGGCTGCTGCCATGGAGCAAGAAGGAGGCTTGGCTCCACTCCAGGCTACAAACTTTCAATTGTAGAAGATAAATAAATCCCAGATACCAGAGCCTCCGCTAGGGTCTTTGGGGGGAACCAGGCCTGCAGGGAAGGGCAGTTAGGGGTGACCAGGCCTGCAGGGGAGGGCTGTTGGGGGCAATCAAGCCTGCAGGGGAGGGCAGTTAAGGGTGACCAGGCCAGCAGAGGAAAGAAGTTGGGGGCAAACAACCTGGCAGGGGAGCTGTAAGACATCAATCAGGCTGGCAGGGGAGTAGTTAGGGGGTGATCAGGCTGGCAGGCATAAACGATTAGGGCAATCAGGAAGGCAGGCAGTTTAGCAGTTGGGAGCCAGCAGTCCTGGATTGTGAGAGGGCAGTCAGATATCCCTCAAGGGGTCGAAAATTGGAGATGGTACAGGCTGGGCTGACAGACACTCCCACCCCGTGTACAAATTTTGTGCACCAGGCCTCTAGTATATCAACAGAACAAAAGGAAATCCCAAGAAAAGATTCAATTATATATATTTAGTATATGATAAGGAAGGATTCCAAACCAGTAGGGAAAGACTGAAACTATTTAATAATGGTATTAGAAAAACTGTTAGTAATTTGGGATAAAGTATTTCATACAAAACAAAATCTAGATGGATTACTTTTAAGAAGAACCTAAAAATTAAAATAATCTTCCTTAGCCAGTGTGACTCAGTCGATAGAGCGCTGGCCTGCAGACCAGAGTGTCCTGGGTTCAGTTCTAGTCAAGGGCACATACTTGAGTGCAGGCTCCTCCCTGGCCCGGGCCCTTTTCTTGGCACATGTAGGAAGCAACTAATCGATGTGCTTCTCTCACATCAATGTTTCTCTTTGCTTTCCTTTCCCTCTCTCTTTCACTTTTCCTAAAAACCAATGGGAAAATATCCTCAAGTGAGGATTAACAAAATAAAATAATAATAATAATAATAATAATAATAATAAATAATCTAAAAAACTGGAAGAAAATATTTTTAAAATATTTATATAAGTTCAAGGAAAGACTTTGCTAAGCATCAAAAAGTAAAAAATCAAGAGTCAGCAATGGCAGATTTAGCTTTTCAAATTTATACTTCTATATCAATTTGAAGCCATTAAAATGAATTCATTCAGAGTCTAATCACCTCAACTATTCTCTATATTATTCCCATCTCTCTATGGACTGTTTTAATAACCTTCCTGCAGTCATTCTTGACTCTGTACAGTCTATATACAATAAAGCAGCCAGACAATGTTACAGCTAGGTTCAGAACAGTCAATGACTCACTTTTCACTCAACACTCAACCTAAATAACAAAGTCCTTCCACTGGCTTACATAATCCTACATCATTGGCTCTTCACGTGGTCTCATCACCTACTGCACTCTACCCGCCCCCCAATACTTGTTTACTCTGTCTTAGCCACCTGTCCCTACATCTACTCATTTTCATATTAACCATGCTATCTAATAAAAGAGTAATATGCAAACTGACAGCACCTTCGCTATACCCACCAGCCACGTCCACCAGCCACACGCACCAGCCACACCCCCTGGCAACTCAGGAGCTAGGTGGGGCTAACCAGCGAGCAGGCAGCCTGGACCTGGGAGGCGGCCAGGGCCAGGACCAGGGGGCGGGGCCGAGATGGCCGGGGAAAGGGGGGAGCGGAGCTGAGGCAGCCAGCGCACACTGGTCAGGGAGAAGGCCTGGGCTGGGGGGATGGGGAGGTCGCAGGGCCCAGGCCCACACTAGCCAGATGCAAGCTGGCCATGGTGAAGGTGTGGGCCAGGGCAGAGCCAGCCATCAGCCCCATTTCAGGGCAATGGCTGGGTACCCACGGCCTAAAGCCTCAGCCAGGCTGGGGGTGAGTGGTCAGTAGGACATCCCCCTAAGGGCTCCCTGTATGTGTGAGGGGGCAGATTGGGCTGAGGGATCACTCACCCCCAGTGCACGAATTTTGTGCACCGGGCCCCTAGTATGCTAATAATCTTGCTAATAAAAACCTAGGTGGTCCTCACATTGTCACAAGATGGCCACGTGCACAGTGGCCACGTGCACAGGCAGAGTTCCCACAGCCCCATGCCGGCTCCAGCCTACCTGTTTGGGGCAAGCCATTGAGGAGCCCCGGATGGGTGAGCAGGGCCTACCTCTTTGAAGTGATCAATCATGGGGCTCCTGCACTGTGAGAGGGCACAGGCCAGGCTGCCCCTCCCCCGCAAGTATACAATTTTTGTGCACCGGGGCTCTAGTCTTGATAATATCTAACATTTACAAAGTAATACTTACCATGAGCCAGACATTGTTTTAATTGCTTTACATATATTTTCTCATTCAATTCCAATAGTTACTTCCTTCACGTTACCGATGATGAAATTGAGGTTAATTAATCTGTCCTTAGAGCTGTCAGTTAAGTGGTGAAGCCAGAATTCAAAATGACACGTGAAAGAAGCCTACTCAACAGCCCAGATTCTAACCTGAGTGACACTTCCCCACTCACATTCCGACCGCTTCTCTTTAACATTCTTCAGAAACAAGTATAATATAAATAGAGGGTGGGTTAAGGACTAAGATATGGAAATACCAAAGTAGTTGATATAGGGTTAGAGAGGTTGTAAAAGTTAGAGAGAACCAGGACGCTGGGAATGAAAATACTTCTTAAAGGTAAAAGTCAGCACATAATGTGTTATCATATAATACAGAATATGGCATTTAAAACTTACTTTTTCTGTAGTAACAGTCAAAGAAGGAACCAATGCAGGTGATGGTTCTGGTTGCTTCTTATGTTTTTGTTTGTGTTTGTCCTTTTCCTTATATTTCTGAAAATGAACAGAAGTAAAATTCAATTTAAATAACATGCACAAGATGAAATTATTAAAAATATTTAGTAATTTGAAATGTTAACAAATGCTTGTCAAAAACTGTAAAATCACTTCTAATGATATTATTTCATTATAAAAAAGATCAGTAGTATAATAGCATTACTATATATTAAAACTCTATATAATAACAGGCTAATGCAAATTGACTGGCGGAACGACTGGTCACTATGACACACACTGACGGCCAGGGAGCAGACGCTCTCAATGCAGGAGCTGGCCCCTGGTGGTCAGTGCGCCAGAAGCTGGGCTCACGGCTGGTGAGTGTTTCAGCAGGAGCTTTTCCCACCTCCGGGGAAGCCCTATGGATGTATGATTGCCGAATTAGACCCACTCCTTCTGGGGAACGGGCCTAAGCTGGCAGTTGGACATCCCCCGAGGTCTCATCTCCAGTGCACAAATTTCGTACTCCAGACCTCTAGTATAATACTACTAGTATAAGTTATTTAAAGTGCCTTCAGATTCCTTCTCCTTGAACAAGATAAAATATAACCAACTGAAGTCTACAATTATTTGCTACATTCATACCTGGCAAACTATTTCATTTTTTTTCCTTTATTAAAAACAAAATACTTTTGTGTATCTTTTATAAATAGATCTTTAAAATTTGCATAGCACTTTGACATTCTTTTTTGCATTAGAATAGTCAGATTCTCTATCAACATGTGTTAAATTATATGGCCCACAAACTATAAACCAGGACAAGAAATCTTCCTAGGCTTATTCAGAAAATTGATGAGTTAGTTATTGCTAACAAAAATAATTTAAAGTTATGGTTTGCTGCTTTCCCTTTAAGTCCTAACATACTCGCCTGATAGACCAGGTAGACTATAAGACCTTACATTCTGAGGTACCCCACCGAACAGCCGGTACCATCTTGGCCCAGACATGTATATAAGATTATCTTGAACCACCTAAGCAGCTGAATGTAGTCTCATTAATAAATCTAGCTGTCACCACGTGGGAAAAACATTAATTGTTCCTACAAAGCAACTAAATATTGTGGGGTGGTTTATTAAGCAACAGTGTATAAGCAAAACAATACTAGAATTCACAAATGGGTCATGGGCGTTAAAGAAAGTACTAATTAAAAGTAACACATTAGGTTTTGTTGGGCTATTTTTGTATTCACCAAATAACAAATATAATTAATACAATTTATAAATATGAGATTCAAATGATCCTAGTCTATTAAGTTATATATCAATATTTTTCTCCCATAAATGTAATAAAGGAACCTTTACTACATTTATTCATGTTCTACTTTCCATACTGGTTTTATTCTGGAAGGATACAAGAGCTGCGATAACTTAATAATGAATGACCCTAAATAACAAGGTAAATAAACTCTAAATACTTGAAAAGCACATGACAATAAAAGGCAAAGAAAGCTCGCACATATAAATGTCTGAAAATGTAATTACATGTAAATCATCATGGAATACGACAAAACTCTGGTCTGTATGATACATCAAAAAATGTACTCAGGAGAACCAAAATGGCAGCATAGGTAAAACACCTATCTTGCCGTCATACACAGCAATTTCAAAACTACAACTTAACAAAAGAAAAAAACACTATCCAGAATCACCGGAAAGCTGACTAAGTGAAAATTCCACAAATAAAAGTGAAGATAAGACACTGTGACTCCGAGGAGCGGCGGTGGACAGCGTTGAAGATACGCGCAGAGAGGTTTGGAGCGCCCAGCAGCGAATAGGGCGGGCAGCTGAAAACCGGACAGTTCTCTTGAACGAGGGAGACAAAGACGTCCCACTGGACTGATTCTCCAGCTCTGGGTGAAGTTCAGGGAACCCACTATCATACGCCGTAAAAACTGGACAGTGGGAGGGCACGCTGAAGCTCAGGTGCTACAGGGGTCTGCCAGCTTGTGGAGAAGGCGAGCTTGTGTGAAGTGCGCGTAAACTTGGGAACAGGGCAGCTGACTGACCTTGCAGAGAGCACTCGTGACTTGCTCTTTCATTCGGGAAACCATCAGACTGCACTGTTTTGCGACCCTGGGTGAGACGCTGGGTGTGCAGACTCATTTGGGGAGAGTCTGAATTCTCCATCAGCCGGTGGAGCTCAGCAGCAGCTCTCTCTCAGAGGTGCTGACGGCAATTGCCCACGGCACACAGACTCTGGGGCCGCATAGGGCGGAGCTGACTCTGTCTGCTTGGTCTGGAGACTCCGCCCTTCCAACCTGAGCACAGCTGAACTTCACAGACAATTGGCCTGGAGGTCAACCCCACCAAGTGCTAACAATGATTAACCTGAGCTTAACTTCAGCAAGACTGTGCAACCCATATCCACCTCAGGTAACTGGGGAGGCTGAGCCACTGTCCCTTGTAGGACATCTACCACACAAAGCTAATTGACCAACTCAGGGAAGCAGCCACCATGCAGAGACATGAAAAGAAATCAGATGTGAAAGAAATGGAGGGAAAAAAATGACTGGACATGGAATTTAAAACCACGGTTATAGGGCTTTTCAAGAGGCTCCAAGAAAAGGTTGAGACCTATAAGGAAATAAGCAAGACCTCCAAGGAAATGAACGAGACCCTCAAGGACATGAACGAGACATGTAAGGAAATGAACAAGACCAACGTGGAAATGAATGAGTCCTACAAGGAAATGAATGAGACATACAAGGATATGAACGAGACTCTCAAGGATATGAAAAAGGACCAACCAGAAATTAAGCATACACTGACTGAAATAAAAAATATTATACAAAGACCTAAAAGTACTTTAGAGCTCCCCAAGAACCAAGTTAAAGATTTGAAATACAAAGAGGTAAAATCCACTCAGCTGAAAAAGCAAGAAACCAAAAGAATCCAAAAAATTGAAGATAGTGTAAGGGGCCTCTGGGACAACTTCAAGCATAGCAACATCCGAATTATAGGGGTGCCAGAAAAAGAGAGAGACCAAGACAATGAAAACCTATTTGAAGAAATAGTGAACGAAAACTTCCCACACCTGGTGAAAAAATTGACTTAGGAGTCCAAGAAGAGCACCAAACCCCAATATATAGGAACCCTAAGAGGACCACACCAAGGCACAGCATAATTAAAATGCCAAGAGCAAAAGACAAAGAGAGACTATTAAAACCAGCAAGAGAAAACCAGATAGTTACCTGTAAGGGAGCACCCATATGATTGTCAGCGGGATTTCTCAACAGAAACTATGCAGGCCAGATGGGAGTGGCAAGAAATATTCAAAGTGATAAATAGCAAGTATCTACAAGCAACATTACTCTATCAAGTAAAGCTATCATTCAGAATTGAAGGTCAGATAAAGTGCTTCGCAGATAAGAAAAAGCTAAAGGAGTTCATCACCACCAAACCAGTATTATATGAAATGCTGAAACATATTCTTTAAGAAGAGGAAGAAGAAAAAGGTAAAAAGTATAATTATGAATAACAAATACACATCTATCAACAAATGAATCTGAAAATCAAGTGAATTAATAAGCTGATGAACAGGATAAACTGGTGAATGTAACAGAATCACGGACATGGAGAGGGGATGGACTGACAACTCTTGGGGAGAAAGGGGGTGTGGGAAGTGCAGCAAGAGACTGGACAGAAATCATGCAACTATGGGAGAGGACAGTGGAGGGGGGTGAGGGCGGAGGGTGGGATGGGTACCAGGTGGAGGGGAACTATAGGGGGGGAAAAAGGGAGCAATGTAATTAATATACTGAACAATGAAGATTAAAAAGTTCCTTTTAAAATGAACACTTACCCACACAAAAGAAAGAAAGAAAGAAATGTAGTCTGAGCCCAGCCAGTGTGGCTCAGCAGCTGAACCAGGAGGTCACGGTTCAATTCCTAGTCAGGGCGTATGCTCTGTTGTGGGCTTGATTCCCAATGCAGGGCACGCAGGAGGCAGCCAGGCACGATTCTCTCTCATCACTGATGTTTCTCTCTCTCCCTCTCCCTTCCACTCCGAAATCAGTATTAAAAAAAAAAAAAAAAAGGGAATTTCAGGAAAAGACTCAATTAAATATAACTAAATATTTACTATGAGACACGAAAGGATAGCAGGAAAAGACTGAATCAGCAGGGAAAGACAGAAACTATTTAATAATGGTACCAGAAAAAACTGGTTAGTAATTTGAGAAAAATTACATTATACAAAGTAAAATCAAGGATTATTTTTATTTTATTTTTTAATCTTTATTGTTCAGTTTATTAATTACATTGTTCCCCTTCCCCCCCCCCCATAGCTCCCCTCCAGCCAGTACCCACCCCACCTTCCCCCCACTGTCCTCTCCCATAGGTGAATGATTTTTGTCCAGTCTCTTGCTGCACCTCCGACACCCCTTTTCTCCCCAAGAACTGTCAGTCCATTCCCTCTCTATGCCCATGATTCTGTTATATTCACCGGTTTATCCTGTTCATCAGATTTTTAATTCACTTGATTTTTAGATTCATTTGTTGATAGATGTGTATTTATTGTTCGTAATTTTTACCTTTTTCTTCTTCCTCTTCTTAAAGAATATCATTCAGCATTCTATCTAATAAAAGAGTAATGTGCAAACTGACCATATCTTCGCTATACCCATGAGCCACACCCACCAGCCAATCAGGTGTGATATGCAAATTAACCTCCAAACAAGATGGCTGCTGCCCAAGGCCAAGGCTTTCCGGCCTTGAGCACACCGGGGCTGGGGCAGAGCCAGCAGTTGTTGGCCCCATTGCAGGGAGATTGTTGGGTACCCAAGGCCTAAAGCTTTCGGCCTTGGGCAGGCCGGGGGTGAACTGCCAGTAGGACATCCTCTGAGGGCTCCCAGTATGTGAGAGGGGGCAGGTTGGGTTTAGGGACCACCCACCGTCAGTGCACGAATTTCGTGCACTGGGCCCCTAGTTTCATATAATGTTGGTTTGGCAGTGATGAACTCCTTTAGCTTTTTCTTATCTGCAAAGCACTTTATCTGACCTTCAATTCTGAATGATAGCTTTGCTGGGTAGAGTAATCTTAGTTGTAGATTCTTGCTATTCATCACTTTGAATATTTCTTGCCACTCCCATCTGGCCTGCATCGTTTCTGTTGAGAAATCCACTGACAATCGTACGGGTGCTCCCTTATAGGTAACTAACTGTTTTTCTCTTGCTGCTTTTAATATTCTTTGTCTTTTACTCTTGGCATTTTATGATGCGCCTTGGTATGGTCCTCTTTGGATTCCTATATATTGGGGTTTGGTGCGCTTCTTGGACTTTTAAGTCAATTTCTTTCACCAGGTGGGGGAAGTTTTTGGTCACTATTTCTTCAAATAGGTTTTCATTGTCTTGGTCTCTCTCTTTTTCTGGCACCCCCATAATTCAGATGTTGGCATGTTTGAAGTTGTCCCAGAGGCCCCTTCCACTATCTTCAATTTTTTGTATTCTTTTGGCTTCTTGCTTTTCTGGCTGAGTAGATTTTGCCTCATTGTATTTCAAATCTTTGACTTGGTTCTTGCGGTCCTCTAGACTGTCTTTAGGTCTTTGTATAATATTTTTTATTTCAGTCAGTATATGCTTAATCTCTAGTTGGTCCTTTTTCATATCCTCAAGGGTCTCGTTCATTTCCTCAAAGGTCTCATTAAGTTCATCAGCCTTTTCTAGGAGCCTCTTGAAAAATATAACTGTGGTTTTGAACTCTATGTCCAGTCGTTTTTTTCCCCTCCATTTCTTTCACATCTGATTTCTTTCCATGTCTCTGCATTGTGGGTGCTTTCCTGAGTTGGTCGATTAGCTTTGTGTAGTAGATGTCCTCTAAGGGACACTGGCTCAGCCTCCCCAGTTACCTGAGGTGGATACTCTTGGTGCAGCCCTTTATGGGTTGCACAGTCTTATTGAAGTTAAGCCTAGATTACTGTTGTTAGCACTAGGAGGGTTTGACCTCCAGGCCAACTGGCTGTAAAGATCAGCAGTGCTCAGGTTGGATGGGCGGAGTCTCCGGTCTGAGCAGGCAGCCTTAATTCCCGTCAGCTCCGCCCTATGCAGCACCTGGGTCTGTGTGTCTTGTAGTAATGGCTGCATGCGCCTCTGAGAGAAAGCTGCCACCAAGCTCTACCCGCTGCCAGACAATTCAGCCTCTCCCCTAATGAGTCTGCACACCCAAAGTCTTACCCAGCGTTGTAAAACAATGCATTCCAGTGTTTTCCCGAAAGAGAGAGCAAGTCACGAGTCCTCTCTGCACGCTCACGTGCTTCTGCTATTCCCAAGTTTACACGCCCTCTCCGCAAGCTCGCAGACCTCTGCAGCGCCCGAGTTTCAGCGTGCTTCCTTACTGTCCAGTTTCACCCCGTATGAGTGTGGGTTCCCTGGACTTCGCCCGGAATTGGGGAATCAGTGCAGTGGAATGCCTTTGTCTCCCTCCCCTTTCAAGAAAACCAGCCGGGTTTGCAGCCACCTGCCCTGCTAGTGGGTGCACACAGCTTCAAACCTCTGACTCTGCGCCTATCTTCAACGCTGCCCTCCGCTGCTCCTCTGAGTCACAGTGTCCTATCTTTACTTTTATTTGTGGAATTTTCACTCAGCCAGCTTTCTGGTGATTCTTGATGACATTTGTTCTGTCGTTAAGTTGTAGTTTTGGAATGTTGTGTGGGGCAGGAAGATAGATGTTTACCTATGCCGCCATCTTGGTTCCTCCCCCCAGAAGGATTATTTTAGAAAATCAAGTAAAATTTAAAATGATCTAAGAGGTAACGAAAATACCTTAATTGTCTAACTTTTTAAAAAGGAAAGACTTTCCTATGTTTCCTAGAGTACAAAATCAGAAAGGGAAAAGGCAGGTGCGGGTATTCAGAATAAGTCACCCCAAGATGTGCCTCTGGTATGTGTACTGTTTTGAGCTAAAGGCAACTTCAGCCTCTGGCTCCAGAGAAACTTCTGCCCCTTCCTTAACTACCTAGAAGAACTTGAATTAAAAGCCTTGTCCCTAACAGAAGATTATTAGAAATAAACTCTTTTGACCTATCTAAAGAACAAGGTAAACTTCTATTTATTAACATCTGTTCTTCTTACCATCCTGCAATGATCCTTTGAAGACCCCAAGCACCTTACCTATCCCTGTTTCAAAATGTCTTATATACTCATTTTCCCTTTCTATTCATGTGGTATCTAAACTCTCACATGTATAAGTGGTTCCCATACATACATATGTATTAAACTTGATTATTTTCTCTCGCTAATGTCTCATACCTATTTAATTATTAGACTAGCTGAAAGAATCCTGTGGGCAAAAGTAAGTTTGTTCCTTTCCCACAAAGGTTTATTCAAAAAATTACGTAAATTACAGTACAATAAATGTCTAGAAAGCCTCCCAAGCATGAACAAATGACAAAAAATTGCATGGCAGAGAAACTACACCCCCAAAATCCTATCTAATAAAAGGAAACATACAAATTGACTGTACCTTTGCTACGCTTCCAGCCAATGGGAGCAATATGCAAATTAACCCCCAAGCAAGATGGCGACCGGACCCCAAGCCCATCCCTGGCAAGCCTGCAGCCCCGGGCCCAACAGTGGGTCCAGACCCCCACCGAAGCCTGGCCCTGGCAAGCTTGGGGCAGCGGCTGTGGTCCCGATCGACATAGCCCCGGGCCCAGCAGGGGGTCCGGACCCCTGCGGCCGCCAAAGCCCAGCCCTGGCAAGCCTCGGGCAGCAGCAGCAGCAGTCTGGATCACTGAAGCCCCAGGCTCAGCAGGAGGTCTGAACCTTAATTTTCACATTTGTAAAAAAAACAACAACAAAAATTTAAACAACTATTTGGTTATCCACCAGTTCCAGTCAATATTGACGTTCATGTGGTTTTTTGAATCAGAATTTCATTACATGACCTCAAAACTATATAGTGTTCATCCCTTTCTATTAAAAGAGATGCACATTACTGTGAAAGCACAAGGGAACAGTTACTCAACTAAACAATTAAGGCAATAAAAAGCAGCCAGAGGCCCCAATGGTTCAAGGCATATGCCCAAGAGGAGAGATGACACCAGGTGAAGAGATGACTCACTTAGCACAACTACTTTTTCTCTTTTTTCTTTTTTCCTATGTGCAGGCTGGCTTCCTAGCTACTTGATCTTTGTTGTTGTTTATTTGCTTTAAATAACAGTAGCAACGACATATAGAGAAACAATTAAAAACACAGTCTTAAATTATTTATCTGGTAATGTTATAAAATAGAAAATAGGTCATAACACCTAGGAGAGTAAACTGCTTATTCCAAGGTAAATTGATTTCTGAAATAGGCCAAGTTACAGGGGAATCGATGTTGCACAGGAGCAAAAGCAATGAGACAAAAACTGAGTTTCAATCCTAGGTAGACTACTTTCCTTGCAGAGTTACTGAAGCCCCTCTAAACCTCTGATTCCAAATCTGTAAACAGCCAACATGCCACCGCTACTGGAGAGATCCTGTGAAGATGAAATAAGGTGATGTGTGCAACATCACCAGGCCAGTCCCGGTGCTTACAAATCAGTGCTTAGTAACTGGATCTTCATGCCCAGGCTCACCTGTCTCTCAAATTAGCTACATTAAATGAAGACCTGGCATCAAGTTGTGTTTATTTGGGTGCCAGAAGGAACAGAGGAGTGACACGGAAGGCAGGTATTAATAGAAATCTATACTAATAAAATAATAATACACTAATTGGACCAGGAGACCTTCCAGGTAAAGCCAGGGTGACAGGGCTGAGGCAGAGGCTGTTAGGGGCAATCAGGCTGGCAGGGGCAGGCAGTTGAGGACAAGCAGGCCAGTGGCGGGTGGGGGGGGGTAGTTGGGGGTGATCAGGCTGGTGTGGGGCAGGAGGGCATGCGGCAGTTAGAGGTGATCTGACTGGAAGAGGAAGCAGTTGGGGTGATCAGGCTGGCAGGCAGAGTGGTTAGGGGCAATCAGGCTGGCAGGCAGAGTGGTTAGGGGCAATCAGGCTGGCAGGCAAGTTGTTAGGAGCCAGCAGTCCTGGATTGTGAGAGGGATGTCCAACTGCCAGTTCAGGCCTGATCCCTGTGGGCCGAAACTAGCAGTCGGACATCCCCCAAGGGGTCGCAGATTGGAGAGGGTGCAGGTCGGGCTGAAGGATACCCCCTGTGCCCCGTGCATAACATGAATAAGATAATCATCTCAATCTAGGAGTAAATATAACTTGGCATAAAGATATTTCTCAAAACTGGCCAGGTGAAATGAACTTAAGTTTAATTATTCAAACTTAAGCTCAAATAAAGCTCCAAAAAGAGATGATAAACAAAGAAAGGTTGAAATAACAAAAACAAAAAATACCCTGGGACATGCAGAACCAAAGTAATTTAAAAGCAAAATCAGAAACATCAAGGAAAAGAATATATACTGCTGAAAAAAACAGCAGACATTAAAACAGTTAGAGAGGAACTACAGAAAAACAAAGACAGGCCTGGCCAGTGGCTAAATGGGTGAGAGCATCATCCTGTACACCAAAAAGGATATGAGTTCAATTCCTTGACAGGACACACCTAGGTTGTGGGATTGATCCCTACTCAGGGCACGTATGGAAGGCAACTAATCAATGTTTCTCTTTCACATCAATGTTTCTCTCTTTTTCTCTCTCTTTCTGAATCAACAAAAACATATCTACTGCAGGTGAGGATTTTTTCAAAAGGAGTAAAAAAAACAAAACAAAGATAATCAAACATAAGGAAAATTTGTGCCCCTACAGTAGCAAATTTAATAAATGGGGAACTAAAGATGTATTCAAACTTTTGTAAAAGGCCACAAAACAAAAATAGAAAAAAATGCATTCTGAAAATTTATTATAAATTTTTAACAGTGAGAATTATTAGAGTTAAACTTGATAGAATACAAAAGGGAAAAAGTATGTGTAAGGGAGGAAGGAAGAGAGATTGGCTTTAGTCCTCTCCCTAGCAATATTCCAGCCCCACTTTAAATTCATAGGAGGAAATAAATGTAACCCAATGATATTATATACAGCAAAACATAATCTGAAAATTAAAGCAAGAAGGAATCACTTTCCATTATGAAAAAACTCAGACAATACTGCTAATATCTTATTCTTTAAAAAAAAATTGCTTGACAATAAAACTGAGCCAATTTAAGAGATGATATAAAGAACTTAGAGAAGATGTGGTTAAAAAAAAAAAAAAACTGGTAGTGACAGTGACCACCTAACAATTTTAAATTAAATACAGAACAAATGCCTAATTAATTCTGAGGATTATATTTATACAATACAATGTCAAAAATCTGAAAATATAAAGTAAATGTCTTTTAAAAACAAACAAATTGGATGGCAGAAAACCAGAAGAGCATGAGGATACTATTAGTCTTTCATAGCAGGAGATCAATACTGATTTTGAAGCATGTAGTTAAAACGAAACATAATTTTGCCACCAAACAGTAATTACACACAAATCCCTTCATGTAGACAACGTCCCTGGGTTTCTTTCTTTAGCTAATTACCTTCAATATCCTCATAAAAGTAGCCCCATACTCCAGCTCAGAGGTGAACATCAGTGTATCTAAGTTGAATTAGCTATTGTTAAATTAACCAATATTAGAAAACTCTCGCCTCTGGACGTTTTTAAAAATACATTTTATTTATTTTTTACAGAGAGGAAGGGAGAGGCATAGAGAGTTAGAAACAGCAATGAGAGAAAAACATCAATCAGCTGCCCCCTGCACACTCCCTTTGGAGATGTGCCTATAACCAAATTACATGCCCTTGACCGGAATCGAACCCGAGACCCTTGAGTTCCCAGGCTGACTCTCTATCCACTGAGCAAAACCGATTAGGATACCTCTGAACTTATTCAAAAGATTATAAATTGCCTATTCCTTTAACAATATTCTGTTGTAGCCAAGAAGATTTAAACTGGAAAGACAGTCTTACCTCTCAATGTGTCTTTTTTTTAATACATTTTATTGATTTTTTACAGAGTGGAAGGGAGAAGGATAGACAGTTTGAAACATTGATGAGAGAGAAAAATCGATCAGCTGCCACCTGCCACCTCCTCCTGGGGATGTGCCTGCAACCAAGGTAAATGCCCCTGACGAGAAATCGAACCTGGGACTCTTTAGTCCGCAGGCCGACGCTCTATGCGCTGAGCCAAAACAGGTCCTCTCAATGTTTTTTGTTTGTTTTTTTGTAGCCTCTATTATCCAATTTAAAGATATATATATATTTAAGGAAATATCTCTTTTGGTAAGAAAATTTTAATTGAAGCTCAACAATGCTATTTTACTTCATTTTTTTTTCTTCTATATATCCAAGTAAATCTGATCTTGATATTTTAAATTTTTATAGCATTACATGATTTTAACGAAATAATTTTTATCTATTGAACCATCTTTTTCATCTCTGTATAGGAAAAGCATTTGGAAGTTTTACTTAGTAGTAATGGCTATTTCTACATGGTAGATTCTGGAATGCATTTTTTTTTAATTAACTTGCATTTAAAAAAATGTTCTACCTTTTTAAAAATTTTTATAATTACCTGTAGCTTAAGAACAGACTAAAATGAAGTAGGAAACCCTTTTACTTTTCTTTTTTTTAAAAATATATTTATTTCAGAGAGGAAAGGAGAGGAAGAAAAAGAAAAAAAAATCAATGATAAAAATCATCGATCGGCTGCCTCCTGCACACCCCCTACTAGGGATCAAGCCTGAAACCCAGGTATATGTCTTGATCAGGAATTGAACTGTAACCTCCTGGGTCCTGGGTTGATGCTCAACCACTGAGCAGCGCCAGGTAGGCCCATTTTTTTCTTACTCAAAATATAACTAGATATTTCCCAGATTCACAGTTAAGATGTGGCTATTTAATTGGATTATGGCCAAAAGCAATCTGACAGAAAAATAACCTGTGTCACTTCTAGGCCTGGTTCTTAATAGCCTCAACTATTTGGTGTCCATTCTCCTTCCTCTTCCAGGGATTAATACAAATAAGCATAGCAACCATAGAAGCAACACTGACAAGAAGGCTGAGCCACAAGATGAAAAGAACCTGAGTTTCTGAAAAAAACTGGCTGCCAATCGAGCACACCTGTTCTGCAAAGGCCATAACGAGACAAAGAAGGACCTAGCAATTCTACCTCTAGGAATTTATCGCAATAAACCCAAAACAACAACTTGCAAATACATATACATGCATATGCACGCTGCAGCCAAAACATAGAAGCAACCTAAGTGTCCACCAAAATACGAATAAATAAATAAGCGGTGCATATTCACAATGGAATATGACTCAGCCATAAAAAAAAAAAAGAATTAAATCTTGACGTCTGCAACAACTTGGACTTAGAGGGCATTGTGCTGAATCAAAATAAGTTAGAGAAAGACAAAAAGACAAATGACGTATGAATTCACTTATATGTGGAATCTAAAAAAATAAATGAACAAGCAGAACAGAAACAGACTCATAGATACAAAGAACATTGTTACCGTTGCCAGATGGGAGGAGGGGTTGAGGAGATGGAAAAGGTGAAGGGATTAAGAGGTACAAATTGAAACTAACAAAATAGAAACAGACTCATAGACACGGGAGAGAGGGGGTACAAATCGGTAGTTACAGAATACTCATGGACATGTAAAGTACAGCATAAGGAATATAATCAACAACACTATAGTAACTATGTATGATGTCAGACCAATACTAGATTTATTGGGGTGATGACTTCATAAGCTATATAACTGTCTCATCACCGGGTTGTATACCTGAAACTAATATAATATTGTATGTCAACTGTAATTGGGGAAAAAATGTTTTTTAAAGAAAAGATATCCTATGTTGTTTATTGCCTTATGGCAGGCAAGTGATTTAGCAGGGCAAAGCAAAACAATAAAATGACAATTATAAGTAAACTGCAAAAATTGGGGAGAAAAAACATTTTTTTGATAATATGGAAATGATCAAAATCAGTTCCCAAAACAATCACTAAAAAGAGACCTAATTAGCCGAGACCGGTTTGGCTCAGTGGATAGAGCGTCGGACTGCGGACTGAAGGGTCCCGGGTTCGATTCCGGCAAGGGCATGTACCTTGGCTGCGGGCACATCCCCAGTAGGGGGCGTGCAAGAGGCAGCTCATCGATGTTTCTGACTTTCTATCCCTCTCCCTTCCACTCTGTAAAAAATCAATAAAATATATTTTTTTAAAAAAAGAGACCTAATTGTGAATAAAAATAAATAAACACTGTATCAAACCACACATAATTTAAGAACTGTTATGTATTAGGACACAATTCTGTATGTCTACTATTTCCGCATGTCTTTTGAGTGAGGCAATGACTTGCTCTTTTTTCTGGACTGTCAAATCATCTGTGCAAAGAGCAGAGTAGCCACACTTACTGCCCATTAAAGAGGTTCTGAAATAAGGTCATTAGAACCTTTATCTAGGGTAAAACTGCTGTTCTGAAACTTTGGCTGCTTTTTACCCCTGCTTGCTTAAAACAAAAGAATAATTGCTTTAGTTTCCAGCTTGAGACCTTGAAGGCTGTAGGGAAAAAAAAAAACCTTTGAAGACTAGAATCAGAGGAGTAACCGTTCAGCGCCAGTTGTTGAGCTACACCACCTGTTTTTGCAAGATAGGACCACTTTCCCACGTCTAGCAGAATGTATAATTAGAAGATAAGGAGCAAGCAACAGGGTCATTCAGACTCTATTGGCACCCATTCCCCAAATGCGGCCTTGGAGGCTGTTCGCCAAATGTAGGGCAATAACAATTATGGTTCAGACCCCTTTAAAAGGACTGCCTGCACCCAGGGTGGCATGGCTGTGGGTGTTATGTTTCCTCGTGGTGCCCCTGTGACTGTCCTGGCCAGTTTTCAATAAATCCTTGCCTGCTTATTAACAACTTAACCGCCTCCGTGGGCATTTGCAACTGGTCGTGGAAGTCACCCCACAACAGTTCAAATGCATTAAGCTCAGGGTTACTCTACTGCAATACAACAGACTCAATAAGCAGACATCATCTGATCCTCTCTGCATTACCCTATAGAAACTGGGTCTTAGGGAACACAGAATTCTGTCTGCTAACTACCCACATACATATGGTAAAATCATGTGTATATGATTTTTATAGTTCTTAACAATCTGATGATGAGAATGTGATGCAGTTAGTGGCATGGCTTTCTGAAAAAGAAAAGATGAGGGTCTCACAGGTCAATTAATGGGATTTCAGGGACTTCTATAGGAATGGATAAAAACATAGGAGCATATTTTATGGTCAATCAGGCAGTAAATGGTCCTCTATCTTACTGCCTCACAATGAAGAGGAATTGAGGAGGTGGTAGCAGGCTAAGTACAGCAGGTCCTTGAATAATATGGTTTTAGTTCAACAGATTTCATTATGGCATTGATGAGATACCATAGAACTTCACTCTTTTTTGTATCAAATTAGCCTGTGGTACAACTGGTTTCATTACACGTCATTTCACTTTAAGTCACAAAACCTACTGTAAACATTAAGTAAGGTCTTATTGTACATTCAAAGAGATTTGTCCAAATGATGTTCTGGTGGTTGCTAAACCTACTCCAGGTAGGACTTTCCTACCATTATGGCAGTTCCACACACCAAAACAATAACTAGTACTAGGATTCATCCTTAGTGAACAACCCTTTTCAGAAAGGTTACAGAGATATTCATCTATACTAAACACGAAAGAGGGAGATACTGGCAAGCAATCACTGTGAACACAAATCAGGCAAATCATAAGAACTCTGATTGGTTCGCCTGGGAGATGAGGAGGTGGGACACAGCATGTGAAGGAAGAATGGCGATAGCTGGGATGTCTTACAGCTCAATACCTGCAGTCTACCCTGCCAACTTTAAACATTTGATTACAGTAAAAGATCTCAGTAAAAGTTTTTTTATAGGGGGTCCTGGTTGTTATAGGCTGCTTTAGTCCTATTAGGCAGATTTCCCAAGGACAGACCCTCTCTCATGGGAAATTATAGTTGAGACTTTGGGATTTAGGCTCCTAGTGCCCAGACTGGTTTACAATATTAACAGAGCATTTACGGAACTAAGATGGCGGCAAAGGTAAAACACCTATCTTGCCGTCATAATCAGCAATTTTAATACTACAACTTAACGAAAGAACAAGCACCTTCCAGAATCACCAGAAAGCCCGCCGAGTGAAAATTCCACAAATAAAAGTGAAAATAAGACACTGTGACTCGGAGGAGCGGTGGCGAACAGCGTTGAAAGATTCACGCGGAGAGAGGTTTGGAGTGCGCGCCGCGGAGAGGGTGGGCGGCTGAAAACCGGCCAGTTTTCTCGATCAGGGAGACAAAGGCATCCCACTGGACTGATTCTCCAGCTCTGGGCGAAGTCCAGAGAACCCACTATCACACGGGGTGAAAACTGGACAGTGGGAGGGCACGCCCAAGCTCGGGTGCTGCAGGGGTCTCCCGGCTTGTGGAGAAGGCAGCTTGCCCGGGAACAGCTCAGCTGCCTGACGGCGCAGAGAGCACTCCGCGACTTGTCTCTCATTCAGAAAACCGTCAGACTGCTTTGTTTTATGACCCTGGGTGAGACATTGCGCATGCAGACTCATTTTGGGAAAGTCTGAATTACCTGGCAGCCAGTGGAGCTCGGCAGTGGCTCTCTCTCAGAGGTGCTGGCAGCCATTGCCCCCTGCACAGAGTCCCCAGGGCTGCATAGGGCGGAGCTAACGCTGTCTGCTTGGCCCGGAGACTCCGCCCACCCAACTTGAGCACAGCTGAGCTTCACAGACAATAGGCCTGGAGGTCAACTCTCCAAGTGCCAGCAACGATTAACTGAGCTTAACTTCAGCAAAACTGTGCAACCTATATCCACCTCAGGTAACTGGGGAGGCTGAGCCACTATCCCTAGTAGGAAGTCTACCACACAAAGCTAATTGACCAACTCAGGGAAGCAGCCATCATGCAGTGACATGGAAAGAAATCAGATGTGAAAGAAATGGAGGAAAAAAAACGACTGGACATGGAATTCAAAACCACGATTATAGGGTTTTTCAAGAGGCTCCAACAAAAGATCGAGGCCTATAAGAAAATAAGCAAGACCACAAAGGAAATGAATGAGTCCTACAAGAAAATGAACAAGACCCTCAAGGATATAAACGAGAGCTGCAAAGAAATGATCAAGACCAATGTGGAAATGAATGAGTCCTACAAGGAAATGAAAGAGACCCTCAAGGATATGAAAAAGGACCAACCAGAAATTAAGCATACACTGACTGAAACAAAAAATATTATACAAAGACCTAAAAGTGCTCTGGAGCACCCCAAGAACCAAGTTCAAGATTTGAAATACAAAGAGGTAAAATCCACTCAGCTGAAAAAGCAAGAAACCAAAAGAATCCAAAAAATTGAAGATAGTGTAAGGGGCCTCTGGGACAACCTCAAGCATACCAACATCCGAATTATAGGGGTGCCAGAAAAAGCGAGAGGCCAAGACAATGAAAACCTATTTGAAGAAATAGTGACTGAAAACTTCCCACACCTGGTGAAAGAAATTGACTTAGGACTCCAAGAAGTGCACCAAACCCCAATATATAAGAACCCTAAGAGGACCACACCAAGGCACAGCATAATTAAAATGCCAAGAGCAAAAGACAAAGAGAGGATATTAAAAGCAGCAAGAGAGAAACAGTTGGTTACCTATAAGGGAGCACCCATACGATTGTCAGCGGATTTCTCAACAGAAACGATGCAGGCCAGACGCGAGTGGCAAGAAATATTCAAAGTGATGAACAGCAAGAATCTACAACCAAGATTACTCTATTCAGCAAAGCTATCATTCAGAATTGAAGGTCAGATAAAGTGCTTCGCAGATAAGAAAAAGCTAAAGGAGTTCATCACCACCAAACCAACATTATATGAAATGCTGAAAGATATTCTTTAAGAAGAGGAAGAAGAAAAAGGTAAAGATGAAAATTATGAACAACAAATACACATCTATCAACAAATGAACATAAAAATCAAGTGACTTGATAGGCTGTTGAACAGGATAGACTGGTGAATATAACAGAGACATGGACATAGAGAGGGAATGGACTGACAATTCTTGGGGAAAAAAGGGTTGTGGGAAGTGCAGCAAGAGACTGGACAAAAATCTTGCAACAATGGGAGAGGACAGTGGGGAGGGGGAGGTGAGGGTGGAGGGTGGGATAGGTACAGGGTGGAGGGGAGCTATAGGGGGATAAAAAGGGGAAACAATGTAATTAATAAACTGAACAATAAAGATAAAAAAAAAAAACAGAGCATTTACAGTGTGATAAAGGTGACCCACTGCCAAATGAAAAAATCTAGGTTAATGCTTACGATTGGCACTACCACCCTGAAAAATTCTCCCAGGCCTTACAGAACTAGGCACCTTATAAAACTAGATGAAAACATGAGAAATTATATTAGTAATAGTACTGCAGATTAAGGAGAGCATCTAAAACAGGTCCCTGCCATGTGAGCCAAGATTCAGTCAACCAAAATGTACAAACTGGCTGATCAGTCAAGGGATTCACAGGGCTGAAATAACTGGTTTCACCCTTGAGTATTGTGAGTGCTAAAAACAAGGAAATTTTATTTGGCTGACCCACAAGCAGCCATCATGCCCTTCCAAATTCAAAGTAAATACAAGGCATATTTAATGGTGTAGAGCCACTCTGTACCCCCAAGATCTCTTACTCTTTTTGTTTTTTTAATATATTTTATTGATTTTTCACAGAGAGGAAGGGAGAGGGACAGAAAGTCAGAAACCTCGATGGGAGAGAAACATCGATCAGCTTCCTCCTGCACACCTCCAACTGGGGATGTGCCCGCAGCCAAGGCACATGCCCCTGACCAGAATCGAACCTGGGACCCTTCAGTCCGCAGGCCGATGCTCTATCCACTAAGCCAAACCGGTTCGGCCCAAGATCTCTTACTCTTTATCAACCTCCTCACCGTTTAAGACAACCTCTGTTGCTTTAAGAAGAAAAGTGAATGGAGATGGGGACTAGGTTTCCCTATTCCCAGGGAGGAATCAATCAATGGCCATATGCACTCACCCAAGTATGCTGGGGAATTTGGAGAAAGGAGACACAAAATTTTTAAAGTTCTGTCACACAAATACCTAGGATCACTATGCTCCTTGGACCCATGGAAGAAAAAGACATCAGGATGCAGAGCAGAGATTCAAGTGGGATAAGGAGGCTAACATGACTTTTAGGCCAGGCCTTTCAGCAACTAGCTGTACTTTTTTTGTTACTATTTATACGTATCAGGAAGAGCAAGAATTCATATGTCAGGAGTCACCAAGCTACAGCACCCAAACTAGCAGTGATTTTTGCATCTTTTAGAGAGTTGTTTTAAAAAACGGAAGAATAGCCCTAACTGGTTTGGCTCAGTGGATAAGAGCGTTGGCCTGTGGACTGAAGGGTCCCAGGTTCGATTCCAGAAAAGGGCATGTACCTTGGTTGCGGACATATTCCCAGAAGGGGGTGTGCAGGAGGCAGCTGATCAATGTTTTTTCTCTCTAATCGTTGTTTCTAACTCTCTATCCCTCTCCCTTCCTCTCTGTAAAATATCAATAAAATATATTGAAAAAAAGAGAAGAATACATGACAGAGATTGTATTATATCCATAAAGTCTGAAATAATTATCTGATTCTTTACAGATAATTAGGGTTGTAAACCCTTGTGTTGTATACTTATCATTACCCATCCTGTGGGTGCCAAAGGGTATTCTCCCAATCAGAAGATGCTAATGAAACAAAGAAATTGCTCCCTAAATCACTTCCCTTTCCTTGGAGGTTCAATAGAAACAGAACAGAATTTCAGGAGGACAAAGGAAAACCACAACCTTGATTAAGAACCTACTAGTAAAGTACCAGGGATAGTAAGAAATGTAATATCTCAAAAGCCCTGCTAGGCCAGTGGCAAAAGGTTAATGGAAGCTGGAGGCATATCATGAATTATTATTAACTGAATTTAGTCATTGCTGTTATAGGCACTGCTATTACAGACTAAATCCATTACATAGAGTGATGGTACTTGGTTGTCTTAGACCCTGCTAATAACTTCTTTGCCATTCCACTCATACTCCGGGATCAAGATCAGTTCATACGCATGTTGTAAGGCTGCCAATGGAAGTTTGTAGTGCTTCACCAGGAAAACCTAAATTTCCTTGCCATTTGTCACCAACAGGCATATCAAGATTTAGTGCAAGTATCTCTATCTGATTTCCAAAGCTTTCACTATTGGTTGGTAAATCAATAGCATGAATCTCAAGGGCTCTTACACTGATGTTATCACACCTCTCCCAGCAGGGCTACTAAAAAATCCCAATAAAATTCAGAGACCTGCTCAGCAAGCAAAGTTTCTGAGAACTATGTGAGTAGATTTCCAATGTCTCTTCAGACTCGCAACATTAAAAAAAAAAAAAAAAAGACTGAGCATCTTGTTGAACCTTTTAGGCAATTAGAGGCTGTATGTGAGTCACTTTGATGTTTTACTTGGACTTTTTATCAGCAAATTAATAATAGCTGATTATTAATGTTCATTGTAACTTCTCTCTGCCTGACTGATAAGTATATCCATTGTCAATATTTAATTCTAAAGCTTTTTCTTCCTTTAGGGATAAAAGTCAATCAGATATTATCCCTTTTCAAAATTGCAGCAAAGTCCTTTTACTTCCGTTAGCATCTCATGCTCCAGTTTCATATTCCACCTATAGGTGTATGTAACTATTACATTGTGTTCAATGCAATAAAAATTTTTCCCAAATGAGTGCTCAAAAGTTGTTAATAATACTACCTTTATTCCATTATCCCCACACTTAAAACTCTGGGATTGTAAAATTAAAAAAGTAAGCACTTCACAAGGTTTCACTATATTCAAGAAACCATATTAGAGTGACTCTAAAGAATCAGATGGATTTAATTGACATTTACACAACATTTCACCCCAAAGTTACAGAATATACATTCTTCTATAGTACACATGGGTCATTCACAAACATAGACCACATTTAAGACACAATACAGTCTCTACAAATTCAAGAAGACTGAATTCATATCAAGCACCTTCTCAGATCACAGTGGAATGAAATTAGAAATCAACTATAGTAATAACACCCAAGAACATTCAGACACAGGCAAGCTAAATAGCATGTTATTAAATAATGAATGGGTTACCAACGAGATCAAGAAAAAAATCAAAAACTTCCTGGAAACAAATGAAAATGAATACACAACAATCCAAAATCTCAGGGACAAAGCAAAAGCAGTTCTGAGAGGGAAGTTCATAGCACTACAGGCATACCGCAAAATCAACAAAAACAGCAAAACAGCAATAAACAATTTAACCCTAATATTTAAAGAACTAGAAAAAGAAGAACAAGAAAAACCCAGAGTAAGTAGAAGAGGGGAAATGATAAAGATTAGAGCAGAAATAAATGACGTAGACACTAAAAAAAAAAAAAAAAAAAACTTAATGAAACCAAGAGCTGGTTCTTTGAAAGGATAAACAAGATTGAAGAACAGTTAGCCAAGACTCATCAAGAAATAGAGAGAAGACTCAAATAAATAAAAATTAAAAATGAAAGTAGAGAAGTGACCACTGACACCACAGAAACATAAAGAATTGTAAGAAAATACTATGGAAAAAGGAACCAAGATGGCAGCATAGGTTAACACCTGTACTGCTGCCTCGAATAACAATTTCAAAATTACAACTAAAAGACAAAATGGACATCATCCAGAACCACAGGAAAGCTGGCTGAGTGGGAATTTAACAACTAGAAGGAAAGAGAAAAGGACACTGAGACTCAGAGGAGGGGCAGAGGACAGAGGTGTGAAGACTCGGGAGACCCGGAGACACCCACTATACGTGGCTTGTTTTCTTGAACGGGGAGGGAGACAAAGGCTCCCCACTGACTGATACGGGGTGAAACTGGACTGTCAGGAGGAAGCACACTGAGACTCAGAGGAGCTGCGGAGCCGCGTGAGCTTGCGGAGAGGGCAGGCAGCAGAGCCAGTGGCTGGCTCTCTTGTTCGGGAGGTAAACAAAACCTCCCAACTGCACTGTATTCCAGTTTCGGGTGAGAATTTGGATATCCAGACTCATTCAGGGAGAAACTGGACTGTCTGGCAGTGGGCAAAACTCGAGGGCTGCTTGCTCTCAGAGGTGCGTGCAGCCACTGCCACAGAACACTGAGACCCAGGGGCTTCTTAGGGCGGGGCTGATGGGAAACCAAGGCTGCTCAGCCCTGAGACCTCGCCCCATCCAAGCTGAGCACAGAAGCTCTCCCAGCATAGACACAGCTAATCCTCGTGAATTCTCGTGATCTGTCCACAATGTGTTAGAAAAACCAAAGCAGCAATCAGAAAGTATGCATCCCTATGTTCATAGCAGCACACTTTATAACAGCTAAGATCTGAAAATAGCCCAAGTGCCCATCAGTAGATGAATGGATAAAAAGGTTGTGGTACATCTACACAGTGAAATACTACACAGCAGTAAAAACAGAAGGATCTCTTATACCTTTGAGACAGTATGGAGAGACCTGGAGAGTATTATCCTAAGTGAAACAAGCCAGTCAGAAAAAGACAAGTATCAAAAGATCTCACTCGCCGAGACCGGTTTGGCTCAGTGGATAGAGCATTGGACTGCAGACTGAAGGGTCCGGGGTTCGATTCCAGCAAGGGCATGTACCTTGGCTGCGGGCACATACCCAGTAGGGGGCGTGCAAGAGGCGGCTGATCGATGTCTCTCTCTCATTGATGTTTCTGACTTTCTATCCCTCTCCCTTCCTCTCTATGAAAAATCAATAAAATATATTTAAAAAAAAAAAAAAGATCTCACTCACATGTGAAATCTAATGAACAAAATAAACTGATGAATTGAATGGATCCAAAGACATGGAAGCATGGAATAGAGTGCAGAATCTTGGAAGGAAGGCAGGGTAGGGTGGGTTGGAAGTAATCAACCAAAGACCTTATAATACATGTATGCATAACCCATGGATGCTGACAGTTGGGGTGGAGAAGGCTGAGGGCAGGGGGTGGGAATGTGCTGGAGGGGATCAATGGTGAGGAGAGGAAATATATGTAATACTTTCAATAAAGACTTTTTTTAAAAAGAAGAAAAGAAACTATATTAGGCATCATGAGAAGAACTATAAAGTACAAAAGATAGGGATAAGCTTTGAGACACAATAGAGCCTGGTAATAAGATATAAACTGATGTCAACTTGTAACATAAAAAAAAAAAAGTAATGTAAAAGATAGCCAAAGCAAGAGATACAATGTGATTCATACAAGACAAAGGAAACTTACCTTTATTACAAAGCCAAAACTAAATGCTGAATTTGAACGGAGATTAAAGAAAAGAAAAAAACTAAGACTAAATATGATCACTATTTGACAGATTAGAGCAGTGGTTCTCAACCTTACTAATGCCACGACCCTTTAATACAGTTCCTCATATTGTAGTGACCCCAACCATAAAATTATTTTTGTTGCTACTTCATAACTGTAATTTTGCTCTGTTATACATCATAATGTAATTATTTGTGTTTTCCAATGGGGTCGCCTAAGACCATCGGAAAACACAGATATTTACATTACGATTCATTAATAGTAGCAAAATTACAGTTATAAAGTAGCAACAAAAATAATATTATGGTTGGGGGTCACCACAACATGAAGAACTTTATTAAAGGGATGCGGCATTAGAAAGGTTGAAAACCACTGGATTAGAGCAAACAGAGTAATGTTTTAAAAAGAAAAAACCCCAAAGCTTATTTAGAGGCTAAGGGTAGAATACGATTCAAATGTTTTATCTAATCAAGTGTCAATTCTATAAGATTAGACTCAATTACCACTTAAGAGAAATATAAAAAATTGTTTTACTGAATAAAAAAATTATATGTAATATGTAAATACCTCAGCCCAAGCAAAGTCTCAGGACTTAAGTCTATCTGACAACTCTTCTGATTACCATCTTTATTACTGACATAACCTCACTTTACAAGCTTTTAAAATATGAATAATTTCATGTATTTGGATCAATTATACATCTAGTCTGAACCATCTCAAACTCTAGACTCATAGTTCTGCCCTTAAATGTTTTCCATTTTACCATACCTTAAATTTTAATGTGACTAAAATCAAACTCATCAGTTCCCCCTTTTTATGATACTCACAAACAAGCTTTTTCTAAAGTCCCTACTTGTACTTATGGACCATGTCCCCAGTTAAGACAGCCTATAACCATCCATCACCTACAATACACCTTTTCCCTTGTCCTGCCACTCCCAATTAGATCCCATATAGATTTTATTCCTTCGGCTTCTTAAATATTATTCCCCCATTATCTGTCCATTCCTATAGTCATTAAGCCCTGTTTAGTCTTCTTTATTTTTAATGTGATTCAGGCTAACATACTTAAGGAACATAGTATAGGGTCAAGAGCATAGACTTGGGAGCCAGAATACAGGGATTGACATTCATCTCTATTTTACTAACTATATTAATTGTTCAAGCTGTTAAACTTGTATGCCATAATTTTCACATCTGTAAAAAAGAAAAATATTAGTACCTATCACAAAAGCTTGTTGTTGGGAATTATACAAATTATCCTATATAATAAAAGGTTAATACACAAATTGTCCCCTCAGGAGTTCGACCAACTGGGAATTTGACTGCTCGCTATGATGTGCACTGACCACCAGAGAGCAGCGCGGAACAAAGGAAGGCCCCAGCTGGTGGCTGAGGGAAGGAAGGCCCCAGCCAGAAACCAGCAGCTGGGGAAAGGAAGGCCCTGGCCAGCAGCTGAAAGGCCCCAATTGACCCTGATTGCTGGCCAGGCCTAGGGACCCTACCCATGCACAAATTTCATGCATTGGGCCTCTAGTTATATTTAAAGTACTTGGCACACTGTCTAACATGTAGTAAATACTACACACATTAGATATTGTTGCTTTGTTGTCATTGTAGTCATCATCCTTCTACAAACTGTCCCATTTCAATCACTCATTAAGTAAAAATATTATTTATCGGGCACATAAGCACAAAGGTAAATAAAATTTATAAAGGCAAATAAGACTTAAGAAGAAATTCCATTGTTTTAATGAGGAAAATATATAAAACTTAGAAAAATGCTATAAATAAAATTATCAGTCATCACAGTGGTTCCCAAATTCTGTCACCTCATACAACACTGGGTGAATAATCTTCGTCATAACATTATTAAATACAAACTCCCTTATTGGAATTTCCATAAATGGCTGCAACCTGTATTCACCTTTATCATTCCTATTACTTTAGACCATATCCTTTCAACAAACTGGACCTTCTCTATATTTAAAACTCTGAACTTTCTAATTTTTTTTGTACTTGAATATAGTGTTCTTGTCATTGAGAACACTGTACCTACCTGCATATCTCCTTAAGAAAAACCACGTCTTTCATTTAGCATTTCCTATTGTCTCACAGGAAGCGTCTGCTAAATTTCCACAAGCACTTTACTTTCCTCTGACTGTCCCTAACTCACTCTGGCTTACCTGTATATTTATTTTACTCAGAAACCACTACAACCCTACACTTTTTAAAAACTCAACTGTGGTTACATGTGACAATTAAGACTAAAAGGTAATCCCCTTTCTAAGTAGATTGTGCTAATAATTGTGCTAGTAATTAAAACTAAACTATTAATACATCCATAATTATTTATCATAAAATTTTATCAAGTCTACTACTTCCTGAATGACAGTATAAATTTTTTTAAATATATTTTTATTGATTTCAGAGAGGAAGGGAGAGGGGAGAGAGAGATAGAAACACCACTGATGAGAATCACTGACTGGCTGCCTCCTGTATGCCCCTTCCTGGGGATCAAGACCCCAACGCTGGCATGTGCTCTTGACTAGAGTCAACCTGGGACCCTTTACTTCGCAGGCTGACACTCTATCCACTGAGCCAAACCAGCCAGGGATTAGTATAAATTCTCTATTTATTACTGACTAACATAACTTTTTAGTGCCCATATTTGAGAGTAATGCACTTAATGATGAAACAAATAGTTACACAAAATACAAAATTAAATAAAAATCCTTCTAACTCAAAAACAAGTAATCTAATGTTTATCCAGAAAACCTTAAATATGAACAGACTATCGCCATACTGTTCAATATACTTGCCACATGTGTCTATTTACATTTAAATTAATTAAAATTAAATATTCAATAATGGGATAAATTTAAAGTACTCAATAGGCACGTGTGGCTAGTGGCTACTGTATTAAACAACAGTCATAGAACATTTCCATCATTTCACAAAATATTATTTGAAAGTGTGGTCTAGAACATCATACTAAGTCAATAAAAATATACATTTTATTTACTTCCTCTACTATAACTATCAAACAATAATCAGTACACAAAGTTTATCTAACAATAATCAGTCCCAACTAGGTAAACAAAAAAGGCAAACACCAAGTAACTTATCTTAACGAAAGTAAAAACCACTACAGAGGGAAAAAAGTTAGCAGCCACGTGGAGAAATCTGAACCTTGGTGGGAATGTAAAATGGTACAGCTGCTATGGAAAAAGTTATAGTGGTTCTTCAAAAAAATTAAACACAGAATTACCATGGGATCTAGCAACTCCACTTCTAGGTATATACCAAAAAGAACTGAAAGCAGGATTTTGAAGAGATATCTGTACATAGATGTTCATAGCAACATTTATGCCAAGAGCTAAAAAGTTGAAACAATCCAAGTGTCCATCAACAGATAAATAAGCAAAATGTGCATGCAAAAGATTATTCACCTTAAAAAGAAAACACTGACATATGCCACAACATGGATGAGTCTTAAGGACAGTGTGCTAAATGAAATATTCCAGTCACCGAACAAATATTGTATGATTCCATTTATGAGGAATACCGAGTAGTCAAATTCCTACAAACAGAAAGTAATGTTGGTTGTCAGGCAATTGGGGGGCTGGGGAGGAGAGAGTTAGTGTTTAATGGCTACAGATTTTTTGGTTTTGAAATATGAAGAGTTCTGCAGACAGATGATGGTGGTGATACTAGTAGATGTACAAGAATATGAATGTACTTAATGCCACAGAACTGTACACACTTAAGATAGTAAACTTTTATGTGGGAAGAGAGTACTATAGAGAAGACCTAGGAGGCCATGACATTATCACTTGCATAAGAGAAGTACAATAAGCTTAAGCAAAATAAATATTTATTACAAGGACAGGCAGAAATCTTGGCTTCCTCCATTGGCCGGGGAAACCCAACCCTCCCTCCTGCTCTCTGTGGCTGCAGCCATCTTGATTGGCTGGTGGGCGGGACTTGTGGGTATAATAGGGATATGATCAATTTGCATATTACTCTTTTATTAGATAGGACTAGAGGCCCGGTGCACGAAATTCATGCAAGGGGGGGGGGGGTGGATTATGTCCCTCAGCCCAGCCTGCACCCTCTCCAATCTGGGACCTTCTCACAATCCAGGACTACCAACCACTTGCCTGCTACCAACCACTTGCCTGCCTGCCTTCCTGATTGCCCCTAACCGCTTCTGCCTGCCTGCCTGATCACAAACTAACTACTATCCTGCCAGCCTGATTGATGTCTAACTGCTCCCCTGCCTGCCTGTTTGCCCCCAACGTCCCTCCTCTGCTGGCCTGGTCACCCCTAACTGCCCTCCCCTGCAGGCTTGATCATCCCCAACTGCCCTCCCTTGCAGGCTTGGCCCCTCCCCTGCTGGCCATCTTGTGGTGGCCATCTTGTGTGTTGAAGTGATGGTCAACCTGCATATTACTCTTTATTATTAGACTAGAGGCCTGGTGCACGAAATTCGTGCACGGGGGTTAGGGAGTGCGATGGGGGGAGTGGTGACCCTCAGCCCAGCCTGCAAAGACGCCAGCATCCTTCACCCCAGCCTCTACTCAGAGGTTCCTCTCCTCCTTCCGCACAGTCTCTGGGGAGATGCTTGTCCTGGGGCCTCCTCAGGGTTTCGGCATACAATGCCCTGTCGGGTACTTGGGGGCTTGGGCTTTCAGGTCCGGCTTCCCTGCCTGGCATGGTGCACATTTGCTGCCATGAGAGCGATGCCTCAAGAGTCGCCCTGTTGCGGGCCATGCTGGTCGCATCTGGGCTGCAAGCAGGGGTCTGCTGGGCTGCGACTGGGGGCTGCAGGTGGAGGAGCCCAGCACCCATAGGGCTCCATCAGCATCAGGAACTGGAACGACCCATTTTTCTGGTTCTTCCCCTTCCTCCGCACAGCCGGTCCATTCCCTCTCTCTGCGCCTGCACAGCCGGGCTGGTGGGGCACAGATGCTATGATCGCATCTCCGGCTGGCCCCTTTCCTCATTCCCTGAAGGTGGGCCGGGGGTGCAAACACTGAGCTCATTGGCCAGGCCAGCCCATTCTCTCAGTGGCCACAGCCATCTTGGTTGGGGTTTATTTGCTCCTGATTGGCCAGTGGGCATGGCTTGATTGGAAGTACGGTCAATTTGCATATTACTCTTTTATTATACAGGACTGGATAGAGGCCTGGTGCATGGGTGAGGGCCAGCTGGTTTGCCCTGAAGGGTGTCCTGGATCAGGGTGGGGGTTTCCTTGGGGCATGGGGTGGCCTGGGCGAGAAGCCTGTGGAGGTTTGCAGGCCAGCCATGCCCCCCAGCAACCCAAGCGGAGGCCCTGGTATCTGGGGTTTATCTATCTTCTACAATTGAAACTTTGTAGCCTGGAGCGGAGCCAAGCCTTCTACTCTGTGGCGGCAGCCATTTCTGTTGCAATTTATGTATCTTCCATCATTGAAACTTTGTAGACTTAAGTGGAGGCCTAGGCCAGCCAGGGCTGCAGAAGCTTGACTTCCTCCATCGCCGAGGGCAACCCTATCCTCCTGCCTCTCTCCAGCTCCGTGGCTGCCGCCATTTCTGTTGGGATTCTATAATTGAAACTTTGTACCTGGAGTGGAGGCCAAGGTCGGCCAGGACTGTAGAAAGCTTGGCTTCCTCCATGGCCGGGGAAACTCAAGCCTCCTTCCTGCTCTTTGTGGCTGCAGCCATTTTGGTTGGGTTTATTTGCATATTTGCTCCTGACTGGCTGGTGGGCATGGCTTGTGGGTATAGCAGGGATATGATCAATTTGCATATTACTCTTTTATCAGATAGGATGCCTTGCTTTTTCTATAGTACTAGAGGCCCGGTGCATAAAATTCGTGCACGAGGCAGGGTATCCCTCAGCCCAGCCTGCACCCTCTCCAATCTAAGACACCTCATGAGATTGGGCCTAAACAGGCAGTAGACATCCCTCTCAAAATCCAGGACTGCTGGCTCCTAGCTGCTCGCCTGCCTCTCTGATTGCCCCTAATTGCTTCTTCCTGCCAGCCTGACCACCCCCTACCACTACCCTGTCAGCCTGATTGATGCCTAACTGCTCCCCTGCCAGCCTGTTTGCCCCTAAACTGCCCTCTCTGCAGGCCTAGTCACCCCTAACTGCCCTCCCCAGCAGGCCTGGTACCCCCCAAATGCTCTCTCCTGCAGGCCTGGCTTCCCCCCCAACTGTCCTTCCCTGCAGACCCAATCACCCCTAACTTCCCTCTTCTGTCGGCCAGGTGAACCCTAACTCCCCTCCCCTGCAGGCTTGATCACCCCCAACTGCCCTCCCTTGCAGGCCTGGTCCCTCCCTATTACCCTCCCCTTCTGGTCATCTTGTGATGGCCATCTTGTGTCCACATGGGGGCAGGATCTTTGACCATATAGGGCAGCCATCTTGTGTTGGAGTGATCATCAATCTGCATATTATTCTTTTATTAGATAGGATAGAGGCCTGGTGCATGGGTGGGAGCCAAGTGGTTTGCCCTGAAGGGTTGGGGTTCCCTTGGGGCGTGGGGTAGCCTGGGCGAGGGGCCTGAGGTGGTTTGCAGGCTGGCCACACACCCCCAGTGACCCAAGCAGAGGCCTTGGGATCTGGGATTTATTTATCTTCTATAATTGAAACTTTGTAGCCTGGAGCAGAGCCAAGCCTCCTGCTTGCTCCCTGTTGGCAGCCATTTCTGTTGGGATTTATTTACCTTCTCTAATTGAAACTTTGTAGCATTGAGTGGAGGCCTGGGCCCAGCCAGGGTGTGTGGCTTCCTCCATTGCCAGGGAAACCCAAGCCTCCCTCCTGCCATCTTGGCTGGGGTTAATCTGCATACTCTCTCCTGACTGTGCTGTGGACATGGCTTGTGGGTGTTGCAGAGTGATGGTCAATTTGATATTACTCTTTTATTAGATAGTATATTAAATACAACTTCTTGGATTTAAAGAAAAAAGAATATTCCCAGTTTCTCCAGACAGAAAACAATGCTAACAGTAAGGAACGGTTTTCAAAGATGAAATCTAAGCCATTGTCAGAAAACCACTGTATGAAGAGTAAAACAAGTATATGGCTGTAAAACCCATTGTTAACATCTAAGGCAATGCTTCAGAGAACCTGAAATCAAAAGGGTTCAGAAATGTCAAGATCATGAAAGACAAAGAATAAGGAAATATTCCAGGCCAGGAAAAACTGGAGAGACATGACAACTAAATACAATGAATGATCCTGAATTACATTTCCCCCTTCAGTATGGACAGCATTAATGGGTGAAATTTAAATATGATTAAAGATTAGCTAATAGTTCTGTAACAATAATTTACTGATTTTGATCACTGTACTATAATACTGTAGGATATTAATCATGTTTATTAAAACTACATGTTTATTAAAGTACTTAGGCTAAAGGCCATCATATTTGTAATTTACTCTCTAACAGTCCAGAAAAAGATGAGGATAGGAGGTAGGGGTAAGGATAGACAGCACAGAGGGTAGAGGGGACATGATAAAATGTATGAATAATACAGAGAAATAATGTGTAGTATTTTGTAACTTTTGTCAAAGTCTAAAATATTTGCAGCCCAGCTAGCAGGGCTCAGTGTTTGAGAGTCGACCTATGACCCAGGAGGTCACAGTTCAATTTCCAGTCAGGGCACATGTGGGCATGATCACCAGTGTGGGACACGCAGGAGACAGACAACCAACGATTCTCTCTCATCATTGATGTTTCTAGCTATCTCTCCCTCTCCCTTCCTTTCTGAAGTCAATAAAAATACATATTTAAAAATATGTAAATAAATAAAATTGTTAGAGGCAAAAATAGAATACTGAAGACTAACTATGGTTATCAGAAATATTAATCACGCTCTTTTAACTAAGATTGCCTTATGTTGGTTGAAGAAAGGACAGTCTGACCTGGCTGAAAATTTTCCACTCCCAAAGACATGGGAGTTAACCTTGGACCTGGGAGTCAACCTTAGAAACACTTTCATTCAAGAACTCCCCCTCTGCCCTTCCCTCCAATCTTTGAAAAAATATCCTCAGCCTGACTGGCATGGCTCAGTGGTTGAGTGTCAATCTATAAACCAGGAGGTCAAGTTTTGATTTCCAGTCAGGGCATATGCTGGGGTTGCAAGCCAGATCCCCAGTATGGGGCATGTAGGAGGCAGCCAATCAATAATCATCTCTTATCATTGATGTTTCTATCTCTCCCTCTCCCTGCCTCTCTGAAATCAATCCTATATAATAAAAGCATAGTATGCAAATTGTCCCTTTGACCAAGAGTTCAACTAGGGGGTGGGGCTGCAGGGGGAATGGAGGGAGGCCCTGGCGGGGCAGCCAGTAGAGACCCTACCAGCACTGGGCCTCTAGTAAAAATACATATTTTTTAAATTTAATCCTTCTACTCAGCTGCTCAATGACCCAGAATGAAAGACAAAATTAGCATTACTTATAAAATTCCTCATGAACAGGCCTCTTCTTAACTAAATAATCTCATGTCATTCTTCAACCCCACCACACACACACACACACACACACCAGACTTTGTCCTGAAAAGCTCTGCCTTCTCTTAACTCTGCACATGTAGAGGTTTAAAGCTTTAACTTGAATTTGAGTGGAAGAGTTTCAGCAGTGAAGGGCATTTAAAAAAGTCAAGGGGATTATAGGTAATTCTCAATACTGAAGTTTTAAAAAGATAGAGCAGTAATGACAACTTTGAGAGTTTTCTGAGGGCCACAGCAGCAGCCCATTTCTCTTCCAGGAGTCTAGTCCATGCTTGAATTCACAAAACACTAACCAAAAAGCCTATTTCCCACCACGACCAACCACACTTTTAACAGTATTTACTAATATATTGGCAATACCACCTTTATTTGTTGCCAACTATCTATACATATAGAGGTAATATGCTAAGTGTCATTCAGGTGTTCCATTACAAACAATTGTATGTTGATGCTTGCACAGCAGGGGGCGGGCAGCTGGAGCCAAGTTCCCAGGGGTCTAAGGAGAGCGCCTGACGTGAGCCCAGACTACAAAGAGGAGGAAGCCGCCACAGGGAGCTCTTCCAATCCCCCCGCATGGACACCTGACCCCCCCCACCCCCCATCCCCTGGTGGAGGGGTGGGGATGGGGGGGGGGAGAGGACAGGGAGGATGGGGATAAGAAGACACAGCCTTGGGAGTAGCTGCAGCCTGCCCCTCCCACTCCCAATCTCTTCCCCCGCCAGCTCTGCCAGGGGTGCCCACAACAGCATGCCAGTGACCACCAGTCAGCACCCCCAAGGCATCCAGGGCCCATGGCCCACCACTGCCAGGCTCCCCTTCACTGGGGTTGGGCACACCTCTCCTCCCTACAACTCCAGACCTGAGTGAAGGCAGGCCTGAGCGACCCCCCAGGATCAGACTCTTCTCTGCCCACCCAACAGCAACAGCACCATCTCCACAGTGGAAGTGCATTGAACCTCGCTGGGGGTGCAACTAAATCCGCCCTCCTAGCCAGCCCGGCTCTGCCCTGGCCCTGCCCCCACCCTGCTCCAGGAGATTGGAGCCCCTCCCTGAGCGGATACAGCTGCAAAATAGCCACATACAATTTAAAGAATGGCGCCAAGTGGGAAGGTTTGACAGTTATTCCCCCTTTGGCCTCGCCAACCCCCTAGGACCGCCCCCCCCCATCTCCCTGCCCCCTGCCAGGACCTCCAGGGACAACCACTGCTACAGGGCTGCTGGCCAGAGCCCGCCCCTCCGAGGCCTGAGGAACCCTCTGCAAAGCTTCCATAGCTACAGTCCCAGGAGACAATCGTGCCCTCCTCCCCTAATCAGCACCTGCTACCTGTGAGGGTGCCCGTGGGCTTAAAAACACCAATCCCTTCCCTTTAGGACATCACTTATTGATGAAACATTTCTAGGTTTATTAGCTCAGAACCTCATGACAACCCAGTGAGGTAGAGGGAGAAGAGATTACAATTCCTGTGGTATATACACATGTATTCAGAAATGAAGCTCACAGGGGAAAGCTTGGGCGGATGGGAGGTGAATGCCGCGCAACCAAAGGACTTGTATGCATGCATATGAGCATAACCAATAAATGAAAGACACTGGGGCGGGGCGGGGGGTGGGTGGGATTATGTGTTGGGGGGTAGGGGAGACTGGGGGAAGGATAATGGGGAGGGGGGAAAGGAAAACATGTACTCCTATTAAATATAAGTTATACTGCAAAAAAAATCAATAAAAATTAAATGTTAAAAAATGAAAAAGAAAAAAAAGAAATGAAGCTCACAGAGAAAAACTGTCAAGCCCAGTGGTTCCCAAGGTGCAGCACACGCCCCACAGGGGGCGCAATTTGATTTGAAGTGGGGGCAAATCGAGAATGAGTTAACAGTAAATTTTTTGCATTTCTTATGGTTCTAGGGGGCCTCATCTACATTGTACCCTACATAATAAAAGGCTAATATGCAAATGAAGGAATGGTGGAATGACTGGTCACTATGATGCACACTGACCACCAGGGGAAAGACAGACAACGCAGGAGCTGCCCCTGGTGGTCAGTGTGCTCTCACAGGAGGAGCACTGCTCAGCCAGAAGTCAGGCGAGCACAGTGGCAGTGGTAGGAGCCTCTCCCGCCTCCATGGAAATGCTAAGGATATTCAACTGATGGCTTAGGCCCACTAAGCCATCAGTCAGACATCCTCCCAGGTCTCACAGACTGCTAGAGGGCACAGGCAAGGCTGAGGGACACACCCGCAAGTGCACAAATTTCATGCATGGGGCTTTTAGTCTATATATATAAAAGCCTAAGCGATCGTTCGAAGGTCGACCAGTTCCTATGACATGCACTACCACCAGGGGACAAATGCCTCAACGCAAAGGATCAGGCTCCCTTCTGTCTGGATCAGGCCTGCAAGGATGGGGCTCCCTCCGATCTGGATCAGGCCCAACCTGGCTATCCAACATCTCCTGAGGGGTTCCAGATTGCAAGAGGGTGCAGGCCAGGCTCAGGGACCCCACTGGTGCACGAATCTGTACACCAAGCCTCATGTCTATAATAATAAAAGCTCAATATGCTAATTAGAGCGAACGTCCTTCTGGACGAAGCCAGAGCTGCAAGGGAAGCACAAGTCCTGGGTGCCAGAGGAAAGCTGGTGCCAGCAGCCGGAGGGAGGAAGGCCTACTCTTGCACGAATTTCATGCATTGGGCCTCTTGTCCATACATATAAAAGGCTAAGCAACCATCTGACCATCTGGTAGATATGACATGCACTGATTACCAGGGGACAGACAATTCAGGAGCTGTCGAGCTGTGGTGACATGGCAGCAGTGGTTCTCAGGGGACTCACCCCAGAACCAGAGAGGAGGGAACCTGATCCGGCCTACCAGAATAGGGCCCAAACTGACAGGGTCTCATGATTGAGTTATATTGTTGCTGGGGCACTGTGAGCTCTGAATCTGGTTTACTGCACACTTGCATTTGCGTCCCACACCCTGTTTGACAGCAACTTTGCAGAGTACCTTCTTGCACTCCTGTACCTCTCAGGGGATATCAGAGAGCCTGTTTCCACTTGATCCCTGTAGGCCAGGCCGAGGGACCCCACCTACTAGAGGGACCTTGCTCACTCTGCAGATGGCCTGTGAGCCAAACCACCCCAGATGCGAATGGCTGGGGAGGGACTGCAGGTAGGCTGGTTCCAGGTTGCGTCCAGCCCAGCCCCATCTTGCCCAGTCCTGGCCTACCAGCCACTTTCTAATTAATTTTCTTTCTATATGCACAAATCTGTGCACTGAGCCACTAGTCCTATATAATAAAACCCTATATGCAAATATGCAAATCGACCAAACAACAGAACAACCAGAGGAATAACCAGTCATTATGACTTGCACTGACCACTGGGGAGCAGACGCTCAATGCAGAAGCTACCCCTGATCAGGGCGGGTGGGGGGGGGGGGGTGTCAGCTTGGCAGCTCAGCAGCTCCTGTACTGAGCATCTACCCCCCGAGAGGGAGGTGACCAGCAGTGGTGACCAGGGGTGGGAGCAGCCAGTAGGGTGGGGATCACCCTATCCACCAGCTGCCCCACAGATGGCCCTGATTGCTGGCCAGGCCTAGGGACCCTACCCTATATATTGGGAACAGTCTCTTATATTTAAAAATTAAACCTGGCAAGGCTACTCTAACACTGAAAAAGTAGGATGATGCAGAGATGACATGCATGGACTCTGGCTTGCACATTTTGTGGTCAACCCTGATTCCGACACTTTTAACTGTGATGAAGCCAACTACTTAACTTCTCTCTGCTTCAATTTTTCTACCCATAAGATGGAAAAATGGTACTCCTGCCTCAGAAGAATTATGTTACATACTTTTTATAATCAGGGCAAAAAAATGTAGCTGCCCTTGGTGAGGATGAGGAGAAAAAGGAACCCTTGTGCACTGCTGATGGGAATGCAGACTGGTGCAGCCACTGTGGAGAAAGAACAGTATGGAATTTCCTCAAAAAACTAAAAATGGAACTCCCATTTGACCCAGTGATCCCACTTCTAGGAATATACCCCAAGAAACTAGAAACATGAATATGAAAGGATATATGCACTCCTATGTTCACAGCAGCACAATTTACCACAGCTAACATTTGGAAACAGCCTAAGTGTCCATCAGCAGATGAGTGGATTAAAAAACTGTGGTACATCTACACAAAGGAATACTATGCTGCGGTAATAAAAAAAGAGCTCCTACTATTTGCCACAACATGGATGGAGATGGAGAGCATCATTCTAAATAAAATAAGCCAGGCAGAGAAAGATAAATATCACATGATCTCACTCATTTGTGGAATATAATGAACAACATAAACTGATGAACAAAAATAGATCCAGAAACAGAGAAACATCAATCAGAACATCAAACCTCTGGGAAGGTATGGGATGGTGGGGGTAAAGGGGAGAGATCAACCAAAGGACTTATATGCATGCATATTAGCCTAATCAATGGACACAGACACCAGGGTGGTGGGAGCATGAATGGGAGGTGGGGAGTAATAGGGGAATAAGGACACATATGTAATATCTTAATCAATAAATAAGTTTTTTAAAAATGTAGCTGCCCATACAACACCAAGATGCCTTTCACCTGTATGAAAAGTATGATCACCGTTAAATGCAGAGTCCCAGATTACAAGAGGATGTCCAACTGCCATTTTAGGCCCGACATCTCCTGAGGGGTTTCAAATGGACGCAGGCCGGGCTGAGGAGACCTCTCCCTCTTCCCACCCCCTAGCCCCCTGCGCACAAATATTGTGCACTGGGCCTCTACTTAATAATAACATGGAAGGGCAAGTAAAGGGGGTGGGATTGAAGATGGGTGTAAACAAATAGCCTCTACCTATAGTAAGGGCCCCCAGAGTGGGAGGGAGGGGGGTGCTGTCTCCGCCCCCCTCAACTCTTATCAATCTCATAAGAAAGATCTGAAGCAAAGCAAGTGAATTTATTAAGAATACACTTGGCATATTAGTACAAGTGGACAACGCAGCTAGTCTAAGTGCCCTCTCCTGGTGGAGGTTTAGGGGGTTCTATACTTTTCTGTCTACAGGTTTCAAGGTTCCTCTGCCAGATATATTCAATTAAACAGACTAGATTTCAAGGTCCCGCTTTTACTTTGTTGTAGCTTTTCCTAGAGTTTATAAGAACTGGCAATTTTACCTTCACAAGTCCCAAGACTGCTTGCTGACTTCTCTGTTTAGTGGATGAGCTAAAACTCTCCCTTCTTCCCCCTTCCCCTACTCCTGTCTTAGCGGTTATCTTTCCTGCCTAACATCCCCCAAGTGATATTTGTTTTTGGGTTTAGCTGGCACAAATGGCATTAATTGGGTCTTTGTTCTCTATTTTCTCAGGCCAGGGTTAGGGAGAAGAGTTATTAACCATTTGCTCTCAAGTGTCCTTGTTTGGGGAAGATAAGGTCTTACGAATCACTGCAAGCTGCCCAAACTGTTTTGCCTCATTTAAATTTGTCTCAGTTTCCCCATTTCACTTGCTCAGAAATTTTCTTACGATCCTGCCACAGGAGACAGATGGATTTCTAGCATATCTAATTGGAGCAGAGTGCATTTCCATATAATACATAATCATTAATGCTGAGTTGGCTGTAAGATACAAAAATAGTACTACATTTTTGATACATTATGGATTAGTTAGCATTGATGAGTGGGAAAAGGGCGACTCTAAGGATCAAATGAATTGGTATAAGATTAATTCAATGTAATAAATAACCACCGATTTCTAAATAATGACCTACCACTTAGCCTTTAGAAAAAAAATTATTTCCGAAGCTAGAAGCCTCCGAATAAAACCACATATATATGATGTGCCTCTCCAATTCCTAATCTTTGCCCACATCTCATTCTATGGCAGTACTATGTAAACATAAGGATACTAGGCTGAAAAGAAAATTCTATTTTACAATGAACATTAACTCTTGAATTACACTCTCCCTATAGCTTTAATTCATTTCAAACATGTACGTTGTTGGTTCCTTTAAAAACATGTCAATTTCTCAATTTTTACAGAAACTGTCCCTTATTCAAAGTCATATGTCACTATTAACTTTTCTTATATCCTTGCTGACATTTAAATTAATATCTATCCAGTATTAATATATCTTAGGTCACACAAAAATTTCTGAAAAGCAAAGGGTACATATTATAATTATATAAAAGGTTAACTTATAAATTACTTCATTTTTAAGTAAGTGAGTTGGATAGCATGATATTTAGTATTAAACATTCCTTACCATTGCTTACTTCACATTTAACACATGCTGTAAAATATGTGCCAAGCACAGCCAGGTGGCGCACTGGCTGGAACGTTTTCCTATACACCAAAAGGTTGCAGGTTTGATCCCCAGTCAGGGCACTAACATCAAATGGTCTTTAACATCAAATTTTTTTCAACTATATTATCACATAACATTATACCATAATAAAAAGTTCCTTCCCAAATATTACCAAGGCAAGCAAACAAGTCTAACATTAACTTTATAATATATTTACCCCAAATCAGATTAACAGAAAATCTTACTTATTACAAAATAAAATGCACAAAACCAAGTTGTAATAAACTTATATATGCTAAAAATACAATTCAAATATCATTTGCATATTAATGAATGCAATTGCTATAATTTAGAGCTAAGTATGTTTCACTAAATACAATGTTTTTTACTCTAGTATTCAACTGCAAAAATTTTCATAAAATAAATCTAATTCATTCCTAGAACATAAAATGATTACTAAATAAAGTCACCAGTTCTGGGATTAAACATTGTACCACATTTAATAATTGTCCATTAAAAATAACATGATAGGGTATATATTAAGATAAATATAATCATTTTTTTCTTCTTCACAATTTACAATGAGACCTACCTAAGAAGCCCTTGTTCATGAATTTAAAAGCTTAAATAAAATCTGAATGTGCTTCTTACTAAAACTGCTAATTAAATCAAGTCTGCCATTCTTCTGTCAGTAATCCAAACAACAGACAGCAAGACAAAGCCTGATTACTGTCACCACCACAAAACCACCTCCCTAAAGAAGTGAAAATGAGTATGTATACTTGCTGCAAAAGACCTATAAATTTTATAAACCTAACCGGTGCTCTAAAGGTGAATACCGTTATAATTATTATTTAATTCATAATTGCAATATTAATCTAAAAATCTTAAACTTGAGCTTTTAAAATATTTACTTAAAAAAAAAAGCACCAACATAAATTCAAACCAAATTTGTTTTAAAATAGCATTAGCTTTTCAATCACCTTCCTGATCTCAAGTATTTACAAACATGAAAATGTACCTGACTTAGCTTTTAACATAATCTATAAAAATATGTTCCAAACTTTTTGTATAAACTGTTTAAAAGTAATATTCTTTTCTAATTTAAGATGTCCTTTGAGTCCTCACTTTGTTAAAAACAATTCACAGTAATTGTTTTCCTACGTTGGCAATATGTCCACAATGAATGATTCTACGTACTTACTAGTTTACTTACAGCCTTTAAAATAAGTGAAAATGTAAGCAGAAATTAAGTAAATCAGAAGAAGACAGATTAGTACTAGGCAAACTTTTTATTTAAAGACAAAATAGTCTCAAACAAATGGTTTGACATTTGGCCATTTAAAAAATAATAAACAATTAGTACTAGTGGAAGAAGAAAAAAAGTCAAGAATATACAGCACTTCCACCCTAGCTGGTTTAGGTCAGTGGATAGGGCATCAGAATGAGGACTGAAGGGTCCCTGGTTGGATTTCAGTCAAGAGCACATGCCCAGGTTACAGGCTCAATCCCTAGTAGAAAGCGTGCAGGAAGCAGCCGATCAGTGATTTTCTCTCATCATTGATCTCTCTCCCCCCCCCCTCTTCTCTGAAAACTGTTCTATTATGAAGAAAAAAGCTGATTATATTTGTACTTATATCTATCCTATATAATAAAAGCCTAATGTGCTAAATGTCCAGTTGGCTGGTCGGCCATTCAATCGATCAAAATCTAGTACACTTGATATGCTAAGTCCACTCAACTACTTGCTATGATGCGCACGGACCACCAGGGGGCAGACACTTCGACCAATAGATTAGCTTGCTGCTGGGGGTCCAACCGACAAGGATGATAGGCCAGAAACCCTCCTGTGGTCCCTCCCTCTGGCTGGCCAACTTTCCACATCCCTTCCCAGCCCCAATTGTGCACCAGTGGGGTCCCTCAACCTGGTCTGCACCCTCTTGCAATCCAGGACTCCTCGGGGAATGTTGGAGAGCCGGCTTTGGCCCAACGGTGAAACAACCAATCGCTTTGTTGCACACTAACCACTAGGGAGCAGATGCTCAACACAGAAGCTGCCCCCTAGTGGTCAGTATGCTCCCTCTGCAGCAGCACTAAGGATGTCCTATGGGGAGCGGGCCTAACCTATCAGTTGGACATCCCCCAAGGGCTCCTAGACTGCAAGAATGCACAGGCCAGCTGAGGGATTCCCCCATCCAAATGCACAATTTCATGCACTGTATAATAAAAGCATAATATGCATATAATAAACACGTAATATGTGTATAATAAAAGCATAATATGCAAATCGACCAAACAACTGAACAGCAGAATGACTGTCTGGGCAACATTCCGGACAATCACGCTATGATATGTATTGGCGCTAGGCCAACCAAGGCGGATGCGATTGATTGGGGGACCCCACCATTGCCCCACCATTGCCCCGCAGAGGGAGGCCCAGGCCACCCTCTGCAGGGCAGTGAATGAGGTAGGAGGGGCTCCAAAGAGGGAGGCCCAGGCTACTCTCTGTGCAGTGATCAATTGCAGAGCCCCGGCTGGGTGGGTAGGGCCTCCCTCTGCTGGGTGATCAATCACGGAGCCCCACGATTGACTGCCCCAAAGAGGGAGGCCCAGGCTACCCAGCTAGCAGCCACAGAAGGAGGTCTAGGCTACCTACCTGGTTGTTGGCACTGTGGCATGTGAGTGGGGCTTCCCTCTGTAGGGTGATCAATCACCCCACAGAGGGAGACCCAGGCCACTGGCCAGCAACGCTGTGGCAGCTGTGTGAGGCCAGCCAGCAATCGCCCTGCAGAGGGAGGCCCAGGCCAGGCAAGTGACCACATCCCATTCCTGTTGTCCAACTGCAGAAGGAGGCAACGGGTGGCAGGGGAGGGGGAGCAGTGCCACACAGATGGCAAGCAGTGGCAGCAGCGGTGGCGGGGCCAGCTGGGGGAAGGAAAGCCCCAATAGGCCCTGATCACCAGCCAGGCCTAGGGTCCCTATAGGAGGGGTCTTGGATTCCAAGAGGGCACAGGCTGGGCTGAGGGACACTCCTCCCAACCCCCATGCACAAATTTTGTGCACCAGGCTTCTGGTGTGAAAAAATCAGTTAATAATATGTAGCATCAAACTACTATTGCTTAAAGATTTCACAATATGATCACAGTAACACATTCAAGAAATCCCTCTCATGTTTTCAATCAAGTTGTATTTCAAATTTTCAGCTAAATGAGTACAACTATTTTCACAAATATGGCATTATTTTAGACCTACTCTTTGACTTAATATTCTTTATTAATAAAAAGTTCAGTATTTCATTGTCTACATTTAGCTATTAAGAACCTAATTTTACCTAAAAAAGGAAAAAATCTATTAAATTGATGTGCTATATATTTAGCAACAACAAATGCACTTACTTTTTTCTCTTTCTCATGATGTTTATCCTGAGAGTGAGAGGAAGAATCACTTAAACTTTGATCATATGACCTATTAGATCCCCGTTTGCTCTTTTTCTAAAAAAGAAAATATATATACATATATGTATATGTATATAAAAAATTTTAAATAATCTTTTTGTTAGGGTTAAACCAATTCAAGTGTGAAATATTTTGAAATGTCTACTGAAGATAAAATGTCTATTTTAAATCATATAATCCATTTACACACCCTCCATATATTACCTATTAAATTATAAAGAAAAATCTAACTTTAAATTTAACATTGTCATATTTTTGAATATTAAAATGTGTGAAGACTATTTTCAAACAAGCAGTGGCTACTTTGCCTCTTTATCACAAAACCACTCATTAAAGAAATTAAGTATAATTTTCAATTTCTGCTTTAAAAAAGTTTCAACCAAAATAGAAAATGCCATACTAAAGAAGGATGCCAAGACTAGAAGAAAAGAAAATATTTGAAGAGTTACTTTATGCCTCTAGGAAAAGCAAAAAGTCTTTTGATCTCAAAAGTATTAAGGCATCACAGCTTTCTGCAGTTAAGAAAAAAATTAAAGAAAATGTCAATAATAGACTCATGCATTTTTCAAAGCATTACTAAAAGTATTACACATTTCTGATTAAAGTATTTTCACAATTTCATAATAAAGTATGGTGAGGGTTATTTGAGGTGTTTAAAACTTGGTGGTAGAAGAATTAGTTTAACATTATATAAAAATGACTATAAAAGGTGCTCAAATTCCATACAAATATAGACCTTGTACAATCAAACACTATTCTTCTACTAGCAAATGGAAGAACAGCATGTCAGTAACTAGCATTTATATAAACTTCAAAATCCATTTTCATTATTTCTATATTTTAGCTATTTTCATTTCTCATTTAGAAAATGAAAATCCAAACATGTTTTTAACATTCAAGAAGCATAATTTTCAATTTTACTATCTCAAAATTTCTCTTACACACTTCAGTATTATTGGCAATCACTAAAATACATCAGTCTTCAACATCCAAACTATATATGTGTGTGTGTGTGTGTGTGTGTGTGTATTATTTTAAGTATTTCATATACAAGAATCAGAATATTGAAGTTATAAGCTGTTCATTTCAAGAAAAAGGGGTCCATAATAATATTATTATAAAGAGGAAAGAAGGGAGGGAGGGAGGGAGGGAGGGAGGGAGGGAGGGAGGGAGGGTCAGTCCCATGCACAAGGGAAAGGTAATAATAGAACTTTTTTTGTAATATTTTAAAAAGAAACTAAAGAAAAACAAGGAAGCCTTAAACTTCAATATATATATATATATGACTGTTATCAATGACAAATGAGAAATAGACCCTTGAGACAATAAAGAAACTCTATCCTTCAAAGGACATGAACACAAAATAGCTAACAGTTAATCAAATATGACTTAGTCACCCATGCTATCATATAATAAAAAAGACTGACCAAATCTAAAATATTTCCCAAAGTTGTATTTCAATATAGTTTCTTAAAATCTTTAACTAAGAATTACAAAGCAGCCTTATTTCAGTTTTACTATCTCCTAGTAAATAAATGTATATATAAAAATAAATAGTAATAAAGCAAAAAAATGAGAAACAAGTGACAGAGAATCACGAAGTGTATATAAATGTTAAAATCAAATTAAATGAAAACAGTAATGAGTTATAGTTTTTTAAACATGTGCTTTTTCTACTAAATGTATACCAACATCTAATATTAACCATTAGTATATGATTTGAATTAGAATTTTAGAATAGTCACTTTTACAAATGAACTAAAACAAAGCAAAATATTTTCATCCCCAGTAAAGAGCATGCTAAGCAAACCTAAACTCAAGCAAAAATTAAAGGAAAAGGAATAGCTATTACGCCCTTTTAAAGAGTCAACTCTATTGTCAAAACTAATCACTTAGCATTTTAATATTAAATCCTTACCAGCTTACTAAAATGGTATTTACAGTAGCCACAGTATTGAACGTTATCTGCACCATTTCCTTCTTCTTCACAAAGTAGTCCAGCAAACTGAGCACTGAAAACAAAAGCCAACTATATCAATAACATTTCAAACCACATTATATACAGAAACTGAAATTCACTTCAAAGAATACAAGACTTTTAAGAAGACCTTAGATCTCTTAAGAGAAAAAGGGAAAATAAAAATACACTTATTCCAATGTGTAGTTGATTTTAAGTTATATTTATGGTTTAATATAAACTTTTCACCCATATCTAACAACGATGAAGAGTTATACATGTTTTACATCACAAAACAATGAATTCTTTAAGAACCACTCTGAGGCCCCAATAATTAACACTTGATTTTACTTTTTCAATCTGTACCAGAAGTACAAGTAGAAAAGCAACGCCTCTAAGAGACTAATGGCATGTGATGCTATTTGCCCATGGATATACATTACATACTGTTACAAGGAAAATGCTTCAAGTCATAGCACAGTACAGTAGGCAAGAAAAAATAAGCTGTGTTCTTCAATCAAAGACAATGTTAGAAAAGGAATTGAAACCTAAAGTTATGGTATTTATATATTTTTGAAATACAAAGTGCTAAAGTTTATAATCATCATCTTCTCAATTTAACCTCCCACTTTAGCACTCAAAAATTACAATATTAGTATATATCTCATTCCCAAAAAGTCAACTTTCATCATTGGAAAATTAAGTACAGTATTAAGAGAATTTATAAATACCAAAAATGTTTTCCATTCCCCCAAAATAATCTAAAATAGACTTCATAAATCCACACAGTAAGAGTTTAGGAAATAAGGTACATGCCTATGTTGACAAATAAAGACTGATTCTTAAAAATCATAGGTAAATGGATTGTTTACAGACTTATTTTTAACTACCTTTTATTATATTGAATACTAGCGGCCCGTTGTACGATATTCATGAAAGAATAGGCCCCTGGCTTTACTCCCAGCTGCCCAGAAGCCAGCAAGTCCCTGCTCCCCGGCCACCCGGAAGCTGGCAAGTCCCCGCGAGCCGCCTGGGAGCAGGCTCCCGGGCTGCCCGGCACCAACAAGTCCATGATTCTATCTGGAGCACCACTACAGTAGCTCCCTCCTCCACCCCCCTTTCTCCCATAGCAGGCTTCACACCCCTCTGCACCTGCATATGGAAATTAACCTCCTTCTTTTTGGGGGTTAATTTGCATACTTTGATTAGCTGTGGGCATAGCAGAGTGATGGTTAATTTGCATATTTCTCATTTATTAGGTAATATTTTAGTATAATTTTTGCTCTTGAAATAGTATGCTGAAAAACCATCCTATATAATAAAAGCCTAATATGCTAAGTGTCCAGTCATCCGTTCAACCAATGAAAAGTATAATATGCTAATGATATGCTAAGGCTACGCAACTGCTTGCTATGATGTGCACTGACCACCAGGGGCAAACACTCAGATCAGTAGGTTAGCTTGCTGCTGGGGTCCAACAGATTGTGACTGAGTGAGATGGGTTGGACACACCACGGAGCCTTCCCATGGTTCCTCCCTGGCTGGCCAACTTCCCACGTCACACCCCAGCCCCAACTGTGCACCGGTGGGGTCCTTTGGCCTGACCTGCGCCCTCTCGCAATTCAGGACCCTTCAGGAATGTCAGAGAGCCAGTTTCAGTACGATCTCGCAGGCCAGGCCAAAGGACCCCACTGGTGCAAGAATTCATGCACTGGGCTATCCTATCTAATAAAAGAGTAATATGCAAATTTGACCATACCTTCACCACACCACCAGCGACACCCACAACCACACCCACCAACCAATCAGGAGCAGATTATGCAAATAAACCCCAACCAAAATGGCTGCTGCCACTGAGAGCAGGAGGAAGGCTTGGGTTTCCCAGGCAACAAAGGAAGCCAAGCCTCCTGCCATTGCCTGCCTAGGTCTCCACTCAATGTTACAAAGTTTGAATTATAAAAGATACAGAAATGGCAGCAGCCACTGAGCTGGAGAGAAGAGAGGCTTGGGTTTCCCTGGCAACGGAGGAAGCCAAGGTTTCAGCCTGCCTTTACCAGCCTAGGCCTCCACTCTAGGCTACAAAGTTTCAAATAGAAATGGCTGCCACCTCGGAGCGAGCAGAAGGCTTGGCTCCACTCCAGGCTACAAAGTTTCAATTGTAGATACAGATTAATCCCAGATACCAAGGCCTCTGCTTGGGTCGCTGGAAGGCGTGGGCGGCATGCAAACCTCCACAGGCCCCTCATCCAGGCCGCCCCTCACCCCAAGGGAACCCTCACCCTGATCTGGGACACTCTTCAGAGCAAACCAGCTGGCCACCACCAATGCACCAGCCTCTATCCTATCTAATAAAAGAGAAATACGCAGAGTAACCATCACTCCAACACACAAGAGGGCTACCCCCATGTGGTCAACGATCCTGCCCCCATGTGGACACAAGATGGCCATTAGGGGAGGGCCGTTGGGAGGTTCCAGGCCCTGCAAGGGAGCATATTTGTGGGTGATCAGGCCAGCAGGGAAGGGCAGTTGGGAGGGACCAGGCCTGCAAGGGAAGACAGTTGTGGGGTGACCAGGCCAGCAGAGGAGGGAAGTTGGGGGCAAACAAGCTGGCAGGGAGCAGTTAGACATCAATTAGGCTGGCAGAGTAGTGGTTAGCAGGTGATCAGGCTGGCAGGCAGAAGCAGTTAGGGGCAATCAGGGAGGCAGGCAGGTGATCAGTTTGGAGCCAGCAGTCCTGGAATGTGAGAAGGATGTCTGACTGCCTGGCAGTCAGACATCCCTTGAGGGGTCCCAGACTGGAGAGAGTACAGGCTGGGCTAAGTTCATCCCCCAACCCCCATGCATGGATTTCGTGCACCGGGCCTCTAGTCTTATATAATAAAGAGGTAATATGTTAATCAGACTGGACGATAGAACGACCAGTGGAAAGAGGGCAGGGCCAAGGCAGCAGCCGGGGATGCTGCAAGGGCCGAGCCCCTTGCAGGAATTTCGTGCATTGGGCCTCTGGTAAGAATAATGATGATTATGGCAATTGCTTTTTTCCCACCTTAAAGCACAAGCAGCAAAGAAATGCTACTATCATTCATTAAATCCTTTCTGGCACTGTACTAAGAGTACCTACATCAGTTTTTTTAATTATAATAAATCAAAGGGTAGGTAACTAAGACTATTATTTTAAACGAAATGAAACTGAATAAAGTACATTAGAACCAGCATCCACCTACTGAAAATTTACTCTGGTAAGTAAATTCAATTATTAGAATTATCTTTATTACAAGTAAGTAAATATAAACATAGAAACATCCCAATAAAATTTACTAGAAATAAAATTTGGGTACGTAACTAAATATTTCATTTAAATATTTCTGTACAATGATGAAAACATACTTACCATGTCACATGGAAAGCCTGTCTACATCCATGTTTGTTACATGTCATACAAGCACCAGTGGCTGCTTTGCTCTCTCTTCCTTGTTCATCACAAATGTAGCAAGTCTTAAGATACAGAAATAAAAACAAAAATAAAACAAAACCTTACAAGAGCTTGAAGGAACTGAATATAACAATCTTCAGAAGTCAAGTTCATGGTTTACTATCTAATCTACTTAACTTCTAAACATGAATTCATTTTCCTTGACAGTAACCTAATTTTTACAAGCAGTACAAATATAAAAGGACATATCAGTAGACTTAGGATTTCAGAAAGGGTTTTTGTCTCCCTTGGACTCAAAAACTTTACAAGATAAGAATCTTCACAGGCACTGAGACCAAAGACCAAAACACAGTCTTACCACACCTTGTTCTTAAAACCTCCTCAAAATATTCAACTGATCCCTGTTACAAAGCTGTAAAAAACGGCTTTCTTCTGGAAGTTAATATCTAAAAGAGTCTGATAGAGGTATTGGGAGCTAAGAGATGAAAGACAGTCCTATGTGAGTGAGCAAGATGTAGGCCATTCCAACTTTCCACAAGAATCTTTAGCTATGAAGGTCAGAGATGTCCCCAAGAAATATCAGCCAATGAACACTCCCATCAACTTTGACTAGCATCTAGTTGTTCCCTTTAACCAAATGAAAATAGCTGATAGACGGTACCACTTTTCATGAAAGACTGAATTATATAAGTGGCAATCTACAAACATCTGTATAATGAATAAAATCATCAGCTAACTAGAAGTTGAATATAGAAAAATGTTTAAATATACACAGGTGATACCCTTCTCAAATGAGACCAATTTCTGAACAATAATAAGGTATAACCTAGCCAACTTCAATAGGATCACATGAATTTTTAGAGCTAGAGAGATTTCCCCACTATGCACTGTGGTACCAAATAATACCATTCAACAATATTTACCAAAATAGCCTAGTTATCTAGTCAGGTAAATGAATATAACCTCTTCTGTTGAAAAATATGGATTCAGACTAAACTGAATTACAAAAATTATTTTATACCTATAAAAAGTCCCAAGTTACAATGAAGAATTAAACATACATTCTTAGCCTATAAATGAATCAAGAAGATTGAAAAAGAAAAGGACAGAGCTAACTAAAATAGTAACATTTTAGATAGTGAACTTCTGGGAAAATATACAAATAGGCCTCAAAAAACAAAAACAAAAAAAACTCAGTAACTTCCAAAGAACTGACAGTTGACAAAACCGGTTTGGCTCAGTGGATGGAGCCTGCAGACTGAAGGGTCCCAGGTTCGATTCCGGTCAGGGACATGTACCTTGGTTGCGGGCACATCCCCAGTAGGAGGTGGCAGCTGATCAATGTTTCTGACTTTCTATCCCTCTCTTTTCCTCTCTGTAGAAAATCAAAAAGTTATGTCAAGTCCTAATAACCCCCCAGTATCTCAGGTGTGATCTTACTTGGAAATCAGGTAACTGCAGATATAACTGGTTAATATTAGGTCTTTGTGTGGTATGGTGGGCCCTTAGAGGAAGGTGGCCACATAACACAGAGACAAAGGAAGAACACCAAGTGGATGAAGGTGGAGATTGAGGTGATATATCTACAAGCCAAGGAATGACCAGGATTCCCAGCCATTACCAGAAGCTAGAAGAGGCATGAAACAGATTTTCCTTCAGAGTTTTCAGAAGAAACCAACCCTGTCAATATCTGCATTTGAGACTTCTAGCTTCCATAACTACGAGGATAAATTTCTGTTTTTTTAAGCCACTCAGTTTCTGGTACTTTTGTTATAGCAGCCCTAGAAAACTAATACAGAAGCTGTATAAAAAATTGGCTACGACTTGGTAATGTTTTGGAGTTGGGTTATCAATGTATGTGTAAAGGGGGAAGGTGGTTTCATTATATTATTTTAAACATATGACAATTTACAAAATAGTTACAAATAAACAAAAGAAACAACGTTATAGTAATAAAAATTAAAACTTTACAAAAGCAGAAATAAGCAAATTAGAAAACATTTGAACAATAAAATTAGAAAATCCCAAAATGTTTAAAGGTAAAAAACACAACTTTTTATGTGAAAGAAACCCAAAAAAGGACATGATGTAAGTATTCAACACTTTTTTAAAAATATCAATTTGTAAACAAAACATCAGTTATTTTTATACTCTTATAAAGTTATATGTCCTCCTAATGGCACACAGCACACCAATCCAGTAGCCTTCTTCAATCCAAACTTCTATACAGATAACATGCATTTCTTTAACATGCATTTCTTTATTTCCTCATCATTATAGGAAGAGGTAGTAGATACAAAAGGCACTTGACTTTTCCCTAAAAAAGGGGTCTCATGGTGTCATTTGAAAATTTGGGTGGTCAGTTTCAGAGCAAGTCAACGCTTCAAACTTTCAAAGGAAAAATAAGAAAAAACTAGACCTGTAATAAGTAACTATATTGAAGATAATGAGAGTCAAGTTTCTCATTATCTGGCGTGAAAGTCTTAAATATGAAAAGAAAAAATTTAAAATAAATCCTGTGTAGTTAGATTTGAAGATGATATTAAAATTTATGGTTCTCTATAACTCCATCAGAAGAATCACTGTGACCTCAAGTCTTCAATATATACATAAGTACAGGAAAAATGCAGATGTAAATGTGTGTATATCTCCATACATAGATACGTACATTTATTTCCCAGCTATCTCTATAAAGAGGGTTTGGGAGTAGCAATACCCTAATAACAACAAGCACACTTGGTACCCATGTTGGTTTCTAAATCGATTCTCACCTAAAAGGAGAAATGGTGATTCCAGGGCTAGGGCAGGAATGACACAACAAAAATCTGAAATACACTATTGTATCAGAAGTAAAGAACTGCTCGGAGAATGGTAGGATCACGTCAAAAAAAAACACAAAAAAACAAAAACCAGCTTGAAGAGCTCATACCAGCCAAACCTGAGGTAATAAGAGCATCAAAATAAACATAAGTAATGAAAACTGACCCATTAAAATAAAAGTGACATGGTCCATATTAGTCAATACTAAAATAAACAATTGCAGAGAGGAGAAATCTATTGCTTAAAGTGGAATGCCAACAGATGCAATCCTCTGGAAGTTAAAAAATAAAATTAAAATAAATTTAGAAAACAGGAAAAAACTGAGTTACTATTTCATATTAAAGGAGACTTAAAGAGACAAAATGCATTCTGTAATCTTTTGACTATGAAAAACAATACTGGAAATTTTTGAAAAAAATTGATGAGATCTGTGGAGTAAATATTGATGGGATCTGTGCAGTATCCTATCTAATAAAAGAGTAATATGCACATTGACCATCACTCCAACACACAAGATGGCTGCCCCCATGTGGTCAAAGATCCTGCCCCCATGTGGACACAAGATGGCCACCATAAGATGGCCAGCAGGGGAGGGCAGTTGGGGGCAAACAGGCTGGCAGCGGAGTGGTTAGGGGGTGATCAGGCTGGCAGGCAGAAGTGGTTAGGGGCAATCAGGAAGGGAAGCAGGCGAGCAGTTAGGAGCCAGCAGTCCTCGATTGTGAGAGGAATGTCCCAGATTGGAGAGGGTGCAGGCTAAGCTGAGTGACACCCTCCATCCATGCACGAATTTTGTGCACCAGGCCTCTAGTATGGAAATAATGCACAAATGTTAATTTCTTGATTTTGATGGCCACATTCTGGTCATGTAGGAGAAAGTCAACCCAAGGTGAAGTTTCCTTCTATCACTACAAATTTGACCCCCTTTACCGTCCCTCCAAATCCCTTTCCCACAGCTGGTCACCATATCGTTGTCTGTATCTATGACTTTTTGTCTTATTTAATAGTGAAATCGTATTATTGTTGTCTTTTTTACCTGACTTATTTTGCTTGGCATAATATTCTCAAGATCCATCTGTTGTCGCAAATTACAGTATTTTATCTTTTCTTATGGCTAAACTAGAGGCCCGGTGCATGAAATTCATGCAAGAGGAGGGTCCCCTCAGCCCAGCCTGCACCCCTCCAATCTGGCACCCCTCAGGGGATACCTGAATGCCAGTTCACAATCTGGGACTGCTGTCTCCTGTCCCCCTACCAGGCTGATCACCCCTAACTGCCCCCCCACCACCACCAACCTGGTCACCCTCAACTGTCCCCCATTAGCCTGGTCACCCCTAACTGCCCCACCCCTGCCAACCTGGTCACTCCCAACTGTCCCCCCTGTGGGCTAGTTGCCCCACACACCCTGCTGCTCAGTTGTTTGATCATCCCTCACTAACCCCCCCTGCTGGCCTGTTTGCCCCATGCAGCATACTGTTCTGTCATTACTGTGATGGCATCCTGGACAGATTGCATATTCCTCTGTTATTAGTATAGATAGTACTCCATTCCCTACACATACATACCACATTTGATTTATCCAATCATCTAGCAAAAGACACTCTGGTTGTTTCCATATCTGGGCCATAGTGAATAATGTTTCAATGAAGATATGGATACATATATTTTTATGGATAAATGTTTTGAAACTTTTTGGATACCCAGAAGAGGGTTTGCTGGGTCATATGGTAACTCTATTCTTAATTTTTTTGAGGAATCTCAATATTGTTTCCCACAGTGGCTGTACCAATTTACATAACTATCAGCAGTGTACAAGTGTTCCATAACTTCTCCAACACTTATTATTTGTCTTGCTGATAATAGCCAATCAAACAGGTGTGAGGTGGCATTTCATTGTAGTTTTAATTTGCATTTCCATAATAGCTAGTGAAATTTCACATCTTTTCATATATCTGTTGGCTATTTGTATGTCTTCTTGGAATAAGTTTCTATTTCTGCCCATTTTTTAATTGGATTGTTTTGTTTTTGTTGTTGATTTATAGTTCTTTATGTATTTTGGATATAAACCCCATACTGGAGGTCTTGTTTGCAAATATCTTCTTCCTTTCTTCCAATTTTCCCAGCAACCATTTATTGCAGGGACTTTCTTTTCTCCATTGTATGATTGTGGTTCCTTTCTCAAAAATTATTTACCCATGTATATGTGAATTTATTTCTAGACTCTTCATTCTGTTCCATTGCCAAGTGTGTCTATTCTGCCAAAACCATGCTACTCTGAGTATTGTCACTTTGTAAAATTAATTTAAAGTCAGGGAATGTGAAACCTCTGGCTTTGTTCTTTATTCTCAGGATTGCTTTGGCTATACAAGATTTTCTATGATTCCACACAAATCATATTCTATTTTTTTTTACTGCCACTGAAGGCCGGCTGGTGTGGCTCACTGGTTGAGAGTCAACCTAGGAACCAGGACTTCAGGATTCAATTCCCAGTCAGGGCACATGCCCAGTTTGCAGGCTCAATCCCCAGTAAAGGGCGTGTAGGAGGCAGCCGATCCATGATTCTCTCTCATAATGGATGTTTCTATCCCTCTCTCTCTTGTTCCCTTCCTCTCTGAAATATATATATTTTTTAATGCCATTGTAATTTTTATGGGGATTGCATTAAATCCATATATAGCTTTGGATAATATGGCCATTTTAACTAAATGGATTCTTCCATCCATGACAATGGGAATACCTTTCCCTTCCCTTGTATCTTCTTCAATTTATCCCGTCTAATAAAAGAGAAACATGCACAAGCCACACCCACAAGCCAATCAGGAGCGAGTATGCAAATTTACCCACCCAAGATGACAGTTAAATTTGCATATCCAGGTGCAGAAGGAAGCCAAGTACTGAAGAAGGGAGCGAAACTGCACAGAAGCAAACAGGGTAGGGAAGAAGGGAGGGAAGCAGGCAGTACAGGGGAGAAGGGAGGGAAGCAGGTGTGGCAGCAGAGACCGCTGCAGGAAGCTCTATTGCAGGAATCTTCCTGCACTGGGCCTCTAGTTTTAAGGGCACATGCCCAGATTGTGGGTTCGAACCCCAATGTGGGGCACACAGAAGGCAGCCAATCAATGATTTTCTCTCATCAATGATGTTTCTCTCTCTTTCTCTCCCCACCCCTTCCTCTCTGAAATATATATTGAAAAAAGTAAAATAGAGAGACATGGAAACATGAAAGCTGGAGGGGGTTATTGGATGATGGGGGCATAGGTAATACTTTCAACAATAAAGAATTTAAAAAATAAAATAATATAAATTGAAGAAGATACAAAGAAAGGGAATCATATATATAGGTCCTTCACATCCTTTGGTAAGTTTATTCTTAGGAATTTTATTCTTTCAGTGGTGATTGCAATAGGAATTTTTTCATTTCTTTTTTTGAAATTTAATTGTTAGTGTATAGAAACACAATATAATTTTGTACATGGATTTTATATCCTGCAACTTTATTGTATTGGTTTACTGTTTCTAATAGTTTTATGATGATGACCTTATGGCTTTCTATATAAGAATCATGTCATCTACGATAAGTGAAAATTTTACTTCATCATTCCCAATTTAGATGTCTTTTATTCCTTTTTCTTGCCTGACTGCTCTGGCTAACATTTCCAATGCTATGTTGAATAACAGTGGTGAGAGTGGGCATCCTTGTCTTGTTAATGATCTTAGAGGAAAAATTTCTTTTTTTTCAGCAATGAGTATAATAGCTGAGGGTCTGTCATATATGGCCTTTATTATGTTGTGATACTTCCCTTCTATACTCATAGTATTGAATGTTTTAATCATAAATGGATATTGTATCTTATCAAATCCTTTTTCTGCATCTACTGATATGCTCATATAATTTTTAACCTTTGTTTGTTAATGTGGTATGTCACATTAATTTATATGCTGAAGTAACTTTGAACCACTGTAATAAACCCCACTTGATCATGATGTATTATCTTAATGTATTTTAATTTCACACAATATACTTTTTGAAGCTTCCAAAATGCATATACCCTTTACACAAAAATTATGTTGGTGTGTGCATGCCAAACAAACATCAAATGAAGTATTTCAACAATATGGTGGTTCCTTAATTTAAAAATAGTTTATCAAAAATAATAATACTCTGTATTACATGCTAAATATCCACTACAAATAATAGCAAAAATATAATTTATTGATACAAAAAGATGTTCAGGTTAATAATTTTTTTAATATAGTATAATCAATATAATCCAATATTTTATACAAAAAATACACACACAAAAATCTAGAAGGATCTGAATGAGAAGATTTAGGATGATTTTTATCTTGGACTTTTCTATTTATCTTTCTCTGTATTTTCTGAATTTTTAAATGTTAAATCTGCATTATAAATGTTTAATAAAAATTTTCTTCTAAAACCTTAGAACTGGCTGCAGTAATAGTTTCTCCCACAGATGGAATAAATCAACAAGTACTTTAAATAAATGGTAACATTAAAAGGCTCACTGGGTAATGGAAAAATCATCTAACATGTAAAAGTGAATCGAACAATAATATATATTTATGAAATTTTAAAAATGTGTAAGAGAAAAAAGCAAACATTAACTAAGGTTTTAAAGCAGCTAACAACAAATACCCTATTTGTGGTGGTAGAAAGTAATTTGAGAAAGGGAGAGCAGCAAGAAATATTCTGCAATAGGATTATCTTTTAAGAAAGGATGTATGATATCATAAAAAGGTAATTAGTTTTGTTTGTACTCCTGTGACCTTAGTAATGTATTTTAATAACTGTAGTTTATCAGAGTAATTACACTTTATCCAAATCTCTCTGGAATTTGATGAAGACCTATAATTTAAATTTTCTAATGTAGACCTATAATAAAAAAAAATTCCTTTACACTTCCAAGCTTCAAAACAAAAAAATTATATGCAAACATCAATAGAATAATATTTACTGTACCTTATTGTAACGATCATGTGGAACTGACTGTAAAACAATTGGTTCCATTGTAGAAACATTGGCAAATTGTACCTCTGGAATATACAGGGCACAAACCACATGAGCCCAACCTGAAATAAATAAATAAATAAAAATAACATCGTTTTCTAGTTTTCAATGAAGCCTTTTCAAAGATACATAAAATTACTGACCTTCTAAAGAGATCCATTAAGTGCTTACTTAAGCAAATATACAAAAAAATAACATCTCACTATTGAATGAATAGTCAAAGCACTACTAATAAAGCACTCTTAATCATTCCTCTAGTTGAATGCATAGTAACACAAATAAGGGAAACATTTTAAAATTCAGATTCTGGCACTGACTGACTTCTTACAAATAATTCAGATCAACACTACTTCTGAGAACGACAGTAAAAATAAGAATTTTTATAGTTGAATATCTAAAATAAAAAATTTAATACTTTAACCCTGAATATCAGTATTAAATTGTTTACTTTTATATTAATATTTTACATTGATATTTTACTATTAGCATTATTTTAATATTTCACTTAAAATTACTCTCTTAATAATTTCCCTCGCTGGATTGGCTCAGCAGATATGAAGGCACCTGGGTTCAATTCTGGTCAAGAACACGTGCCCGGGTTGTGTGGGCTTGATTCCCAGTAGGGGGCGGGCAGGATGCAGCCAACAATGATTCTCTCTCATCAGTGATGTTTCTATCTCTCTCTCTCCCTCCCTCCCTCTATGAAATCAATAAAAACGTATTTTTTTAAATGCTCCAATAATTGATATTAAATTAAATATTTCTTTTAATTCTCAAAATGTCCTGAAGATATCAAAAAGCTGATGTGATAGTGAGGAGTTAATTATTCAAAGTTGGAAAAGAATAAAAATCCAGGTTGGTGTGTAGCTTTCAGCTACATTCGCCACTTGGGATATTTGCCTATTTTAAAGAAAGCAGCAGAGAAGGAAAAGCTGCTTTGGACAAACTCAGAAGACTGGAAGTACAGAGTTTTATGTTCACAGACAACCAAGGAGAAAGGGAGCTACTTCACCACCTTTCAGCAGCAACATGAAGGGCTGAAAGCTAGGAGTAATAATTAACTAAAAATACATACATTCTCACTGGCTGCAGTGGGGCTCAGTGGTTGAGTGTGGACCTATGAACCAGAGAGGTCACGGTTCAAATCCCAGGCATGTGGGCTCAAGCCCCAGTAGGGAGTGTGCCAGAGGCAAGCAACCAATGATTCCCTCCCATTGATATTTCTTTCTAGCTCTCTCTCTCTCTCCTCCTCTCCCTTCCTCCTTCCTCTGTGAAATCAATAAAAATATGTATTTTTTAAAGGGAAAAAGCAGATATCCAAACAGAAAAAGTATATGAACAGACCACAAAAGAAAACAAATTGCTCTTTAAAAATACAAAAAAAATGGTCAGATTTACTTACAAAAAAGGGAAATGTAAAAGTACATGCTCAGAGACACCAATTTCTACCTACTGGATTACCAAGGGCATAGAAAACAGCTTTTATGGTTTATTGTTGCTGAGCACGTAATTTGGTACAAACACAAGGGAGAATAATTGGGAATTATCTACCAAAATTAATTGTAAAATCCCTTTGACCCTACAAGTCCACTTCTGGGAATTAATAATCTTACAGATGTACTTGCATACAAGCAAAATGGCACATATAAAAACATCCTATATAATAAAAGTCTAATATGCTAAGTGTCTAGTCCTCTGGTCATCCATTCAACCAATCAAAATGTAATATGCTAATGATATGCTAAGGCCACTCAACTGCTCTCGATGACGTGCACTGACCACCAGAAGGCGGATGCTCCAACTGGTAGGTTAGTTTACTGCTGGGGTCCAGCCTATCAGGACTGAGCATGACAGATAGGACACACCCTCCTGTGGGCCCTCCCAGTTGGCCAATCTCCCACATACCTCCCTAGCCCTGAACGTGCACCGGTGGGTCCCTCCGTCTGACCTGCACCTTCTCAAAATCTGTGACCCCTCCCTCAGGAGATGTTGGGAAGGTGGCTTTGGCCAGATCCCACAAGCCATGCCAAGAGACCCCACTGGTGCACGAATTCGTGCACGGTGCCTCTAGTCCTATCTAATAAGAGTAATATGCAAATTGACTATCTCCTACCAGGCCATGCACACTGGCCATGCCCACCAGCCAATCAGGAGCTGGGGCGGAGCCGGCCGGGTCTAAGGCTGGGGCCAGGGGGGGAGGGGCAGAGCTGAGGCAGCTGGTGGTGAGCATGTGGCCCCTGGGGCCGGGCAGTTGCTGGCGGCTGGGGCTAAGGCCAGGGCCAAGCGGAGCAGGTAGGAGTGAGAGGTCAGTAGGACATCCCCTGAGGGCTCCCTGTATGTGTGAGGAGGTGGGTTGGGCTGAGGGATCACCCACCCCCAGTGCATGAATTTTGTGCACCAGGCCTCTAATCTATAATAATAAAAGTATAATATGCTAATTAGACCAGACAACCTTCCGAATGAAGCCAGGGCTGTGAGGAAAGCCCAGGTCCCAGGTGCCTGCCGGCGGCCAGAGGGAAGCCTGGGTCCCGGGTGCCAGAGGGAAGCTGGTGCCAGCACCTGGGGGAAGATAGGCCTATTTTTGCACGAATTTTGTGCATCAGGCCTCTAGTTAGTCATAAAAGCAGATGATTAGGGAGTCCATCAATTGGTGACTAACTGTGTAACAGGGTAAAAGTAAAAAGCTCCTTTATCTATGCTGATAAAAGAGATAGAAGTGTTCTGTAAAAATAATTAGGGTGTAAGAGTATGTGTAACATTCATCCAGAATAAAAATTAGAGCCTTGGACAGTGTGGTTCAGTTGGTTGAGTATCATCCCATGCACTGAAAGGTCATTTGTTCAACTCACAGTCAGGACACATACTCAAGTTGCACATTGACCTCTGTTGGGGTGCACAGGGAAGCAACATTTCTCTCTCCCTTACTCTCCCTCCAAAATCATTTTTTTTAAACTGAAAGAAATATTTGACTATTCATATGTATCTGCATATGCCAAAAGCCCAAGAAAGATATACAAAAAAAGTAATAACAGCAACTGTCTAGGTAATAGGAATGTTGTTGAGGAACTAGGCAAATGGTGAACAGGAGTAGGAAACACAGTTAATACTTTTTTTTACATTTTGCAAAATGTGACTATATCACATAGTTTAAACACCAAATTAAGATATGTAAATATATGTATTGCAAAAGACACATATTTTCCCCTTTTCTTTACTAATGCCATTACTATATTCTTTGCCAAAAATATTTTAATCTATTCAATAAATGGCATTAGAAATATTAAACAGATTATGTGCAAAACAGTGAAACTAGACCACACTCTTACACCATACACAAGAATAAACTCAAAAGTATTAAAGACTTACATGTTACTCTCAAAACCAAAAAAGCCTAGAAGGATTTTGGCAGTAAAATTTCTCATAGCAATTTTTTTTTCCCTACTATATCTCCTTAGGCAAGGGAAACAAAAAGAAAAATAAATAGGACTACATCAAATTAAAAAGCTTTTGCTCAGCAAAGGGCACCTTCAACAAAATGAAGATAACCACTCAATGGAAGGACATATTTGCTGATACAACTGATAAGGGGCTAATACCCAAAATTTATAGAGAACTTACAAAACTCAACACCAAAAAACAATCCAATTAATAATTGGTCAAAGGATCAGACTAGACATGATAAAGGACCTAACTAGACCCAAACAGACCTCAAAAGGGGATAATATCCAAAATTTTTAAAGAACTTATAAACCTCAACACCAGAAAACAATTCAATTTTAAAATGGGCAAAGTTCCAAAGAGGATATATAGATGACCAATAGACAAATAAAATATGTTAAATGTCATTCACTAATCATCAGAGAAATACGAATTAAAGCTGCAATGAGGTATCACCTCACACCTATCAGTAATTAACAAACAAATCTTGGGGAAGATGTGCAGAAAAGGGAAACCTCATGCACTATTGGTGGGAATGCAGACTGGTGCAGAAACTGTGGAAAATGGTAGAGGGTTACATCAAAAAATTACATATGGAACTGCTTTATTGCTCAGTGATTCCACTTTTGAAAATATATATCCAAATAAACCCAAAACACTGATTTGAAAGAATATATGCATCCCTACATTCATTGCAGAGTTATTTACAACTAGGGGACCAGTGCACGAAATTCATGCAAGGGAAGGGGGGTGTCCCTTAGTCCAGCCTGCACCCTCTCCAAAATGGGACCCCTCAAAGGATGTCCAATTGTCATCCCTCTCACAATACAGGACTGCTGGATCCCAACTGCTCACCTGCCTGCCTGCCCCTAACAGCTTCTGCCTACCAGCCAGAACACCCCCTTAACCACACCCCTGTTAGCCCAACTGCCCCTAACTGCCCTCCCCTGCTGGCATGATCACACCTAACAGCCCTCCCCTGCCAGCCTGGTCACCCCTAAGTGGCCTGATCATCCACAACTGCGCTCTCTTGCAGGCCTGGTTCCCCCCCCCCCCCCCAACTGCTTTCCCCTGCCGACCTAGTCACACCTAACTGCCCTTGTTGGAGATTGGGTGTAAGTTGACAAAGTCTCTGCATCTGAATGGGGCTGATAAAATCAGCCCCCTACCCACACAGTGTCCCCTGACTGGTTTGGATGGCGATTTCCAGTTGTCAGCAGAATGCGAGTGACCTTGTAACTATTTACTGAGATATGCTGTACCGAGAATTTGGCTTCCTGCTTTATCTACTTTAGAGATTAAGAGGGACAAAGAGTACATTCCTCGTGACTGACCTCCCAGGGTTTGTGTATAAAAGGTACCGCACAGTTAATAAAGCTGCTGCAGTCTATCAATGGCTTGCAATTCTCCCCCCATCCCACTTTCTTATCTTTCTTTTCTTAATTCCCACCTCCCTACTTCAGGCCAGTTCACCTATCAGAATGAAACTGACATGCCCTCCCCTGCAGGCCTGATCACCCCCAACTACCCTCCCTTGCAGGTCTGGTGCCTCCCAACTGTCCTCCTCTGCTGGCCATCTTGTGGTGACCATCTTGTGCCGGGAGGGGGGGTTATCTTTGAGCAAGTGGGGTGGCCATCTTGTGTGTTGGAGTGACTGTCAATTTGCATATTACTCTTATTAGATAGGGTAGCCAAGAGTTGGAAGCAGCCCAAGTATCCATCAATACATAAATAGATAAAAAGACTGTGGTACATTTACACAATGGAATACTACTCTGCCATAAAAAAGAAGGAAATTTTACCCTTTTTGATAGCATAGATGGACCTAGAGAACATTATACTAAGTGAAAGAAGCCAATAAGAAAAAAACCCAGACCACATGATTTCATTGATATGGGGAATCTAATGAACAAAATGAACTAACAAGCAAAATAGAGACAGACTCAAAGATAATGAACTGATAGCTATGAGAGATGCTAGAAGAGTATGGACTGAGGAGAAAAGAGGGAAAGAGAAAGACTCATGGACAGGACAACAGCATGGTGACTGCCGGAGGAAAGAAGTGAGGTGAGGTGGAGGTAGGAGAGGTAAAAATGTTGATCGTTGGAGATTTGGCTTAGGATGGTGAACAAACAATACAGTACGTAGACAATGTGCTGTAGAATTGTACATCTGAAACCTGTTTTTGTTAATCAATGTCACCCAAATAAATTCAATAAAAAGACAAAAAATACTTTAGAGTTGACTACCCAAAATTTTATTTTTTTTAATATATTTTATTGATTTTTTTAACAGAGAGGAAGGGAGAGTGACAGAAAGTTAGAAACATCGATCGGCTGCCTCCTGCACACCCCCCACTAAGGATGTGCCCACAACTGAAGTACATGCCCTTGACCAGAATCGAACCCGGGACCCCTCAGTCCACAGACTTAACGCTGTATCCACTGAGCCAAACCAGTCAGGGCTATCTTATTGATTTTTTTATAGAGAAGAAGAGAGAGGGATAGAGTTAGAAATGTGGATGAGAGAGAAACATCGATCAGCTGTCTCCTGCACACCCCCTACTGCGAATGTGCCTGCAACCAAGGTACATGCACTTGACCGAAATCAAACCTGGGACCCTTTAGTCCTCAGACCGACACTCTATCCACTGAGCCAAGCCAGTTAGGGCATATATTTCTACTTTTTAAAATTTCTTTATTATTGGAAGTCCCAACCCCCACCCCAGGCCTTCACCACACTATTGTCTATGTCCATGGGTAATGCATATCCTATATAATAAAGATGCAATATGCAACTAGTCATTACGCTGTGAAGCTTAACGACCAACTGCATAACAACAGGATCACGGATCAGGAATGGGGCAGTGAGCTACAAGCGGGGGGCAGAGAGTTACAGAAGGGGGCAGGGCAGTAAGCTATGGGGGTGGGAGGGGGCTACAGGAGGGTGGGGCAGCGGGTGGAGAGCTACTGGAGGGCAGCAGCAAGCTACTGGCAAGCTACTGGTGCACAGATTCGTGCTCAGGGCTACTAATATGAATATAAGTTCTTTGGTTGATCTTTTCCCACCCATCTTCCCTCTAAGATTCAATGGTCTGTTCCATGTTTCTATGTCTCTGTATCTGTTTTGCTCATCAGTTTATTTTATTCATTAGATTCCACAAGAGTGAGATCATGTGATACTTGTCTTTCTGTGACTGGTTTATCCACTTAACATAATACTCTCCAGGTCCCTCCATACTATCTCAAAAGGTAAGAGAGCCTTCTTTTTTTATTGCTGCATAGTATTCCATGGTATAAATGAACCACAGCTTTTTTTATCCACTCACCTAACGAGCACTTGGGCTGTTTCCAGACCTTAGCTAAGAAAGAATATACCTCTACTTTTTAAATTTCTTCATGAGTTACTTGATTTTCACAGGATGCCACAGTTTAATAAATTCATGGTACTGAGCTATAAAGAAATATAGATTTCTCTGAGGGAGATAACTAAAAACAGAAATGAAAATGAGAAATACGAAAGCACAACAGAATTTAGGAATTAGCCAAAAGGCCCTCAAGTGTGTTAAAATTAACATTCAATAAAAACATCATCAGTCCTGCAATACACAAAAGGGGTCAGGGGTCCAAAACAACAGATTTTAACTCTAGCTGAAGGGGGGGGGAGGGAGGAAAGGAAGGAGAGAGGGAGGAGAAAGGGAGAGCGAGAGAGAAGCTTATTTTTCAAAAATACTTTCCATAAGGAACTGTATCCATTTAAAAAAAAAATCAAGATTTTAATTGTAAGTGTGTGGATTGTTCTGTATTAAGAAAAAAACAATGCTTAATTCTATCCACAAAGCAGAAAAACTTTTCTAATAAATTATATCCACTTCTATAAAAATATTTGAGTGGTAAACACTATTCAATTTTATATAATAATATGAACTACCAAGTACCTTAAAATACTTTCCCAATCCAGTCTTCAATAAAATTTTTTTCAAAAATCTCTGCACTTACCCCCATTATCTGTTCTTTTTAAAGCTCCATCCTTATGAGGACACAGTTCACATCTCTATTTAAAAAAAAAAAAAAAAAAAGGAAACAAAGATATTTTTCAGATTACAAAAGTACAACATCTTCCTTGTAACTTCAAAACTATTAAAAAGGTAGGAGCAACATTTATACTGGTTGCCACTAAGAGTAACATTTCATAACATTCCTCACAAAGTAATTCTCCTTGACATGAGATCTTTTTCAGAGCACCAGATAACTTTTACAAAGTAAACTGTTGCTTACTTTTAAATTCCTGCCAAGATTTTTTTAGTGTTAAATAAAAACAGAAAGATTCTCTCAACACAGGATTGGTGCATGGTTTTTAACATTTGCTTCTAGCTCTTTACTTTCTACCTAAGATTAGCTAGGCTTAGTCTACTCAGTTAGGTCTGGTTTTCTAAAATAAAGAGCCACTCAAAAATTTAGAATTTTGATTTAGGTGGCAAGGCATGGTCTCACAAGTGCTGGCCTATCTTCTGGAAGAAAGCGCTCTAATTATTCTAGTTACTCTTATTCACACACATTGGTACTCGGAAGTTATCATGAACCCACTGCCTACTGTTCCCCAATTTAAAACCAGAAATAAACATAGAGCCACTACTAATCTTTCTTTTCACTATTGACAAGAAGACAAATACAATTATAAAATAAACAGAGTAAGCTCTTTAAGATTTTTTTAATCGATTTTTATAGAGAGGAATGGAGAGAGAGAGAAATATCAACAGGAGAGCAAAACATCAATGGGTATGCTCCCCTACTGAGGAGCAAACCCAAAACCCAGGCATGCATCCTGACAGGAAATCTAACAGCAACTTTTGAGTGCATGGGACTACTACGCACAACCAGCTGAGCCACACAATCCAGGACTAAACAGAGTAAGTTTAATGGCACTGTCTTACTATGAAGAATATGTTCCTTAGAGGTCACACTTGAGTATTTATTATTTGTGTACCCCCTCATGGTCCCCAACTTGCAGTATATAAAATAGTGACATAAATATATTACAAAGAAAAATAAGAACAGGAAATTAAGTATATAAACCATAAGCTATGAGACGCTATTATTTCTTGTCATCCAGTATTTCACCCTCCTGATTTTCCTCTTATTTTGGCAGTACTTCTCTAATCACCTTATCCAATGTTTAAATGTAGAAGTTCCCTCAGCACTCTGACTTAAGATACCTTCTCATTTCATGTTAAACACTCAGTCATCTCATTCATTTTCCATACATCTATCACCAATTAAATTAGTAGGATATGACAGTGACGCACAAATTCGACCTATTCATTTGTGCTTGGATCCATAGATAAAACTTTCTATAGTACACTAGTGGCCCAGTGCACAAAATTCGTGCACATTAAAAGGGAATTAGAGCCGAAACCAGTTTGGCTCGGCGGATAGAGCGTCGGCCTGCGGACTGAGAGGTTCCAAGTTCGATTCCAGTCAAGGGCATGTGCCTTGGTTGCGGGCACATCCCCAGTGAGGAATGTGCAGGAGGCAGCTGATCGATGTTTCTGGCTTTCTATTCCTCTCCCTTTCTCTCTGTAAAAAAATCAATAAAATACATTTAAAAAAAGGGGGGGGGGATTAGAAGAGCCCTAACCAGTTTGGCTCAGTGGATAGAGCGTCAGCCTGTGGACTGAAGGGTTGCAGGTTTGATTCCGGACAAGCGCATGTACCTTGGTTGCGGGAACATCCCCAGTAGGAGGTGTGCAGGAGGCAGCTGATAGATGTTTCTCTCTCATTGATGTTTCTAACTCTATCCCTCTCCCTTTCTCTCTGTAAAAATTCAATGAAAAATATATTTTTAGAAAAAAGGGAATTAGAGGAACTATTTTAATATTGCTATATGTCTTTTCTCTATAATAGAAGTGTCAGAGATGAAAGAAAATTATTAAAATGTATATGAAAGTCTCTCTCCTGTCAGAGTCGACCCTCCAGGCAGGGGGCACAGCCTCAGATCCCCCAGCCTGGTGCCAGGGCAGGGGGTGCGGCCTGAGGTCCCTGTCATAGCGCGGGGGGCATGGCATAAGGTCTCCTAGCCCGGTGCTGGGGCGGGGGGCAGAGGAGGACACAGCCAGAGGTCCCCCATAAAGCCCCAGCCAGGCACCATATAGCCTCAGGTCCCTGTGGTTCGGTTGTGACATTACGGCATCTTAATTTGCATATTCCTCTATTATTAGATAGGCACTTAAATTCAGTCCTAAATTTATGATTACACTTACTCTTCCTGCAATTTTCCCTATCTCTGTAATAATATTCTTAATCACATATTGCCCATATCTAGGCATGATCTTTTGATAGCTTTACCCTATTTCTTAAACTCATTATGTTTTTAAAGTATGTATTGATTTGGTAGAGGAAGGTAGAAGGAGAGAAACATCGATGTGAGAGAGAAACATTAATAGGCTCCCTCCTGCATACCACCTACTGGGGATCAAGCCTGCAACCTGGGTATGTGCCCTGATCAGGCATTGAACCAGTGACCTTTTGGTGCATGGAACAACACTCAACCAACTAAGCCATAATGCTAGAACTAACCTCATATTTAATCAATCACCACAATCTGGCTATTCTCCTCCTAAATACTGGAGAGAGCTGACTACCTCTCTCCTTCTACACTAGTATTAGCCAACTTCAAGCCAACATCCACTTTCATCAGGACCACTTCAGGGGTCTTCTACTAACTAGTCTCCAGTACTTGGCCCCTCTAGTCTACAGAACGAAATTCAAAAAATGCAAGTCAATACATGTAACTTCCCCCACTTACATCCTTTAAATGGTTTCCCTACATGATCTACTCCTTACTTTCTACTCTGACCTTCTTATTGTCTGGGCAATACTGACTTTTCTTCTTTCAGTTCAGTAAATACTCCATAGCTCATTCCTGTCTGATAGCCTTTAAATGTATTGCTTTTACTCTACCTAAAATACTGTCCTCACCACAAACCACTTTCACAGTTAGGTAACTTCTTACTTATCTCAGGTCCTTGCTTAAAGTCACTTCCTCAAAAAATATTTCTCTGAATACCCTTATTAAATTAGGTGCCATTTATGAGTTATCTATGTACTTTTCTTCTTATTGTACACTAGTGGCCCAATGCATGAATGAAGATTCATGCAAGAATGGGCCTTCATTCCCCTGGCTGGCGACACCACCTTCACTCTGGCCAGAGCCACCTTTATGCTCCGGAGCCACCTTTCCACCTTCCCAGGCTGCCTAGAGGCCCGGAGCAGCTAGAGTGGTGAGAAAGCCTGTGTCATCCCACGGCAACAAAGCAAATGTCCCGCCCCAGGCCCCCAGGCCTACATATACAAATTAACCCACCATCTTTGTTGCATTAATTTGCATACTCACACCTGATTGGCTGGTGGGCATCACGAAGGTAAAATTAGCATGTTACTCTTATATTAGGTAGACTACAATCACAATTAATTATTTATGCCTTTATGTTTATCTCCTTTGCTAGATTATAAATTCCTTTTCATGGCTGTAGCCATAGCATCTATCACAGCTGGATACATGAAAGGAGGAAAAACATAAGCAGACTTGCTAAAGACAGGCAATAATTTTGTTCTAAGTTATACCCCCTTCATAGATGGAAACACTATTAGTTGTGTAATTTACCTTGGAGAAAAAAACAGTTACTTATAGAAGTACAATTAAATCCAATGTAAGGACTACAGCCAGTGATAGTTTACTCTTTGGGATGGTTAGGAATAGAACAATGTTCAACAACTGGGGAAGAAAAAATTCAAATTAGACCCTTGAAACTTTACTAATTACAAATATAAATTCAAAATGTTTGAAAAACAATTTCAATATAAGAATTAAGACCAAAAATAACCAGTAGTCAAATCTGAAAAATTAAAAACGTCTATAAAAGAAAACCATTAGAATAGACAATTCAAAAATGTTCTTTATTTCTCTCTCCTTTTGTGGCCCAAGATGCTGAAAGAAGGCTAAGGGGAAGAAGGTGGTACTGGCCCCTGCTGTTGTAAAGAAGCAGGAGGCCAAGAAGGTGTATATTCCATTTGAGAAAAGGCCCAAGAATTTTGGAATTGAACAAGACATCCAGCCCTAAAGGGACCTCACCCACTTTGTCAATGACCCCTCTAACATTCGGTTGTAGCAGCAAAGGACTATTCTCTATTATGTATCTAAAAGTGCCTCCTGCCATTAACCAGTTCACTCAGGCCTTAGATCACCAAACAGCTACTCAACTGCTTAAGCTGGCCCACATGTACAGACCAGAGACAAAACTAAAGATGCAGAAATTGTTGGCCTGGGCTGAGAAAAACGCTGCCAGCAAAGGGGATGTCCCCAAGAGGCCATCTGTCCTTCCAGCAAGGGTTAACACTGTAACCACCTTGGTGGAGAATAAGAAGGCCCAGCTGGTAGTGACTGCACATGATATGGATCCCATCAAACTGGTCGTCTTCATCCTTACACTTTGCAGCAAAATGGGGATTCCCTACTGTATTATCAAGAGGAGGCCAGCGTGGGGTGTCTAGTGCACAGGAAGACCTGCACCACCATGGCCTTTACACAGGTTAACTCAGAAGACAAGAGTTCAGGCTAAGCTGGCAGAAGCTATCCAGGCCAATTAAAATGACAAATATGATGAGATCCACCATCAGTGGGGAGGCAATGTCCCAGAACCACAGTCAGTGACCACACTGCCAAGCTAGAAAAGGCAAAGGCATTTTTGCCCACTACGTTAGTAAAGCTTTTCCTCGTGTTCAGAGTACAGTGAAAATTTAGTTTCATATACTATTGATGGCACCATAATCCAATTCTTTTAGAGAGCAATTTAGCAATATGATTCAAGGAAATTACTGATTCCATTACTTCACAGAGAGAAAAAAAAATATGATGGATATAGCATTTATTAAGTACTGTATCATTATTATATCATTTATATAATAAGTTCAAGACATGAAAAGAATGTGTATAAAAATATTTTATATGACTGTTTATAAATATAAAAATTTTACAAAGAGTCTTAACTGTATAACAGTGAGGGAATGAATGCTATATTCACAAATATTTTCACTATTAACAAATAAATGCATAGAAAAAAACTCTAAAAGAAAATATACAAAATATATTAATAGGCCTGTAATGAGAATAGTAAGATATGAGTGTATTATTTCAAAATACTTCATTTGTTTATAATTTAAATTCTTAGACACATTATTTTATGCTAAGTAAAATAATATGACTATCTTCCCACTAAGAGTTGACAGAAAACATGATTATAGAAAAAAAAGTAAGTTATAGTCAGAAGACTATACCTTAGGCTCAGAAAGGAAGGATCTGTATGAGGCACCATGGGTAACGGACTTTAGATCCTATAATAAACCAACCCAAACTGAAAAGTTTCACGGGCAGGCTGCAGCTACACATATTAGTACTAGAATTCCATAGATCCACTCTTATTTTAGTGAGACATAGTGTTAAAAAAAGGTACAAGTAAATCCTGCGAAAGGGGAAACATTATAAGGAGATACTGCTCCTCCAAAAATGACATATATTAGAGATCTCACCAGTTTACCAAGAAAAAATACCCTTTAATTGTAATGGCCCAAACAAGTAGAAATTATATGAGGTTCCTTCTTTTCTTTATATCATGCAGTATAATAAGAAAGCACACAACTATTTTCCATCTTTATAATGTAAGGCAACATTACTTGTTCTACTTTATATTAGACTAGAGGCCCGGTGCATGCAATTTGTGCGGGGGGAGGAGGGGGAGCTGGAAGTGTCCCTCAGCCCAGCCTGCCCCTTCTCCAATCTGGGACCCCTTGAGGGATGGATGTCTTACCATCCATTTAGGCCGGATCCCACCAGAATTGGGCCTAAACAGGCAATTGGACATCCCTCTCACAATCAGGACTGCTGGTTCCCAATCACTCACCTGCCTCTGTCTGACTGCCCCTAACTGTTTCTGCCTGTCAGCCTGATCACCCCCTAAGCACTTCCCTGCCAGTCTGATCAATGCCTAACTGCTACCCGGCCAGCCCGATTGCCCCTAATGGCCCTCTCCTGCTATCCTGGTTGCACCTAACTGCCCTCCCCTGCAGGACTGCCCCCTCAACTGCCCTCCCATGCAGGCAGGCCTGGTCCCCCCCAACTGCCCTCCCCTTGCAGGCTTGGGTTACCCCCCAACTGTCATCCCCTGCAGGGCTGGTCCCCCCCCCCCCCAATGGCCCTCCCCTGCTGGCCTAGCTTCACCCAACTGCCCTCCCTTGCCAGCCCAGTCATACCTATCTGTCCTCCCTGCTGGCCTGATCACTCACAACTAACTGCCCTCCCTTGCAAGCCTGATCTCCCCCCCAACTACCCTTGACCCCCCCCCCGGAACTATCCTCCCCTGCAGACCTGCCCCCCCAACTGTCCTCCCCTGTAGGCCTGGTTCCTCCCCCTATCTGCCCCCCCCTGCTGGCCTGGTCTCCCCCAACTGCCCTCATCTGCAGACTAGGTCACCCCTAACTGTCCTCCCTGCTGGCCTGATTGCCCCCAACTGCCCTCCCCTGCAGGCCTATATCCCCCTCCAACTGTCCTCCACTGCATGCCTAGTCCCCTCACAACTTCCCCCCACTGCACACCTGGTCCCCCTACCAACTGCCGTCCCTGCAGACCTGGTCCCCCCAACTGCCCTCTGCTGCTGAACTGGTCTCTCCCAACTGCCCTCCTCTGCCAGCCTGGTCACCCCCTACTGCCCTCCTCTGCTGGCCTGGTCACCTCTAACTGCCCACAACCGCCCTCCCCTACAGGCCATCTTGTGGTGACCATCTTGTGTCCACATGAGGGCAGCCATCTTTGACCACTTGGGGGCAGCCATCTTGTGTCTTGGAGTGACAGTCAATTTGCATTATCACTCTTTTATTAGATAGGAGGATTCTCTTGCAAAGTACTCATTGTATTTCACTAAGTCAAGCTCATCTAAAACACTGAGCTTTAGGAGGTTGTGGCTACCTAACTATGCATTTAGCTAAACTTGTTTACCCAGACTGATCACCATTACATTAGAAAAAGCAGTAAGATAATAATTAAAAGTAGTATTACATGCCCTAGCTGGTTTTGCTCAATGTATAGAGCATCGGCCTGTGGACTGAAGGGTTCCAGGTTTGATTCCAGCCAAGGGCACATGCCTGGGTTGCCGGCTCAATCCCCAGTAGGGAACATGCAGCAGGCAGCCAATTACCAATTCTCTCTCATCATTGATGTTTCTCTCTCTCCCTCTCCCTTCCTCTCTAAAATCAATAAAATACCTTTATTTTAAAATAGTATTACAGAAGTATAAATTCAAGTTTTAAGTTTGATCTTCCTCATATAAAAGATATAATTGTGGCATAAAATGTGGCTCAGTTGATTGTCATCCCCTGCACCAAGAGTCCCCTCAATTCCTGGTGAGGGGACATGCCTAGGTTGTGGCTCAATCCTGGTAGAGGGCATGTAGGAGGTAGTCAATCGCTGTTTCTCTCCTTCTCTGCTCCTCTCTCTAAATCAATAATAAAAAGTTTTCTTTAAAGTACCTACAGTATAAAACACATACCATCACCATCTCTTTATTTAAGCAAAAGATAAAAATAAATCTAAATTTCTTGTGTTTTAGAAAGATCATGACTACCACTCTAGAAATTAGTGCCCGGGCTTGGTCCAGGACTCCTAGGAGAAGCGGTGATTCCGGGTCTAAGCCAAATAACCCCAGAATAGTTTGTTCTACCAGCAAGATAACTAGAAAAGACTATTCTAAACATGTAAAAAGGACTTATGGGCTAACCTGAAGAGACTTCCGCTGGCCAGATCAAATTAATTTAAGGCTAAAATAATTCCAACGAAATGAAACATATCAATTATGTTTAAATCAATGATAAAATGATCTTCTATTCCAAAAGTAAACTTACACAAAACAAGCTCTCACACAGATAACAAACAGATCCTAACCCTAACCGGTTTGGCTCAGTGGCAGTGTCAGCCTGCGGACTGAAGCGCCGGGTTCTATCCCAGCCAAGGGCACATGCCCTGGTTATGGGCTCCATCCCTAGTAGGGGATGTGCAGGAGGCAGCCAATCAAATGATTCGCTCTAATCATTGATGTTTCTATCTCTCTCTCCCTCTTCCATCCTCTCTGAAATCAATAAAAATATCTCTTTTAAAAAAAAAAAGACAGATTATAGTTTCCCACCATATGCCAGAACTGGAAGGTTTTTAGTCTGAAGAGATGACCTAACCAGTCATAGTGGCTCCTATAGTTTTATACCTGAAGAACCAGAAGATAAAATTTCAGGGAAACAAGGAAAGTGAGGTTTGAATCAAGAACAGAGAATCAGGAGAAGACCCCAAATATTTATACATAGAATATACCCAAATCTCTCACTGAACTTAAAAAAGGCAAGCTAGAGTCCAGTTAAGGAAAAAGAAATAAAATGAAATTTAAGCAACTGCTCAAAATACTTAATAGATGGTTTGAATCTAACCCAATCAATCAACTGCTTATAAAAACATTAACAATTTCTGCAAAGGAATATAATAAAATCCAGACTTCCCACGTAAAACACTTACAATGTATAGGAACCTCCAAGTCACCTACCAGATCTATGAGTAGGAAAATGTTAATCATGCCTGCAAGCACAATCGGCAGAGGTCAACACTAAGACGACCTAGACATACATTGGAATTCGGCTTTAAAATAGCTATTATAATTAAACTAGAGGCCGGGTGCGCAAAATTCGTGAACTCAAGAGGAGGGGGTCCCTCAACCCAACCTGTGCCCTCTTAAAGTCTAGGAGTCCTTGGGGGAGGTCCACGGGGCGCAGGCCTAAGCCAGCAGTCAGACATCCTTAGCACTGCTGCAGAGACAGAAGACGCTCCTGCCACCACTGCTGCACTTGCCAGCCATGAGCCCAGCTTCTGGCTGAGCAGCGCTTCCCCTGTGGAAGTGCACTCACTGATCACCAGTAGAGCAGCTTCTGCATTGAGCGTCTGCCCCTAGTGGTCAGTGTGCATCATAGCGAACAGTCATTCTGCTGTTCGGTAAATTTGTATATTAGCCTTTTATTATATAGGATTCTGAGAGGTAAATGAAAATTTACCTATAAGTGAAATAGGATATTGAGCCGAAACCGGTTTGGCTCAGCGGATAGAGCGTCGGACTGCGGACTGAAGGGTCCCGGGTTCGATTCCGACAGGGGCATGTACCTTGGCTGCGGGCACATCCCCGATAGGGGGCGTGCAGGAGGCAGCTGATTGATGTCTCTCTCTCATCGATGTTTCTGACTTTCTATCCCTCTCCCTTCCTCTCTGTAAAAAATCAATAAAATACATTAAAAAAAAAAGAAATAGGATATTGAAGCTACATTTATATATAGTATCTAATCTGAAAAGAAATTAGTGAAAAAGAGAAAAAGGGCTTCAGGAACATACTGAACAGTATCAAGAAGTCTAACATCTAACTCAAGGCCTAGAGGGTGGGAAGGGGTAAGGGGGAGGGGTTAATAAATAATTAAGTGTGAGAATACAGTGGGAAAGAAAATTTAGAACACATAATGAATGAAAACTTCCTCAATTTGAAGGACATAATTATGGATTCAAGAAGCTCAGTGAACCTCAAGTAACCAAACCACTTATTGAAAAGCAAACAAGGGGAAAGTACTGAAAGCAGCCAAGAGAAATGACACTTCAAATAAAGGGGAACAGTAACTGGATAAATGACTGCTTTTTTATCATAAACTACAGAAGCCAAAAGAGAATAAAATATCATCTTTAAAGTATTTGAAGAAAAAGAACTGTCAATCCAGAATTCTGTATTTAAGTAATATATCCTGAGGTAAGTGGGTTTTTTACATATAAAAGAAACAAAATCATCACTAGACATGGGCTACAATAAAGACTAAAGTAAATCTTCAAAAAACAAAGAAGAGGACCTCAAACGGTAAATATCTGGATAGCTATAAAAGACTTCTGGTCTTATTATTTAAAATACATGTCATTGCCCAGTGGCTTAGCAGTTGGAGCATCAACCCAGGAACCAAGAGGTTACCAGTTCAATTCCCAGTCAGGGCACATGCTCAATCCCCAGTAAGGGGCATGCAGATGGCAGCTGATCAATGATGTTTCTCTCCATTAATGTTTCTATCTCTCCCTCTCCCTTCCTCTCCTTAAAAAAATTAACAACAAAAAATATTTTTTTAAAAATACATATTATTGAAAACAAAATTATACTGTCATCTTCTGGGTTGTATAATATATGTAGATCTAATACATATGACAATAATATAACTGATAGCAGGCAGAGGTGATGTAAAAGAATCTCTGAAGACTCCAATTTTCTAACTGTACAAAAAGAGGTACAATGTTAATTTTAATTGGTATGCTTATATAGGGAAATATACTGAAACTGCTAAAGGGATGCTAAGAAACTAATACAAAGATAAATAGCTTTACCAAAGTTATATGTTAAAACTTATCTACAAGTAAATAAATTAAGTTGGGCCTTTTATTCATATAATTATATTAATAAAATAGTTGTGGTACATTTACACCTTGGAATACTATGCAGCAGTACAAAAATAAGGATTTCTTACCCATTGAGACAGCATGGAGGAAAGTATTATGCTAAGCAAAATAAGCCAGTCACAGAAAGACAAATATCACATAATCTCACTCATATGTGGAAACTAATGAACAAAATAAGCTGATGAACAATAGAGATCCAGGGATACAGGTGAGCAGTTGGGAGCCAGCAGTCCTGAATTGTGAGAGAGATGCCTGACTGCCGGGTTAGGCACAATTCCCCAAGGAGTCCCAGATTGTAGAGGGTGCAGGCTCGGCTGAGGGACACGGGGACACACACACACACACACTCACTCACTCACTCAATCACTAACTCACATGCACGAATTTCGTGCACTGGACCTCTAGTCCTATAAAAGCCTTGGTGGTCCTCACATCGTCTTGCAGTAATGCGCTCACACCGTCACAATCCATCACCAGGAGGCAGCCAATGAGGAGGCAGAATATGCCCTTGACATCAGGGGGGATGGGACCTGAGCACTTGAAGGGGAGGGAATAAGACAGGATTGGTGGGAGGGAACACAGAGCAGAGCTGCTCGCAGAGGTGGTCGCATTGGTAAGGAAATGCCAGTGCTACATCTTCCAGGTGTGGAGGAGAGGGAGATTCAAGTGATTCCAGATTTTAAATGTAGTTCTAAAAAATGTATAAAGAGGCTTCTGAGTCCCTACCTTTCTCAGACCTGGGGGTCATGGAATGCAGGCTGAACTCAGGGAAAACTCGCTCTGGGAGACCACAGGCAGGTCACACTCAGCCTCAGACTTCAGCTTCCCAGGGAGTGTCAGGTGGCTCTCCCCGCCTTCACCCAGTTGCGAGGTTCAGGCTTCAAAGCCTTGGCTCAAAAGACTGAGAGCCTCTGGGGTGGATGGGGGGAGGGGGGCAGCAGGCAGGCTAGGACTAGGGGACTCTACACACCCAAGTAAATCCTATGCTGGGCCTCTAAAATACACATACATACACATTCATTCATTCTCTCTCTCTCTCTCTCTCTCTCTCTCTCTCTCTCTCTCTCACAGCCTGGTGCACAAAATTCGTGCACAGGGGAAGGGAGGTGTCCCTCAGCCCAGCTTGAACCCTCTCCAATCTGGGAACCCTCAAGGGATGTCCAATAGGATCGGGCCTAAACGGGCAGTCAGACATTCTTCTCACAATCCAGGACTACTGGCTCCAAACTGCTCGCCTGCCTGCCTCCCTGACTGCCCCTAACCGCTTCTGCCTGCCAGCCTGATCACCCCCTAACCACTACCCTGACAGCCTACTTGATGTCTAACTGCTCCCCTGCCAGCCTGTTTGCCCCAACTTCCCACCTCTGCTGGCCTGGCCATCCCTAACTGCCCTCCCCTGCAGGCTTGATTGCCCCCAGCTGCCTTCCCTTGCAGGCCTGGTCCCTCCCAACTGTCCTCCCCTGCTGGCATGATGGCCCACAATTGCCCTCCCTTGCAAGCCTGGTCCCTCCCAACTGCCCTCCCCTGCTGGCCTGATCACCCACAATTGCCCTCCCTTGCAGGCCTGGAACTTCCCATCGGCCCTCTCCTGCTGGCCATCTTGTGGTGGCCATCTTGTGTCCACATGGGGGCAGGATCCTTGACCACATGGGGGCAGCCCTCTTGTGTGTTGGAGTGATGGTCAATCTGCATATTATTCTTTTATTAGATAGGATACAGGCCTGGTGCATGGGTGGGGGCCAGCTGGTTTGTCCTGAAGGGTGTCCCTTGGGGCTTGGGGCGGCCTGGGCGAGGGGCCTCTGGGCGTTTGCAGGCTGGCCATGCCCCCCAGGGACCCAAGTGGAGGCCCTGGGATCTGGGATTAATTTATGTTCTACAATTGAAACTTTGTAGCCTGGGGTGGAGCCAAGCCTTCTGTTCGCTCTGCTCTGTGGAGACAGCCATTTCTGTTTGGGTTTATTTGAATTCTATAATTAAAACTCTGTAGCCTAGAGTAGAGGCCTAGGCGCTAGGGGTGCAGAAACTTGGCTTCCTCCATCGCCAGGGCAACCCTGGCCTCTTCTCTCTCCAGCTCCGTGGCTGCCGCCATTTCTGTTGAATTTATGTATCTTCTATGATTGAAAATTTGTAGCACTAAGCCAGCAAGGGCAGCCAACGGCAGGCGGAAAGCTTGGCTTCCTCCATTGCCTGGGAAACCCAAGCCTCCCTCCTGCTCTCAGTGGCCACAGAATAGAACAGATTTTATTCAACCTGTATATTAATCTTATTTTTTCATTTTGATATTTGATACTTTGGGACCTGCTGATGCTCGAGAAACTGCCCGTCCTTCCAAAGACTGGCTAATTCCTGGAGATAGCAAACCAATTCCCCAGCTAGCTTTCATATATAGGGTGTCCCCCCCAAAAAATGTATACATACACTTTAAATAACTATAAAGGCAATATTTATTAAAATACATTTAATTTTCAAAATTGAACTATCAGCTGGTAAAGTATGTATATGTGTTTTTGAACAACCTCATATGCAAAGCAACCATTCCAGAGCCCATATGCCCAACTATCTTTATCTATTTTATACTCCAGCCACTATAGTCCTGTGCCCTGATCACCACAGGACTAGGTACCAGACAACTAGGCAAAGTCCCTATGCCCCCAGAATCCTTGAAATTATTCGAACTAGATAATCCTAAACCTGATGGCCATTCCTAGACTATTTCTTCCCACAGAAACCAAAATAAATATCCCTGCCTTTACTTTTTCCCTTTTGCTTCTTCTGCCTCCTAACTAACCCATATGGCTTCCTTGGTGTAACTCCTCCTTTAGGGATCTTTGAATATAACAAACTATCTTTTCAATGACAATCCTTCTGATTCTTAATAATAACAAAGTCAATATTTAAAACAAACTGGTAACAATCATCAGTAAAAAACCTACAGCTGACATCATAATTAATGGTACAAAACTAAACGTTTTCCCCAATGAATTGGAATAAGATTTAAGTATATGCAATAAGGAAGAATTTTTTTAAATAAACAAATTGGAAAGAGGTAGTTTTATGACATTATCATCTACTAGAAAAATCTAAGTTATCACCAAAAATCTCTAGAATTAATGTGAGTTAAGTATAGCTGTATGACACAAGTCAATACACATAGGTCAATTCTACGTCCATATACTAAGAACAAATAATTAAAAACCGAATTCTTTAAAACCAGCTACACAATCACATAAAATATTGAGAAATAAAAATAATTTCAAAATAAGACATGAGACCAAAGATTAAAAATCATAAAATATTGCTTGCAAAATGAAAACAAAGATGACCTAAATAAACGGGGCGCTAGACCATCTAGTAAATAGAAAGATTCAACATCGTTAACATGTCAATTTTCCTCAAAAAGATCTACAACTTCAAAGCAATTGTAATCATAATCACATCAGCCTTTCAGGAAATGGAAAAATTAATATTAAAGTTTACATGGAAGTAAAGTACTAAGGACTTAGAATATGCAAAGCAATCTTGAAAAAATGAAAAGGGTTGAAGTATTTGCAAATCTGACTAAAAAACTTCCTATACAGTTAAAAATAATCAAAATAATGTGGTAAACGCTACAAGAACAAACAGATCAATGAAACAGAATAAAGATTCCTAAAACAGAGCTCACTTATGCAGCCATATTATGTTTTACCAAAGCAAACCAATGAGGAAAGGAGACTTTTTCAATAAACAGTGCAGAAACAATTAGATATTCATTCTCAAAAAATAAAGCCTACAAAACTTAATTTGAGATGCATCAGACCTAAATATAAATTAGCAAAAAACAAGAAGTTTTTGAGGAAATTACCTTCATGACTTCAGGGTTAGCCAAAAAGTGTCTTAGCTCACAGTAAGCAATAACTATAAAAGAAAAAACTGATAAATTATACTTAAATATTTCTGCTCATTAAAAGCCACAGTTAAGAAAATAGAAAACCATAGACTTGAAGTACTTACAAAATATTTATCTAACAAAAGACTGGCATATCCAGGACATATAAGAAGTTCTCCAACTCAAAAAAAAAAAGACGAACAAATAAAAAAAAAAAAAAAGAAGGAAAAGGGCTAAAGGTTTGAACAAGTTCTTCATACAAGAAAACACATGAATGATCAATAAGCAAATAAAATGTACTCAATATCACTAGCCATTAAAAAATGCAAAATAAAACCACTTCTAGTCAAGATGGGAGTAAAAAGGACCCGATTTTGCCTTGTGTGTGAAATAACAAAAACCTAACAAAATGTATGAAAAATCAGCACTAAAGTTGTTAGACAACAAATAATGAAAGACAGTGATTCTTAGGAGACAAACAAATGACATGAGCCATACATTTGCCAGCTTACTGCCTTGAGAGTTTCCAGGCGGTGGGACAGAAAGAAGAAACCCAGGCAGGGCCTGTCTCCCCAAGGTGTGGAAATGGAGCTGCGAGTCCAAGGAAGCCAAGGTGGCTAGACCTCACAAGGGAGACCAGCACTGGGTAGAGAGCTGAGGAGAGAGAGAAAAATGAAGACGTCTACAGAGGCTGATCCCAGAATATGCTGAGTAACTAACTAATCAGCACTTGCATGTGAGAGACCTATTTAAGGCCAGGGAGAGAACCACCAAAAGACTTAGAAGTAATAGCACCCAGAATTCATACAAGAATGCAGACAATGCCTGTTCCCAAAAGCCAGGATGCAAAACGTCGTAATTCATGTAACATCAGAGTACTAGGAAGGGTAATGCCTCAGGAGGAGGGAAAATTTAACCCTAAACATAGCTCTGGTCTGTCAAACAAAACAAAAACAAACCTAAAAGGAACAAACTATTTTCCAGTAACTTAATTATGTCATAGAACAAAGTCAAAAAAATATTTTTAGGCATACTAAAAACAGAAAACCAAACAAGTTAAAATTCATAATGACTGTAAGTCAGTAAAGACATACCCAGATACAGGAAATTATACCCCTAATGAAACAAAAACCAGCCAAGTCAAACCAATCTTAACATAGAATTATTACCCAAGTCCGTTTTTTAATTTTTTTTATTATTTCAGAGAGGAAGGGAGAGAGAGAGATAGGAACATCAATGATGAGAGAGAACCACCAATCAGTTGCCTGCAGCACGCCCAACACTGGGGATCGGCCACAAGCCGGGAATGTGCCCTGATAGAGAACCGAACCGTGACCTCCTGGTTCAGAGATCGATGCTCAGCCACTGAGCATGTCAGCCAGCACCCAAGTCCTTTAAAACAATTATTATGAATACATTCCATATGTTTAAGATAATAGAGGAAATATTAAACATGTTAAGTAAATACATCCAAGAATAAAAAATATTGGACATTTAGAGATGAAAATTACAAGGTCTAAGATAAAAAAAAAAAAACATACTGGATGAGATTTACAGCACATGAAACCAAGTAATAGTTACTAACTAAAATGAAACCCGGAGAAAAAAATACCTTAGAAAAGGAACAAAGCATAAGTTAGCTGTGAGATAACTTCAAAAGGCCAAAGTACTTGTAATTGGAGATACAGAAGATAAATACAAAAAACAAAGGTCTGAAGAAATAATGCCAACAATCTGCCATATTTAATAATTATCAACACAGAACTAAGTACTCTTTAAATAAACACTAAGCAACAGAAACATGAAACAATGTAAAAGCACAACATATAATGATCAAATTACCTAAAACCAAATAAAGCAAAAACCTTTAAAAAAAACAGCCAGAGGAAAAAAGGTCCTATTACATACTGCAAAATCAAAAGAAAATGGAAATGATTAAATTAATACCATGCAAAGTAGATTTGAAAATCAAAAAAGAGGACCATTTCACAAAGATTAAAGGGTTTAACTCATTAAGATATAAAAATTCTAAACATTTACTTACTGAATAACAATTTCAAAATGCACAAAGTAAAAATACCTACAAGAAGAAATTTAAACATCCACAATTACATTTAGAGATTACAAAAGAGCTTTCTCAATAGAGAGAAACCAGTAGACAGAAAATCAGTAATGATACAGATCCTTGAAGAATATTATCTACCAGAATATCCACAACCAAACTGACATGAAGTAACATTTATAGAACACTCTAGACAAACTAGAATACACATTCTGTTCAAGGACAAATGAAACACTCACCAAGACAGATCATAATCAAGCTACGAAACAACTCAATATAAGTTTTGGGTCATACATAAAAAAATTTTCTCTGACCAATTTTAGAAATCAATGTAAAACCCCTAAATATTTAGAATCTAAATATACTAAAATAAGTAATGGGTCAAAGAAGAAATTAAAAGAGAGAATAAAAAAATATTTAAATAAATAAAAGTAAAACCAAAATTTTTAGAAGAAAATTAAAGCAATAATTGAGGGAGACATTTATAGCACTAAATGCCTAAATTAGAAAAGAACTCAAGAGAAATGCGGAGAGAACGAAGATGGCAGCATAGGTAAACACCTATCTTATTGCCCCACACAGCAATTTCAAAACTACAACTTAACAAAAGAACACCATCCAGAATCACCAGAAAGCTGGCTGAGTGAAAATTCCACAAATAAAAGTGAAGACAAGACACTGTGACTCGGAGGAGCGGCGGCAAGCAGCGTTGAAGATACCCGCAGAGTCAGAGGTTTGGAGGAGTGCGCACACCAGCGGATAGGGCGGGCGGCTAAAAACAAGCCAGTTTTCTTGAACAGGGGAGACAAAGACGTCCCACTGGACTCATTCTCCAGCTCTGGGCAAAGTATAGGGAACCCACTATCATACGGGGTAAAAACTGGACAGTGGGAGGGCACGCCAAAGCTCGGGTGCTGCAGGGGTCTGCGGGCTTGTGGAGAAGGTGAGCTTGTGTGAAGTGCGCGTGAACTTGGGAACAGCGCAGCTGCGTGACCGCACAGAGAGCACTCGTGACTAGCTCTTTCATTCGGGAAACCGTCAGACTGCATTGTTTTGCGACCCTGGGTGAGACATTGGGTGTGCAGACTCATTTGGGGAGAGTCTGAATTCCCCGGCAGCCGGTGGAGCTTGGCAGCGGCTCTCTCTGAGACCCTGGTGCCGCATAGGGCGGAGCTGATGCTGTCTTCTTGGCCCAGAGACTCTGCCCATTCAACCTGAGCACAGCTCAACGTCACAGACAATTGGCCTGGAGGTCAACCCCTCCAAGTACTAACAATGATTAACCTGAGCTTAACTTCAGCAAGACTGTGCAACCCATATCCACCTCAGGTAACTGGGGAGGCTGAGCCACTGTCCCTTGTAGGACGTCTACCACACAAAGCTAATTGACCAACCCAGGAAAGCAGCCACCATGCAGAGACATAGAAAGAAATCAGCTATGAAAGAAATGGAGGGAAAAAAACGACTGGACATGGAATTCAAAACCACGGTTATAGGGCTTTTCAAAGGTCGAGACTTATAAGGAAGTAAATTAGACCTATGAGGAAATGAATGAGACCCTCAAGGATATGAACGAGACCTGCAAGGAAATGATCAAGACCAACCAGGAAATGAATGTCCTACAAGGAAATGAACGAGACCTACAAGGATGTGAAGGAGACTCTCAAGGATATGAAAAAGGACCAACCAGAAATTAAGCATACACTGACTGAAATAAAAAATATTACACAAAGACCTAAAAGTGCTCTGGAGCACCCCAAGAACCAAGTTAAAGATGTGAAATACAAAGAGGTAAAATCTACTCAGCTGAAAAAGCAAGAAACCAAAAGAATCCAAAAAATTGAAGATAATGTAAGGGGCCTCTGGGACAACCTCAAGCATACCAATATCCGAATTATAGGGGTGCCAGAAAAAGAGAGAGACCAAGACAATGAAAACCTATTTGAAGAAATAGTGACCGAAAACTTCCCACACCTGGTGAAAGAAATTGACTTAGGAGTCCAAGAAGCGCACCAAACCCCAATAACAGGAACCCTAAGAGGACCACACCAAGGCACATCATAATTAAAATGCCAAGAGCAAAAGACAAAGAGAGGATATTAAAAGCAGCAAGAGAAAAACAGGTAGTTACCTACAAGGGAGCACCCATATGACTGTCAGCGGATTTCTCAACAGAAATGATGCAGGCCAGACGGGAGTGGCAAGAAATATTCAAAGTGATGAATAGCAAGAATCTACAATCAAGATTACTCTATCCAGCAAAGCTATCATGCAGAATTGAAGGTCAGATAAAGTGCTTCGCAGATAAGAAAAGCTAAAGGACTTCATCACCACCAAACCAATATTATATGAAATGCTGAAAGATATTCTTTAAGAAGAGGAAGGAGAAAAAGATAAAAGTGTAAATTATGAACAACAAATACACATCTATCAACAAATGAATCTAAAAATCAAGTGAATTATTAAGCTGATGAACAGGATAAATTGGTGAATGTAACAGAATCATGGACACAGAGAGGGAATGGACTGACAATTCTTGGGGAGAAAAGGGGTGTGGGAAGTGCAGCAAGAGACTGGACAAAAATCATGCAACTATGGGAGAGGACAGTGGGGGGGGTGTGAGGGTGGAGGGTGGGATGGGTACTACTAGGTGGAGGGGAGCTATAGGGGGAAAAAGGGAACAATGTAATTAATAAACTGAATAATAAAGATAAAAAATAAAAATAAATTCTAAAAAAATAAAAATAATTTTTTTAAAAAAAGAAAAGAACTCAAATCAGCCGAAACCAGTTTGGCTCAGTGGATAGAGCGTCGGCCTGCGGACTGGAAGGTCCCAGGTTATATTCCGGTCAAGGGCATGTACCTTGGCTGCGGGAACAATCCCGGTGAGTGTGCAAGAGGCAGCTGATCGATGTTTCTCTCTCATCGATGTTCCTGACTTTCTATCCCTCTCTCCCTTCCTCTCTGTAAAAACTCAATAAAATATATTTTTTAAAAAAGAACTCAAATCAGTAACTTCATCTTGTACCTTAAGAAACTAGAAGATGTGTGGCTCAGTGGTTGAGCATCAACCCAGGAAACAGTAGGTCTCATTGAATTCCCGGGTGGGGCACATGCCCAGGCTGAGAGCTCAATTCCCAGTAGAAAGCAAGCAGAAGGTGGGGGGGGGGGGGGGGGGATCAGAGCAGAAAATAATGAAATGAAGAAACAGAAAAATAGTGCAAACTCAGTGAAATCAAAGGCTAGACTTCATTTCTGAAAGGATAGAGGAGATATACTTTTTCCTATTCCTCCTAAGTACAAACAAAAACTGTGAACATTATAAATAAAACAAGTGTGGTTAAGAAGGAAAACTAGGTAGAGAACACAGGACTCAAGGAACAACAGAGCAGTGAATTCCCTGAGTTTTCTTTTTACCTAAAATATCCCATTCTTGAAATGGAAGAAGTCAGTACCTCGAAAACACCAACAAACATCGACCCCTCTAAAAAAAGTGTTCTCTCTCTAGATAAGCAACTGGGTTAGGGGGATATTAGTTAGAAAGAACACTTTTTAAGACAGCAGCAGCTCCACATCACACAAAAAAATTCCCCCTATCTATGCCTTCAATGGTTGAGTGGGGAACCTAGACATTCACCCTTGTGAGACTGTGAGTCATCCCAAAACTCCTACTGGAGTAGTGTAAAAGTAGGTTTAAGTAGGCAATCAGAACTTCCATGTTTACTGGCTTGTTAGAACTTCCCTCCTGGTGTCAATGAAGACAAAATGGGAAGTCTGAACGTCCACCCCATCCAGCAGTTAAGAGGGAACCCTCCACCCTGTGTCTCCACAGGTGTGATGTCAGAGAGGGTCTAACAAGAAGTCAGGACTTTCACCAACACACAGTGGTAAATGGGGCCACATCCTTTGAGATCAGATAGGGAGCCCTAACTCCCAAGTCTACTCAGCATTAACAAGCAGCTTTCCTCAAATATCAACAGAGACCAAATAGGGCACCTGAAATTCATCCCCTACCTGGCATAAGGAGATAGCACCTGTACTCTTCCCTTGTCAGACAAATGTCAGAGAAAGCAACGAAAACAGCTTATATAAGATGCAGAGTCCCAAAAGTGTTCAGGTTTCATAAAAACATTTTTTGTCATACCAAGAACTACGAAGATTTTGAACTGAACTGAAAAAAACAATCAGATGCCAACATTGAGATATTTGTAATTTTAACTTTTGATAGAGATATTAGAGTTATCTGAAGATTTTAAAGCAGCCATTATAAAAATGATTAAACAAAACAACAAATGAAAAACAGAAAGCCTCAGCAAAAATTGAGGACATAAAGAAAACAAATGGAAATTTTAGAATTGAAAAATACAATAAGTAAAACAAACAGCTCAATGGATGACCTCAATATCAATACAAAGAGATTAAAAGAATCAGTGAACCAGAAGACATAATGGAAGTTACCTAATGTGCCCTAGCTGGTTTGGCTCAGTAGAATAGAGCATCAGCCTGCACACTGAAGGGTCCTGAGTTTGCTTCTGGGCAAGGGCAAATGTCTGGGTTGTGGGCTCGATCCCCAATAGGGGAAGTGCAGGAAGCAGCCGACACATGATTCTCTCTCCTCACTGATGTTCCTATCCCTTTCTACCTCTCCCGTCCTCTCTGGTATCAATAAAAAATACTTTTTAAAGAAAGAAGAAAGTTACCTTTCAGAGAGAAGATAGATGAATAAAAATAAACAAATAAGAGTCTCACAGATCTTTGGGACACCAACAAAAAAGCAGCCATGCTTTTTAGTCATCAGTGTCCCAAAAAGGAGAGGAGAAATAAGGCAGGACTGGAAAAGTGCTCAAATAAAGGACAGCTGAAAAATTCCCAAATTTGTCAAGACAAAATTACAGATTTAAGATCAATAGACCAGAAAACCCAGAAAAATACTTAAAAATTCCTAGCTCTATAAAGCTGCCAGAGAAACTTTTTCAGCAAATGGTGTTGAGCATTTAGACACCCACAGTAGAAAAGAACTCACAAAAACCTTTCACCTGAGTATTACACCTTATACAAATAGTAGAGGCCCGGTGCACAGATTTGTGCACTTGTGCGGGCCCTCAGCCTGAATTGCGCCCTCTTGGAATCCGGGACCCCCTCGGAAAATGTAGTAGTGCACAAAGCAGCAGGCGGATGGGGAGGAGCCCGGGCCAGGTGCCACTCCCTCATCCCGCTCATTCTGGCCCCACTGTGCCTGCTGCCAAGGAGGCAGGAGAGGCTTGCACCACCACAACAGCACTTGCCATCCATGAACCCAGCACCTGGCGCCCGTCAGTCAGCTGAGCGGAGCTTCCCCTGTGGGAGCACACTGACGACCAGGGGGCAGCTTCTGCATTGAGCGACTGACCCTTGGTGGTCAGTGAACATCATAGCAACCAGACAAATGGTCATTTGGTCGCTTAAGCTTTTATACATATAGAGGCCCGGTGCACGTAATTTGTGCACTAGGTGGGGGGGAGAGGGACAGGGAATATCCCTCAGCCCAACCTGCACCCTCTCTAATCTGGGAACCCTCAAAGGATGTCCGACTACCCAGGATCAGGACTAAATGGGCACTCGGACATCCTTCTCACAATCAAGGACTGCTAGCTCCAAACTGCTCACCTGCCTGCCTCCCTAATTGCCCCTAACTGCTTCGGCCTGCCAGCCTGATTATCCCCTAACCACTACCCTGACAGCCTAATTGATGTCTAACTACTCCCATGCCAGCCTGTTTGCCCCCAACTTCCCTCCTCTGCCGGCCTGCTCACCCCTAGCTGCTCTCCCCTGCTGGTTTGATCATCCCCGACTGCCCTCCCTTGCAGGTCTGGTCCCTCCCAACTGCCCTTACCATGCTGGCCTGATGACTCACAACTGCCCTCCCTTGCAGGCCTTGAACCTCCCACTGTCTTCTCCTGTTGGCCATCTTTGTGGTGGACATATTGTGTCCACATAGGGGCAAGATCTTTGACCACATGGGTGCAGCCCTCTTGTGTGTTGATGGTCAATCTGCTTATTACTCTTTTATTAGATAGGATAGAGGCCTGGTGCATGGGTAAGGACTGGCTGGTTTGCCCTGAAGGATGTCTTGGATCAGGGTGGGGGTTCCTTTGGTATGTGGGGCAGCCTGGGCAATCTGGTGGTTTGCAGGCCGGCCATGTACCCCAGCGACCCAAGCGGAGGCCCTGGGATCTGAGATGAGTTTATGTTCTACAATTGAAACTTTGAAGCCTAGAGGGGAGCCAAGCCTTCTGCTTGCTCCATGGTGACAGCCATTTCTGCTTGAAACTTTGCAGCCTAGACTGGAGGCCTAGGTGCCAAGGCTGCAGAAGTTTGGATTCCTCCATCGCCCTGATAACCGTAGCCTCTTTTCTCTCTGGCTCCGTGGCTGCCGCCATTTCTGTTGGGATTACATATCTCCTATAATTGAAATTTTGTAGCATTGAGTGGAGGCCTAGGCCAGCAGCTACAGGTGGAAATCTTGGCTTCCTCCATTGGCAGGGAAACCCAAGCCTCCCTTCTGCTGACAGTGGTGGCAGCCATCTTGGTTGGGGTTTATTTACATGATTTTCTCCTGATTGGCTGATGGGCATGGCTTGATTAGAAGTACAATTTGCATATTACTCTTTTATTACATAGTATAATGAACAACAAAAACTGATAAACAAAATAGATCTGGAGACAGAGAAGCATTGATTGTCAAACCTCAAACGAAGGTAGGGGAGGGGAGGGGTAAGGGGAAGAGGTCAACCAAAGGACTTGTATGCACACATATAAGCCTAATCAATGGACAAAGACACCAGGGGGGTGAGGGCATAAGTGGTGACTAGGGGTGCAGGGGGGTTGGAAGGGGTAATAGGTGATGAGGACACATATGTAATACCTTAATCATTAAAGAAATTTTTTTAATGAAAAAAAAAACCAGAAGCAAGTGAACTACTGGATACAGAATTCAAACCAATGGTTATAAAGTTATTCAAGGATCTTAATGAGAGCATCAAGGACTTAATGAGATTTCCAAGGATCTTAGTGAGAATTTCAAAGACATAAAAAAGGACCAGTCAGAAAACAAGCATACACTAACTGAAATAAAGAATAATTTATGGGATTCAACAGCAGAGTAGAGGATTCCAAAAATCAAATCAAATCAAACTGATTTGGAGGATTAAGGAGAAACCAAGATGGCAGTATAGGTAAACACCTATCTTGCTGCCTCACACAACAGTTTCAAAACTACAACTTAACGACAGAACGAACATCATCCAGAATCACCAGAAAACTGGCTGAGTGGAAATTCCACAAATAAAAGTAAAGATAGTGCAGTGTGACTCAGAGGAGCGGCGGAGAGCAGAGCTGAGGATACGCGCAGAGTCAGAGGTTCGGAGCCCTGCGTGCGCGCCAGCAGATAGGGCGGTCGGCTGGATGCCCAGCTGGTTTTCTCAAACGGGGAGGGAGAAAAAGGCGTCCCACTGCACTGATTCCCCAGTTCTGGGCAAAGTCCGGGGAACCCACAATCATACGGCGTAAAACTGGACAGTGGGGAGGCACGCTAAAACTGGGGCCCTGCAAGGGTCTGCAAGCTTGTGCAGGGAGCGAGCTTGTGGAGAGTGCACGTAAACTTGGGAACAGCACATCTGCGTGACCGCGCAGAGAGGACTCGTGACTTACTCTTTCGTTCGGGAAGCCACCAGACTGCAATGTTTTATGACCCGGGGTGAGACGTTGGGTGTGCAGACTCATTTGGGGAGAGGCTGAATTGTCCGGCAGTGGGTGGAGCTCGGCAGCAGCTTTCTCTCAGAGGTGCTTGCAGCCATTACCACCAGGCACAGCGACCCAGGTGCAGAAACAGGCGGAGCTGATGCTGCCTGCTTGGCCCGGAGACTCCGCCCATCCAATCTGAGCACAGCTTACCCTCACAGCCAATTGGCCTAGAGGTCAAACTCTCCTAGTGCTAACAGCAATAATCTAGGCTTAACTTCAACAAAACTGTGCAACCCATATCGACCTCAGGTAACTGGGGAGGCAGAGCCACTGTCCCTTAGAGGACATCTACCACACAAAGCTAATCGACCAACTCAAGAAAGCAGCCACTATGCAGAGACATGGAAAGAAATTAGATGTGAAAGAAATGGAGGGAAAAAAACGACTAGGCATAGAGTTCAAAGCCACAGTTATAAGGTTTTTCAACAGGCCCCAAGAAAAGGCCTAGACCTATAAGAAAATGAACAAGACCTATGAGGAAATGAACAAGATCTATGAGGAAATGAAAAAGGACCAACTAGAAATTAAGCATACACTGACTAAAATAAAAAATATTATACAAAGACCTAAAAGTACTCTAGAGGACCGCAAGAATCAAGTCAATGATTTGAAATACAGAGGCAAAATCCACTCAGCTGGAAAAGCAAGAAACCAGAAGAATCCAAAAAATTGAAGATAGTGTAAGGGGCCTCTGGGACAACCTCAAGCATACCAAAGTCCAAAGTATAGGGGTGCCAGAAAAAGAGAGAGCAAGACAATGAAAATCTATTTGAAGAAATAGTGACTGAAAACTTCCCACACCTGGTGAAAGAAATTGACTTAGGAGTCCAAGAAGTGCATCAAACCTCAAACTATAGGAATCCAAAGAGGACCACACCAAGACACATCATAATTAAAATGCCAAGAGCAAAAGACAAAGAGAGGATATTAAAAGCAGCCTCAGAAAAACAGTTTCCTACAAGGGAGCACCCATAAGATTGTCAGTGGATTTCTCAACCGAAACTGCAAGCTAGACAGGAGTGGCAAGAAATATTCAAAGTGATGAACAGCAAGAATCTACAATCAAGATTACTCTACCCAGCAAAGCTATCATTCAGAATTGAAGGTCAGATAAAGTGCTTTACAGACAGGAAAAAGCTAAAGGAGTTCATCACTGCCAAACCAATATTATATGAAATGCTGAAAGATATTCTTTAAGAAGAGGAAGAAGAAAAAGGTAAAAATAAAAATTTTGAACAACAAATACACATCTATCAACAAATGAATATAAAAATCAAGTGAATTAAAAATCTGATGAACAGGATAAACTGGTGAATATAACAGAATCACGGACATAGAGAGGAAATGAACTGACAATTCTTGGGGAGAAAGGGGGTGTGAAAGGTGCAGCAAGAGACTGGACAAAAATCATGCACCTATGGGAGAGGACAGTGGGGGGGAGATGAGGGCAGAGGGTGGGATGGGTACCGGGTGGTGGAGAACTATAGGGGGAAAAAGGCAGAACAATGTAATTAATAAACTGAACGAAGAAGAAGAAAGAAGAAGAAAGAAGAAGAAGAAGAAGAAAGAAGAAGAAGAAGAAGAGGAGAGAAGGAGGAGAGAAGAAGAAGAAGAAGAAGAAGAAGAAGAGAAGGAAGGAAGGAAGGAAGAAAGGAAGGAAGGAAGGAAGGAAGGAAGGAGGAGGAGGAGGAGAGGGGAGGAGGAGGGGGAGGAGGGAGGAGGAGGAGGAGGAGGAGGAGGAGGAGGAGAAAGGAGAAAAAGGTGGCTGCTTCAAACTAGAGCATGAATGGAACTGGAGAGCATTATGCTAAGTGAAATAAGCCAGTCAAAGAAAACTAAGTATCACATGATCTCACTCATTTATGGAATATAATGAACAACATAAACTAATAAACAAAAACAGATCCAGAAACAAAGAAGCATTGACTGTCAAACCTCAGAGGAATGGTATGGGAGGATAGGCCTAAGGGGAAGAGATCAACCAAATGACTTGTATGCATGCATATAAGCCTAATCAATGGACATGACACCAGAGGGGTAAGAGCATAGGTGGTGACAGGGGGAGGGGGACTGGAAGAGGTAATGGGTGATGTGGACACATATGTATACCTTAATCAATAAAGAAATTTTCTTAAAAAGTGGGGGGAAAAGTGTGGTGTATATGAGCTTCTAAAATCAGGGAAAACCATTAATACTGATAGCTACCAACAACAAATAACCAATTTGAACCACGCTATGATCATAAAATGACCAGAATGGGCCAGAAGACACGGCAAAGTAATTTTGCTTCATGATGACACACCATCACACACTTCCAAACCAGTTAAAGACACATTAAAAGATCTTGCTTGGTATGTATTAACCCACCCGCCATATTCACCAGACCTTACTCCTTCAAATTACCACTTGTTCCAATCGATAGCACATGCACTTTCTGAGCAGCACTTCAAAACATACGAAGTGAAAAATTGGGTCTGTGAATGGTTTGCCTCAAAACAGTAAAGTTCTATTGGAAACAAATTACCTGAAAGATGGGGGAAATGTGTAGCTAGCGATGAAAATTACTTTGAATAAAGCACTTTTTTCCATCAATACAAAAGTTCATTTGACAAAAGTTCAATATGAAAATGGACAGGACTCTATTTTTTATATTGTAGTAAAACAGCTGCTGTGGAGAGCGGACGTGTGGAAGCAGTTGATTTCTCTGGTAACCACAGCCATTCCTTATACTCGTTCCAAGGCTTCTAATATGATGATACTATTTCCTTGTATTACCAGCATTCCAATATTGTTCTGTTGCCCACCAGTTGCCATCTCCACACATTCATCTATCACAAGATTCATAAAGGGATCAAATCCCCGCAATATTCCTTGGACATGTTTGCCACCATTTAATTTCAATGATAACTTCTTGTCCATAAATTTTTTTAACTCGGGAGGGTAAGCTTTGCTCATGGTGTCCAAGTAAGCTCAAAGATACTTCCAAAAGGAATCCATGGCCTCTCTAGTGCTCCCCGCAGTTGGGCTGGTGTTTTACCTGAATAAAGCACTTTTGATGTTTCTCTTGAAATTATCAGGTTTTCTTTAATTACAAAATCCACATTAACTGTAACACCTGGTATGGCTACTTGCTCAAATAATAAAACATACTTTGACATGTATTATCCATAAATCAAAAAAGACCAAAGGATGGAATGTATTTAGAAGAGAAAGCTCAGAGATTCTCCCAAAAAAGTCAGTTAGCAAAAGCAGTTAAATATCCATAAATATTAATCATGTGTTACTAAATAAGTTGTAAAAAAACTTCTAGAAAATCTAAGTAAAATGAAACTTTCCTGAACTGATACAACTCATCAAAATATTTCCATCCTAACTTTAAAGATATAGAGAATATTCCCCCCTTTTTTCCCCCAAAAGAGGGGACATATGTAATGCTTTCAACAATAAAGAATTTTATTTTTTTAAAGAAAAAATGCCCGGCATCCTTGGCTCCAGGGTTGAGCATCCACTATGAATGGGGAGGTCACAGTTGTTCCCAGTCAGGGCACATGCGTGGGTTGCAGGCTCAATCCCCAGTAGAAGGCGTGCAGGAGGCAGCCTATCTGATTGTCATCCTCTGTTTCTGTCTCTCTCTCTAAAAATCAATAAAAATACTTTAAAAATAAATATTATTTAAAAAGAGAAAAAACATTGTAAGGACAAACAGAATAAAACAAGAACAAGAGTTTAAATATACACATACAATGGCAGAAACTAATAAACCTCCAAAAAGAATCCAACCATAAAGGAATACACTAAACCCTCAATTTTGCAGAGCTCAATTTAACAGACATCAGATTTAATGAACAAATATTTTGTTTTTAAAAATATTTTTATTGATTTTTTACAGAGAGGAAGGGAGAGGGACAGAAAGCTAGAAACATCCATGAGAGAGAGATATTAATCAGCTGCTTCCTGCACACCCCTTACTGGGGATGCACCTGCAGCCAAGGTACATGCCCTTGACCAGAATCGAACCCGGGACCTTTCGGTCTGCAGGCTGACGCTCTATCCACTGAGCCAAACTGGTTTTGGCCGAACAAATATTCTTGTTCTGTATGTCGTATGTGAAAATTAACACCCCATTAATTTTAAAATGCTTTTAGCTAACAAAGATTTGCTTATAACTTAATTAACAGGTTATTTTTTAAGTACATTTTAGTGAATAGTCCATATGTTGGAAAAATCACTAGTAATTTCATCGACCTAAAAAAAAAAATTACATTGTCTATAATCTATACATTTAAATCCAAGAATCAACACTTGTAAACAATATTCGGGGAATGATTAGCACGTGACCACACAGCATTTCCACTGGTAATTGGTGGAGTGACTTTCTGCAGCAGTTGCAGCCATGCCCTACCATGTATATTTGTTTACTCTCGGTGACAGGTGATTGCATGCATTTATTAGCTCTATCAATATAAATTTAAAATTACTGAAGTAATGAAATTAAAACTTCCATACATACTTAATTTTAATTATACAAACTTATCTACATAAGTAAAAACAGGTAAATGAATTTGTCAATTTTTTAGCATGCACATTCAGAAAAACCTCTTATTATATAATGGACTTTTGGCTTTTAACAGACATCCCCCTCTCGCCCAAGTTAGTCCATTACAGTGAGATTTTTTTTCTATTTTTTTAATTGATTTCAGAGAGGAAAGGAGAGGAAGAGAGAGACATCAATGATGAGAGAGAATTAATGATTGGCTGCCTCCAGCACCCCAACTGGGGATAGAGATCACCAACCAGGTATGTGCCCTGAGCTCCCGGTTCATAGGTCACCGCTTAACCACTGAGCCCGGCCAGTCAGGCTGTACTGACATTTTACTGTATCTGTAGAGCTCATATATTTCCTATTTTCACCACATTGGTGCTATTCTCATTTTCCTCTAATCTGAAAAAAAAAATCAAGACAAAGGTAGTCACATATACATATGTCTTAACACTTCTGGTTACTCTCTTGAACATTACAGCACAGCACTTAAGAGTATCATCTCTGGAGAACAGCATGTAAAAAATCTTTCGGGGTTCTTAGTCTACTCAGAGTTATGTAGAATATGGAATAGGGAAAGTGGAAACAGGAGCAATACAGATGAGGTACTGGGAATACATCACATTAGGGTAGCTTTTAGTTTCTATTGACTCTAGACTAATACCACCATAAATTTCTAACCCAACTGAATAATTACAGAACCAGAATTTTTAGTGCTGGGTGTGAGGGTGGGAGGTGTTTACCCAGCCATATACTATGCAGAAATTGAATGTGTTAAGTGGACATAACATACTTTTAGTGAAAATACCATGGAATAGAAAAAGTCATCTTCCCTGCAATAATAGTTAAGAGATACTCTAGTAAATCTAGAAACAATAATCATATTTGCTTTGTAGAAGAAAATTTTGAAACAGAAAAAATAAGGGAATTCACTGTAAGTATATGTAATAATGCTATCTTTTTGTAAAAAAGAAAAACCAAAGTCTATATATGTGTAAGCCTGTTCATACATAGAGAAGCCATTTAAATAAATAAGAAACAAATTTTACAATGGGAAATTTGGAAACAAAATGCCGAGAACCAATTACAGCGTGTAATAATTACAAGAGTTTTACCAAAAGGTTGGTGAAGTTTGGGGAGCTCAACAAGGTTGAGTCACATGTAGTTTAGCTGTTGGAAATGGCTAAAGGGCACTTCCCCCAACCTGAATGGGATTGTTAGCTGCCAATAGGACTGTTAGTTGCCAGGCAGCTCAGGGCATTTTATTGCCTCCTGTTGGCCAAACACCTGAACAGCTGTAGGCTATTCCCAAAACTGACAATGTTTCTATATACCCTTTGATACTGAACCCTTTGAAGTGTATATTTCCACCGTGCCGTAGGGTCCTTGGTTAAGGAAGAGTCTTCTAGCTCCTTCAAGGAATTGACCCCAATGCCTTTCAAAAACATCTTTTGTCCTTGGACTCCTTAATCATCTACACACAGCCCCTTTCTCCAGAATGCTGAACGCTTTGTAAGGCTGGGACAAAAGAACCCCGGTAACAAAACTGGGATAATAAGAGAGGTTTAGAAGGAAGAACTTCCACTGTGTATTTTGAACTGTATCATATCATCTTATCAAAAATTAAGTAAGTAATTTAAACTGCTGCAATAATCTAGACCCGTGGTCAGCAAACTGCGGCTTACGAGCCACATGCAGCTCTTGGGCACTTTGAGTATGGCTCTTCCACAAAATACCACGGCCTGGGCGAGTCTATTTTGAAGAAGTGGTGTTAGGAGAAGTTTAAAAAATTTGGCTCTCAAAAGAAATTTCAATCATTGTACTATTGATATTTGGCTCTTTTTGACTAATGAGTTTGCCGACCACTGACCTAGACCAAAAAGAAAAAAAATAGGGCTAGAGAAGTAGAGAAATTATATTTACGATGCCTATGATACCCAAATACTAGTAGATAACCATGACCTGTATGCAAATATAGATCTAGAAATGCAGACTAGAAAAAAGTTGTTCAGGTGATGCTGATGCCTAGAGACATCCATATGCATGCCTAAGTTTACCTCAAGTGAAATAACCAAATAAACAGGCCAGAGAAGCAATCATGTAAGTTCAACTTTAAAAAAGTAAAGAATACCAAATGGGAATCCAAAAAAGCAATATTTAAAGATATCAAAGAAAGCAGCTTCCCAGAAGTCTTGAGGAGTCTTGCAAGAAAGATCAACTGCCGAGACCGGTTTGGCTCAGTGGATAGAGCGTCGGAGTGCGGACTGAAGGGTCCCGGGTTCGATTCCGGTCAAGGGCATGTACCTTGGCTGTGGGCACATCCCCAGTAGGGGGCGTGCAAGAGGCAGCTGACCGATGTCTCTCTCTCATCGATGTTTCTGACTTTCTATCCCTCTCCCTTCCGCTCTGTAAAAAAATCAATAAAATATATTTTTTTAAAAAAAAGAGAAAGATCAACTGATCACTTTTAAATGCTGAAAGTAGATCAAGTAGAATAAAAACTGAAAATTTTAGACATAGCCATTTAAAGTTAACAAAATCAACAGAATGTTGGACTTATGAGCCAAATATAATAGTTTGAAGGGAGAATGAACAGGTTATGAAAATTTATTACATTAGTGTTTTTTAGAAAAGGATTTGAGGCAGCCTACATATAAGGGACCTATATTATAATAATAAAAAAATAGAAAAATGAACTTTGAAAGCCAATCTGAGGGACATCCCCTGATTTAGGGAAACTCTCTTACCCCTGACTCCAACTATGTAGTCCTAGTGAGGGTTGTCATTCATAGTACCCTCCCCACTCCAGCCACAGGGGTGTTGAGTACATGATCCAAGACAGGCCAATCAGAGTCCTTCTCAGGATTCTTCCAGAGAGCCCCTTCTTCAGGTTGAAGGGGCTAGGAAGATGAGAGCCAAGAGCTGCCAGCAGTCATCGTTCCCGCCTCATGAAGTAGAGAGTCTGTGGTATGAGAGAATGAAATCAACACGCAAAGAAACAGAGATAAGAGGTGAAGTTCTAAACCCCACAAGAGGAAGATGAGGAGGGAACAACTATACTAATAATCAGATAAATATAACTAATGTAACTAAAGACCTGATTTGGTGGTAAGCTGCCTGGTAGCCAAAACAAAAGGAAAAACGAAATGTGTGTCACAGAGCTATCAAAAAAAGGAAATATACCAGATCCTCAAGGCAGACAATTTTCTTTATGCTAAATTATTAAAAGAATTTCTTGTACATGGATCTTTATATAATGCTCACTGAAAGATAACAGTGTCCCTGATGAGAGCATTTAGCAATTGCAGACTTCATGTGCTATTATTTAAAATAAAAACTAAGCCTGGCCAGGAGCTTAGTTGTTGTTTTTGTTTTGTTTTTTTTTTGGCTCACTGGTTGAGCAACGACCTATGAACCAGGAAATCACAGTTCGATTCTTGGTCAGGGCACATGTCTAAGTTTCAAGCTCGATCTCCAATATGGGACCTGCAGGAAGCAGCCAATCAATGATACTCTCTCATCATTGATGTTTCTCTCTCGCTCTCTCTCCCCAGCTCCCTTCCTCTCTGAAATCCATAAAAATCTATTTTAAAAATAAAATAAAATGAAAACTAAGTTACATCTCAACCATTAAGCACAACTAAGATTAGACTATAAAAAGAAGTTGAAGAAGTAAAGATAGCAAATGGCGTTATTCTTCCAGGAAGTTTGCTAGTGATCAGAGGAAAGACAGAAAGGTAAAAAACATGAAGGGAAAGTAGAATACATAGGAAGATTAAAGTGTTTGTGAGCTGACTGGGACAAAGTAAAAATGACAGACCAAAATATAAAAGAAGACCCTGGAAGAAATGGTACTAGTATTTAATGCTACTTAAAAACTACCTTATCTCCTTCCTAATAACCCACTAAATTATATAAATAGGGCATAAGCCACATAAACCAAAACAGCAAGAGGAAAGACAACTATAAAGTTTTGTAAGCTTAGAAGGAGACAAGTATAGTAAATGACTTAACAGATCAGAAAAGGTTGCTGTAGTAAGACAAGCCCAAAGGCAATGTATCTTGGATCACATAGCGTAAGAAAATGAACAACTTTAGGCACCAGGCATCCAGGGGCAGGGAGTTATAAAAGCACAGTGGTGGTGTTTGTACCTGGAAGGGATGGGTTCATGCAAGGCCAAAAACAGAGAGAAATGGATATAAACTTAAAAACATTCACACACACCTCCCGCCCAATCTCCTTCTACACTCCACATTACCCCTCTCCCCCCCCCATACTAGAAAGCTACAAAAAGAGTAAAGGAGAAACCAGGCACAGCTAAGAAAAGAGATATCATACTAAAAAAGGAAGTAACTGAGTACCTAATTCTAAATAGTGAAAGTCCAGCAACCACCTGGCTCAAAAAATATTAGTAACTAAGTTGGTCAATCCTAAATGGATGATTTTCCTCCAAATAAACTAACCCAGTTAGTGGTCTCCTAACAGAAGAACTCAGCTAAATTACCTTTAATGAACCCAACCAGCCAATAATCCCCTCCCATACACAAAGCTTCCAATCCACTCTTTCTGCATTTGATGGCTAAGAGTGACCAGATTTTTAAGCAAAGTCTTTAACAAGACAGGCCAAAACAAATAGTGTAGAGAAACTAATGAAGAGTCCCAGGAGCAGAAGAAAACTTCAAAAAACTGAAACAAAACAAAAATAACCATCTGATTAATATCCTCATAGAGTTAAGAGAAGATACTGCACCAAGAAACAAAATCAGAAAATGAAAATAAGGAGCATTCAAAGAGCATAAAAGAGCCCTTAGAAATTAAGTTTAATAGAACTCAGGACTGTAACTTAAGGTTTGGAAGATAACAAAGAATTACTTCAGAAAGTAGGGCAAAAATAAATATAAAATATTAGATTAGAGCAAATGGCCCAATACCCAAATAAAAAAACATACAGAAAAATCCACCAAGGACAACATAATTGAGGTAATTATCAAAGAAATAACTCAAAAACAGGTGGAAGGAAATCAAGATGGTAACATAGGTAAACACCTAAGCTGCTGCCTTGCACAACCATTTCAAAAACAACTAAAATACAAAACGGACATCATGCAGAACCACAGGAAGGCTGGCGAGTAAAAATTCAACAACTAGAAGGAAAGAGAAAAGCACACTGAGACTCAGAGATGCTGCAGGAGGCAAAGGTACTGATAACGCGTGTGAAGAGAGGATTGTTAACTGAGTGCGCAGCTGGCTTTCTCAACTGGGAGAGAGACAAAAGCTCCCGACTACGCTGAACTTCAGATCCAGGCGAGACTCTGGGGACCCATCTCATTCGGGGAGAAAACGGACTGTCTTGGCAGCAGGCGGAACTCGAGGACGGCTTTCTCTCAGAGGTGCTTGCAGTGATTACCATGGGACACTGAGCCAGAGGGGCCTATTAGGGCAGAGCTGACTGGAAACCAATGCTGTCTGCTCCGCCCTGACACTCCGCCCTATCCAAGCTGAGCACAGAGGCTTTTGCAAGTCTTGTCTCCTAAGGGTGTCTCCAGCGCAGAAGTAATCCCAGCATAGACACAGCTGATCCTCACAGACAACTGGCCTGAAGGTCAATTCCTCCCAGTGACACCAACAACAATCAAGGCTTAACTACTACCAGACTGTGCACACAGCCCACAAAGGGGTCCACCAAGAGTGTCCACCTCAGGTAACTGGGGAGGCTGAGCCACAGGGCCATATAGGACACCTACCACACAAAGCCACTCTATCAACTCAGGGAAGCAGCAAAAAATGTGGAGACAAAGGAACAGATCACAAATAAAAGAAATGAAGAAAAACCAACAGCTGATATAGAGTTCAAAACCACGATTGTAAGATTTTTCAAGAATTTTCTAGAAAAGGTTGATAGATTTAGCGAGACCCTCAAGGATATGAAATAAGACCAATTAGCAATTAAGCATACACTGACTGAAATAAAAAATATTATAAAGAGATCTAACAGCAGACTAGAGGATTGTAAGAATCAAGTCAAAGATTTTAAATACAAAGAAACAAAAAACACTCAACAGGAAAAGAAAAAAAAAAATCCAAAAATTTTAAGATAGTGTAAGGAGCCTCTGGGAAAATCTCAAGCATTCCAACATCCAAATTGTAGGGGTGCCAGAAAAAGAGAGAGCAAGATACTGAAAACCTATTTGAAGAAATAGTGACTCAAAACTTCCCCTACCTGGTGAAAGAAATTGACTTACAAGTCCAGGAAGCGTAGAGAACCCCAAACAAAAGGAACCCAGAGAGGACCACACCAAGACACATCATAATGAAAATGCCAAGAGCAAAAGACAAAGAGAGAATATTAAAAGCAGTAAGAGAAAAACAGTCAGTTACCTAATTGTAGGGAGCACCCATACAATTGTCAGCGGATTTCTCAACAGAAACTATGCAGACCAGACAGGAGTGGCAAGAAATATTCAAAGTGATGAATAGCAAGAATCTACAACCAACATTACTCTACCAAGCAAGGCTATCATTCAGAATTGAAGGTCAGATAAAGGGCTTCGCAGATAAGAAAAATCTAAAGGAGTTCATCAACACCAAACCAGTATTATGTAATGCTGAAAGATATTCTTTAAGAAGAGGAAGAAGAGAAAGATAAAGATAAAAATTATGAACAACAAATACATATCTATCAACAAGTGAATCTAAAAATGAAGTGAATTATAAATCTGATGAATAGAATAAACTTGTGAATATAATAGAATCAGGGGCATAGAAAGGAAGTGGACTGACAATTTTCGGGGAGAATGTGTGTGAGAAGTGTGGGAAGAGACTAGACAAAAATTGTACACCTATGGATGAGGACAGTGGGAGGGAGGTAAGGGCTGAGGGTGGGGTGGGAACCAGGTGGAAGGGAGTTATGGTGGAAAAAAAGAGGAACAATTGTAATAATCTGAACAATACAGATTTATTAAGAAAAATAAATAATTCAAAAACATTTCTCCTAACTGAAATGTTCTCCAACATGACTTACCAAAACCAAAGGGCCTCTGTGTGCCCACCATGATGATAAAGAAGAGCACACTGCCATGAACAGTGTCAGAGCCCTGGCTAGCATGGCTCAGTTGGTTGTTGTCCCATGCACCAAAAGGCCACCAGTTGGACTCCCAACCCGGGGACACAGGCACCGTCCTCAGCTGGGGCTTGCAGAAGGCAGCCAATCTATGTTTCTTTCTCTCTCTCTCTCTCTCTCTCTCTCTCTCTCTCACTTCTTCTCTAAAACCAATAAAAAGCCCAGCCAGTGTGGCTCAGTGGTTGAGCACCAATCTATGAACCAAGAGGTCATGAGTTCAATTCCCAGTCAGGGCACATGCTCAGGCTGCAGGCTTGATCCCCAGGAGGGGGTGTGCAGGAGGCAGCCAATCAGTGACTCTGTCATCACTGATGTTTCTATCACTCTCTCCCTCTCACTTCCTCTCTAAAATCAATTTTAAAAAATTTAGAAAAATGAAATAAAAACATGTATCAGAAATAAGGTCGATAACAAAAAAAATATTAAATCCAGAGAGAACAATCATATATAAAAGATTAGAAATCAGAACTTTGTGGGACTTAACAACAAAAATACTGAAACCTAAAAAGCAATGGAGAAACACCTTCAAAGTTCTGAGGAAAATTATTTCCAAATATTCTACTCAGCCACACTATCAATCAAGGAAGATGGTAAAACTTTAACATGCAAAACATTTAAAAATTTTTTCTCATACACCTTTTCCTATGAAGCTGCTAAAAGATCTACCAACCAAAACAAGAAAAATACAACATTAAAGAAGAAATGGGGGAGTGCAGGGTTAGAAAATAGGGATTCAAAATAACCAAAGAAACTCCCAAGATGATAGTGAAGGAAGTTCCAGGCCTAGAGAAACCAGCCCGGTTGGGAGCAGAGGAGAAGGTACTTAGAAGGTCTCCCAGTTTAAAAGGAAAGGAGGGAGAGGGAAAGGTAGAGGAGAGAGAGGAGGAGGAGGGAGAGAAGATGATGCTGGCAGAGAAAGGAGAAGAGCAAAAGAAAGAGGTGCCCTAGCCAGTGTGGCTCAGTGGATAGAGCGTCGGCCTGCGGACTGAAAGGTCCCGGGTTCGATTCCAGTCAAGGGCATGTACCTTGGCTGCGGGCACATCCCCAGTGCGGGGTGTGCAGGAGGCAGCTGATCGATGTCTCTCTCTCATCGATGTTTCTGACTTTCTACCCATCTCCCTTCCTCTCTGTAAAAAAATCAATGAAATATATATATTTTTTTTAATAAAGAAAGAGGAGCCAAGACCGGTTTGGCTCAGTGGTAGAGCCGTCGGACTGCGGACTGAAGGGTCCCAGGTTCGATTCCGGTCGAGGGCATGTACCTTGGCTGCGGGCACATCCCCAGTAGGGGGCGTGCAATAGGCGGCTGATCAATGTTTCTGACTTTCTATCCCTCTCCCTTCTGCTCTGTAAAAAAATCAATAAAATATATTTTTTTTAAAAAAGAAAGAAAGAAAGAGTAGAGGAATGGAAGAAGAAAACAGGAAGAGAAAAAGGAGGGAGAGATGATGCAGAGAGGTCAAGGAAAAAGAAAAGAAAAATTCAATTTATAGACTACCTGACTCATTAACCAAATGAAAATAATATGAAGAAAGCAATCAGTATACTTTGCTTAAAAATTAACAAAACTAATTTAAATAGTCATAACAATATAAATATTATTTAGTATTATTGATTTAACCAAAATGTGTGATGCAGTAAAAAACATCTAAAAATGGTATGTCAAATGTTGATATTAAGACAATCATTTTAGAAATACAGAAGCAGCCCGAGTTGGATTAACTCAGTAGGTAGAGCGCTGACCTGCAGACTGAGGGATCTCAGGTAAGATTTCAGTCAAGGGCACGTATCTGAATTGCAGGCTTGATCCCCAGTGTGAGCCATGCAGGAAGCAGCCAATCAATGGTTCTCTCTCATTACTGATGTTTCTAGCTTTCTCAATAAAATTATGTTTTTTTTTAAAAATTTTATATATATATCACCAAAACCGGTTTGGCTCAGTGGATGGAGCGTTGGACTGCAGACTGAAAGGTCCTGGGTTCGATTCCGGTCAAGGGCATGTACCTTGGCTGCGGGCACATCCCCAGTAGGGGGCGTGCAAGAGGCAGCTGATCGATGTTTCTCTCTCATCGATGTTTCTGACTTTCTATCCCTCTCCCTTCCCTTCTGCTCTGTAAAAAAATCAATAAAATTTAAAAACAAATTATATATATATATATGTAAATACCAGAAGGGGTTGCCTCTGAATAATGAGATGAGGATTCAAGAATCAAGCAGCAAGGTACTATTTTGTGTGTAAAGAGAAGCTTTTGGTACTACCTGACTTTGACTATGTGCATAACACTTTGATAAACATAAAATTAAGTCTAAAAAATGGAATAAATAGGTACCATATGCTGGGCAATGTACTTTACAAGGATACTGTATGTTTTCATTTCTCTTACTAGTTATGTAGGCATGTTGGAAAAGGATACAGTCAGGCTGGCAGGGCTCGGTGGTTGAGCATTAACCAGTGAACCGGGAGGTCATAGCTCAACTCCTGGTCAGGGCACAGGCCTGGGTTGTGGGCTCGATCCCCAGCATGGGGCATGGAGACAGCCTGTCAATGATCCCCTCTCTTCACTGATGTTCTGATGTTTCCGTCTCTCTCTCCCTCTCCCTTCCTCTCTGAAATCAATAACTTTTTTTTGGGGGGGGGGGATACAAACATGTATTAACAGTCACTTCAGGTCAACCTAAGTTATGCTAGCCTTTTCTCACAGAAAAAGAAAGGAATCAAGAAGAGAGACAACAAAAATTGGCTACAAAACACCCTGTTTAACCTCAACACAGACAATAGGATGAAGGAAATTAGATCATAAGTTATATGACTATCTCAACTTTTGACTTTTCTCTTCTTGATGCCTCTTGAGTCTTAATTTCCCAAAGAATAAATATCTAGAGAACACTGGATTGCAAGAGTGGGGTCAACATTCACTCAAAGATTGTACATATTTTACTGATGCCATACTCAGCAGTGATTTATTATATTCATTCTGGAAAATCTTCATAATTTTCAACTTGCAAACTTTTTAAGATCTTTCTGCATTTCACATGTGTGTGACTTCAATAGTGTTATCAATGTTTTTGTAAATACTTATTTACAGTTAGTAAATTATGTATTTCTAGTTAGCTTATTTCCAACAGTTTTGTACTTCAATGAAACAGTCTAAACATTGAAAAATTTAAGTAAATAAATGAAATCTCTTTCAAAGCTACAGGAACTTAGGATAGTATACTGAATTTTTTAAAGCAAATTTTAGATATGACTCAGCAGTAAGAACGTTGGCAAATGTTTAACTTTTAAGGCATTCTATTTAAAGTATAAGAGCTAAAAAAAACTTGTACAGAAATAAAAAGATACATATTACTTTTTTATTTAAAGTGCAACTACAGACACCCCACCCTGGCTTCTTCCACTCAAAATTTAAAAAATAAATAAATTTGAAAACAACTTTCAATGTTGTAGATAAAGATAAATCTCCAGGTGACAGAAATAAAAAAGAACTTAAAGAAAGAACTTTTGTTGAAACCGCAGCAGTCAATGACGATATCGTCTTATCCCCTAGAACTGTGGTCGGCAAACTGCAACTCACAAGCCACGGTTTGCCGCTCTGTTGACTAATGCATTTGCCGACCACTGCCCTAGAAGATGGGGTTGACTATGCATCAGCATAAACCCTAAATGTGCAGAAGCAGCTCTAACTTGTCTCTCTGCATAAGGATAGGAACTAGGTTAAGGGCCTAATCCCACCACTAAGGGGGAAAAGCAATACTACAAAACATGGCCTGGATCACCAAAACTACAGACGCTGCACCAAAGTGAGATGCCTGTTCTAGACTTGAGGAGAGGAGTCACCCTAGAAAAACAGGAAACTCAAGCCTAATAAGAGGAGTTCTCTGATTTTATTGACTTCACCAATGGGCCCATATTTTAAGCTCTAACAATTAAGAGCCCGCAAAATTAAGTATATATTGTTGAGTGGAGTTTCCAGGAAAACTTGTTTAAGAGGATAACTCAGCTGAAAGAAGAACCACTTTTAACCTAGCCCTCCCCTTCTTTCTGCCAGGAACTTCATTCTGCAGTAACAATAACTATAGTTTCAGCTGCCATGCTATAATTGTGGGACAATCCTGAAAACAAAAACCATGTGCTAAGGTTGGTTGGTACATTAGGATGACAAAAACACCTGATCCTTAGTGATTTCCCTGAGTTGTCATAAAAGGTTTAAAATGCCTTTCTGAATTCCTTTTCAAAAAAAGAATTTGTAAATTCCTATTTTGTAGAAGTCACTATAATCTGGTCTTTACTAACAGCCAAAGGCAATTCTTTTTTTTTTTTTTAATATATTTCATTGATTTTTTTACAGAGAGGAAGGGAGAGGGATAGAAAATCAGAAACATCGATGAGAGAGAAACATCAATCAGCTGCCTCCTGCACACCCCCTGCTGGGGATGTGCCCGCAGCCAAGGCACATGCCCTCGACCAGAATCGAACCCGGGACCCTTCAGTCCACAGGCCGACGCTCTATCCACTGAGCCAAACCAGTTAGGGCCAAAGGAAACTCTTAACAGTTACAGTGCAAATATAAACACTCCCACAGCAACAGCTTCACAAATTCAGGTTACAGGAAGAGGAATCCTAAGACAAAAAAAAAAAATCCTAAAGATTAGCTCACAGTCAAAAATCATAGTATATGAAGAAATCTACCTCCAGATTTAACAAAGCAAAAGTCAAACTTCCAAAATCTGAGTTTTAAAATAAGTAGGTTTTCTGGCTCTGACCAGGTAGCTCATTTGGTAGCGCAGTGGTTGGCAAACTCATTAAGTCAACAGCGCGTCAAACCTTGGCTTACGAGCCGGCCGCAGTTTGCCGACCACTGGGTTAAAACATCATCCCCATATGCCAAGTTGAGGGTTGAATTCCTGGTCAGGTCACAAATTGATGTTTCTCTTCCTTGCTCTCAGTATTTCTCCCCCCCCCCCACCGCCCCCCGCCTTCCTCTCTCCCTAAAATTAATTTTTAAAAGGTTTTTAAATGTTCAAATAAAGAAAAGCATATAGTCCTTAAAGCAATAAAAGCAAGATACTATCAGAAAAACAAGCATTTGCCTGGCCAGTGTGCTCAGTGGTTGAGTGCCAGCCCATGCACCAAGTGGTCTCGATTCAATTCCTGGTCAGGACACGTGCTCAGAGTTGCAGGTTTCATGCAGGAAGCAGTGATGGCTGTTTCTCTCACATTGATGTTTCTAAACTTCTCCCTTCCTCTCTCTCTAAAAATCAATAAAAAAGCCGAGACCGGTTTGGCTCAGTGGATAGAGCGTCGGACTGCGGACTGAAGGGCATGTACCTTGGCTGCGGGCACATCCCGGGTGGGGGGCGTGCAAGAGGCAGCTGATCGATGTCTCTCTCTCATCGATGTTTCTGACTTTCTATCCCTCTCCCTTCCTCTCTGTAAAAAATCAATAAAATATATTTTAAAAAATAAATAAAAATCAATAAAAACATTTTTTTAAAAAACTATACTGCTATACATCTGAAAGTTTGCTAACAGAGTAGCAAATCTTAAGAAGTTCTCAACAAAACGAAAAAATATTTGCAACTTGTGAGATGACTGAGGAATATTAACTTACTGTGGTAATCATTTTGACACAACATATTTAATATGCTGTACACCTTAAATTAGTATGTTATATGCCAATTACATCTCAGTAAAATGGGAAGAAAAAAGTATATATAGAAGGACCTAATAGACACCAAAGGTGGACTGAGACTGAGGAGAGTAAAGAAAGTACTTGATCTTTTATTATTTAAGTAGAAGAGAAGATTTGAAGCAAATATGAAGAAGTCACATCTGTTCATTCTGGGTGGGGAACACATATATATCTATTTTATGTTCTATACTGCTCAGAATTACTTGCGATAACTAAATGTCTATTAATATAATTTTACTGGAATTGAATATAATATAGTTAAGTATGTATTTTATATGATTGTATAGATTTATAGTGATTTGCTTGCATTATATAACTTCATTAAGCAAAAATTTTAAAATCCTATATAACAAAAAGCTAATATGCAAAATGTCCCCTCCACCAGGAGTTCAACCAAGAGGTGGGGCCGGCTAGCCAAGCACCTGCGGCCCCTGCCCTCAGCTGGGTCTAGTCAGACTAGGTGGGCAGGCCGGACACCACCCATGCACAAATTCGTGCACCGGGCCTCTAATAAAATATGACCCTAGATCAATCTGTAAAACCTTGACTTTTGATTCCATCTAACAATTTCTCCCTAACAATGAAAGAAACAAGGAAGAGCCGAAACCAGTTTGGCTCAGCGGATAGAGCATCGGCCTGTGGACTGAAAGGTCCCGGGTTTGATTCCGGTCAGGGGCATGTAACTTGGCTGCGGGCACATCCCCAGTTGGAGGTGTGCAAGAGGCAGCTGATAGATGTTTCTCTCCCATCGATGTTTCTGGCTGTCTATCCCTCTCCCTTCCTCTCTGTGAAAAATCAATAAAATATATTTTAAAAAATAAAAAATCAATAAAATATATTTTTTAAAAACAGGGAAGAACTGTAATAAAAAGAGGCTGAGCGGTAGGGAAAAAATGACTACAGGAAAGAAATAGTCTTTCATTTAGCACTAGAACAGCAATATCTAATTAATGCAAATTCTTTACTGGCTTTTGGCCATTTTTTTTTTTTCATGATTCACTCTCAGCATGTTTTTGAAATAGAATATTTAAAATATAAAATATCCTCACTGTATCTCATTGAAATGATATAAGTAGATAAAATTTCTAACATCTCTCTTCAGCCTGGTAATTAAGAATGACAAATACACCCTAGCTGGTTTGGCTCAGTGGATAGAGCAATGGCCTTCGGACTGAGGGTCCCAGGTTCAATTCCAGTCAAGGCCATGTACCTTGGTTGCAGGCACATCCCCAGTGGGAGGTGTGCAGGAGGCAGCTGATCGATATTTCTCTCACTGATGTTTCTAACTCTATCCTTCTCCCTTCCTCTCTGTAAACAATCAATAAAACATTTTAAAAATAAGAATGACAAATACACATTAAATACAAAAATAGTCATCAGTAAGTATTTAACCTTTCACCACTATGATAATGATCAGTACATTGTATAAGTCTAAAAAATTTCTCAATAAAACATTCATACTTGAGGTGAATGAAGCAATTCAAGTGCTTCTCTAAATTATGAATGCTTATCCACAAAGATCAACCAAAAAAATCAACCCTTAAAAATCAACCAAACTTTCCCCCAGTCCTATTTTTATTTCCCTCTTTCCTACCATTTTTCAAATTCAATCTAGCCCTAGCTGGTTTGGCTAAGTGGAGAGAGCATCAGCCTGCAGACTGAAAGGTCCCGGTTCAATTCCAGTCAAAGGCACATACCTCGGATGCAGGTTCCCTGGCCCTGGTCAGGGTGTGTACCAGAGGCAATCAATGGGTCTCGCTCAAATCGATGTTTCTCTGTCTCTCCCTCTCCCTCTCAATTCCACTCTCTCTAAAAATCAATGGAAAAATATCCTCAGCTGAGGATTAACCAAAAAAAATTTTTTTCCTGAAAAATAAAGTTCAATCTAATCCTACTATCTCTGTTCTCTTCACTGCCCTATAACGAGCATTCTGCCCAAACCAGGGGAACTATCACTGCTGTCTCAAGAAGTTTTTTTAGTCCAGCACACTTGGCAGCCATGTCACTATCAACTATTCTTTCCTGAAAAACCAACTGTTTGTCTGTGTTGCTACAATACCTGTAGTTCTCCTTTCCTGAAGGTCATTATTCATCCTTGGTATCCTGTTTTTTTAGTCTTCCATATGTGAGTATTCACCATAGTCCTGTCTTCACTTTTCCTTTTCTCTAACGAAAAAATACCATTTGGTTCCCAGTCTTCCTTCTGTGTAGCTCCAACTTTAACCTGACTCCATTATTTTAATCATAAATTTCCACCAATGAAAAATCCTAGCAGCATCAAAATCAACGTGTCCAAAACAAAAATTTTCCTATACTCTTCAATTTTGTTCTCCTTCCTCCATTACTATCACTCTTATGATTGATGTTATCACCATTCCTGAATGATCAACCTTGACATTTCCATCTTTGATTATTCCCTTTCCTTTATTCAATATTTCTATCATTTCATCCATCAAAATGCTCCCTTCCTTTTTACTCCCTCCCTTTCTACTCTCACAGTTTTATATTAATAGCATCCTAAGTCTTTCTGTTTCTAAATTTCCCTTTCAAATCCATTATTGTTTCACTGTTCTGGATTTTTACTCTTCAATATCTGTCAAGGTACCACCAGCTCATAATTCCACGTTCTCTAAGAAGTGAACTATCCCAAAACAACAGAGATCTCCCTGTGTCTGAACCACTCAACCATATTGTCTAGCCATGGTCAACTGACGATCTAGGTACCTCATCCAAGCCAAGCCAAAAGTTTTGTTTTTGTTTTTTCCCCCAAAGGAACATGCCACTCAGACTGAGATGTAGTCTCTTAATATAGGAGGTAGAAAATATTAGGAGTTGAATTATGGCCATCGTTCACAGATAACATGATAGTTGAAAAATTAATCACAGCTCAGACTCCAACTAGATTATGTATTGCTCTTAAAATTATGCTGTCCTTATCCATAAAATGAGAATGAATAACCTCACAGATTTGATAGGATGTTAAAGGAGAGAATTGATATAGGACATTTAGCAAAGTATAAACAGTCAAAAAAGTTAACTATTGATTGTTGTAGAAAGCAGCAGAGAAAATCTGCAGAAAGAATAAAGCAGACACAGAGAAAACCAGAAATAAGATTAAGACTAATTCAATTTCCTTTCTAGGTCATGCATACATTTCTATGCTCTGGTTCTTAGCTCCTTTATCCTTAAAATAAAATGCTCTTTCTTAGCTTATTTTAGCTTGGAATAAGGTTTTGTTTCTTATAATGGACCTAACTTTCACAATTGTGCACTACAGAAATTTAATGGAGGTTGTGTCTCTTCTTTAAAACCTTTAATTGCCCCCACAGCTCATCAAATAAAGCTGAAATAAAAAGCATCCTCCAGCCCTGGTCAGGTAGCTCAGTTGGTCAGAGCAATGATTGGCAAACTCAGTCAACAGAGCGGCAAACCGCGGCTTGCAAGCCGAGCCGAGCCGCAGTTTGCCTAGCGCTGGGTTAGAGCATCATTCAGATACACCAACCAAAGTTCTGGGGTTGACCCCAGGTAGAACAAACAGATCTTTTTCTCTCCCTTCCTCTCTCTCTCTCTCTTCCCCTTTCCCCTCTAAAATCAATAAATAACAAAATTTAAGGATTAAAAAGAAATGCAGCCTCCAATATACTTAAGATAACTACCTTATTCACCCTAATATCCTGACATGTCCTTAGAGGATAAAGGAATAAAAACAGGCAACAAGTGGCATTTAATAATGGTGACAAATAATGTTGGCATTTTATCAATCCCATTCACAATATTTTTATCCACCCTCTATTGATACCCACCTTTCCTATTTTCTAATCTTTCTCTGGCCCTGAATCTATTGTAATACCTCTGGAAGAGCCTCACCCTAATTGTCAGTGTTTACTAATAAATTAAAGCATAACTTCCTTTGCTTGGTGACTCATGAACCCCAAATCATAACATACTACACCAAGAGGCAAAAGAAGACATGAGTGCACCTATGTATGCTACTACACCAAGTCTTATTATTTTTTACTGATTTCATTCTCCATTTATTAATACCCATTAAGGCAACATTTGAACAATAGCTATAATTCTGCTACAGTGCATTTTCACACTCAAACAAAACCTATCAACAGAATACTGCTCTGAATTTCAAACCTAAATAGGCTATTCAGCCATTTGCTGAGGTAAAAGTAGAAGATTCTGTTTTTACTATACATGTAGAGAAGTTGAAATGTTTCTTTCCGACCTTTTGTGAAATTCTAGTCACCACCAAAAGGAAGGAATTGTAACATCACAAATAATAATGCTTTTATACGATTAATGAAGATTAAATCTATTTCTCCCTCATAGATCTAGATCAAATAGAAAAACGCTTTGGCCATGAAAAGTAAACATTCCACCCAGGCAGTGCGGCTCGGTTGGGCACTGACCTATTACGAGCCAGAGGACACGTTCAATTCCCAGTCAGGGCGCAGGGGCGCAGGCGTCATCCCCGGAGGGGCGCACAGGGGCAGCGGGCCTCAGTGATTCTCTCATCACTCAGGTTTCTCTCTCCCCCTCTCCCTTCCTCTCGGGAAGCAATAAAAACATTTAAAATAAACACACACACACCTCCCTCATTCTCCAGGTGGTTCCCGGGAGTGCTGAGGGCCGCTGGTGCGGCCCAGTGGTTGAGCACCAACCACCAACCAGACGGCCATGCGAGTCCCGGGCAGGGCACCCGCCGTTGCGGCTGGACTCCCGCAGGGGGCGACAGGGGCGGCGGCCAATGGCTGTCTCTCGTCATTGATGTCTCTCTCCCCCCCTCTCTCTGAAATCAGTAAACTTTTTTAAGTGTTCAGAAAGAAGGCAGCCAGCTAAGTAAAAAAGGAAGATTTTGTTGTTTTGCCAAAGGGACTGAATGTCTGAAAATACTGAGCAAAGTAAAACTATACATGTGCAAACATAATAAAAAGATTATGAGTTGCTAAATTCTTAATTTTTTTATTCATAAAAAAAAACTTGACAGAATTATCGTATAACTGCCTTATGTCTTTCTGTCATTATATTCTAACTATGATTCGCCAATTTAACCTTCAAACCGTAGTTAGGGCTAATAAGCTAAAATACAACTTTCTGTATTATCTGCTCAAAGTATCCATCAACATATGCTTATGTTGTAGAATTTCTTTTTCAGATTTTATAAAAGTGGCTTAAAACTATAAGTCAATATTTGGCCCAAATTCAGTATTTGGACAACAGACTGACAACTCTTCAAATCTGAAACGTGTACGTAACGTCCTAATCTACGCAATGAAGCATTTCAATGTTTCTGATGAACGGTCCTTACCACTCTGGCTGCTCTTTCCTGAGATTCACACTTTCTGCAAAACCACGGTCCAGTGGGTACTTGAACAATGCCATAGCAAGCTGTCGGGAAATAAAATATTTTAAGTTAGGTTACGAATAAAGGATTATGGAAAATCAAATACCCTTTCAAAGCCTTATTAAACTAATTACCTCTCAAACTATTAATGTAAACCTCCTGCTTTGTAAAAAATCAAAACATCTTATATCTATATTTAACACATACATTATCTTAGTTGAAATTGTATGAGGTAGTAAAAATGTTAAAATGTCAATTATGTTATTTCATTTAAGTATAAACATTACAATTTTAATTCTTTTATGATGGGAATATTAGGCAAAATTTAACACATGATTAGATTTTCTATAGGTTAATTCAGAAATTAATTCATTCATTCCTATATCGTGCAGTTTAAAAAGCAATCAATTTAGGTAAGTCTAATGAAAATATTTCCAAATCATCTTTCAAAATGAGCAGCAGACACTGCAGAAAAGAAAATTAAAAGTGAAAGGGGCCCAGCCGGGATGGCTCAGCAGTTCAGCGTCTCAGCCCACGACCCGAGGCCACCGTCCGATTCAGATCAGGGCACAGGACAGGGTTTCACTTTCTGGGCTGGCTTCCAGTGGGGGGTGTGCAGGAGGCAGCCAATGGGATGATGTTTCTCTCTCATCAATGTTTCTCTCTCTCTCTCTCTCCCATTCCCTCTCTAAAAATCAATAAAAACACATGGGGTGGGGGGAGTGAAATGCTTCCAGAATAGGCAAATCTATAAGACAGTGGCTGCCTGGGGAGTAGAAATGGGAGTACAAGATTTCTTATTAGAGTGGTGAAAATGTTCTAAAATTGTAGTAATGGATGCAAAATTTTTTAAAGTGTACGGTGAAAAAAGTGAATTGTACACTTTAAAAAAGTGAATTGTACGGTATGTAAATCTCATCTCAATAAAGGTGTTACTTATAAAAAGTGAACACTCCTAAATATATGTGAATGTTCCAGTAAGTATGAATATACATAACATATCTAAGTCTAGCTGTTTTTTTAAAAATTGTTTTTATAGTATGTAATTAACTCAAAATTGAAATTTTCCTAAAAAACACTAACATCTGACATTCTCGAATGAGCACACTCAAAGGAAACTTGAAAATATCTTAAATATTGGAAGGCACTTAAAAAATATTTTAAAAAGCCGAACCGGTTTGGCTCAGTGGATAGAGCGTCGGCCTGCGGACTGAAAGGTCCCAGGTTTGACTCCGGTCGAGGGCATGGACCTTGGCTGCGAGCACATGCCCAGTTGGAGGTGTGCAGGAGGCAGCTGGTCGATGTTTCTGACTTTCTATCCCTCTCCCTTCCTCGCTGTAAAAAATTCAATAAAATATGTTTTTTAAATGTTCTATCAGCCAAGAAACACTACAGTGAGTGTCCAAAACATATTTCAATTCAGAAGTACTTGTAAAGAAAATTAACTTCAAAAAAAATTTTAAGACTTAAATGAACATTTTCTATATTGAGATGAGATTACTTATCAAAACCTGATAATTTGTCATCCAATTCATAAGAAATACCTCCACCAATGCCAATAAACCCTGGAATGCAAATACTACATACCAGTTTTCTAAGATCTTAAAATCAGTATCTAGTTTCAACACATTTTTTACTCCTTAAAAAAAGGAAGCTGTGCAACCTTGTTCTTCTTTAAAGGAATATGGGAATAACTGCATCCTCAGGTTAATTCACTACCTCCTGGTCCCCCTTCCCAGTTCTAAGATTCCATTCTAAAGAATGCACTTTAGCCCCACTTATTTACCACTCAATGGCAGATTCAGAAATGCGAATGGGGCAGGTTGGTGAATAATGAAAGTGTAAGAGCCACCAAAAAATTATCTAGGTTGTCTCACTTCCTACCACATGAAAGGTCAACGTCCAGAAAACTGTCCTGAATATCAAAAAAAAAAAAAAAAAAAAGACCTCACCGAGTGGAAACACCCCGAAATAAACTAAGATGCTCCCCAAATCACTGGTGGCACTACCGCCTCTTTTTCTCTTCAGTCACTTACGCTGCTGAGGAAGAGGCCTGATTTGGCCACTGCCCGCATCCAGCAGCCCAAGCCAGTTGGGCCAGACACTCCCGCAGCAGCACAACTGCGGCGCGACCTTCCGCCTCCTCCCGCAGCCGGCGCCCGGCCCCTCGCAGCAGAGTCCCCGCCAGAAAGCTCGAGGTGCGGCAGCAGACGCCTCCCCTCCCTAATCTAAAGCGGCCCAGCAGCCCCTTCCCCCTCCCCCACCCGAGCCGGGAGCGGTTCCCAGGCTGATTCCCGGCCACAGGAAGTCCCCAGACACTGCGGCAGACGGGAGCGGGCCTGGAAGGGGAGGGGTCTACACGTGCCCGAACCCACAGCCCAGGTACCACTACCGAGGGGGGCAAGCCCCGCCGCCCCGCCCGCACTCACCCCCTCCCGCAGCCCCCCTCCTCCAACCACCGCCCCGAAGTCTCCAGACCCCCGGGTCCGGGCGCAGGCAGCGGCCAAATGACACTTGAGAGAGTGAGCGCCGAATCACATGACAGCCCAGGCCACACGCACTTTCTCCCACACGCACAGCCCACCCCGCCGCTCCCCGCCGCGGCCCCGCGGAGTCCACCCCGGGCCGCGGGACCGGACGGGGCGGGCAGGGGAGGGGGAGGGGCGGGCAGCCGGCAGTTGCAGCCCCGGCGGGGGAAGCGGTGACGGTTGGGAGCAGGCCCGGTTCGGCCCGGCGGGCGGTTGGGTGTTTACCTTGATGCACCGCGACGCTGCAGCCGTGCCCGTCGCAATAAACCAGTGGGTTCTCGGCCCAGCCTCTCTCGTCTGAGCAAACGCAACAGCCTCCAATCATCTCCTTCATACTATGGGAGACCTCGTCCTCCAGAGACACGGGCCGGTCGCTAGAGACCATCTAAGAGGGAGTTGGGGGGGACCATTAAAAAACACATGCAAGCCAGTTAGCGCTCCCCCCGCCCCCCCTCCGCACAGCCGGCCACCCGCGCTCCCGCTCCCTCCCGGCGTCCGGCCCACGCCCGCCTATCGGCCGCTCGCTCACTCGGGCTTTGCCGCTCAGTCACTCACGTTCCGCACAGGAGTCAGGAGCCATGTCCTTGCTGACTCCCCCCACTTCCCCTCCACCGCCTCCTCCGCCTCCTCCTGGTCTTCTTCCCTCCCCACCTCCACCCGGCGGCTAGAGCTGCAGCCCGGAGAGGGCACACAGAATCGAGGCCTCCGCACAGGCGCACTGGGGGGCTCCCCGGGCCCGGGCGGAGGGAGGGGAAGGGGCGCAGCGCTTCCTCCACCCGCGTCACTCGGCGTGCGCGCCCGCCCCCGGCCGGCGTGAGGAGGCCTGGGAGAGGCAGGTCTGCGTGCGCGTCGCCGCGGACGGCGGGCAGCGCCTACCTCCCGGCGCCTCCCCCTCCGCGGGCCGCTCGCCGCCGCCGCCGCCGCCGCCGCCGCCGCCGCCGCCGCCGCCGCCGCCGCCGCCGCCGCCGCCGCCGCCGCCGCCGCCGCCGCGGTGTGCCGGAGGGTGGGGGCGATCGGAGCCGGCAGCGCGCCGAAGCCGGAACGCGCCGACGGGAGGGCGCGGGGGCGCGCGCGGGGGGCGGGACGTTGGGCGGTCTCCGCGGCGCGGGTCTGGCGGGCCGCGTGCGCCGCCCGGAGCAGCCCCCGGAGGAGCAGTGGCATGCCGAGGCTGCGAGGGAGGGCGTCTGGTCATCGTAGCCGGAAGGGATTCCCGCGGCTTCTCCGAGCGCGAGAACCTGCCTGCCGGCCTCTCTCCAGAACTGGCCCTGGGCCGGCCGGGCCGGGCCGGGGCGGGGCGGGGCGGGGCGGGCGGCTCCAGGAAGGCTGCAGTGAGCCTGGCTTCCGGCAGTTGGCCGTGCTGACCTCGCCGGCCCGCCGCAGCCTCTCCAGCCATTCAGCCCCCATCCTGGACTCAGCCCAAAGTTCCGCCGGTGGAAGCGCCGCCCGATGTGCCTCCCATTCACATACCACCTGGGCCCAGTGACAAATGGAAGTGCAGTACAGCCTGAAGGTCAAAAGCCTGATTAGGGGCATGGTCGGAGAGAGAACACCAAGGCTACCCTCGGCTTGCTGTGTAGGAGTACAAATGCTTGTTAATCAGGAATTAGCAATATAATGTGGTGATCTGAAAAATGCAGTTAGTTACATGACCATAAAAGTTGCAGGAATCCCAGTTCTAGTCAGTCACCAAGTGATAACACCATGAAACTGGAGTCCAATTTTCATTGAGGACTTCTCTGATCTAGCTCCGCACTCCACATCGAACTATTGAAAATTTAAGATCACTTTTTCTTTTAAGGTTATTTAAGTGGTAGAAAGATGGGGCTCACTCCTCATTAGAAAGTGGATTAGGCCTGTCTGAATAGATTAATTAGCTAGAGATTGAGCAGTTTTGAGATGCAAAATCTTCCACTGCTGCCCTACCCGCTATGTATCCTTGTAAGGTCAGTATTAATTTTTAGGCAAAAGTGTCTAATTGTAAAAGTTTAGCATGAAATAAGAATGTAGATAATTCGTTTAAATGACGAGCCTCGTTAATGGCAAATTCATGGCTTTGTTTAATACCTGGCAGATACAAAATGGTTGTTTATCAGGAATTAGCAATATAAAGATCTGGGAAATGCAGTTACACAATGCTAAAGGATGAAGGAAACCAAGTTCTGGACAGCTACCAAAAGATAATGGTTTAAGCTTTAAAAGCATTCCAAATGTTCTCATGAAGAAAAATAAATGGTAGCATGATTTCAAATTAATTGCTAGAAATCTATTTAAAATGAATGAATAATGCCATGTAAGCATATATTATCAAATTTATTCAAACATTCTAAAACTAAGAGAGAAACCTACAGAAATGGAAATATACCAAAAATATAAGGTAAGGAAAATATGTACACTAAATATGTACAAAAAATGAGAATGCAATTTTAGCTTTAATAGTACAGTTAGAAAATATAACTATAAGATTACATACTTATAAAATGCAAATTCTTTCAGGGACCACAGCAACAATTAAATTTCTGAACATATAATAATCATGTTCTTAAAATGTCATTGATATTTATAAAACTAAAACTGCCTTCAAAGAAAACTATTGTTGCCCTAGACTCTCGATTTCAATAATTACAGGCTGTTGTTCCTTGTGATTAAGCCCCTTACCAGTGGTCGGCAAACTCATCAGTCAACAGAGCGGCAAACCACGGCTGGCGAGCCGCGGTTTGACGACCACTGCCCTAGCCAGTTTGGTTCAGTGACTAGAGCAGAGGACTGGAAGGTCCTGAGTTTGATTTCAGTCAAGGGCATACACCTTGGTTTTAGGCTCAATACCCGGCCCCAGTTGGGGTGCAGGCAACCAATCGATGAGTCTCTCTCACATTGACATTTTGGAAAAAATAAAATAAAACTATTGTTTGGTGTATCTAACTGCGTATTTTATCTTTACCCTTTTACAAGAGATACCAGTTTTACATCCAATTCCTACTCAGGTTCATACTCCTAATAAAGAGTACTCTGAGTTAAAATCAATGTGAAACTTCCCCTCTCAAATACTGCAAACCTTAATGCACTAAATTATTTTAAAATGCATTATTTTGTTTTCAGTGCATTAGAGCTTAGTTCTTGTGATAGCATTAATTTATAAGTAAAGAAGGATATGTATTTTACCCTACTCTGTAACACAACACAAGAAATGTAGGTAAACACTTGCTATTTCCAAATCAAAACAAAAACATGTGTAAGAGACTTTGAAATTTATAAGAACAGGGAAAATACAGTGTTTCATAAAAACAGGCCTGTATAGTCCAACCGATGTGGTTCGGTGGTTAAGCATCCACCTGTGAACCCGGAAGTCATGGGTTCGAGTCCCAGCCAGCACAGGCCTGGGCTGCCGGCTCCGTCCCCAGTGTGGGGTGTGCAGGAGGCATCGGTCAATGACTCTCTCTCATCATTGATGTTTCTCTCTCTCCCTCCCTCTCCCTCCCTCTCTGAAATAAATATTTTTTAAAAGAACAGGCCTGTATATAAATAACATCTGATGCAGAAATTTTACCAAAGATGTACATACAAATGTTGACAAAGTAAGCCAAATTACTTAAAAATGATATTTAACATATGAAATGTTGAGTTATAAATAATAAGAAAAATCATAATGGGTATAAATGGGTTATTCTAAGTGTAACTCATGTACCAGATAGAAAATTTTCTTATATATATCGGAAATGTAATATTTAATATTTCTTCTGTTGTCCTTGGTTAATCCTCACCTGAGGACATTTTTACCATTGATTTTTAGGAGTGAAAAGAAGGGGGCCGGAAAGAGAAAGAAATAAACACGGATGTGAGAGAGACACATTCAGCGATTGCCTCCTGCACCCTTGGACCCTCAGGGTCAGGGATAGAACCTGAAAATCAGGTGGGTGCCCTTAACCAGGAATCAAACCTGAAACCCTTAGGTGCACAAGCCAACACTCTGTCCACGGTACCACACTGGCCAGTGCTTTCATAGATTTCTATCAAATAGTAGCAAAAAGAATAACAAATATTATAAAGCAGTTCAGGTACCTGTTTTGTTTTGTATTCAGTAAACATTTACTGAACATTTACTGTGAGCCAGGGATTGTTCTGTATACAGAAATAGAGCAGTAAGTTATGTTTATCCTTTGTGTGATATACTACCTATACATATATAAGACAATTGACTATGTGAATTCTCATGCCTCAGAATGAATTTAAAACTTTATTGTTAAATTGCCACAATTCTTAAATTTCAAGGAAGTTTTTAAAAATACAAGGTAATAGCCCTAGCTGGTTGTGCTCAGTGGAGAGGGCGCTGGCCTGCAGACTGAAAGGTCCGGGTTAGGTTCTGATTAAGAGCGCATGTCTGGGCTGCAGGCTCGATCCCCAGTAGGGGGTGTGAAGGAGGCAGCCAATCAATAATTTCTCTCATCATTGATGTTTCTATCTCTCTCTCCCTTCCTCTCTGAAATCAATAAGAAAATATAAAAAATACAAAGTAATATTAAAACCATAGTCCATAGGATTTATAGAATAACTCAATAGAAAAGGACAATTTTAATCTTAAAATAATGTTACCCTTTAAATCTGATTCTACATTCTCAAAATATATTTTGGAAAAAAGTGTTTATAGTACCTGTAGAATAAAACAAAAACTTGTTGTCACCATTATTATTCTTCATATAGCAGCGGCTAACTCAGTACTGGCTCATTTATTTCTCTATTTATCTGAGGTAAACCACAAAAAAACTCAACGTATTTTCTGATGCAACCTCTAACCGTGCTATAATGAGAAACTGTTTTTGTTTTTTTTTTCCTCTATGGTACATGTCTTCTTATAACTTACTTTATTCCTGAGCCTGGGAACCAAAATTTGTACTTGCTTTTCCTTAATTATTTATACAAATACTATGAAAGAAATATTTAACCAAATTTGGCTCATAGGTTAGTATTGCTTATTTTCATTTTTTAAATTAAAGCTTTATTTGCATCCTGTTTGTGCATATTATACTTAGTGTATATAATGGTAAACATACCATTGAGGTATATTTCTATAATGAGGTATAGGAATTGAGGTATATTTCCATGTTAAGACTAATTTCATTCTCCTTAACTCAGGTTCTTGACTTCTACAAAGTGTTTAAAATTCCATATGGGCTTTTATTTTTAAGGTGCTTTTTTTTTTAAGTTAATGAAAAGCAATTATTAGAGTTCATCTACTAAATCTCATCAGAAACTAAATCTTGTTTCTAAATAAATTGGATGAAAAAGACAAAAATGCAATTTCTTATCTGTACAAACTTTCAGATATGTCCTCTTTTACATAAAGAAATCTCAATAAAGTTTTCTTTTGTTTATTGGGTACCCAAGGTCTCTTACCTTTTGTATGAAAAGTTTGTTAGCCATATATTTATGCTAGTATGATTAAAATATTGAGGTATTTCTTTAACTACTTTTGTCTCACCGTAAGTGAACACTGTGTCCTTATAGATACAAAGCCACACATGACACCTATGTTATGGAGTACTATTAGAAATTTCATTAAAAGATACTCATTCCCATTGTTTTCAGTTGATATTTTGTTAATGGATTTTGGGAAATTCCATTCAATGATGATATGTTAATCTTACTAGTTACTAGGTGATATTTTTATTCACATACCTCCTACCAAGTGTGTTAAGCACAGTAGGCCCACAATAAATATTTACTCATGTACAATATTGGTATTTAATAGCTTATTGCGACTAAGCTTAATTTTTCTGAGTAAGGCAAGACTTTATCTGCACAAGTGAACTAAAGGTAAGTAATGATTAACAAAAATTTTCAGATAAGTAGGTTTCCTTAAATATTTTCAGTAGTTAAAATTAATATAGGTGAAGAGTTTTTATTTACCAAGTTGTTTAGAAGTGTCTATATTTAAGTAGCCCTCAAATGTTACCCACCTTTTCATGTAAATGAATCAGTCGTGATTAATAGTTAGATACTCTTGTTTAAAAGTTTAGTTATGTAATTCTGAAATTTAAGTAGTGTATAACCTAAATTTTAAAACTTTAAGACTCATAGTCTAATTTTACTTTAAAGGATTTGGTTTGGTTAATCCTGTGTTTGGCTTTAAAGCTACTCTATTTCTATGAAATTTATATATATATTGGCTTTGTTGGCATTTTGGGGTAAAACGCCATGTAATTACCACCAGAAAAATATCTAAAAGGTGCCGTTAGACCATCTAGGCATTACGTAAATCTCAGTAACATTTCAGAGTTGGACTATTGTTTTTTCCATGATGCAACAATACCTAAAGGTTTACATTTTGACTTTATAATGTAAGAATAGGAGTGTAAGGTTTATGTTCCATTTTTTTACTGACACTGAAGATTTGCATTCCTGTTATGATTAAAGTGACAAATGTAGGTGTCTGTTTATAAGATACAATAAGTTATCTAAGTGAAAAGATTCTAGACATGGAAAAGAGGAAAATCAGGTTTTGAATTGAAAGAGAACCTTGAAAGTAAATGAAACATATCTTGCACCAAAAAATAATAAATAAAAAGAAGAGCAAGAAGAAGAAACTATTAAACTGAATTGCTAGGTATTATTTGGGCCCCCCAAAACATCACTTTTTAAGATTTAAATGTTTACCCTCTGAAAGGGGCCATTGCTTACCAAATCCAGATTCAAGCACAAGAATATGTTAATTAACTGCATTGTGTCCCAGAAAGAATGAGATTGACAAATTCATTTTTTATTTCTTCAACTAATAAATGGTTTTCCGGGTACATCTCATATTTTAAAAAACTATAATGTGTATATTTACCTCTTGAAATTGTACAGTAACAGTGTCAAGGACCTATTGGACCCAGGATAAATCTTATGAAGCTTAACATTCCAGCCGAATTAAAGACACAAGCCCCCAATCACTTTTTGTCAGTCTTACTTTACTATGGCGCTTAAGACCTAGAATGTATGTAATTTTTATATGGTGCGGCTTTACCCCAATTAAAAAAGCAAAGATCATTGGTGCAAGCAGAAGTGGAAAATATAGTAACATAAAATTAAGAAGGGTTATTCCAAACATTGACCAGGAATACTACATAAGTTCCTTTCCATTCCCAACCCTCTTCATATCCTTTTTCTCACCCATTTGTTGTTTTTCTCACAAGTATCATGACTTGTAACATTTTATTTAAATGAAACAAACAAAAAGTGCCTGAACACTAAAAGGTGTAAAAAGATACACTTTCTACTATCAACTACATAGCAAACAAACTTATAAAGCAATTCTAAATACTCAAAGACTTAAAAATAAAAAATGTAAATTGCATCCAAGAAGTTAGGGAGGGGGGGACTATGGGAGGACGAATAAGAAATGAACAGACTGAGAATACTTAATTTTCCACACCAATTTTTTTTCTGATCAAACCTTTCCATAATTAGACCTCAAATGATTTCTTATATAAGAATTTCTACCTATACCTCAAAATAATTGAGTGATTTCCATGAGGAAATGCAAGTTTAGGAAGAAGATCTGCAAAATGAAAGTGTTAAAATGCAAACCACTTCTATAGTATTTCAAATGCAAAAATATCAACCACCACTACCTTTAATTCTTAGGGTTGTCTGCAAACAGACACTGTTTATGAACATCATCTGTTAACTTCTTCCTTGTAATTTAAAACTCTTGTCAAATTATGTTTTCATGATGACGTGTAAATATAATATTCCATTAGAGATCAATTCTAATTGGTTTTTAAAAATCCACCTTGGGAAACAGTGCTGCAGACAGCACTAGCAATGGGTATTTTACATGGAATTTCCGCAGAGTCTATTATAAACCTAAGTGTAAATTACTCCCTTGCCCTAGTAAGGTTTGGACCCAATGTCTGAAATTATTTCTTCATGAGTTTTCATGCACAATGACTTTGGTCTTGTCTTCCACACCCATGAGCACTTGTTGGAAATTCATTTTAAAAACACAGTGACGTCTGCTAGGAATACTTTTTCCACATGGCTCACAAAGGAAAAGAGTTTTCGTACGTGGGTTGCAATTAGTTGTTCCAAAACAGGGTTTAAAAGCAAATGACACGTTTTTCCCTTTTGAATTTCACTGTTACTTTTTGAAAATGTAATTTCACGTTAAGAAATCAAGCCTGTTTTTGTTAGGTGTACCTCAGCCCTTTTAAAATTAGACTTCATACACACAACAAAGAGCTGAATAATAACAAACACAGAGGCTGCGAAACGTGCTTTTCCGAACTCCTTTGAACCTCGAGTCCATACATTTAGAAACATTTAAAACATGGTGGAGTCTGCTCTAACTCTCCGGACCCAGAAAGAAAGAAGCCCGCGTTTGTCTCCCTGTAGTTAGCACTTGATCAGCACAAATGGGCTGTTTTCCCTCTTTGCAGAGTGCGTGGCAGCTCGCCCAGCTTCCGCCAACTCGGCGGCGCCGAGCCCTCGGAGCCGGGAGCCCCTCGCCGCCGCCCGGCCCGGCCGGTCCGGGAGTTCGGGAGGCGGGGTGGGGGTCGAGTTGGACCGCAGGGCCCCTCCCCCGGGAAGGGCGCGCCGGTGGAACCGCGGCGCGAGGGCCAGACAATGGGAGCGGCCGCGCCCGGGGAGCCGGGCCCCCGCCCCCCGCGGCCCTCCGGCCCGTGCGGCCCCCCGCGCCCGGCCCGCCGCCCTCGGCTCCCAGCCCCGGGCGCTGCCTCCCGCCACTCCAGCTTCCCTGCAGCCGCCTTCCCGCTATTGCGTTCGTCTATTTTTTCAATCTCCCTTTTATTTTTCGGGAAGTGGTAGAGATGTCTTACTTCAACTTTAATCTTAACTTGTCATTTCCCACCGGAAAATATTCCTCAGGAAACCCCAAATCTAGAGTAAATATAGCAAATCGAATAAAACCTCTAACTTTAAATACATCTCGTATTTTTTTTAATGCACTGATGTCTTCTGAACGGCAAGAGAACTCTCCTCTCCCCTCTCTATTTAAACGCTGTTATTTTGAACTCTCCATCAAATGGGTTTCGGCCAGAGCCGGGAACGTGTCCGGCAGCAATCGGGGCTCGTCTTACGCCTCCCGGGACGAGGGAAACGTAGAAGGTGGACGAGGGGGCTTCTAAGGAAGAAGAGCAACGCGCTCGCCGGGGACCAGCCGGGTCGAGCCGGGCTGGCAGCACGGGGGCGGCGAGGGCCTCGGCCCCGAGCGGAGGTCTGGGGAAGCGAGATTTACAGAGCGGGGCGGCTTGACGAGCAAGGACGGGGCCGCGGAGATTCCTTTGCCCTCAGTCCCCCAAGGAAAAAAAAAAAAAAAGTTGGAGGGAGGCGGAGAGAACAGCCACCCTCATTTCCTCCTCCGGCTTCCGCGGAAAGGCTCGGCCCGCGGCGGCAGGGAGAAGGCGCGGGGCCGGCCCGACCAAGAGTCAACAGGTCCAGGCCTCGGCCGGCCAAGGGGTCGGGCCGCTGGCCCCCTGCCCGCCGGTCCCCTCCCCCGCGGGCCGGCCGGCCCGGGAAGCCGCTGCTCTCCCCGCTCCAGCGGCCTCTCCGCGGCCGCCGGGGCCCGGGCTCCGGGGTGGGGGCGGGGCGGGGCGGGGCGGGGGTTCCCCGCCGGAGAATCCTCCCCCGGGGCCGGCGGCGGGGGGAGGGGACGGAGCCCGGGACTGGAGGATTAAGGAGGACTCGAGCTCGGCACGAGCACGGCCCGCGCGAGGGATCCTGGGTAAAAAGTGGCCGCGCGGCACCAGGAGAGCGCGGAGAGGAGCCGGGGTCAGAGGTCAGGGCCCTGGGGCCCGGCCCGCGGAGCCCCCGCCCCACCCCCACGTGAACGCCGCGAGCGGGAGGAACCTTTTTGTTTTCGCGGGGCCTGCGAGCTCCCGCACTGCCGGAGCCGCCTTTCCCGGGCCGGAGGAGAGGGTAGCTCCTCGCGGATCTCTTAACCCCACCCCCCTGCCACCACCGACACACCGACTCTACCCTGCCTCTCAACTCTCGCCCCAGCCCCCCGTACCGGCTAGCAATAACGCAGTAAATTTGCTTTAACAACAAGTGGGGGTGGTTGCATTTACTCCTCCCTCTCCTCTCTCCTCCTCTCGCTGCGGCTCTTGACACTACTACAAACCAGGACTATAAACATAAACATGTGTCACACTGTAACTGGGCAGGTAATATACGCGTTTGGGGGAGGGGGCCTGGTCGTCGCTTGGGGGGCAGTAAAAAATGTATTTCACGTGCTGGACGGTTTAGGGGCTCCCCCCACGCGGATCCACTTATACAAAGCCGACGGCATCGGCCACTGACTCAGCCACACTGACCCACAAAGCAGACTTGCCAATAACCACCATACCCCAACAGCAAATACGTTTGAATACGAATCTCTCTCCTTGTCCAGCCACCGCTGCCATTTCCTCCATCAGCAAAAAGTAACGTCAAGACTTGAATCCCCTTGTCTTTCTGAAAATTATTTTCCAGATAGCAACACTGGACATGTTTTTCAACCTAAAGAGTACACTAATCTCTCCCCATAGGCAGTACCTACACATTTTGTGCGCAGAAAGCCTTGCAGACAAGCAAGAAAGGTGATTTCAATGCTTGAGTTTGAAAACTGCAAAGCAAAGGTTATTTCTTCGTCTTTGCCTTCATGCATCCAGCAACTTCTGTTGTGAGTTGTTGCCACCGGCGCTGTGGAGAGTCGCCACAGCATGTCTTTATCATCATCATTTAGTCTGTATTTACAATGCCGCTCAACTTTTTTCTCATTCTCAGTCCCACAAGCCTAGCAATAACTACTGAAGGTAGAGGAAAGTGAATCAATCCCCTGGAAAGATTTTTGGCTTAAAACGGAGGGAGAGACAGAAAATATTCAGATGGAGAAGTGGTTCCCTTTGTTCTTTCATTGTTTCTCTAGGAACTGGTGAATACAAAGACAAACACTTACCTTCTCTTCTTTTTGCTCCAAAAAACAGACGTTCCCATCAGCCTGAAAATACACAATCCACCTTGAAAGTAACTACCGATGTCGAGAGAGTTTGTGTTTCATGCTTTTTCGCGCTCTGCCCTCTTTTAGCGTAGGATTAGGTTGCCGAGCACGTTGCTGCAAGCTGTAGCCCCCCCGCCTTAGTGAACCGGTCACGTTTAGGACCCTCTGAGTCCATCCTAATTCTGCCTGGAGAACTGAGGGTATTGGAGCTCTAAACTTTCAATAGGGATGGGGCCTGCGACCACCCAACAAACTTACAAACACCTAGACATTTTTTACCACTTTATTTTTATACCACCATCGCCAAATAGAATTTACCAAGAAATATTAGATCTTTCTTTGAAGAAAGTTTTTTTTTTAAGCTTATTCTTAGCAATGCACTACTTAGATGTGGTAAAAGGCAGGCTTATATGGGCATTTAACTGGATGAGTGTGTTTTCCATAATGTTTGTTATGCCATGTATGTTTTTAAAACAAAATACTACTAGAACTGAGGAAGAAAGAAAATAGAAGTTTGAAATATAATGTTGAGGAATGAATGAAAGAAAGGCTTTTTTTTTTTTTACTGGAAAATTTGCCTCAAAAGCAAAAACTAAGCTTTTCAAAGCTAAAAGATTTAATTTTCACCCTAGGCTTTCAAAATAAAAAAGTGACTTTCATGGTTAGTATGTGATGTTTGTCAGTGTGCAGTGCCCAGCCTGGTGGGCATTCCTGTCCAAACCTTGTTTAAATCTGATTATGATGTGATTTGGTTAAGTCATGAATATGAAGTGATCCTTGTGTATCCATAAATGTGAACTTGGGATTTTTTGATCTCCCGCTTTTTTGTGTGCGCCCAGTAGCTGCAGCGGTGGAAGACAGTGATTGGCTCCAGTGCTCCTAGAAGGATTTGGGCTGAAGCCAGGGGAACAGAACCAGAGGATTCCCTTTACAGAGGCCACCAGGCCCCACATGTCTGCCCCCCCTCCCCTCATGGGTGCCCCAGTGTCGGCGTGGCTGCAGCCCATAGGCCTCAACACCGAGTGTCATCACTTCAGTCTCCACACATTTGGCCCTTGTGGAAAAAGAAAAAAAACAAAAACAAAAAAACGGGGCAACACAAATAAATTGTGGCTCTTGATATTTGTGTATTATATATCAAAGTTGAACACTTTCTGATTTTTTTTTTTAATATTCAGGATCAATTGCGAGAGACCCTGATGTCTCATAGGAAAATATTGTAACAAAACAAGATAATTGGGGGGAAAGGCTGTTGCAGTAGGAAAACTGGCTTTTCTTTGATAGCATTTAATTGGAATTAAAAGATTCTTGAGCTGTAAACATTCTTTATTTATTCAGCACACATGAGCAGGCATTGTTTTATCACCATCATAATTATGGTGTCCTTTAAACTAGCTGATAGCAGGAAAGATAAGGAAATGTGTAGATTCAGATCAGGTCTTCCTCATTTTTTTTCCCTCCTCCCCTGGCTCTCCACTACCCCTCATTCCTTTCTTGGCCACTGAGTCCCCCATAGCCCTTGAGATGAGGAAAACAGGAAAAATTGGCCTAACCATTTTTTACATCATGAAAGTGATTTGTACCACACTCTCATTTAATGCAATCTATAACTTTCTAGACTCCCATGTTTATAACTGCTTTTTAGCTTGCAAGATCTGTTATCTGAAGAGTCGCTCACCTGTATAAAATTTTGTCCATTAAGGTTTGTTGCTTCACCTTTGTCTAATTCAGAAAGCACACTCTTAGGGCTTTTTTTGTGAACAAAGGCTCACAAAAAAACCCCTTTACCTCCAAGGATTTGCAAATTTATAAAAGCTGCATAGAATTCAAGATGAGTCAGGGGGCAAAAAAAGGGTAGAAGGTCATTGCATTTTGATTATGGGTCAGTAGACAACATGGCATATACTGTGTCCCAAACTTCTGTTAAAAACAGGATTTTTAAATGCCTCACAACAGAAGGATGGGCGCTTTTGGAGATTTGCCATGATTTGTTTGGATGAGACAAAAAGAAAAAAATTAAGGGAAGTATACTAAGTTATAATTTAAGTTGTTTTTTAATTTAGCCATTTCCTCCTCCTCTATTCTCAAGTTCTCCTCCCAAACAGCAAAGAACATGTGAGATTAGATAAATTTAGGTAAGACTATCACACAAGCTTTTGTTGTCCTATATCCTCAATTAATTTTGCCATATGAGGCTTTGAATTATTATTTTAGTCTTTGTTATAAGTATTATAGTTATAGCACAAAAAGCTTTTTTTATTCTCCTAACTAGTATACGTACATTGTTGAGGCCTTTGTGATGTTCCTTGGTCTTTTCTGTGTGAATTCACTTTGAACAAAATGTGTCCAGCAATCTTTAAAACAAATGTATATGGTGAAGATTTAGGCAGTGGGGATGGTGATGGGGAGGGGGGGTGGCCCTCATTTAAATTACATATGTATGGATGAAAGCTTGGAAGGAAAAGGATTACTTTAATGCTCTTCAGTACTTTGGTTATATGACAGTTGTAGTGTAGAAATACAAAAGTACTCTTAGGTTTTCCTTCAGATTTTCAAAATAACTTTCCCCATTAGTAAACTATTTCTACAAATTGCTATTGCATTTCCCAGCTAACCATTTAAAAGACTGTAAATGTCGTGTGCATTACTTTGCCCCAGAAGAAAGAGGTCAGACTGAATTGCAATGGTATTTAAACATGAAATACAGTAAAAATAAATCAAAATAGATAATCTAAAAGTAAATTTGGCACATTCACACAGGATAAGTGAAGACAAATATGTCATATCTTCATAGCCCATCCCTTTAAAACCTGAAAATGCTGATTTTTTTTACATTAAATGTAGAAGTGAACATAGGGAATACAAATACAGTATTTCTATCTGTATTTGTCACAGTGAGTTCTTCTTTAGCAAGCAGCTTTGTTTTCAAAGCTAAAATACTTTTTATTATAGTATATAGATTATGCATTCCTCACAGAGTAAATAATCACATTTAACTTACAAACTCAAAGCCTTTCATTATATATATCTAAATTCTCAGTAAGTAATTCCCTGGCCCCTCAGAGATGGATATGCACATAATGTTAATTTGGGCATATCCACCAACATATGTATATAAGTTTGAGAAACATAGAAGTTGATATATATTTTCTTAAAAAAGAATTTGAATATAGTCCATCATCTGAATTGGGTTCATCTTTGATTGTAGAGGCAGCTGACATGGTCAACAAATTTATCAAAGAAATCCCCTGGCTTTTGAAGAATAGTACTTTATACATCTGGATCTGCACATCCAGGCAAAGTAAGTAAATTATTGCATAACTTTAAGCATAATTGATACCAGACACCTTTAATTTTTCATCCCCATTCTTTTGGCCAGCTTTCACATTAATAATCTAAGCCATAAATGTTGGTAGCTATTGATCGAACTCCCCTGTGTGCATGCAAATCCATCTTAAAGTCCCCTGCCTTTCATGTGTGAGCGCTCAGGGGCCTCTCCTAGATCTTTTTATGGGGATCGACCCCCAATGTGCCTGGAGAAGACCCCGGATATGCAATGCGGGCTGATGGCCACAAGAAAGCTGTCTATCACATTCTCTCTGTGTGTATGTGTGTGAATGCGCGTGCTCACGCCTTCACACATACACACAAAACGATGGGGGAAGTTAAAGGAACAAAAGAATGTATTAGAGAAGAAGAAAGATGTGTAATAGGAGTATTAAAAATGTATAAGTGTAAAGGTGTCTGGTTGCACATACGAAGATAGTCTTATAAATTGTATGTCTAGTCAAATTCCCAAGTCCCCCAGCCTTTATTTCTCCTTTTTGACCCACCAAATTGTACCCTTATTTTTAAAAAATACTTAAATATTCTACTAGTTTTTAAAACCACCTATATTGTCAGTATTTTTAAAGATTGAAAGAGAGGAAGGGAGAGGGAAAGAAGGTAATTTTGAAACGGTTACTAAATCATGTTGCCATATGCAGGAGGAATAGGAGTGTGTGTGTGTGAGTGTGTGTGAGTGTGTGTGTGTGTGTGTGTGTGTGTGTGTGTGTCCGTCCGTGTGCGCGCACGCGCGCGCGGCCTAGTGCGCGCGCAGGCGCGCAAATCTAAATAGGAATCGAGAACTAGAACTACCTGCCCCCCCCCCCCAAAAAAAAAGAAAAGAAGAAAAGGCGTGGGTGGGGGCAACGCTGTAGGCAACCTATTGTAATATCTTCTCAAAGGCTTTTTCCGAGTTTACTATTTCTTGGCTGACTCTGGTCGAAATCTTAAGGCTGGGGGAGGGGAATTGGACGGGAGTTGGGTGGGAAGAGGCTGGCAGTATATAAGTGCATCAGGAGGAATTTTAAAACATTGTTGCTAGCAATTGAAAGACTGTGGTTCTTCTACCTTAAAAAACAAACATCAGCATCTGCTTTTCCTGGAAACTTTGCTTTCAGCTTAAACCTTGTGCGTTTCCCTCCTGTGAAAGTGAAAGAGAAAAACGCGGTGTGATGGATCCAGATGCAAAAGAAAGCCAACTCGGTGGATGGCATTAGCTGTGACGAGGCATTGTTCATTGCTGCCTGTGGGTTACGTTTAAAGCCTGAAATATCACGAGATCCATTCAGTGATCCTTCTCTCATTCAAGGGACAAAAATGTAATTTGCTGTAGCTCTGATTTCTTGGATGGAAATGCTAGCCTTAGATTTCAAAGGCAAGAACTAGACATCGCGGTTTGTACACACATTGATTAAGTTGAAGAGCGGCGATTACATCTGTGCTGAGTGCAACAGTAGTCCAGGGCTGACTTTTCAAATCCCAACCTCTGAGTTACAGACTCTCTTAAATAGACTTCCTTAATTTCCGGATGCACTTCTTGAAATTCCCAGTTCTCTTCAAAATTCCTGGGAAATTACAAGAGATCTAAGGGTGGGGGTGGGGCACTATGGCTGAGATTTCATGCAAACTAACCTTTTTTGTGTAAGATTCCTCAGTTTTTATCTTTTTTCTATTTTGGAGCTATATCTGCTTTTGCTAGCCAGACCAGAGGAGTGAAAGCTGGAACTTCTGAATGTGAAGGAAGAAATTATTGAACAATTTTTTTCTTGCAGGCTCAGAAATATCCATTTATTCTTTTGACCTCACAGATGTCCATTTTTGGAGGAACAAGGAAACATAAATGCATGGGTTACATTTATGCTGTAGTTGCAAACACCTAAGGGTTAAGAAGATTTTGCCGAATTTTGCAAAGCAGCCAACAAACCGCCTTGGGATTGTGGTAACACAACTGGGAAGACCCTTGCTCTTATTTGGCAATATTTTGGATATCCTTGAAAATGACGCCAAAATATGCCTAAATTTGAATAAGAAGAGGTTAAACAATATTGATATTCATCTCAAGTGATTTTTTTAAGTGATTTTTTTAAAAAGCAGATGCTTGGCTTTCCTGGGGAAAAAAATGAGAGTTATGGAAGATTCATTTAAACTACGAAGTAAAAGCATCATAGATTACTGAAATAGTCTGCAATGTACATCAGCGTTTTCTTTTCACTATTAATACAGTAAAACCTCTGGAAGTACTTTGGGCGTTTTACGTTTTCTTTTCTTTGCTGCAGAAACAAGCTGCTCCCTGGAATTCTGACCTGCGGTGAACAGGACCTAGGCAAAGGCTGTGCTGGGGACTCTGGATCCCGTCCCCAGTCCAGCCTGGTTAATTGTGAAAAGTGTACACATTTCTAGCTTATCTATGCTTTGTTATGGGTCTGACGTGAAACTACCGCCTCCCTACACCATCCCCCAGCAGAGAACCCAAATCCAGATGAATTGTTACAGTGTTTTGGAGCTGGAGCTCTGAACTGCTTCCTTGGTCAAATAACTTTGTTCCTGTTTCTTAAAAAAAGTATTGCAGGAGGGGAAAAAAAAAAAAAAGGAAAATCGAGCGAAATTCAAAACGTAAGTCCATACTGGGGCGGTTCACCGCGTGGGTTTAACTTTGGAGATCGTAGCCGGTCTCCTTTCCCATTCCCATAAGGGAAATACCAGGCTATTCTGCACATTTTCACTTACGCTCCATTTTCCAAAGGAAAAGGGGGTGGGGTGCATCTATTTAAGCTCGATAATGTTTTTTAAAATGCTTTTCTTTGAAATAATAGCTGTAGCGGTAAAATGCAAATAAAGCAAAAAATAGGCAATATTCCTTTAAAGGCGAATATACAGGGTTGCTTTTTGTGTGTGTGTGTGTGAAGCGTACACACACTGGTTCAGATGAAGTCTGTGAGTCAGGCTGTTTCGGAGCTCCGATAGTTTAATGGAAAGATTTATATACCAACTGTATTATTTACTTTGGGAGGGGAGGTGGCAGTATAAGGGTATGCTAATTAGTGGGAGATTTTGGGGGGAAGGGGTGGAATATCAATTTTTATTGCATCACCTGTCAGGAGTGTCCAATCAGCGTTGGCTTTAGGGGAATTAATTGATGAAGGTGTCTCCGGACGAGCTCACTTCACTCTGTCATTTTATTTGTAGCTAAAGCAGCGACGGGAATAGCAGCTGCATTTCTTTTCTCTTTCTCCCTTCACATTCCATTATCAAAGTGCTCCGATGGAGAAGGAAGAAATAGAGGGGCCCAGCCACTGATCTGCAGCTGGGACTTACACTAACACACTGGCAGATCAGAAACCGGATGGTTTTTCCCCTCTCTTTTAAAAAAACGAAAGCCAAAAAAACAAAAAGGCAAGAATCAAGTTAGTGTAATTTCACGTTTGTTGTTTTTTTTATGGCTTTTTGTGTGGTGTGTGTGTGTGTGTGTGTGTCCCCAATAATTTCGCCTAGAGTTTGGCACTCCCTTCGCCGGGAATAACAGTCTTTGTTATTTTATTAGCAGGATGCCTTGAGACACACGCAGCATCTGGTGGAGGATTAACATACATACATGTGTATGTATGCGTCACGTATATATTTGCTGCAAATGGTGGGGATCATTTAGTGCCCGAGATGGGAGACCTGAAGTCAGGTTTTGAAGAGGTGGATGGCGTGAGGCTCGGCTACCTCATCATTAAAGGAAAGCAAATGTTTGCCCTCTCCCAAGTCTTCACGGATCTGCTGAAAAACATCCCGAGGACGACCGTGCACAAGCGCATGGACCATCTAAAAGTGAAAAAGCACCACTGCGATCTGGAGGAGTTGCGGAAACTCAAGGCCATCAACAGCATCGCCTTCCACGCCGCCAAATGCACGCTCATCTCCCGGGAAGACGTGGAAGCGCTCTACACCTCCTGCAAAACCGAGCGGGTCCTCAAGACCAAGCGCAGGAGGGCCGGCCGGGCCCTGGCCGCAAAGGCGCCGCCGCCGGAGCGCGCCGCGGCCGCCGCCAGCCCCCGCCCGGCTTTCTGGAAGGACCGGCACCAACTTTGGCGGGGCCTGAGCGGAGCCGCGCGGCCCCTGCCAATCAGCGCGCAGTCCCCGCGCCCGGGCGCCGCCGCCGCGCGCCCCGCCGCCCATCTACCTCAGATTTTTAGCAAATACCCGGGCTCGCACTACCCAGAAATCGCGCGCTCGCCTTGCAAACCCCCTCTAAACTATGAAACTGCCCCGCTCCAGGGAAACTACGTCGCTTTCCACTCGGACCCGGCTTACTTTCGGACTCTGCTGTGCAGCAAGCACCCGGCCGCCGCCGCCGCCGCCGCCGCCGCAGCAGCAGCCGCCGCCGCCGCCGCCGCCGCCGCCTACTACCAGGCATCGGCGGCCGGACCCCAGCCCAAGGCGGCGGCGGGCGCCGCTGGCGGCCCGGTGAGCCCGACCTATCGCTGCAAGCGCAAGCGCGGGGGCGCCAAGGACTGCCTGCTCGCGCCTCACGCCAGCGCCCGCCGCCTGCTGCTGCTGCCCAGGTCCTACAAAGCCAAAGCGGCCACGGCGGCGGCCTCCGGGGCCACTTGCCTGGAAAGGTTTCATCTGGTCAACAGCTTCTGCCCACCTCCCCACCACCACCACCACCACCACCACCACCACCATCACCACCACCACCACCACCACCGGGCCCAGCAGCCGCTGCAGAGTCACCACCCCCCTCATCACCACCGGCCACAGCCCCATCTGGACAGCTTTCCCGAGAGTTGCAGCAGCGACTCGGAGTCCAGCTCCTACTCGGACCACGCAGCCAACGACTCCGATTTTGGCTCCAGTTTGTCCAGCTCCAGCAACTCTGTGTCCTCGGAGGAAGAGGAGGAGGGAGAGGAGGAGGAGGAGGAAGAGGAGGAGGAAGAGGAGGGGGTCACTGGGGCCTCGGATTCCAGTGAAGTCAGCTCGGAGGAGGAGGATTCATCCTCGGAATCGGACTCCAGCTCTGGCTCCAGCCAAGTGTCAGTGCAGAGCATCCGTTTCAGGCGCACCAGCTTCTGCAAGCCGCCCAGCGTGCAGGCGCAGGCCAACTTCTTGTACCATCTGGCTTCCGCCGCCGCCGCAACCCACCCCGCTGCTTTCGAGGATGCCGGCCGACTTCCCGACCTCAAGAGCAGTGTCAAAGCGGAGTCAGCGGAGGAATGGCCTCTGCAGAGCTGGGCTCCCAAAGCGTCTCCGGTGTACTGCTCAGCCGGCCTGGGGAGTTGTTTCACAGAGATAAGGAACGATAGGGTGTCTGCGATTACATTCCCACACTCTGAAATTTCCAGTACTGTAAAGAGAACTGACCTGACAATTAACTGCCTGGCAGAGGGGGCCTCTTCACCTAGCCCAAAGACAAACAATGTGTTTCCACAACAAAGAATACTCCGAGAAACTAGGAAATGCCTGCAAGCAACTCCTGCTACACACTGTGCAGATAACAACACAATAGCTGCTAGGTTCTTCAACAGTGATTCTTCACTAGCAGCAGCAAATTCAGGAAAAGATTCCAAAATCCCCCCTTGTATTGAATTTGCTACGGATTTGCTCTCTTTGCAGACCGATCGTGGAGTGGATGCTGCAGCAGCAACGAAAGCAGAGAATCCCTGCACTGACACAGGCGACAAGACACTGCCACTTCTGCACAATATTAAAATCAAAGTCGAAGACAATAGTGCTAATGAAGAATATGAACCTGACCTTATTACAAATAAGCTAAAGTGCGAGTGCAATGATACAAAGGGTGAGTTTTATAGTGTGACTGGAAGTAAAGAGGAGGATGCCTTGCTAACCACAGCCAAGGAAGGGTTTGCATGCCCTGAAGAAGAAACTCCTTCCTTAAAGCCACTGGCTCTAAGACAGGGCCTATCATGCACTTTAGGTTCTCCAAAACCTGAGGATGGGGAATATAAATTTGGTGCCAGGGTGAGAAAAAATTACCGGACATTAGTCCTGGGAAAGCGACCTGTACTTCAGACACCTACAGTCAAACCAAATTTGAAATCAGCTAGAAGTCCTCGTCCTACAGGTAAAACTGAGACACATGAAGGAACACTGGATGATTTTACAGTTATAAACAGACGCAAAAAGGTAGCCAGCAATGTAGCGTCAGCATTGAAAAGGCCATTTAATTTCATGGCAAATTTTCCTTGTCCACCATCACTCACTATTGGGAAGGATGGGGATTTGTGGCCTGCATATTCCTTAAACACCACTAAGGATTCCCAACCTCCTCACAAGGCCCATCCTATCTGGAAATGGCAGCTGGGCGGTTCTGCAATACCTCTTCCACCTAGTCACAAATTCAGGAAATTTAATTCATAAAAGTGTTTTGGAAGATATTTTCTTGAACCATATTACCTTCCTTTTGTTGTAAACTGCACAGGATGGTTTGTACAAGTCCATTAATATGTTACACCCCTTTTGGAGTCCTGGTTTATCACATTTTGAAGACAGAAATCGGATTACTTTTTTTTTTCCCCCCATTGTGTGTGTGTGTGTGTGTGTGTGTGTGTGTGTGTGTGTGTGTGTAGTAGGGTGGGGGTGGGGTGGGAGAATGCTTGGTTTACATTCCACAGACTACTTCAGGCTAAAGACTCAAGTAAAACTCAGTTATTATGGTAGAGCTGGAACACTTTACTGTTTTAATGCTAATAATGCACCCGGTACCTCAATTCAACTGCTACAAATAAATGTCAAAAGGTTGAATAATAAATATTACAATGAGCCATTAAGTTTATGCACTAGATTTCAGACCTGAAAGTGTAACTTCATTCAGTGAAAGTTTGTTAGGTTACATAGTTACACAGCGAGGTAGCAAGAAGTTTCTGTGAAGCCCAAAATGTTCTCTTCTGGAGCTCCTTTGTGGGGTATCTTTTCCTTTTCTCCCCTCATTCCCTCTTCAAAAGTAGTTGCACTTAATTTTTCCTTTTTTGAGTGGAAAGATTGGGGAGTCTTGATTGAATGCTGGTAAAAGCTGCCTCATATATACTGAGTAAAATAAATATGAGATTGTATTTCTTTTGTAAAGGGTGTGATTTTACTTTTACAGCCACTCCTTGCAATTGGAAGAGTCCTTTTTGTGTTCTCACCCAAATGTTTTAAATAAGGTGACTAGTACCTTCGTCCTGCTTAATCTGAACATGACTCCTCAAGCTGGCAAAACAATTAAAATTCAAACTTGCAAAACAATTAAAACATTTATCTTAAGGGCAGGATATTTTATGGTCTGACTCCTCATGGTGTCAAAGCATTAAAAATTCCCAAGGAAAGTAAAATGAATCACAGTTGTAAGAATACCCAAAATCAAACATAACAGTTATTTCAGGGCTTTTTGGTACTAGAACTCAGGCACTTGGATTTTATTACATTTTACTTTTTCTGCATCTCTCTAAACTTCTGTTTTCAGACCATCCTGTGTATAGAGCAGAAAAGTTTCTACTGCAAGTGACAATCAGAAGTGACTATCTATGTTTGCACTTAAAATCAAAGTAGTTCAACATGCAAATGGCGAGGGTCTGGCCCTGAGTAAGGGCCATGCTGGTGTACTATGTTGTGATGATGGAAGCAGTAAATCAAAATTATGGAAATTTGCACTGTTGAAAAGCATGCTTTAGCTTTATTTTCCATTAAAAACACTGTTTAAAATTCCTGGTTCCATACATTTCTACTTATTCCAGATTGAAGAATGGTTAACAGAAATGAATGGTTTTGTTGACATTTTCACTTGTACTGTTTTTGCCTGAAAGAAATGCATTTATTGGGTGTAGTGTTATGTTGTAATACTATTTGATGATGCCAGTGAGTTTCTGTGCAAAACACTGGTAGATTTCTTCCTAAATGAGGACAAAACTTTATAAACTTAAGTTTATACAAAGCAAGTGCAAAAAGTTTCAGGTTTAAGAAAGTGAAGCAGAGATCAACTGCTATTTTAATGAAAGTTACATCTAATAAATTTTGGTCCACCTCCCTTACCCTCACAAATTATGTATCTCAGATCTTTGCCATCTGAAACTTAAGGAGCTGCATCTATAGATCATAAATCACAAAACAAAACAAAACATCAATGAAATGTTTACTGTGTGAATTTAAGTCACTATTTCTCATGGAAATTCAGTCCCCCCCCCACCCCCAACCTTTTAATTCCTACTCCCTTTGAAACTTTCCTTTTGTCTATAAATGTTTCAGATAGATCTGGATGAGCTCAGCCCTAATTGCTGTGTGTGCTCTGTGGTTTGACTCTTATTGTAAAAGACAGAGGCTGCGCATACCTGCATCCAAATACATTTGGATGGAGTAAACAGATGCTTTGAACTGCCTCCCTTCCTTTCCTTCTTGAATGTTGCCAGATGTAAGTGCACTGGATCCCTTTTTTATTGGCATGATAGATATGGTAAAAGCAAAAAATTGGGGGATGTTATCCTTGACTTCATGTTTGTGCATAATTCCAAAGACCAGTACAAGTTACAGTTAAAGCACCAGAAAGCTAAACAATTGGCTTCTCAGTCCACGTTCTATCTCCTCTTTGGAAGGTAATACAGAAATTGGGTGCAGTGAATTGTCTTACAAAGTCAATCTGTAAAAAGTGTGACATGCACACACTGTAAGTCTGTGATTTCCAGTCTTTACTGCTAAGTCAAGAAAGTTCAAAATATGGTGACTACTATATTTAGAATAGGACTTTTCTTATTGGTTATGGAATCACTGTTATGAAATTATAAATTGAGAATATATTTGAAGCCTACAGATCTTGGGTGTGGGGGACCACGAGATGGAGTAAGCATGCTTTAAAACAAATATACCCTATAGAATTTCTGACATAAAATATCAGCCTCCAGCTTTGACACTTGGTCTCCAGTCCTCAGAGAATCAATAGTTTCAGTTTGTGGGGGCTGGAGAGTGAGCCGCATGGGGGCCAGGCATTGCAGAGTGATGCCAGCAAAAGGGAAGAAATCAAGCAGTCAGCACAAATCTCATCCCACAGTACTCCTACCAGCCAGCCAACCACAGCAAAACTTTGAGTTGGGGCTTCTGTTGGGAAAGTGTACCAAAAGGTATTCAGTCACTTGCAAATACAAGGTATTCTTTCAATTTCTGGTAGCCCCTTAGCTGTTTGCCCATTCTGCTGTGGGAATTATTCTTAGGACAGTTTATTTCATTTTGGTTGTCTTCTGACTAATGACAATATCTAGATTTCCTAAGGTACTATAAATGTGTCATTTGTTCAAAAATTTAAGCCTTATTGAGAGAAAAACAAAACTTACCTCCATTGACAGATTGCATCTTTTACATTTAAACGTTTTCAGGGGATAGAATATTTTTTTAAAAGGCACTATATGGTCCCAGGAGTACTGAGTGTTGATTCCTGTGTCTAAAGCTCAACACTTACAGTCATGAGGAAAATGCAGGAAAGGGCTCTTTCTCTGACTTTTTGAGGGAAAAAGCTTATTTTGGGTCTCCTAGAAAAGTAGTTTCCTAATAAGATTGTGAAATGAAGATTTAATTATTTTTTAAAGAGATGTGTGTAGTCTTGTCTTCAACAGCCAGGTTATCTGCCTTTTTTGAAAAGGCAGCTTGCCCTTATTCAATGATTTACTTTTTAAAGTGGGTGTTCTTTCCTACTGGCTTACTTGATTACAGTGGAGTAATCTCAATAATGGATGTTTATTTTAAAATCAACAACAAGGAGCCACCACTAAACAGCAGTAACACAAACTAGATGGGCTGGTGTGTGGGTTTTTATCTTATCTGTGTCTGGGTGACTGTAGAAATTCCTCAAAGTTCCAGTCCCAAGAATTGGAAGTTTCTGCTGATATGAGAATGATACTTTTGTTTGCATGCAGGAAGAGATGTAGACTAATTCCTCAAAAGCATTTTTTTTCTTTCAAAGAAAATGAAAATCCTCATGTTTAAAAAAAAACATTGAAAAAATAAAGCATTAGCATCTACAAAAGACAAAAAAATGTGGTGAGTTTTGCTTCACCTTATAACTTCCTTCTGAAAAGGATGTGAAAAAAAGGGAGTTTCTAGAGCCAGACTAGGGGTAAAAATTAAAGGCTCCCCATCAACTAACCTCAGGAAATTGGCCTGGGGAACAGGGCATTCACCTTAGGGAGTCCACCGGGTCGCCCTGGTCTTCCCTGGGATTTTCCCATTCCTGGAAGAACTATTTTTAATGTGAGCTTTGATTTTGGTTTGCTCCCTAGGCCAAAGGGCATTTTGCAAACTAGCTTGGGGGTGGGGACGTAGGGCCAATCTAGGAGGTGGGGGAGGGAAGCATTTTACCTGTTTGGCAGACCCTCTTTTGCTATTAAAAAAAGGAGAAGAAAGAAAGAAAAGGGGAGGGGGCTTCGCTATCATTCTTAGCCCAAGCCCTAGGCCCCTGCTCCTTTCTCGCTTCTTTTCAAACTGTGGAGGCCTCACAAGCTCCTACTTTAAAAGGCCTGAGATGTTTTGCATGAAGCCCTCACAATAGGGGTTGAAGGAATTGACAGTTTCAAAAACAAGGCGTTCAGTCCTTTCCAGCTGCCGGGCCCGCTCTCTCGCACCAACTCCTCGCTCCTCACCGCTGGTGGCGTCCCCGCGAGCCGGCGGCTCCCCCACCCCTGCAGCCCGCGCTCCGGCCGCCCCTCTGCGCCCCGGGCCGCCCCGGGCCGTGTTTGTAAACAGGGGTCAGTGTCGAGGGCTGCTGGCGCGGGGTTTGGAACTGGCAGGCCGGCAGGAAGGCAGGGGACGACCCGGGGGCCGGGCGGATTTGGGGGTCGCTCTCCCCCTCGCTGTCCTCTCCGGGCGTCGATCTCTGGCCGCCGCGGTGACCCAGGGCAGCCCTCCACCGCCTGGCCTGGGCCACCGCCACCAGAAAGATGTGCGAATGCCGCCATTTTGCAAGGTGGCAAACCAGTGTCTTTGTGACTTTTCCTCCCGCCCAGGTCTTGCTCTCCTCTGAACCGGGGGCGCTCCCGCTCGGGGCAGAGGGGCCTTCACCCCAGTGCAGCGGCGCGGCCTCAGGGCTCAGCGGCCCGGCCACCTGGCGCACGGCCCCGCGGCCCGGCCGGCCCTCGAGGCCGGGACCGCCTCCCCTCCCTTTGCACTTCCATTGTGCGTTCCGGGGTTACCTCCCGACCCCGCAGGCACTCCGCCGGCCCCTGCCCCACCTTCGCGCCAGGCCTCACTCTCTTCCCGTCAAACGCACCCAGCTTTGTTGCCCCGGGCGGGCGGAGGCCCGGCCAAGGCTTCCCAAACGGGGGTGTGGGGTGCTAGAGGCAAAGGGAGGGGGCTTCACCCTGGGCCAGCCGGCGCGGCTGCGGAGAGGTGGCCCCGGGCCGGGGCCGAGCCGGGGAGGGCCGGGCGAGCCCCAGTGGGCAGTGTGCGGGGCCGAGGCCTGCTGGGCCGGCGCCGGGCGCCCGTCCCCGCGACTCGCGGTGCCTCCGGGAGCGGAGGGGCGGCCTGGAAGCGGGAGACGGCGGCCTGGGAGAGAGAGGGCCGGGGAGGCTGGGGCGCCGCAGCGCAAACAAAGCTGCTCCCGCGGGGAGAGGGGACACGGGTGCGGCGGCTGGGTCGCGGGGGGACGCGGCGAGCTGGTTTTCCGGGGGGCGAACGCGCGGCCCCGGCCGTAAAGCGTGTGAAATTACGCACTGGCCTCTTAAAGAGTGCCTAATTTATAGTAAACAGCAAGGCCTTTGTAAATGGCTTTATTATGTTGTTTCTTGTTAATCGTTGGGAAAATCTCCATTGTGGAGTGTGAAAGGCTTTATGAGCTAACCTGGGCCCGGGCGCAATCAGGGGCAGTAAAGGCCGCGCGGCCGGAGGCCGGGCCGCAGCGCCGCCGCGCCCCGGGCGGACCCGTCTCTTCCCGGGAGCAGAGGCCCGGGGCCGCCAGGCTCTCTGCCAGGATGTGGCGTGTTCTGAACTCGTGGGCCCCCAAGACAGGCTGGGCTAGAGCGCTGAGGAGGACCGGGGCCGGCCGCCGCGACCCCGACCGCGAGGGCCGTGGGGAGGCGGCGCGGCCCGGAGGCCCGGCTCACGCACGCCGGGGTGCCCTGGGCTCTTGGCTTTGTCTCCGCGTCTCAGCGCGCGGAGCCCGGTGCAGCCAACGTGCGGGACGCCCGCAATGCCGGCCGGGGGCGGGGGCGACAGGCCGAGCAGTTCCCGGAGGAGAGCGCCAGACCCCTGCCCGCGCTTCCTCCTCTTTTGTTTAGCCTTCTTTCCCCTTCCTTCTCTCTCACGTGCGATCTCCCTCTCCCCCTCTCTCCCCTCCCCCCTCGTCCTCTCTCTCTCTCTCTCTCTCTCTCTCTCTCTCTCTCTCTCTCTCTCTCTCTCTCTCTCTCTCTCTCTCTCTCTCCTCAGAAGACAGGAGAAATAAGGTGTGTGTGTGTGTAACGATTTCTTCTTTAGTCTAAAATAAGACATTCCCATCTCCTTTTCCCATCTCCGTCAGGCCTCTCTGCAGACCGCTGGGAAGGGCACCGGCAAACCCAGGCAGGCAGGCGCTGGGGTCATTAGATTAACTTGGAGGCGCGCCCCCCGCCCCCTGTCCCCGCAGGCCCCGCAGGCCTGGAGAGGGCGGGCGCACGGCGCCTCACGGGCTCGGCCCGGCCTTCCCAGGACTTAACACCGGGTGGGTCCGGGGAAAAGCAGCAGCCGCCTCTGAGCTCCGGCAGGGCAGTCACGGGGAGAGAATTTCCCCGTGAGCCCACATTGGGGGGGAAACCTAGAGGAGGTGGACTGTACGTAAGGGGTTGGACATTAGCAAATGCAAATCATAAGGACCTGTTAATTCCAGTCAGAAAAACCTATATCCAGCTATCTGCCTTCCCTTCTAAGATGGCCTTCTGCACACTCGCGCTCTCACCAAATTACCCATCACGTGAAATCCCCCTGGGTTTAAGGCACTTGTTTGGCAGATTCGTGTATAACCCATATTAACCACGCGCTTTCTGCTATTCCTCTTGCGACTGTCCCTGCCTCTTCCTTCTTTGCGGGGAGTACGATGCATTTTATTTTAGCCCAATCGATGCGTGCAAATACTGGGATAACATAACCCACACTTCTGCCATGGAGGCCGTTTTCGAAATTGAGTATTGAGGGGATCAATACTAAGTTGAAATGCTCCACATTGTACGAATTCGCCAAATTCAAGCCGTGGGCCCCTGGAGCCCTTTCCTGACTGACTAACAGCGCTCGCAGGCGGTGACTGTGGCTCCACAGTTCCTGCTTCTCAAAACAGGATGTTTTCATCATGTGTATTTGGCTTTCCTTAAAAATCACTCCCGGTTTACAAAAACACTCCCCCAAACATGTGGAGCCGAGCCCCGTCAATGGCTTCCAGGCAGACCCTCTTTTGCTATTAAAAAAAGAAGAAGACCCGTCAATGGCTTCCTCTCACACTGCACTGCTGCCTGCCATTCCTTTCTCTTCTTAGAGCCACGGTGCTTGGTGCTCTGAGGACGTTTCCCAGTGGAATACGAGTTTCGCCGCTCAGGGAGCAGCCTGTTCCTGGGCCACCACTGGATCCCCACCACTTCTTCCCCCAGAGCCCAGCTGTGTAGGTTGCAGCACAGCCAGCTCGCTATTCTGTGGCAGCAGTGGCTGCAGGGCAGAGTAGTGCCTCACTAAGGGGAGGACAGTGGTTGTCCCCTTGCAAGGGACATTAAGGCTAGAGACATGGAGGCAGGGGAATTTTGAAAGGACCTTAAGACAACCTGCTACCCCCAGATAGGTGTGTCTGTGTAGTTTGAAAAGAACATCTACTGGAGAAACAGGCCAGATATCTGGGATACTAGAGTATCCCTAATTCCTCAGGTCCTGCTGCCTGGAACCTCCTTTTTTGGGGGACTGGAGCAAGACAGAAAGAAGTGGAGAGAGAGCGGCAGACAGCCTAGAGGCTCTCCTGTAAGATCCAGTTATTCACATAACCAGTGTCATCAATATGTTTGTGTTTGACGCTTTTGGATGGAAGAGGCTTGGCAATCAATAAACTTAAACCCTAAGATGACACCATTCTAGCAAAGAAGAACTGCTCACAAGTCTGCAAAGGCCCTTCCCCAGCCGGGATGCTCAGTAGGAAAGGAGGGAAACAGTCAGAGTGGTTGCCTGCCCTCTTCCCCAAGCCATCACAACAAGCAAACAAACTCAGTTTCCCTGGAGAATGGGCAATTGGAGAAGCACAGGCAGGGCACTGAAAGCTTAGAATAGAGTTTCCACCATTAGTGCTTGCCCTCTTGAAGAGCAGTTTAAGTAGCACCAGGAACAACCCCATCCTTGTGGTGGTAAGTGATGAGCAGCAGAGAAGAAAAACAGTATGAGAGAGGGCACTAAGCTTAGGCTGACAACCTCCCTTCTCCTGTGAAAGTTAGAAATGACACAAATATGTAAAAGATCTCCAGGCTACAATTGGCCAGTAGGCAAGAGTTTCAGTCTCTGAAATGACTGGAAAGGACCTAGATTCTTGGATCTCAGAAATAAAGGCACATTTTACATCCATTCCCCTCATGTCTCTCTTGCTGTCCCTTTTTCCCTTCCTCTCAAATGAATACCCTGATTGTCAGTGGTGCAAATGTGAGAGATTAGTTTTCTTCCCTTACATTAGATTCATATATGCAGAGCAGTGGATGGTTAAGCTTTCAGATGCCTAGTTATAATATCCATTCAAAGTAAAACCTGCCTGGTAGAGTAGGAATTGCCATGACCAGATTTATTTACCTCTCCCCCCCCCCCCCCCGCCCGCCCCACTTTTTAATCTTTTTTCTTTTCTCCCACCTTCTCATCTTTTGCTCTTCCCCTCCCTAACCCTTGCACCCAAGTGAAGGTTTCATGGGGGAAATACCAGTAATCAGCAATACTTTTTCCAGAGTTGGAAACGGTAAAAACCTGCACTGAAAACAGTGCTGATGGAGGCCTCATGGGAGCCTGCGGTGACCCTGAGCTTCCTCGCTGGGGTGAGGGGCCAGGGCTTGCCAGCCTCTTGTCCTGCATGTGCTGAGCTATTCCGGTTAGGCTATAAAAAACAGCATGCATCTCAAGACCAGAGAGCTCAACTCTATAAACACACGGCTGTGGCTCTAACATGGAGTACATTGCCAGATGCAAATACACAGAGATGCTTTCAATTTTGTTCCAAGTGTTACATATCATGTGGCAAATTGGTCTTCAGAAAAACCAATGTTGATTTTTTTCTGTTAATAATAAAGACTTTTAAAAACAATCTTAAACATATAGGGAGAATTAAAAGGGTATATACATCATTACTACCAGAGTATTTTTTATCTGAATTTAAAAAGAGAGGTGGTACTTTTTTGTCCCTCTTAAATAATGAAAAATTTTAAGTACAAGAGCTTGGTTAACATTTAAATTGTTCAGTTATTTGCTGCTTATATAATTTTAATAAAATAAAAATATTTAATTCTTGTGTTTTTTTTTCAAAAAATATTTTTACATCTTTATGTATAAAAATTTTGAAAGTACACTAGGAAATTTATTATATATCCCTGCCATCTTCTTTAGAAAAAACAAATGCAAAACATTTATTTCACCTAAAACATCAACATTTCATATCATCCTATACATTTCAGACTATTGTTTGTAATTTAACATCATTATTGAATAGGAGGGAAATAGAATTTATTTTATAAAACTCAAATATAGCTTTTTTTAAAATAGGCTTTGGGAGGTTGCAAGAGCTTCTGAAATCTTGTCCTTTATACCAACTCAAACTAGTTTATCTGAATAGAATATGATCCTACATAACATGTAGGCTTAAATATAATATTCTGACACAAGGATTTCTAGATGAATTGGAAACATCCTGATTGTGAATTTCCTGTCTTTTCCTGTTTTGAACATATGCTTTAGAAAGTACTTTGAGGTTAATTTTACATGTGATCTTCAAGAAAAAAAGATGCAAAAATAATCATTAAGAGAAAAGCAGGAATTTTTTTTATAAATACTGTTAGGACCATCGATCTCAGTTACTTGCTATAATGTGAATGGAATGATTATAGCTATTCCATTGACATGGTTTCTTCATTCAGGATCTTGACCAAAGGAATAGCATGTCAACGTGTAAAATTCTAGCCAAAGATAAGCCATTGCAATGGAAATCTCGATGTGCAAAGTCTCATTGAAGCCAATGAAATTGAGTGTAATATCCACACCACATTTTCATCTGCTTGCCCCGGGATTTAGTATGTGGTTCTGCATTGAAATGAGATTATGCATATAAAATGCCAATATAGAATACAATGCCCAATAAAACACTAGAAAAGCAACTTACAGCCCATATACATGGGTTTTACTTAAATTTTAACTTCATATGCAAAATAAACCAGAGCACCATGGGTACACTAAATCTACAAAATGTCCTCACCCTGGTTTTTCATGCTTCTTTCTGCATGATTCCCCCCTACCTCTACTATCCAAACACAATTCTTTTAGGGGCACTCTTCAAATCATTGATGAATTCCCAAAGGGTATTCCAGGAGTCTGTTAAAGTGTCTTTCAAAATTAAAAGGCCCCAAACAATTTAAGTGCATTTTTAAACCAAAAATATTAGGAAGTATTTGCACTTGCAAACCTACGTGTGAAAAAGAAGAAAAGGACCTAAGAGAAAATGCCCCTGCAGTGGATTACAAGGTTATGGGACAGGTCACTAGGAAAGGGAAATAAAACTGAAGGTTAGGTTGGGCTTGTAAATTATGCACCTTTCAGAGAAAGCAGCTTTAAGGTCTCTTCACTCAGGGTTTTCCCCTTCCATTTTGCTATTAATTCTTAACTGTTGGTAGGCAGCTCTTTAATGAGGTTGTTTGTGGCAGGTTCATTTTCTCCAATCTGAGCTCCTCATTTTCTCTTTTAAGTGCCATGCTGCCTAGAGTTTTCAGTATTTTCCATACCAGAAAACAAAATAAACTGGTCTGAGAATTAAAGGCGTTATGTGGACAGGAAAACAGAGGGCCTGGACAGATGGGAGTGGGAGGAGAGAAACCAGAGTGAGTTGAGGGCATAGGGAGAGAATTCAGTTTTAGGAGAGCAATGACCCTAGGAGTATAATATATTAAATATTGCAGCGATCGATTTCAATACCCCAAGTGGACACGGGAATAAAAATTCACCAACAAGCTGAAGTGATTAGGAATGCTTTGTTGCAAGGGGGAAAAAATGTGATTTTCTCCAGATCCTTTTTGTTCAGGTTAGAAGAGGCCTAGACAATCCAAGTCGAAGCCCGACTCTCAGTTTGGGATATAATTCTAAAGGTTAGTCATATCTCAGTGGTGCTTCTGATTAGTGGAAAGATAGGTCTTTGTACGAAGGAGGATTAAATATCAACTGCAGTTAGGGGCTGATCACTCTAGGAGCTTTCCATCCAAATCGGAGAAGAGTACATTTTGGAAAAGCTGCTCCTTTCCTGTGTATTAGTCTTTGTTTTAGCTCTGGGACAAAGTAGCTGCTTTGGCACAGTTCTTCTTTCATTAAAATCCAGGGGGAAAATGTACAATATGGTTTAAAGAAGGTTGATTGACAATAGCAAGATAGTGAAAACAGCCTTTGGTGCTAGTATGGCAGAACTATTTTTGAAATGTCATCCTGGGGCCAAGAATAAGAAACTTCTATATATACAGGTACAAATACCCACTACTGTACATGATTTTGTTCATGATTTTAGAATTGGGTGGGGTTTTCTTTTTTTTTCTACCAAGCCCACCTCTTAGATATCCATGCTATGACCTTGTTTCTCTCAGTCCTGGAATCTGCTTAGGGATTTGGGGCAGTCACTGTGGGGCTGCTTGGAGTGAGGGGATTGTTTCAGTCACAGCCTATTGGGCAAGGCCTGGGCTCTTCACACTGGGGACACCAGGTCTGCTGCTGGGGACTCACTGCTGGATGCCTGCATGCAGCAGCAGCGGAGGCCACCCCACCGCAGCTGCCTCCTGCCTCCTCCTTCAGTGTGGGTGCCATAAATCTGGGAAAGACACGCAGCATCATACAAAGGATTTCTTTAATGAGGATGAGTTCCTCCCAGTGACTGGGGGTTGTGATTGCTGCTCAGGTCTCTCTTTCCCTCTTCCAGATCTTCCTATACCCATTGTAGCCTTCCTTATGCACTAGCCTAGGGTTGAAAAGGGTGTCTCCCACCAGTCCTTCTGATAACCCAAAGGCTGATATCTATTTTACCCTGGCAGCGGAGTGAGTGAGAATGGGCCAGAAGGTCTGAGTACCAAGTAAGTTGAAATCCCAGAGTTGGACAAATGCAAACATTTTTTGCCCCCCCCCCTCCCTTCTCTGCCATCAGTTTTCTTCTGTCCTAGCTACCAGTTATGTTGACTAGCTTCCACTTGCATGGTCGTAGGGACTTGCTATATTTCTGTACTAATATCTCCTTACTAGGGAATGGTCAAGGTAGGAGAAGCAACCCTAAGCATCTCCATTTCCTTTGAACTGACCGGGGCTGGGCAGAGGCTGAGACTGGCTGTGCAACAAAGCACTTGGGCTCCTGCAGCTTGAGACTCCCAGGCTCTGGGATGATGACTAGTGACAGGGAGGCCAGTCTGCCCTAGAGAGCTGTTTACCTTCCTAAAGCCACATGGCTCCTACTTCCCCTCAGATTGGTGCCATTCGGGTCCAGAAACAAAATGTCACTTAAAAAAACATTACTTTGGGAAGCTAGCATTATTGAAACCAGTTCCTCTTCTTGAGTTTGGGGGAAGACTGAGTTAAGGGCAATTGGAATCATTGCTGCGGTTGCCCTTTAGCCTTCCTGTACTCTGCATCTCCCCGACTTTCTCCTCCTCCTCTTCCATCTTCTTCTTCTTTTTGTAAATGATGTCAGGAAGAACAAGCAGGTTGAAAGCTGGATAAACTTACGCTGTGAAGGCCTCTGCTGTTGCTGAAAGGAGGCCTGGCTGGTCAGGACAGGTGACTCAGTGCAGAGATTCCTGTGCTGGTGTGACTGAGGGGTGATTTGGAGAAAAGGAAGCCTCTGACAGGGAAGGGGAGATTCTGGTGGGGACTCTGTCTCAGGTCACTGAGAAACAGATGGGGGTGTCCAGGGCCTGAGCTTTGGGACCCTGAAAGCCTGCTGTGGGGTGGGGACCCATTGCTGGAAGCTGCTTGGGAGGCTTCGGGCTCCTGCCCTGATGCAAGCCTTGGAGGTTAGGTCTGACTTCCCCTGCGGCTGCTGGGTTCACCTGTCATTACGGTCACTGCCCAGGAATCCTGACAAACCTCCACAATGTGGGCCCGAAACAGGGTGCTTAAGGTTCACTGATCTGTGTGTAGAACTTTGCAAAACTGCAAATAAGCGAGAAAATGTGTCTATTCTTGTGATGGGAAATACACGTTTACACTTAACATGGAAGCATGAGAAAAAAAGTGTGTGTGGGGGGGACTTCTCCTAGCCCAAAGCCCCACTGTAATCTCCAGAACAATTTCATTTCCTCTGCAGCACCCTGGCTACCCTAGCCACGGCCTCGGGAAGGTCAGGGAGGAGATGGAGCTTAAAAGCGGGGGCGGGGAGGGGAGAACAGAAGCGGCCGGGCCAGGCGAGGGCTAGGCCAGGTGGCTCGAGGCACTGACTGGATGGCAGGCCGAAAGGCAGGGGGAGGAGCAGAGCCTCACTTTTGGGAGGCTTTGGTGCTTCAGAAAGGGGTTTTCTGAGGAATTCGCTAGGCCTGCCTCCCGGGCAGCTTGCTGGCAGCCTACCCCGCCCCTTCTCGAAGAGCAGGTCGAGGAGAGCTCGGGTTGCTGCGAGGCCCGAGGCCGGAGCCGCCAGCCCTGGGCAGACAGGCCTGTCCGCCTGCTGAGAAAGGGAAAATCGTGCGCCTCGGCCTGTCGGGGCGGGGTGCCTGTCTGTGCCCAGGGACAGCGGGTCCTCGGGGTCCCAACTGCCACCTGCCAGCTCGGTCAACGGCGGGAGAGGTTGCCTCCGGGAAGTGGCTCCTGCCAAGGGCGGTTGCTGCACGGCTGCGGGGAATCGCGGGCTGCAGAAAGCAGCGTGTTCTCTCCCCTCCAAAGGGAGGTGGAAACTTTTGAACCCTTTACTTTAAAGTGATTGATGGAGTCCCACCAGACATTGGCTCCACCCTCGCTGCCTTCCCTTGTCACCTCGGCTCTAAGAGTGCGCCCAGACCCAGCGGGCGCGAGGCTGGTGCGTTTGGAGGTCCGCGCTGCGAACGCGAGGGTCTGTGCGTCCAGCAGACCCAGCCCGAGAGGCTGTCGCGATTTGGGGTGAATCCAGATGTGAAAACCCACAGTGTGTGTGTGTGTGTGTGTGTGTGTGTGTGTGTGTGTGTGTGTGTGGTGGGGGGTAGGTTTGTGTCTCCTTCCTCTCAGCCCTCTAGGCGAAAGACACAAGTGGCAGCTTTTCCCAGGAAATCTCCCGCATGCCTGCCTCCCTCAGTGGGAGTCCTCGCAGGAGCCGGGCTCCGCGCTGGGCGCCTTCAGGAAGCTCAGGAGCAAGGCTCGAAGCTGCAGCAGCAAAGTTGATGATTAATATGGGCTGCTGGGGGCGAGTGACACAGTCAGCGCCTGTGGCTTTGGGAACTGGTCGGGAGCTGCGACCGAGGCCCAGGGCCGAGGATGGGAAATGCGACTTGCAGAGGCTCCCGAGGTGTCTGAGTGGGCTGCGTAGTGCTCCCGGGGCAAAGGTTGGCTCTTCCTTGCCCCCAGATAAATTATTGGTTAACTAGTGTAGACTAAACACATTAGTATTATTAAATGGGGTAAAACAGACGGGGTTGAAAGTGGGGGGCAGCTCAAATGGACCCAGACGTGGTCATACTTCTCCTCCGGTGACAAGTCCGGGTGCTTCCAACAGGAAAATAGAAATGTAACATTCAACCGGGTGGATTAATTTTTGACGGATTTACGGTATGATTTCTTTCAAGTGGTATTCATTGGTTCTTTCGATCCGTAGTGTGGCCCAAAGACAGAAATATAAACAAGCACTTTCGGCCTTGCGGAAACCCCTTAACAGTATCTCCCAAAGAAAGATCAAGACGCTGTGAATTTCCCCCAGATAATGCCTCATATTCCGAATGACTGATCAGAGAACTCTGGTATTGTTTAATAAAATGAGAGGAAGGCAAGTGACGTGGGAGTTGGAACAATGGCATTTCTGAATCAGTTTGCTTGATTGACATCTGGGAGCTTCATGACCCCAGGGAACAGTACTCATTAAGATGAATACTCCAAAACATCAACCAAGATTAGAACTCTGGATCCTGTGTTAATCCCATTTCAGTCTAAATTACAGTGGGAAAATACAAAATACAAGAGGAGAGAATTACTTCATCATATATTGACCTAAAGTTTTAATTGTCCTGAAGGGAAAATAAGAGTGGGAAACTGATATACTTCTCATTTCTTTAGGGGTGCTGACAAGTAAAGTGTAAGGGATTGGTGGTATAGGTACTAATATTTAGGTGATATAAAGTAGTTTATACTTACTTGGGAAGATATACTAGAGAAATACATAGGGAGTTTTGTTTTGTTTTTTTTTCATGTCTGAGAAAAATATTCCCCTCCACTGGATAAAAAGTGAGGATCATCAGCAAATTGATGCTAAGAAATAGATACCTTAAAGATGGAGTCTAAATTTCCATAACAATTTGGAAGACTTCTCTATTTCTTGGGAGGGGATTTCTTTTCAATGTCAAAGGTTGAGGTTATGTGTAAATGTAAAACCCAGGAAATTGTTGAGAGATAATCTTCAAGTCAGGGTGGAAAAAGGGAATGTGTTTGAGCAAAGTCTATTTTTAACTACAGAAAAGTGTGAGATAATGTGGGCTAAGTAGGTGGGAGTATAACCTAAGGCAACTTAACTATACAAAAATGTTTGATTCTTCAATGGAATTTATCCTCATCTCAGAAACTTAAAAGACTGGAAATTTTAAGTGTTGTATAGTAAGTTGGACCAACAGAATACAGAAAGACAAAGCCAGTAAAATATATAGTTATATTCTCCTATTTTCAGTAGGTAAATTACAACAAAGGGGAATAAAACAAGAAATATAAAAAGGGCAAATAGGTTACAAATAATAATACAGAAAGGGTTGGTGCACAACATAGCTTCACAACCGTATATTTTTGAAGGGTAGCTTTTAATGAGAGGTCTCTGTGTTGTATGGGAATCAGGGATCGTAAGAAGTATTTTTGTAGCAAGAAGGAACAAAATTAATTGTTAGGAGCTCAGTAATCACCAAATAAACCCTGAGCTTTGAGGTTAAAAATAGACACCTATCTCCATGTTCAATTATACAGTATCAATTACTAATACAACTAATGTTTCAATGTCTCAGAGAGACCAGATACCATCTTCGTATGGAGACATCGTGGTATTAATTAATGACTGCTTTATTCTCATTATTCACAGGGAAATATAGGGGTCGTGTCACATTAAAATTAAGATTATCTTAGTTTATTGGGCTCTTGAACAAAGATCATTCCAAGGAATTATATTTTGAATCAATAGAAGTCGGTAATTTATCTCATTATTATTTTGCTAAAGACAAAAATAAAGCTCAGAAATAAGCAAAGTTTCACTTTGAAGATAGAGAAGACCAACCAAACATGTCTTGACTTATGCAATACTTCCCTTGCTAACGGGGAATGAGGGAACTGTAAAAGACGTGACTTTGCAAATTCAAGTCCTTTTTAAAAGACTCGGATCGAAATTCTTGCTATGCAACAAGGATTCAGGTTTGATTAATTTTCTGCAAGCGACGTGACAGCGGTGTTTTAAAAGATTAATTAAAATGAAGTGATACGGAGCAGGAATTCAACCTGCAGAGGCGTCCCAGACGCTCGGAGTAGGGGGAGGGGAGCGGTCTGAGAGTGAGTCCGCAGCCCAAACGCCTGGCTTTTCCGAGTCGGGGACGCAGCTCCCGGTCTCCGGGAGAGGAACGCGGAATTTGGCACGGCGCCCGCCCGGCCGCCCGGCATCCCGAGCTGGCCGCCAGCTCTTGGGGGTGGGGACGGGGTGTGTCCCGGGGAACCCGCTGCCGAGAAAACTGCTGGCGCGTCTCCCGACTCTCCAGTGAGGTCCAGGGTCACGCGGGGAGGCCGGAGGGGGCTCCGGGAAGCCTGGAGCCGGCGGCGCCTCCACTGCTCCGGGGGGAGGAGGACGCCTACTTTGCGGCCTGGCTCGGCGGAGCCCCCTTCCCGGTGGCGAGCTGGGTGCGGGGATGGTACTGTGTGGAGACCCCTCCGCGGAGCCTGAGAACGTGGAGCACGCAGCCCGGGCCGCCCGCTGCCTCTCAGACCCTGGCCACGTCCTCCATCCTCCCCACTCACTTTCCCGCCTCTGCGGCTCTCCCTCCCTCCCCGCACCCCCGTCCCCTCGCCTCGCGCCGCGCCGCTCCCCCGGAGTGAGGAATTAAGCCGGGCGCAGTGGCAACTGGACTCAAGATACCGTCGCGGGAGGCCTGGGGTCGCGCAGGGCGGAGGCGAGGCGGGGCGGCGCCGGGGGTGGATGGATGGGAGGAAGAAGGGGGAGTTCGATTGCATTTCGCCTCCCGCAGGCACCAACCGCGTTGCCCCCTCGTCTCCAGCTGGGGACCCGGGGCCATGCCGCTCTGGGCTGTGCACCCCTGGCTGGACTCCGCAGCGACGCGGCGGGGGCACCCGGAACCCCGTCCTCTGCGGCTAATCCCGGGGAGTCGGGGCCTAAAAGCCTCCCTGGGGATTCTCCTGGCCACAAAGGAGACGCGGTTTCTCCCTCCCCTCGCTTCTGCCTCTCTTCACACGCCGCCCAAGGACCTCGGAGGGGCGGAGGGCTGGGGAGGGAGGCGCGCACACAGACCGAGCAGGCCCAGGAGCGGGGGATGGCGGAGTCCGGGTCTGAAAGGCAGCGTCGGGACGCGAAGGAAGGGGCTGCGGGGTCTGGAGGCCAGAGGCCTGGGGCTGAGGCTGGGGGACCTCTTCCCTGGAGAGCGCCCCTCACCCAGGGGCGCCCAACCTCCGAACAAAGGGTCTGGAAGCAAGGCCGGGTCCGGGAGTGGAGGTGGCGGGAGGCGGGCGATGGGGGCGGGGAGGGCGCCTCCCCCTATTTCCTTCCGCGGCCGAAGGACGGAAAGCTCCTTCCAGCCGACACCTCACTGATGCTGCTTCAGAATCCGGAGCATCGGGGTGCCTTACCTAACGACTGCACTCCCTCCCTTCCTCCCCCAGCGTCCCCACCCCCTCCGGGGAAGGTGGCTGGGGCGCCGCACGGCTGCGGTGCGCGGCGGCGGCGGGCGGAACCGCGAGGCAGCAGCGCCTCCTGCAGGTGCCGGGCGCCTCCGCAGCCCCGCGCCGCACTGGCTCTTAAGGTGGAACGGCCGCGTTCCCACCCGCGCGTTCAACTCATTGGCAGCCCGGGTCCTGCCGCGGCAAGTTTCCCTGGAGAAGCGGGCCCGGCCGTCGGAACGGTCGTCGCCTGCGGGACCTCCTGTGGGATCCGTGATCCCACTGTTTGCAAGACTTGGTCCGCGGACGCCCCACTATTGGTTTCGACAGTCACAGTGGACAGTCGCCTGCTGGCACAGAGGCACTCGAGGATGAAAGGCCAGAGCGACGTGTCTGTAACCTGAAAGCAAACTTGTGTTTCGTTTACTAAAGGCAGGCGGCCAGCGGGAAAGGCTCGTCCGGGGCTGGTCGACCCGTGGGGTCTCAGGATGAGGCTGGAGGAACAGACTCGCACCCGGCGCCCACACTCCGCAAACTCGAGGGCAGGTGCGGCTGCCGGAGGCCGGAGGGTCGCTGAGCCGCAGGGAACCCTGCCTTGCGCATCCCGGGCGTCCCGTGCCTTGTGCACTTGGTGAAAGCTGGGGACGTGGAGAGGACGAAAGAGCCATTTTCCTTTTTTCCTTGTGACTAAAAAATGAGTGTGAATTCGTCGTTTCTTGGATCTGTGTACTCAGTGAACTCGCGAATCTTGGAGGAAACCTAAGAGCCTGAACTGGAGGCGAAGAAGGCGACTCGTACCGGTGCGCTCTGCAGTCAGTCCTTTCCTTTGCTCCCTCCAGCTGCGCTTCTCGGAGAGGGGGGTCCGGAGGTTTGCCCCGGGACTCCGCACACCCCGGACCCGGAGCCGCGGAGGAGAGCCCGGGCCCCGGCGCCCGGCGGTGGGGGAGGGGGCGGGGGAAGGCGCCGGGGAGGGGAGGCGGGCTGCGGCCCCGCGGGAAGGTCGCCAGAGCCGTGGGAACCCCCCTTCCCCAGGGGCGCGGCCAGCTCCACCCTGCCAGCCCGCCCCCTGGAAGCCGAGATTGCGGACCCAGCCGCCGCGGGGAAGCGCACCCCGGCAGGTGCTGCTGGGTCTTACCCGCCCCGGGGGTTGCAAACCACAAACGAAAGCCGAGAGGGGCTGGCACTTTCCCCGTAATCCGTTTCACACTGTGAAAACCGCAAAGCTGTGGCCTCGGCGGCCACTTTTAATTGGGAGGAAACAGACGAAAAACGAAAACAAACGTGCGACCTGACTTTCCTTCCCGATGTTTTTCCGTCTCCACAAAAAAGCCGGCTCTCCAGAGGGAAACCGATCCGAGGCCACATTTGCTCGCTTGGGGCCTGGCCTGGGCGCTCAGGCGGCGGCGGAGTCCCGAATCGTGGGGCAGCCTGCCTGCGCTCCTGTCCCCCTCCCCTCGCCGCGCTGCTCCCGGCGTCGGTCTCCACCTGCGTCCCGCCTCTGCATGGGTCTCCCCGAGGCCACGCGCTCCATCCCGCGCTTTCTCGCTGTATCTGATGGGTAGATGCGGGCGCTAGGGTTGGGGGCTCCGTGCGCCTTGAATTGGCCCCAGATTAAGATTGCTCCGAAGCCCGGGCGGGAAGCGTGGGCAGCCAATCCGGGGCCTCGGAGATTTACAAGCCGACCAGGGGCAGCACTTGCAGACGCTCTTAGAGTCTCTCGAAGTTTCCCCCGGGTTGGGGGTGGTGGTGGTGAGGGAAGCAGAAGTTGGCAGACACACTGCGCGGTGCCAGAGAAAACTTTCAACTTGCTTGGGTGCTCAGAGTCTCGGAGGATGCACAGAGAAGCAAGTCCCCATACAAACCCACAAAGACCCCCAAACTAGCCCACTCGGTGTGGCTCGCTGGTTGAGCGGTGGTTGAGCGTGAACCTATGAACCGGGAGGTCACGGTTAGATTCCCAGTGAGGGGCACATGCCCAGGCTGAGGGGCTTGATCCCCAGTGTGTGTGTGTGTGTGTGGGGGGGGGGGCGTGCAGAAGGCAGCCAATCAATGATTCTGTCTCATCATTGACGTTTCTTTCTCTCCTTCTCCCTTCCTCTCTGAAATTAATAAAAATATATTTTAAAAAAAGAGAAGAAAAAAACTAGGAAAAAATGCAGTGGTCAATTGTGGAGAGGTAGGGAGGGAGAAAAGGAAGAATGGAGAAGGCTTTCCTTCTTTGTTCTTTAAAAACCAGCATTTCCTTTCAAAATCAAAATGCAGGGAGGCAGTTCTGGGAGCAGGTTTATGTAACTGAGAGATACCGCTCATTAGTTTACTTTTAAAGCATTGGCTGGGTTAAGGAAAGTTTTAGAGAGTTCTTTCTCACCCAGCTCCTGTTTGAAGCTCAACTCATTTGTATACAGACAGATTTGAGATAAAAATCTCAGAAGAGAGAAAACGTGTATATGTATCTGTGCACATATACACATGCAACAGAGTTTGTATTCCCTCTAGTCTATTTCTAAGGGGAGAGGTTCTATAGTAAATTATATACGATGGTTGCTTTTTTTTCTGGTATTGTACTGTCACCAGAGAGAAAAGTCCTGAGTTATCTTTTTCTCCACTTCCCATTAATAAATCTCCTAAGAGAGGTAACTCTCATAAGATTGTGGCTCTCACTGCCCTTTTTCTGGCTTGCTTTCTTTCCCACACAAAACACACACACACAGGATATACATCATGGGCAACCTTTCCCCTAATCAGTCGGTTATGTAATGACCTATAAATCCATGCTCAAGTTTAAAGTTTCCATTGAACAACACTGTTGAAGATCTACTTTCGTTTTATGGTGTGTGCGTTTCAACAAGGATCATTGGTAAACCAATAAACCTTTGCCTTGAGTTTATTTGTGATTAAATGGGAAATACCATTAATGAATGATTTAATCAGTACTTTATATCAATATAAACAAATAATACAAACAAGCCATAATTATTCCAAATGTTCAGAATGATGGCTTCCCATTTGCAGACTTCCTTTTTTTTTTTTTGGCAAAAGTACGTTACATTAATTGAAAATGACTAAAACAGTGCATGCATTCTATATATAGAGATTTATTCACTGAGCTTTATGTCTAACGATTTAAACTATCTGGTTCAAATTACTTAATTCCTACCGAAGGAGGGGAAAATTAGGAACTATGGAATAATTCTTATTTTTAGTCTTTTCCTGAAACTGTAATTAAATTTGATTTTTGTGAAAACTAAAACTAAAACAATACAATAATCCCTTAAGTAGTCTTGTAGAATAATATGTAATTGTTATAAAAATGTGTGCCCAAATTATATATTCAATAAAACTAGATGAATACAAATATAACTGGTAAGGTGTTTTTCCAGTATTTTTCCTTCTCTTAAATGTAAGACAGAATATACTTTTTGTGGTCTGATAATGAGAAAACCATTGCTGGTTTTCTCAAAAAATCAGTTATCTGGGGGCAGTCCCCAAATCACTCTATCAGCATTATCTTTCCTATCATATGATTGTCTACATGAAATCTCATCGAAGAGAATACACAAGAACATTATGCTTGTTTCAGAAGCTTGAAAATACAGTAGAATTTGAAATATTGAAAATATTCTTAGTTGACAGTATCTTAAAAGTTGTAGAGGTATTTCTTTTTGAGATGACTTAAATAATGACTGGCTTTAATAATGTTGGAAAATAAGGAAAGATTTCAGTAGGTGAGATGTGATGAATAGACACAAGGAATAATGAAGCTACTGACAAAACATGTTAACTTTTAGAATTCTATCTAAATTATTTTTTTTCCAGTGCAGAGGAGGACACCCAAGTGCATCAGTGTTCATCAGATGCAGGGTAATAAAAATGTAAGCGATGGTCAATGAACTGTGACTGCAATATGATTGTTAGTGTGAGCGCACTGAAACATTTGTTCCTGTAAAAAAGCTCTGTGGTCCTCAGCTGAGACAGGCAAAGTTTGTAGAAAATTGAGGCTAAGGAGGAGAGGAGGGGAATAAATCTAAAAAAAGGAATAAAGCAAATTCAGTAATTAAAAGAAAACTATTTGTTTTCTATTTTAGATTTGACTTTAGTCAATTGTTCCTGCTAGCTAGCTATTTAGATGAAATAAATGGAATATCGCTTAATAGGCAGATGCTCTGATACATTTTCTTCCTAAAGGCTCTGATTCCTGGCATCCAAAGGAAACTGGAATTCAAGTTAGTATTAGAACTTGAATTTGTCCTGCCTTAGTGAAAATTGGTTCCATTAGGCATCAGTCACAGAACTGTTTCAGACCTGCCTAGAGCTATGGATAAAATGTATCCAACTAGCTGAAATAATAAAGTCTTAAGTAATGCTGGATGTGCTTTGGGAAACCATCCAGGGGGGGTTTAATTTTTTTTTTTTCTTTAATGAAAGTTTCCTAATTTTATAGTCCTCATAAATCTGGAACAAGTCTAATTAAGGTGATCAGGGTGAGTGAAAGCTTAATGCCTGACCCTTTGGAGATAACATAAAAATAACTTAAAATGCAAAATATTCAGTTGTGTGCAATCTTTAGCAAGCATTCATTCCTGGAAATTTTTCTTACTCGCTGGCCCATACTTCCTTCTCATTGCAAATTTGTAGCACTCTGGGGAAACCCTTGGAAGAAGTGATGTATTCAAAAGTGGAAAGGTTAGTGTCTGACTATATAAATGAAAATCTAAACAACAGCCACAAAAAACAAAATCAACTATATTACTATATCCACTCCCAAAGATATTTTTTCCATTGACACCCCCCCCCCCATTTATTTATTTTTTAGAGAGAGTGGAAGGTAGGGGAGGGAGACAGAGAAACATCAATGTGAGAGAGACACATGGATTGGTTGCCTTCCGCAGTCAGTGGGGATGGAACCTGCAACCCAGGTAGGTGCCCTTAATGGGGAATTGAACTGGAGACCCTTTGGTGTGGGGGCTGATGCTCTAACCACTGAGCAACAGTGTCCGGGGCAGTGTCTGACTATATAAATGAAAATCTAAACAATAGCCTGCAAAAAAGAAAATGAACTGTGTTATCATATCAATATATTAAGAAGAACAGGGAAAATTTGTATGTTATTCAAAAGTTCATGATTAGTCAAATTTAAGAGGGTCTCAGATAAGGTCAAGTAATAATACACATGGATTTACATATATAAATTGATTATTATTTTTATTTAAATTTTTTTATTTTTATTGATTTCAGAGAGGAAGAGAGGAGAGGGAGATAGAAACATTAATGATGAGAATCATTGATTGGCTATCCCCTGCATACCTCCCACTTGGGATCGAGCCAGCAACCCTGGCATGTGCCCTTGACCGGAATCAAACCCAGGACCCTTCAGTCCGAAGGCCGACACTCTATCCACTGAGCCAAACTGGATAGGGCAACAATGATTATTTATAAATTAAATAAAATTGATTGGAACTCTAGCATGTTCCTTATATGAAAATTTTTGATAGCTTTCATTAACTAATTGCACATTATAAGAATTTAAAATTTAAAAATTACTAATGAGAATTAGTATATTAGATTCAATAGAAAATTTAAAATAAATTTAAATTCTCCTTAATTTATCCTAGAAATCTATTGTTTATTATTTTTCCTTTTGAGCAGAAAATTTGATAACTAAGTTTTTGGCACCTATTTCTTCTTCTATGTATTTTGTTTTATTTACTTGTGAACAAATGTTATTAGCTAAGCCAATTGTACCAAATACAGTAGTCATAAAATCTCAGATGTAATGTTTTGACATGAATAGTAATTCAAATTTAGAAATATTATGGGTAACACAGAGAGCTTACTTATTTCAGTTAATTATTTTCTTATTCTGGACTCATCAAATGCCATCAGATTTTAAACATCTTTTGTCTACAATGGCAGAGTTTCAAGACATGTAAAAACGCTAGCTTCAACAATTTTTGTACGTTGGGACTTGAACTGAGTCTGTCCAAGTTCTTTAACAAATGGTGAAAAGTAGCCCAGCTGGTGTGTCTCAGTTGAGTGTCGACCTCTGAAAAAGGAGGTCGCGGTTGGGTTCCTGGGCAGGGCACATGCCTGGGCTGTGGGCTTGATCCCCAGTGAAGGGCGTGCAAGAGACCGCAAATCCACGATTCTCTCTCGTCACTGATGTTTCTATGTCTCTCCCCCCTCCCTTCCTCTCTAAAATCAAGAAAAACATAATTTAAAAAATAGTTAAAGGTAGATGAAGAAAACAGTTTGCATTTCTTTTGCTGATTAAGAACATAATCGAGGAATATTCCTCCAAATAAATTTATTTTTTTAGTTCTTACAAAATATCTGCTGGTTCTAAAAGCCACTGAGCAGCAAAGAAGGCACCATTAAAAGTTAATGCCCAACCAGATATTAAAAAGTAGTTTGTTGACTTTAGCAGGAGCCACAAGTTAGAGTCTTCCTGGGATCTTCCCCCTTCTAGATTCTGAGAGATTGCTTTGCCTACGGGCGCCCTGCTCTTAACAAGTGTGCGGAAAAATGCAATCGGCGGTTCCAGGGGTGTTGCCTTTGACAGCTTGTCCCACAGAACTTAATATTCTAGGTGGCAGTTGGCCAAAATAAGTAGGAAATTTAGGTAACTGCCATAGCTAACTAGAAAGTGGAAGGAAAGTTTCTCCATTAAAAAGAACTAGAAATTGAATGGCCACTGGTGAGGGAGAACTGCTTCTGGTGTGTATATGTAGGGCAAAGGATACACATTTGTTGAGTTTTATAACAATCTTGTAAAAGAGCTATTTGAAAAAAAATCTTATAACAAAGCTATTCGACAGTAGCTTTGTTTGATGACGGCTTCCCTTTATGCTTTAAAAATCAGAAGTATGTCATTAACTTACATTGGTTTGAGCTGTGAAAATAATACAGTGAGGAATCACAACAGTTTTTAATGGCCACAAGTTCCTCCCATTTCAGAATGCACAGCCCTTGGAAATGTGACTTCCCTGCTCCCACCCCGAAGGGGAGTCTATTCTCCACCCCCTGGAACGTGGCTGGACTTGTGACTTTGACTAGTTGGCTATGGTGGAAGTGATGCTGTATAAATTCTTGAATTTAAGTCCCAAGAAGCTTTGTCACCTCGGAATGCCCTGTCCAAAGAAGTCTGGGATGAAAGATCAAGAGGAGAGAGGGGCCCAGGGGTCCTAGCTGCTCCTGCTGAGCTCAGCCCCCAGGTATTTTACCCATGGGTTGAATGTTGCTGCATGAATGAGCCTAGGCAAAATCAGCAGAAGAACCACCCAGCCAACAGAATCATGAAAAACAATAAACCACTGTTGTTTTCAGCCACTAAACTTTGAGGTGGTTTGATACACAGCAATAGATAACCATACTTGTCTTGTTATTTGTAATTAAAATAATCATATAAAGTTGAGAGGGAATCTGTTGATATAGCAAGTGTCTAAATTGTGATCAAATTAAAAAGCTCCATTTTTTTTTTTTTTTTTGAGTCTGAGTCAGTTTGTATAAAGCCACCACAGGCCCAAGGTTAATATCTGTGGTTGTTATATTTAATTTTCACCCCTAAGGCTGGTAGGATTTAAGAAAGTCACATGATTTTATATCATTCATACAGCAACTCAGTGAAACAGGCAGGATGGCTATTATCCACATTTTAAAGAAGAATAAACAGGCTCAGGAAAGCAAGAGTGTTGAGACCAACAAACGCCTTAAGAAAGGATATCCCTGGGGAGATGTCAACGAACTTCATTTTTCTTACTTGGAAAATGAGGGGATTGTATTAGACAATTTCTGAAGTTCCTTTAGTCATGTCAGAGTTCTCAGGCTGGGTGACATTAATCAGAGCCAGTGGAGAGAAGGAATCTGAGACCAGTGAAAACAGAAGCTGAGAAAAATCAGCCTGTATGAAGCCTGGCATCTGGATTTAATGGAAAGACATTCATTCACTTCATTCATTCAACAATAATTTGCTAAATGTTTTTTTCATGTGCCTAGCACTGTTCTGGGCAGTAGAATCTCAGTAATGGATAAATCCCACAAATCTCTGGGTCTTACTTTCTGATAGGGGCTGAGAGTAAACAAACACACTGTTCAAATAGAGATAAGTGCTATATATAAAAAAGAGAAACCTAGTCAAGAGTAATGGTGGTGGGTGTGGAGGGCACCTTAGGTGTTCAGGGAAGGCCTCTCTGAGATGACATTTGGCAGACATGGGTTCAAGTCAGTACTGCTACTGATTAGCTCTGTGACAGGAAACAACCAAGTTACCTCTCTGAGTCTCAGGTTTCTTATCTGTGGGGGCTAATCATTGTTGTATAGAATCAATGACCCGATGCATGTAAAATGTCTGGTACAGAATAGGCACTCAATAAATATCACTTTTCTTTGAGCCTTCTCTTTCCAATTGTTGTGACAAGCTCAGGCACGGTCCCAGTGTGGAAACTGGACGGCATAATTCTTCATTGTGCAGCACTGCGTGTGTGCATTGGTGGACATTAAAAACCCTGGTCCTTCCAACTAAATGTCAGGAGAATTCCCCAGTCATTTTGACAGTCTAAAACCATTCTGTATCAGTTAGCGTTTGCTGAGTAACAAACCATCCAAAACATAGTGGCTTAAAATAGAAGTACTGGAGTGTGGGTCATTCACTCTGAGCCAGATTGACCGAGGTCGAATGGTCTAGAATGGTCTGAGATACCTGGGATGGCTGGGTCTCTCTCTAGGGGTTTCTCATCTTCTAGGAGTCTACCCTGAGTTTCTTTATAAGGTGGTTGCAGGATTCCCAGCAGCAAGAGAAGGCAAGCCCTCCCCCCCCCAATACATAATCATTGTTAAGCCTCTTCTACATCACCTGTGCTAATGTCCTGTTGGCGAAAGTAGGTCATATGGTCAAACTCAGATTTAGCCGAAACTGGTTTGGCTCAGTGGATAGAGCGTCGGAGTGCGGACTGAAGGGTCCCGGGTTCGATTCCGGTCAAGGGCATATACCTTGGCTGCGGGCACATCCCCAGTAGGGGGCGTGCAAGAGGCAGCTGATCGATGTCTCTCATCGGTGTTTCTGACTTTCTATCCCTCTCTCTTGTGAATGAATGTTTTTCCATTAAATCCAGATGCGTAGGGCTCATACAGGCTTTAAAAAAAATCTTTACCCAGGAATATGTTTATTGATTTTTTTTTTTTTTAGAGAGAGAAAGGGGGATGGGAGGAAGAGGGAGAGAGAGAGAGGGAGAGAGGAGAGAGAGAGAGAGAGAGAGAGAGAGAAACATCAATCGGTGGCCTCCTGTATATGCCCCTATCTGGGCTCGAATCTGCAACCTAGGTATGTGCCCTGACCAGGAATAGAACCTGCAACCTTTTTGCTGCATGGGATCAATGTTCCAACCAACCAAGACACCTGGCTGGGGCTGGACTCCAACTCTTGACTGGCAGGGGGCTGCAAAGTCATGTAACAAAGGAACATACATCCAACAATGAAAAAAAAATTGTGCTCATTTTTTCACAGTTTATTGAAGTCTGCGCTCTAAATACAAATTATTCACATTCCTTCCATATGTGCAGCACGTTTAAACACATGTGAGACTCGAAGGTCGCTATCTTTTAATCTGCACTAGACTTAAATGTAGGTCCTTGGGTATGGCTATTCCTTTTTTCTTTATAAATTGTCATAGATATACATTATAGCCCTGGTTGGAGTATCATTCCATATATCAAAGGGTTGCTGTTATTTTTTAAAACATATTTTTATTGATTTCAGAGAGGAAGGAAGAGAGAGAGAGAGACAGAGAGAGAGAGAAACATCAATGATGAGAGAGAATAATTGATTGGCTGCCTCCAGCATGTGCCCCAATGGGGATTGATTCTGCATCCTGGGAATCTAACTGGGACCTCCTGATTCATAGGTCAGGACATCAGGACATACACGTAGGTTGCGGGTTTGATCTCCAATCCAGGCACATGAGGGAGGCAACTGATTGATGTTTCTCAGGCAGCCTTAGCTGGTTTGGCTCAATGGAAAGAGCATCATCCCGGCACATACCTTGTGGGAGGTAACCAATTGATGTGTCTCTCACATTGATGTTTCTCTCTGTGTCTCTCCTCTTCCCTTCCACTTCCTCTAAAAATCAATGGAAAAATGTCCTTCAGTGAGGATTAACAACAACAACAACAAAAAAGAGAGAGATACACAACATAATTTACCATTTTAGCTATTTTAAGCGTGCAGTTCAGTGGTATTAAGTACATTCACAGTGTTGTACAATCTTCACTACTATCTAGCTCCAGAAATTTTTCATCTTGCAAAACTAAAACTTGATACAAATCAAATAACTACTCCCTAGTCCTCTCCTTCCTACAGCTTCGGATTGCCCCAACTCTGCTTTCTTTTAAAAAAAATAGATATTTTCACCAAAGCCGGTTTGCTCAGTGGATAGAGCGTCGGCCTGCGGACTGAAAGGTCCCAGGTTCGATTCCAGTCACGGGCATGTACCTGGGCTGTGGGCACATCCCCAGTAGGGGGTGTGCAAGAGGCAGCTGATTGATGTTTCTGACTTTCTATCCCCTCTCTCTTCCTCTCTGAGAAAAATCAATAAAAATATATTTAAAACAAATAAAAAATATAAAAGGTGGAAGTTGCCTCAGTTCCCTTTTTCTCAACTAGATAGCGGGTGCTTGACTGACCCTTGCCAGAGCCTTCAAGGTTAACCAGCTTTCCGGACTCCTTGCCCACACCTCTCTGCTAGTGAAGACAATTTGCAGCTTCCCACAATATTCCGTTGTATGTATATACCACATGTTTATACAAGTGTGTACAGAACAATCATTGGTTCATAGCAATTCTGAAATCCAACTTGGCACAGGTAGCCACAGCCTTTACTTGGGGACAAGGAATCTTCTTTGATTAGGACCTAGCTCTGCTCTGTGAAGTGGCTTCCTAGTTCATTGCTCTTTGAGGCTCCTGATCCATCTTCAGGGATCTTGGCTCTACTTTCTGAGATATCCTATTTTCCATAGAAAATAGCCTGTGTTTATAGCTGAATAGTTTCCTCAGCCTGTTTTCTCCTTGGGAGCCAAAGGTCTACTTGCAATTTGGACAATCTCAATCTCTTTTAGTCTGAGTTGATACAAGTCCCTTAAAAATCTGTGGGCTTTCTATGTATCAGATTTATAGTCCACTCCATTAGGTGAAATCATATCCACAATTTGAGACAGGCCGATCCTTTAGAATTTTCCATAGCCATTTTGGGATTATATCTCTTTGGGACCATGTCTTTAAGATTACTAGAAGCACTTTTGACTGAGAGTGTCTACGAGGCACCATATATATATATTTAAAATATATTTTATTGATTTTTTACAGAGGAAGGGAGAGGGATAAAAAGTCAGAAACATCGATGAGAGAGAAACATTGATCAGCTGCCTCCTGCACACTCCCTACTGGGGATGTGCCCGCAACCAAGGTACATGCCCTTGACCGGAATTGAACCTGGGACCTTTTAGTCCACAGGCCAACGCTCTATCCACTGAGCCAAACCAGTTTTGGCTGAGGCACCACCTTTAATGTTTTTGAAGTTTCAGCAAAGAGTCTGACAATCAAAACCTTTGATTTGATCTTTACTCTTGTGATGTACCCCCATTTTACAAAGAACGCCCCAAAAGTCGAATTATGGAGTCATTTATTAAAAAGCCGGCGGCATAGGAGATCTGGAGCACAAGCGCTCCAGACTTCGCAGCTCTGAATAGTTCAACACATCTGGCCTACTTGGGCAGAATATCACAAAGGTGTTGATTACATCTTTGGGTCTGGAATGAGGAACCTGCTTTGCAAAAAGGCGTTTTTACAAGCAGAAATAGAGCAGGTTAGTATCTAAGAATCACTAAAGCAACAGAAACAGATTATCTGGGACCACCTGGGCAATTTAGAATGATTGTGCTGCCCAGATTTTGGGATCACTGAGTCAACAGAAATGCACTATCAGTAGCTGCCTGAGGCAATTTAGGATAATTGTGTTCTCCTGATTCCAGGACCACTGAGTCAACTGAAAACTCAGTTATCTGTAGCTACTGAGATAATTTGGAACAATTGAGCTGCCCTGGTTCCCAGAAGAATGTCCTTCAGCAACTAGCGAGGTCACAATCAAGGGGACATTCAAACCATAGTATTCAATCATACATAAGTTCAGAAAATCAAAATAACTTTCTATTGTTTTAGCAAACAAATAAGTACTGCTGTTGAACCCAAACAGCAGTTTCTACCTGAGATGATTGCTACCATACTTCATCACTCTGAGAATCTTTTGCTGCCTGGATCTGAGGGAGGCAGCGAGGCAGATGTGAGCAGAACAAGGATGACAGGTCAGGCACAGAAGGCCACAAGGGAAGAAAGCCCTGGTGTGCAGCAACAAGCAAAACTGGGAAAACAAGGACCTCGCCCCAGGGTAACTATTCCTCCCCAGGCAAATCGCTGGTCCTGTGGTTCAGACCATCCCCTGAGCTTTCTTCTCCTGGCATGCTGCTAATCTTGTGGGTTAGATTCCCTTAGAAGAGGAACAAAAACAAGGGCTGTGGAATAGCTCTTAGGCATTAAGCCTCCAAGACAATGAGGTTCTGACCTGCATTAAATACATTTAGACCTCAGTTTTATTTCAGCTCCAGGCCCAGATAAGCAGCAAAATCAGACAAGTGATGCCATGGCTGACGTTAGGACCAGCTGCATTGACTAGTGACCCCTGCCCTGGCACAGACCACCACTCTGAAAGGACATACCTGGAAAGCTGATCCCTTGTCTATTGAGAATCTCCCCTAAAACTTCCAAACTTATAAGCCCTTAGGACAGAGGACCTCCTGGGAGCATGCCCAATCCTCTCTCCTCCCTCTCCTTTTTCTTCTCCCAGGCCTGTTTGCTTTGCCTCTTTCTTTTGCCTAAGTTCTAAGGGCCCTACTTCTGCTCCTGTCACTGGTTTCCTGAGCCCATTTCTCCTACAGCTCCCTTCTTCTATCCTTTCTAAATAAACTTTCTCTTATAGTTTGAGTCTTTGTTGTGAATTCTTTCTTAGCCAGAACTCAAGTATTGAGGTTGCTGAATGGAGGTCCTATCTGACCCAACAGTTATAACACCTGGTAACGTTCTCAATGCTGACGACAGGTCAGCTGGAGATGGGAAACAGTTTTGTCTTCCAAGAGAAGCAAGTCCTGAATTTTCAATTTCTTCTAAATTCTGCTTGGAAATTGTAGTCCCCCGCTCCCTCCAGTATTTTTATCACATGCAGCTAGTATTAACCAGCTGGTGCTTTAAACATTCTGCTTGGAAATCACCATAGCTAAATCTAAAAAAGTTACTTTGATACAGTTTCTATCTTCCATGTTGCATAGGTGACAGTGTTCCCAATTGTTTTACTGCTATGGTAAAACAGTTGGTTCTCACTTAATATAGCCGATAAGTTCTGAAACTTAAAGCTAAATGATATATGAGACAGGTTTTATCAAAGACTAATTGGCATGAACAACAGTTAAATTCCCACAGCATCTCATCAACATTGTAACAAAATGATGTTGAATGAAGTAATGTTATTTGAAGACCTGCTGTATAACACAAATCACATTTCCAATCTGCAATAGCAGTTTTTCATCACTTGCAGCCAACCAGGTTGACAATAGCATAACCTAGTACACACACCTTACATTTTTCTATGCCTCCTGGGAAAATGGTGCCACTTTATTTGAGGTCCATTGTGAGAGGCATCGAACTACAGAATCTAGGCATTTATGTGTGTGAGGGGCGTGAGATGGAGGGAAGTAAGGGTGAGTTCCATTATGGTTTTTTTATGATTGGACCAACTCTATATTCTTTTGGAAAATAGGATCCACCCTAACTATTCTTGGTGTTCAAGAATTATCTGCAGTTGTTGTTATAATAATTGATTTCATATTAACTTCTAGGTCCACTATCACCTGTCTCCATTAAAACTAATAAAGGGTACTAATGATCTCCTTGATGTTAAGTATAATGGACAATGTTTGGTTTTCATTGTATTTCATTTTTGAGGGTGGGCGGGTGGATGTGAATTGTAAACTGTTTCCTCTTTTGCATTTCCCCCCCCCTGTTGTTCCCAGAATGTTTTTTTCTTTCAGTATTTCTTTTGTTCTGTTATCCCCTAAATATTCATGATAGGGTTGTGTGCAAGGCTTTTATTTTTATTTTTATTTTTTTATTCGGTGGTGTGCTGAAGCTGGCTTGCAGCAGCTCTCAAGAACCAATTGGGTACATGTCTTCACAACTCCATGTTCAGTGATGACAAGTTGGTAGCTTGAAATTGACCTCAGTGGGAGTATTTACACCATAGACATCAGGAAAGGCTACACAGTAGGTCTTTTTTTGCTGGAGAGTTGATTGTTAAGCACCTAACAGCACATCACTGCTTCTATTCTGGCTCTTCGCACTCTCCCTGGATAATCTACAGTTATAGTTTCAAGCACTATCTCTATATTGATGATTATCACATCTTTCATCTCCAGTTAAGATTTGTCTTTAGGCCCAGCTTCTCAAATACCTTTGACTTCCCTTGGCTGATCCACAAAGCATATCATATTTCCCTTTAAACTAGCTCTCCCCCTTCTGAAGTCTGTCTCTGTCAATAGCATCATCGTTGCCTCTTTCTCACCCCTCATCTTCCCACTCCTCATTTTTCTATGCCTCCTAAACAATCATCAAATATGCTCAGTTACTACCCTAATTCTTTTTAAAATCTATCTTCTCTTCTTCAGACCCAATACAACTTGGGATCGAAATTTGCAGACTTTTTATGCTAAGGCTCTGCTTACCTTTTCAACCTCATGGTTTATCACAACTTCCCCAGATACTTTTCATTGCAGCCACAGCACCTCAAGATTCTTTAGCCCTGGGATTTTAATGTGCAGTGCCCTCCTCTCCACCTCTCCACCTCTCCACCTCTCCACACTCATCTATTCTGTTTTACCCCCTCTCATCCTTTAACTTAGAAATTGCTTCTTCTGTGTGACAGAGACAATGCTGTGTGTTCACCACATCATTTCACTTTTTTCCTGCCACCCAGGAAACTATATGACTTATGATTCTTGCATCTAAGTGGGGCCCTGTGGCTAGTACTGGCTAATTTATCTATATATGTAAAACCCTAATATGCAAATAGACCAAATGGCTGAACAACCAGCGGGACGACCAGTTGCTATGATGTGCACTGACCACCAGGGGCCAGACACTCAATGCAGGAGCTGCCCCCAGCTTGCAGGCCTCAACCAGTGCCAGCAGCAGGGGGCAGGGCCGACGAGCGGGTGGCCAGCCAAAGCAGGTGCAATCGGCGACCCCCCCCCCCCCCCATCGCCCCGCTGTTCACCCTACAGATCAGCCCTGATCGCCAGCCAGGACTAGGGACCCTACCCATGCATGAATTTTGTGCATTGAGCCTCTAGTCCTGTATAATAAAAGACTAATATGCAAATTGTACCCTCAACTAGGAGTTTGAGCAGGGGGTGGGGCTAGCCCACCAATCACCCACGTCCCCTCCCCTTGGCCAGCCTGGCTCGATTGGCTTTGATTGAGGTGGGTCAGCTCGACCCTACCTGTGCATGAATTTATGCATTGGACCTCTAGTGGAATATAAATGAAAGTTATGTGTGCTACTTTTAGACCTAAGTAGTTAAGTAGCTGGTGTGTCTTTACCTTTCACAACATCATCTCCATCCTCACTCCACCCAACTCCTGCCGTATATTCCAGCAGGCTTAGGTAGCCTTGAAGCTATAAGGTGGTGTGGCCACAAAAGGGAAGTTACCTGAGTCCCTGAGACACATTTAAAGGAGAGGACCAAGAACTCTGCCTGAACAAACAATAAATATGTATTGTGTTAAATCATTGACATTGAGGTATTGTTTGTTTTACCAGCTAGCAATAAATGTTCTGATAAATGCAGTTTATCAGAACTTACCTTTTGAGACTTGGTTGAGTACTCCTCTACCTGTTCCCATAGCATTGTGTACATATTCATAATAACACAAGTGCCTGTTTTCTTGTTTCTTCCTGGCAGCCAGGAATTGTATCTTGTTCATGGCAGCATAGCACAGCATCTACCAGAACTGTACCTGATTTGCCCACTTGTTATGCTAATGCAAGCCCTGTTTTTTAAATTCTTTCTATTAATCAATTGAGGCCTCACATGTGCATGAAGTTCAGAATATCTCTTTTTTGAATCTGTCCTCTCCCAGCCAATCATCCAAGAATAACAGGGGCTTATTCAGTCCAAGGGGTACACTCTGGTTTCAAACATCAGCCACAGAAAGAGCAAGAAAATTAAGTTAGTGGGCTCTGGTTTAGGGCTGCTGCTCCTTAAATCATTGCTCGGTGATATCACTGCACAAAAGTGGTTCAGCTCAGGCCTGGTCCCCAATGCGGGAATGATGCCTCTGCTAGTCCTGATCTCGATGGAGGCCTGCAGGTGGCTTCCAAGGAACAGGTCTTCTAGTTTACATTCATGTCCAGTCATTGCTCCTAAGACCAAACTACTGGATCTGTAGTTGTATCCAGAGAGGTTTGCCATCTTCAGTTTTTTTCTTACTATATGTAATACTTTATTAATTTATTTTTTTAAATCTTTATTGTCCAGATTATTACAATTGTTCCTCTTTCCCCCCCATAACTCCCCTCCACCCACTCCCACCCCCCTTTATGCCCTTACCCCCCCCCACTCTCCTCATCCATAGGTGTATGATTTTTGTCCAGTCTCTTTCTGCACCCCCCACACCCCTTTCCTCCCAAGAATTGTCAGTCCACTCCCTTTCTATGCTCCTGATTCTATTATATTCTGTTCATCAGATTTTTTATTCACTTGATTTTTTGATTCACTTTTTGATAGGTATGTATTTGTTGTTCATAATTTTTATCTTTACTTTTTTCTTCTTCTTCCACTGGTAGTGATGAACTCCTTTAGCTTTTTCTTATCTGTGAAGCTCTTTATCTGACCTTCAATTCTGAATGATAGTTTTGCTGGGTAGAGTAATCTTGGTTGTAGGTTCTTGTTATTCATCACCTTGAATATTTCTTGCCACTCCCGTCAGGCCTGCATAGTTTCTATTGAAAAAGCAGCTGACAATTGTGTGGGTGCTCCCGTATAGATAACTAACTGTTTTTCCCTTACTGCTTTTAATATTCTCTCTTTTCCCGTATAGGTAACTAACTGTTTTTCTCTTACTGCTTTTTAAAAAATATTTTTATTGATTTCAGAGAGGAAGGGAGAGAGAGAGAGAGATAGAAACATCCATGATGAGAATTATGGATTGGCTGCCTCCTGCAAGTCCCCCACCGGGGATTGAGTCTACAACCCAGGTGTGTGCCCTTGACCGGACTCGAACCTGGGACCTTTCAGTTCACAGGCCGATGCTCTATCCACTGAGCCAAACCGGCTAGGGCCTCTTACTGCTTTTAATATTCTCTCTTTGTCTTTTGCTCTTGGCAGTTTAATTATGATGTGTCTTGGTGTGGTCTAATTTGGATTCCTCTTGTTTGGAGTTCTTTGCACTTCCTGGACTTGTAAGTCTATTTCTTTCACCAGGTGGGGGATGTTTTCTGTCTTATTTCTTCAAATAGGTTTTCAGTATCTTGCTCTCTCTTTCTTCTTCTGGCACCCCCATCATTCTGATGTTGCTACACTTGAAGTTGTCCCAGAGGCTTCTTACACTATCTTCATATTTTTGGATTCTTTGTTCTTTTTAATACTTTTCCAGTTAAGTGTGTTTTGCTTCTTTGTATTTCAAATCTTTGACTCGATTTTTGGAATCTTCTAGTATGGCGGGGTCTCTCTTTTCCTCATCCAGCACAGAAAGAGAGATGATCCGGTTCTTTGAATAGAGGGGCTGGGGATTGAGAAATAAAAGAAAGAGACAAGACATAGAGATAGAAGGAAAAAGCTGGGACCAGTGGACTGCTGCCCTCTTCTGATGGAGAGACATTGACCCAGAGCCAACGCAGTGTGTTTATTTTATACCTTCAAAAAGCAGGAAGTTTCACCAAAAGTCAAGACAAAGGAGATTATTTGCATTCTTGAGTGGGCCTGAGTCCTACTCATTCCTGGTGCTTGACTGAATTTACATATCAAAACCCATTTCCCAACACCTGGGCAAATATAAGATTCAATGCTGAGAACATATCTGCCTTTTTGGTAAGATGTGTATCCAAGACACAGCGTTGCCTGTTGCGTTGGGTTCAGCTGACAATTATTAAGAAAGAATGCCCATGTGCCTTCCCAGGCACACTCTACACTCTAGTCTGCTGTTGGATCTCTGTATATTATTTTTTATTTCAGTCAGTGTATGCTTAATTTCTAGTTGTTCCTTTTTCATATCCTTGAGGGTCTCACTAAATTTATCGGCCTTTTCTAGAAAATTCTTGAAACACCTTATAAATGTGGTTTTGAACTCTATATCCAGTTGTTTTCTTTCCTCCATTTCTTTCTTTGTGATCTGTTTCTTTGTCTTCACATTTTGGCTGCTTCTCTGAGTTGATAGAGTGGCTTTGTGTGCTAGGTGTCCTATAGGGACCAGTGGCACAGCCTCCCACTGAGGTGGACATTCTTTAAAAAAAATATATATATATTTCTGCCGAAACCGGTTTGGCTCAGTGGATAGAGCGTCGGACTGCAGACTGAAGGGTCCCTGGTTCGATTCCGGTCAAGGGCATGTACCTTGGCTGTGGGCACATCCCCAGTAGGGGGCGTGCAAGAGGCATCTGATCGATGTTTCTCTTTCATCGATGTTTCTGACTTTCTATCCCTCTCCCTTCCGCTCTGTGAAAAATCAATAAAATATATTAAAAAAAAGTATATATATATTTCGGCCAAAACCAGTTTGGCTCAGACCGAGGACTGAAGAGTCCCAGGTTCGATTCTGGTCAAGGGCATTATGTATGTTGGTTGCAGGCACATCCCCAATAGGGGGTGTGCAGGAAGCAGCTGATCCATGTTTCTAACTTTCTATCCTTCTCCCTTACTCTCTGTAAAAAAAAAAATTAATAAAATATATTAAAAAAAACACACACAAAGTGGACTCATATATATTTGATTTTTTACAGAGAGGAAGGGAGAAGGATAGAAAGCCAGAAACATTGATGAGAGAGAAACATCAATCAGCCGCCTCCTGCACACCCCAAATGGAGATGTGCCCGCAGCCAAGGTACATGCCCTTGACCGGAATCAAACCTGGGACTTTTCAGTCCGCAGGCTGACACTCTATCCACTGAGCTGAACCAGCTTCGGCATGAGGTGAACATTCTTGATACACCCTTGTGGGCTATGCGCACAGTCTTGTTGTAGTTAAGCTTTGATTACTGTTGGTATCACTTGGAGGAATTGACCTCCAGGCCAAACTGGATGTGAGGATCAGCTGTGTCTATGATGGGGGGACTTCTGTGCTTGAGACACCCTTATGAGGCAAGACTTGCTTCGGTGGGGCTTTGGTGGACTGAGTCTGCCCCCTGAGCGTGTCCCTTATGTATCTGAGGAGTTGTAATCTGGATGGTCCTACTCTGACCCCTGGGTACACTGGCTCTTGGATCTCTTAGGAGGTGCTAATTTAGCCTCTGCCTGAGGCCACCCGGGAGCAGGAGCTATGGAGAATCTGCAGATTCCTCTTTTTTGTTTGGGTTTTGGAGGTTCCCAGATGAGGCCCAGCTGTGAAGCAATGCAAGCTGCTATGGGGCCTTGGGCCTTTTTTTTGGATGTTCTGGGTCTTTCTGGCTCAGCTGCCGTCTGTTAGGTAAGTTTAGATGTCAAAGGACCAGGCCATTCATATGCAAAAGTCTCTGCACACAGCTGGATGGAATGGAATCTCAGGGTGGAGCAAACAGCAATGGCTTCCTGTCAGCCCTGCCCTAAGAGGCCCCTGGGTCTCAGTGTCCCTTGGTAAGGGTCTCAGTGTCCCTTAGTAATTGCTGCAAGCACCTCTGAGAGAAAACTGCCCTCGAGTTCTGTCCACTGCCAGACAGTCCAGTTTCTCCCTGTATGAGTCTGAGTCCCCCAGAGTCTCTCCTGGAACTAGAATTCAGAACAGTCAGGAGCTTGTGCCTCCCTCTTGCTTGAAAAAGCCAGCCCTTTCCGCTTGTGCCCCTCCGTACCTCAGCACTTTACTTCGCATCTCCTCTGAGTCTTTGTGTGCTTTTCTCTTTTTTTCTATTTGTAGAATTTCCATTTAGCCAGCCTTCCTGTGGTTCTGGATAATGTCTGTTTTGTCTTTTAGTTGTAGTTTTAAAGTGGTTGTGCAAGGCAGCAAGTTCAGGTGTTTACCTATGCCATCGTCTTGGTTTCTCCTATCCATCTTTAGTTTTATACTTTGCAGGAGCTGTTCTTCCTCTGTGGCCTTCTAGGCTCTGACGTGGACCTGGTTCACCTATGCAGAATTCTCCATTGTGGTGAGTTCCCCTTTGAATGCTTTTATGCTCTGTGTTCCCACCAGTATTCAAACCTTCAGAGTGTTTACAAAGACATTGAATATCACAGGGAAAGGATCAGGATTTGATCACTTTCCTCCCTGGATGTTTTGGTTACCATGTAAATTAATATACAGTGACCACCTCTGTGTACCAGGCCTTGAGGAACAGCCTTTTTTCAGGTCACAAAGAATCCTCTTACCCTTCCTCCCAGAACAGCAGGTGCTTGTTCAGCATATATTTACATAAATAATAAAGGCCACTTATGGATTTTTCCTGAACAAAAAGCAAATGCATTCTAAAGTGACTTTCTCTGTTCAGATAAAACCAGCAGTTCTCAAACTTTTTGGTCTCAGGACACTTTTTCACTTTTAAGAATTATTGAGCCCTAACTGGTCTGGCTCAATGGATAGAGTGTCAGCCTGCAGACTGAAGGGTCCCAGGTTCAATTCCGGTCAAGGGCATATGTGGAGAGCGTCCTCAGCAAACAAAGTCCTCCGAGAGGGCTGGCCACGAGTTGACCTGCCTGCTCTGAAGATTAGTCATGGTTTCTGCCCCTTGGAGAATAGTTACCTTTAAACATAAATATAGTTGTACTACAGCACGTAGCATTGTAAATAGCTAAGCTATCTGCAGAAAGGGATTTAGGTGGCATCTTGCATGAAGGTATAGCCGTAAGGAAGTTAGTTAAGATAAGAGGTTTAGTGGAGAAACATGTTAACAATAGAGTATAGTTTTGCTTATGGGAACGAGGAATTGTGTAATATGTAACCAGAACTGTTTAAAAGAGTAGAGTAAAATAAACTCGGAGTCGCAGTCTGAAAGAGGGCTTTGTGGACCTCCTGATCCCATATCTTTTATTTCTCTTTTATTTCTATCTATCTTTTCATCTCTATCTTTCCTTAAGCCTCACCCCCCTTTCAGGTACTGTTCGACTGATGCCAGCAGGCTCCGGCAGGCATATGCCTGGGTTGTGGGCTTAATTCCCATAGGGGATGCGCAGGAGGCAGCCAATCAATGATTCTCTCTCATCACTGATGTTTCTATCTCTCTTTCCCTCTCCCTTTCTCTCTGAAATCAGTGTGTGTGTGTGTGTGTGTGTGTGAGTGTGTGTGAGTGTGAGTGTGTGTGTGTGTGTGTGAGTGTGTGTGTGTGTGTGTGAGTGTGAGTGTGTGTGAGTGTGTGTGTGTGTGTGAGTGTGAGTGTGTGTGTGTGTGTGTGTGTGAGTGTGTGTGTGTGTGTGAGTGTGTGTGTGTGTGAGTGTGTGTGTGTGTGTGTGTGTGTGAGTGTGTGTGTGTGTGTGAGTGTGTGTGTGTGTGAGTGTGTGTGTGTGTGAGTGTGTGTGTGTGTGTGAGTGTGTGTGTGTGTGTGAGTGTGTGTGTGAGTGTGTGTGTGTGTGAGTGTGTGTGTGTGAGTGTGTGTGTGTGTGAGTGTGTGTGTGTGAGTGTGTGTGTGTGAGTGTGTGTGTGTATGAGTGTGTGTGTGTGTGTGTGTGAGTGTGTGTGTGTGAGTGTGTGTGTGTGTGTGAGTGTGTGTGTGTGTGTGAGTGTGTGTGTGAGTGTGTGTGAGTGTGTGTGTGTGTGAGTGTGTGTGTGTGAGTGTGTGTGTGTGTGTGTGTGTATGAGTGTGTGTGTGTGTGTGTGTGTGTGTGTGTAATTATTGAACTGCCCTGGCCAGTTTGGCTCAGTGGATAGAGCATTGGTCCTCGAACTGAAGGGTTCTGAATTCAATTCTAGTCAAGGGTATGTACTTCAATTGCAGGTTTGATCCCCAGCCCTGGCTGGGGCAAGTGTGGCAGGCCACCAATCGGTGTGGCCTTCTCACATCCATGTTCCTCTCTCTGACTCTCCCCTTCCCTTCCACTCTCCCTAAAAAAAATCAATGGAAAAATAACCTCGAATGAGAATTAACAACAACAAAAAATTATTGAACTTTTATTTCAGAGGTTCTGTTTACCTGTATTTATTATTTAGAAATTAAAATAAAGAAATTTAAAAAATACAGTCATCAGTTTAAAAATAAGAATAATAAATCCTTTTATGTTAATGCAAATAAAATAAAATTTTATAAAAATAGCTATGTTTTCCAAAATAAAATGGATTTAGTGAGAAGATATTATTTTACATTTTAATGAATGTCTTTATTATCTGGTCTAATAGAAGATGCTAGATTTTCATATTTGCATCTGCATCCAATTTATTGCAATATTTTGTTTGGGTGGAAGTAGAAAATGGAGAAGCATTTTAGTGGGCTTTTTTAGATAATCATAGATATTATTCTTTGATACCACACCAAAATTTGACTAGTGGTAGTTTCTTAAAATTTAGTTGCAATGTAGAATCTCAAATCATCCATTGATCTCCTTTGCACTTTGATGAATCTTTTACCCATGCATAACTTTGTCACATTGTCCATTCCTCATATGGAAAATACCAATGTAACGAATTATGCAGATCTTCTCAGTAAACATTATTTAAATAATCACATTTGTTATTATCATCACTGATCTCATCAGAAAACCCTAACGTATTGGGAAGCTGTTAAGTTCACAGTGGCAGATTCAAGGTTTTCAAAATTCTAATTTTTGCTTAAAAGCTCAACTTTCATTACTGGCAATCAACACTGTCAGTTGTTTTCCTTAAAGTGACAAGATCACTTAATTTATGTTTGAGAAAATGTGCCAAATGCCCAAATCAAAATAATCATAGCATGTTTGTCAGTTTTCACAAGTAAAAATGATATTCTATGAAAAAACTGCAAGTTCAGTTCAGAACTCAAGCAATTGCACAAATGCTTTCCCCTGGGGCAACTATCCTACGTTGGTATGTAGCAGAAATGTTTTATGTCCACTTGTCACATAAAATAAGAAAAGATGCACAAGTAATATTGAGATTTAATAAAATTAATGACTTTGAGTAAAAATGGCTTTATTTTCTTTATTTACTTATTTTTACTGTGAGGGCATCATAATAAAAAAATATAATGACTACAAGCACATTTTGGTGCTATTTCCTTGATTTGTGCTAAGTGGTTGGCATTTTTACCCACCTTTGCTTTTATATCATCTGTGCAGATGTAATTATGAAAATAGGCAAACAATATCTTGTTAATATTATGGTAAATTTTTATCTTGCAGATCCCTCAATATTTTCAGACCATACTTTAAGAACTATTGAATTAGACAATCCTCCTTCTTTTTTCTCCTAATAAATAAAAGACAGACATAAATTTTAATGAGGTATAATTGGCATACAATAAATTGCACCTAGGAAGAATCTTGAATTCTACTTTATCAGGACACATCAGATGGTAGCACTTATACCAGCCTTACCATCTACTCTCTGTCTCAGACTTGGGATTGGCTATTTTTCCAAGAAGTCTTGCTTCTATTTAGTGAGAGATGGTGTTTAGAACACAAAATTGGAGTACTAAGCATGCTCATTGCCACTGATTTAAGATTGCTTTAAGGTCTTTGAGTGGTTAGGGAGATAGATTAATAGACAGATAGATAAGTAGTGTATGGGAGGAAAAATAATATTTCCTCTACACTCTGAATTCTTGGGTGAGAACTCCTGTAAAAGATAGGTTAACAAGAGAAGAAGTTTTCTAACATAGATGTATCATGTACATATAGCACATATTCAGGAAAAAGTGAGTAACTCTCAGAGAGTTTAGAACCATGGTTGGCAAACTGCAGCTTGCGAGCCACATGTGGCTCTTTGGCCCCTTGAGTGTGGCTCTTCCACAAAATACCATGGCCCGGGTGAGTCTATTTTGAAGAAGTGGCATTAGAAGAAGTTTAAGTTAAAAAAATTTGGCTCTCAAAAGAAATTTCAATTGTACTGTTAATATTTGGCTCTGTTGACTAATGAGTTTGCCGACCACTGGCTTAGAACTTCAGCTTAAATACCATCTTCTGCTAAAGACAAAAGACAGAAGAAAGAAAAATGTGGGGGAGAGGAATTATGAGGAGGTTACCAAGAGAAGCAATAAATAAGAGTTACAATTTGTTATGCAGCATTAAATTGGTCTTATTAGCTTAGATAGCTAGATATTAATAAAATAAGGAAGCAAAGGGAATAGACATTATTAAATACTAGAGGCCCGGTGCACAAAATTTGTCGGGGACTGTGTGTGTCCCTCAGCTGGGCCTGCACCCTCTCCAATCTGGGACTCCTTGGGGGATTGGGCCTAAACCAGCAGTCAGACATCTCTCTCACAATCCAGGACTACTGGCTCCTACTGCTTGCTGGCCTGCCAGCCTGATCTCCCCCTAACTGCTCCCCTACTGGCTTGATTGATGCCTAACTGCTCCCCCGCTGGCCTGCTTGCCCCCATCTGCCCTCCCCTGCTGGCCATCTCTGGTGACCATCTTGTGGTGGTCATCTTGTGACAATGTTGCAGTAGCCATCTTGTGATGATATTGTGCAACACCACCTAGGCTTTTATTATATAGGATAATACTAGTAAACCAGGGAGCTGAATTGGGTACTGAGCCTGCTTGCTTCACTAGGAAGTTATAGCTTCACACAACCCCAGGGCATTTTTTACCCTCAGGACCTAATCCCTCAAAGCAGGCCCAAAGGATCATTACTTGGGCAGGTAAGCACATGAGCAGTAAAACATTAAAACTATTTATTGATTGATTTGAGAGAGAAAGATCATTTTATTGTTCCAACCATTCATGCATTTATTTTCTGGTTGACTCCTTGTACATGCTCTGATCTTGCAACTGTGGCACATCGGGACAACACTCCAACAACTGAACTACCTGGTCAGGGCTATCAGAAGCATGTGTTCCCTTAAACAATTTTATAAATGTGCTAACATGCTTACAGGATAAATCTCTAAGAGTAGAATTGCTAGGTCAAATATTTTAATAGCTATTATCAAATTACCCTCTAGACAGGTTGTACCAATTTCCACTTTCTACAGGCTAATTCTAATCTTGAAGAATAGCTTGATCCTGGATGATTGAAGGACCTTTCACACCTGTGGCTGCCCTTGTGAGTTATACCAGGTTACCAAATACCTTAGCATGCTGTTCTTTTGTTTCTTTTGCTGGTTTCAACCCTCTGTCCACCCTTTAAGGTTCTTTTCTTCTTGCGTTGTATGTTTTTCTGGGCAATTTGATACTTTCCACGGCTTCATGGTTTACAGATGCCTTCCAGATCTATATATTCAGATGCAAACCTGTGTACTCTTTGTTCCCATTTATATACTACTAGGGGGCTAGTGCACGAAATTCATGCACTGGGGGTGGGTGATCCCTCAGCCCAACCTGCCTCCTCACACATACTGGGAGCCCTCAGGGGATGTCCTACTGACTGACCCCTCACCCCTGGCTGGAGCTTCAGGCCTTGGGCACCCACCTATCGCCCTGCAATGGGGCCAATGGCTGGCTCTGACCAGGCCACCTCAGCCCCACCCCCCTGGCCCTGGCCTTAGCCCCAGCAGTGGCCATCCAGCCCCAGGATCATCCTGTACTTGGCGGCCTTGTGTGTGGGCGCTTCGGCCCCGCCCCCCGCCTTGTGCACCTCGGTCCTGTCCCCCACCTCACGCACTTGCCAGCCACCGCAAGCATGCTTCAGCCCCACTTCCTGCCTCACATGCTTGCCAGATGCCTTGGCCCCAGCTGCCGGTGAACGCCCAGCCCCAAGGGCTCCCCCCTCCACGCTCGCTGGCCGCCTCATGCACACCTCGGCCCTGCCCCTGCCTCGCGCACTCACTGGCCACCTTGGCCCTGCGCCCTCTCCTGATTGGTTGGCGGGCGTGACTGGTGGGCGTGGCTTATGGGTGTAGCAAAGGTATGGTCAATTTGCATATTGCTCTTTTATTAGGTAGGATTGGATGCACTCTAGGAAAAGAAACTGAAATGCAAGGGTTGGGAGAATAGAGTGAGTGGTCAGATCTGATTCGACTTTTGTGCTTCCGAAAGCAGCCATCCCTGTGTATCAATGAACCCTGGGTAGGATACGGCTAGGTGGTATCTAGGAAAGTCCAGGGTGGAGACAAGAGAAAATTTTGGTGTATTTGTGGGAATAGGAAAGAAGGTTCTATTTTCTGTGAGTATGGAGCGATGTTATAAGTATCAAGAAAGCCAAGGACTGATCAACATTGGACAATAGTAGTTGTCATAATTTGATATCTCTGTTTTGTAATGGAGGGTGAAAAATCATAAACTTCAAGGCCTTAACTGGAAAAAGAAAAAAAAGTAGCTTGCCATGCTAGCAGCCAGCAGCTGTGCATCGCTGCAAGTGGCCTAGGACCAAATCAGAGAGGGTCAGACCTGCATTGCCACCATGTGTCCACCATCCAGATGTCATTGCTGACATAAGAAACTGTTTGACATTGAAACTGAGACTCAGAACTGTTGGACATTGATGATGGGGTGTAGAACCAAGATGGTGGCATAGGTAAAACACCCATCTTGCCGTCATACACAGTAATTTTAAAACTACAACTTAACGAAAGAACAAACATTCATCCAGAATCACCAGCAAGCTGGCCGAGTGAAAATTCCACAAATAAAAGTGAAGATAAGACACTGTGACTCGGAGGAGCGGTGACAGACAGCGTTGAAGATTCGCGTGGAGTGAGGTTTGGAGCGCGCACCAGCGGAGAGGGCGGGCGGCTGAAAACCGGCAAATTTTCTTGAACGGGGAGACAAAGACGTCCCACTGGACTGATTCTCCAGCTCTGGGCGAAGTCCAGGGAACCCACTATCACACGGGGTGAAAACTGGACAGTGGGAGGGCACGCCGAAGCTGGGGTGCTGCAGGGGTCTCCTGGCTTGTGGAGAAGGCGAGCTTGCGTGTGAAATTGGGAACAGCACAGCTGCCTGACCTAGTAGAGAGTGCCCGCGACTTGCTCTCTCATTCGGAAAACTGTCAGACTGCTTTGTTTTACGACCCTGGGTGAGACGTTGGGTGTGCAGACTCATCTGGGGAGAGTCTGAATTCCCCGGTAGCTGGTGGAGCTCTGCAACAGCTCTCAGAGGTGCTGCGGCCATTGCCCCCAGCACAGAGTCCCTGGGGCTGCATAGGGCGGAGCTAACACTGTCTGCTTGGACCTGAGACTCCGCCCATCCAACCTGAGCACAGCTGAGCTTCACAGACAATTGGCCTGGAGGTCAACCCCTCCAAGTGCTAACAATGATTAACCTGAGCTTAACTTCAGCAAGACTGTGCAACCCATATCCACCACAGGTAACTGGGGAGGCTGAGCCACTGTCCCTTGTAGGACATCTACCACAAAAAGCTAATTGACCAACTCAGGGAAGCAGCCACCATGCAGAGACATGGAAAGAAATCAGATGTGAAAGAAATGGAGGAAAAAAAACGACTGAACATGGAATTCAAAACCACAGTTATAGGGCTTCTCAAGAGGCTCCTACAAAAGGTCTAGACCTATAAGGAAATAAGCAAGACCTACAAGGAAATGAATGAGTCCTACAAGGAAATGAATGAGACCCTCAAGGATATGAATGAGACCTGCAAGGAAATGATCAAGACCAACGTGGAAATGAATGAGTCCTACAAGTAAATGAACGAGACCCTCAAGGATATGAAGGAGACTCTCAAGAATATGAAAAAGGACCAACCAGAAATTAAGCATACACTGACTGAAATAAAAAATATACAAAGACCTAAAAGTGCTCTGGAGCACCCCAAGAACCAAGTTAAAGATTTGAAATACAAGGAGGTAAAATCCACTCAGCTGAAAAAGCAAGAAACCAAAAGAATCCAAAAAATTGAAGATAGTTTAAGGGGCCTCTGGGACAACCTCAAGCATACCAACATCCGAATTATAGGGGTGTCAGAAAAAGAGAGAGAGCAAGACAATGAAAACCTATTTGAAGAAATAGTGACCGAAAACTTCCCACACCTGGTGAAAGAAATTGACTTAGGAGTCCAAGAATCACACTGAACCCCAATATATTGGAACCATAAGAGGACCACACCAAGGCACATCATAATTAAAATGCCAAGAGCAAAAGACAAAGAGAGAATATTATAAGCAGCAAGAGAAAAACAGTTAATTACCTATAAGGGAGCACCCATACGATTGTCAGCGGATTTCTCAACAGAAACGATGCAGGCCAGATGGGAGTGGCAAGAAATATTCAAAGTGATGAATAGCAAGAATCTACAACCAAGATTACTCTATCCAGCATAGCTATCATTTAGAATTGAAGGTTAGATAAAGTGCTTCGCAGATAAGAAAAAGCTAAAGGAGTTCATCACCACCAAACCAATATTATATGAAATGCTGAAAGATATTCTTTAAGAAGAGGAAGAAGAAAAAGATAAAAGTGTAAATTAGGAACAACAAATACACATCTATCAACAAATGAATCTAAAAATCAAGTGAATTAATAAGCTGATGAACAGGATAAACTGGTGAATGTAACAGAATCACGGACATAGAGAGGGAATGAACTGACAATTCTTGGGGAGAAAGGGGATGTGGGAAGTGCAGCAAGAGAGTGGACAAAAATCATGCACCTATGGGAGAGGACAGTGGAGAGGGTGAAGGCGGAGGGTGGGATGGGTACCAGGTGGAGGGGACCCATAGGGGAAAAAAAGGGAACAATGTAATTAATAAAATGAACAATAAAGATTAAAAAAATAATAAAATAAAATTTAATTAAACGAAAAAAAAAAAAGAACTGTTGGACATTGAAATTGGGACTCAAACATTTTTTGTCATTATATGTTTATTTCTAGTCTACAGAGGCAAGATTTTTAAAAAAAAGAAATGGGAAAAAATAGATACAGATGCAAAGGAGCATTAAACAGACTGTCAAACTACAGTGGGAAGGCAGGGGAGGGTGTGGGGCAGGGGCTGTAAGAGATCAACTGAAGGACTTGTATGCATGCATATAAGCATAACCAATGGATACAAGACTCTGGCGGGGGGGCGGGGGATGTAGGTGAGGGCATGTGCTGGGGGTTAGGGGAGGCGGGGGGGGGGTCAATGGGGGAAAAAAAGGAAACATGTGTACTACTATTTGTAATACTTTAAACAATAAAAAAAATTAATTATAAAAAAAAGAAACAAAAGTAGCAACTTGACCACAGCCATAGCTTTGTGATGGGCCTTCCATGCTCCAGTTTCTTCCTTTATAATCCATCCTCCAGTGCACTGTGAGAGTTAGCTTTCTAACTGTGAGAGTTATCTATCCCCAGTTTGAATGTCTTGCCTTTGTGGCTTCCACAATAAAATCTAAGTGATTTACCATGAGGTCATTAGACATCTGGAATCCTGCCTTCACTCCCAACTGCACGTTTTTTCCATTTTTTCCTCCGACTCACTTCCAACTGCCCTGATCCTTGAGTGCAGCAGCTACCCAGAAGTCCTTACTGTTTGACACCGTCTTTCCTCCCTGATTTACTTATTGAATGGAGATCTGGTTAAAGAGTAACCTCTTTTATGAATTCTTTTCTACTCTGTATTATAAAGAATCCTTGAGACAGAGATAATCACTCTCTGTGCTGCCAGCGAAGTGAGTGCACGCTTGTACTATTGCACTCATCACATTACACTATGGTCATCGAACTAGGTCTACTCCCGTGCTTAATGTGCATTCTTATGAGGGCAGGGTTCAAGTGTCCTGGTCATCTTTATAGTCCCAACAACTCACAATGTCTGGCACTATTAGGCACTGAATGCAGATTTCTTGACTCAATGAGACCCAATGTCCAGAGAAGCATATGTGATTTGGAGTAAATCCTTTACTTTCACCTGGGATTAATATTCTTTATTTATAAAAATGGTGCTTCCTTTCCTAAATTTTTATAATCCTAGAATGATAGATAAGTATCAACTCTTAGCATGAAAAATGAGAAAATATGACTTTTACTCTTTAAGTGACTATAATCACGGTTCATCTCACATGAAATTTTGTGGGTGGCCTGATTCCTTTTCTTACACTGGCTGGCTGTCCCAGGCTTGCTGCATTGCTGAGCATGAGATACAGATCTTCCATACCATAATCAAAAAGCTTCATGCAATTGCATTATTTATTCAAGGCAGTACCAGAACTTCTTCAATGTATGTAATTGCTTATCTTATATTTTTCTGGTATTTCCCCCTTGAATTCTTTTTAAAAGATACTTAGATTTATTAAAGTATAATTAAAAATGAAATTATATGTATTTATGTTGTACTACATGTATTTTTTTTATTGTGATAAAATACGCATACCAAAAATTAATATCTTAACCATTTTTTAACATTTATATTTTTTATTGATTTCAGAGAGGAAATGGTCTTAGGCTCTACAGCAGCAGCAGGGTTGCCTAAGACCATTGGGAAACACAGATATTTATATTACGATTCATAACAGTAGCAAAATTTCAGTTATGAAGTAGCAATGAAAATAACTTTATTATTGGGGGTCACCACAACATGAGGAACTGTATTAAAGGAACTGCATTAGAAAAGTTGAGAACCACTGCCCCAAACAAACAATAACATATTGAACATTTATTTATATCAATATCACGGTATAGATTTTTCCCTATTGCCAGTGGAAATCTGCATATGGTATAAGAAGTTTATTACTTAGAATGAGCAAATACACCATGTTGTTTATGGGAATGCAGTGATAATGCACAGTCAAATCTTTATAAAGTCTTTCACTCTTTAGAAGGAGGTCACTGCTGGAAAGCTAAGATAAATGTTTTGGTGAGGAATTAATTATTTGTTTATTTTAAAATTTTTATTGAATTTATTGGGTGGCATTGGTTAATAAAATCATATGTTACAATTCTATAATATGTCATCTGTATATTGTATTGTGTGTTCACCATCCAAAGTCAAGTTTCTTTGAAAAATTAATTTAAAAATGTATGAGAATAGTTTGAGCTATAATTGGGTTTTAGAAGTAGGCTTTCAGCTTCTTTCTTAGAATTTTATTCCTAATTTCTGAATATACATCTAGGAAGAGTAAATATAATTATTCAGTCATGATGTTTTGAGTATCTGTTTTCTCTTTTACCTGCTATAACTCAAATTTCAGAAAACATTATTTTCTTAATCAGTCTTATTTCTCATGAGAAGCCACATTCTTCTGCGTGAAAACAGCCTTAATAGATAAGAGTCAATCTGAGAATGCATTCCAATGTAAAAATATTTTTGCTCTCTCTCTGAAGTTTTGTCATGCTGTTCAGGTTTAAGCAAAGCAGGCTTCTTCCCATCTCATAGCTGGGGGATATTAGAATAAACCAGTTCAGCTGTTTTTGTATAAAATGATTTTTAAAAATCCTGGTGACCTTTTTCTGCCCTCAACTAACTTTAAGAACAGTTGAACATAAAAACTTCAAACTTTACATATTCATAGCTCTCTGAGGAATAGAATCATTGTTAGTTTGAGAAAAAGCTTAGTATTTTTTTGAGTTGGAAAGCTCTACTATTACATGTTTGCACATGCTTGGTATGTAGCTCTTAGTCTGTTGATGAAAATTGATATGAGATTTTTATAGCATCTGCGTAGATGCTGAAATTTAACTTTATTTATCATGTCATAGAACTTACAAAGACATATGGAATTTATGCTGTAACCTTTATATTGAAATTAAAACTTTACATCTGCTCAGCAACATAAAAACAGAGATCCTACTATGACATTGCAGAAATCACATTGAAAATCTTACGATGTTGACTCCAAAGAACTGATTTAAGCTATGTTCATGTCCCATCACAGGAGGACTTTCTGACATCCCATGGAAAAGGTTTTCTTTCTTTCTTCCTTTTTTTTTTTTTTTTTGAAACTCTGTAAACTATTTTCACACACATTTTGGATAAAGCCTGAAGCAAAGACTATTGATTGGCAGTGTGGTGAAGCCCTGACACCTGGGGTTTAAAATAACTTTTTTTCAGAGTTCCATTTAGAATACTGAAGGTAATTCATTCCTTAGTGCCTTATATATAACCCCCTAAATGTCTGGTTATCACCCAAAATGCAAGCCCTTTGTATCCTCTTCTCCTCTGGTTTAAGTTCCATATTGTTCTACATTTCCCTTTTTCCAATCATCTTCCAACTGCTGTACTCTGATCCCTGGAATCTTTTCCATCATAAGCAAACCCCACTGAATTCCAAGTATCTTCCAGAGTCTACCTTTACTGACTCAAATAGATGCTGCTCATTCTTATTTTGTCCCTTGCAGTTGCTGGCAGCATTATTTTCTGGGGAGTCTCCACCCCTGTAAAACATTTCTTAATAACAAAATAATAAAATAAAATAAAAATTCTCCATAATCCACAATCAGAAGATAAACATTATTATATTTTTGAGAATATCCTTCAGAACATATGTAGTGATTATATTATTACATGTATTTTCCCCTCACATAACAATATACTATAAGTTTCTTTAAAAAATTTTGCTGTGAATTATTTCAAATATATATAGAAAAATATAAGAAATTTGTGTATCCATTACCCAGTTTAATGAATTGTAATAGATGGTATACTGAGTATCTCCTTCTTATCCCTCCAGATTCATTCCAGATGGTTTGGCCCATGAGAAGACTGAAAAGATTAAAAGGTGAGAGGTGAGTGAGGTTAGGGCACTTATTCTTACTTCTCTCCAGCTCCAGTCGTAACAGATTGCTGCTTATTGGCTGAATCCTTTTACTGAAAGCCCTGGTTCCTATATGACAGCTGTCTCCACATGGTTACCCTCTCTCTGGGTTCTAATAACCTTTTCATGTCTAGGGTTGAAATTTCTCTGCTGAGGTGAGTCCTTGGATACTGTTAATTTCCTTGTCGGTTTCCTCAAATGCTATCTATAGCTGCCTTCAAATAACTTTATGGGTTCAATTATAAATACCTCCCTCCCCCAATTTATATGTCGAAGTCCTACCCACCCCCAGCACCTCAAAATATGACCTTATTTGGAGATAGGATGTTTATAGAGAGAATCAAATGAAAGTAAGGTCATTAGAGTGGGTTTTAATCCAATATGACTGGTGTCCTTCTAAAAGAGAAATATTTTGGCCTGGCCAGTGTGAGTCAGTGTCTGAGCATTGACTCATGAACTAAGAGGTCACAGATTTGATTCCTGGTTGGGGCACATGCCTGGGTTTTAGGTTTGATCCCCAGTATGGGTGTGCAGGAGGCAGCTGATTGATAATATTTCTATCTGATTGGACACAGACAGATCACAGAGGCACAGGGAGAAGAGACCATCCACAAGTCAAGGAGAGAGGCCAGGAAAACATTCCTCCCTCATAGTTCTCAGAAGTCAACCCTGCTGACACCTTGATTTTGAACTTCCATCCCCCAGGTCTATCTATCAAATAAAGAGGGAATATGCAAATCGATCATCATGATGTTGCAAAGATGGTGGCACCCACAGCCACAAGATGGTGTCGCCCAGTCCCCTCAGCCCCACTGGTGCGGCAGGCTCATGGCATGGCCAGGACCACCCCCAGGCGGGTCTGGCCACTCTGGGTGCCTGCTTCTGGAGTCCCACAGTCCCCTTAGCCCCCGGCCCCCAAGTCCAGCCCGAGGCACAGGCAAGCCTTGGATGTCGGCTGCCTAGTAGGCAGTGGCAGCAGCAGAGGTGTGATGGGGGTGTTGTCTTCCCCTGATTTCCAAGTTGCCTTTCACCCATGAGGGCTCCTGGACTGTGAGAGGAGGCAGGCTGCGCTGAGGGACCCCCCTTCAGTGCATGAATTTTCATGCACTGGGCCTCTAGTATGAAAATAAAATTCTGTTGTTTAAGTTGCCCAAGTCTGTAGTACTTTGTAAGAGCAGCCCTAGCAAATGTATACACAAATTTATAAATAGTCTACTCATTTAACAATATTTAATTACCCAGTTTGAGTGTGATACCTGTTTCTTGTTGGAACCAAACTGATCTGTATGTATCTATGTATGCCTTTTTTGTCCTATATATATTTTTTTCATGTAAAGAAATTGAACACTGCCGATTCATGAACCACTTTCTTGAGCACATTTAGGAAGTGTGATCTGGAGTACTCCTCTAACATTAGCCCACGTCTAGGCTACTTCCACCCAAATGGGGAGGGAGGGTTCCTCCGGAGCTGTCTGGCCCTCCAGGGTGCTGGGATTTATGGTCTCTTTGACCAGTGTAATCTGTGAAATCATTCAGTGACAGTGGTATTCAGGGTTATATGAGTGTTGTAATCACCTCTCAAATTAGAACAGTAAGCAATTGTTGCCTTACTGACAACCAACACATCTGTTTTGTGGAAATCTCTTATTGTAGAGAGGCAATATGTTTGCTTTAGCATTTGTTTTAAAAAATATTTTAATCTTTATTGTTCAGTTTATTAATTACAATGTTCCCCCCTTTTTTCCCTATAGCTCCCCTCCACCCGTTACCTATCTCCCCCTCTGCCCTTACCTCCCCACCACTGTCCTCTCCCATAGGTGTATGATTTTTGTCCAGTCTCTTGCTGCACCTCCCACACCCCTTTTCTCTCCAAGAATTGTCAGTCCATTCCCTCTCTATGCGCATGATTCTGTTATATTCACCAGTTTATCCTGTTCATCAGATTTTTAGTTCACTTGATTTTTAGATTCATTTGTTGATAGATGTATATTTGTTGTTCATAATTTTTACCTTTACCTTTCTCTTCTTCCTCTTCTTAAAGAACACCTTCCAGCATTTCATATAATATCGGTTTGTTGGTGATGAACTCCTTTAGCTTTTTCTTATCTGCGAAGCACTTTATCTGACCTTCAATTCTGAATGATAGCTTTGCTGGGTAGAGTAACCTTGATTGTAGATTCTTGCTATTCATCACTTTGAATATTTCTTGCCACTCCTGTCTGGCCTGCATAGTTTCTGTTGAGAAATCTGCTGACAATCGTATGAGTGCTCCCTTGTAGGTAACTAGCTTTTTTTCTCTTGCTGCTTTTAATATTCTCTCTTTGTCTTTTCTCTTGGCATTTTAATTATGATGTGTCTTGGTGTGGTCCTCTTTGGATTCCTATAGTTTAGGGTCTGTGCACTTCCTGGACTTTTAAGTCAGTTTCTTTCACCAGGTGTGGGAAGTTTTCAGTCACTATTTCTTCAAATAGGTTTTCATTGTCTTGCTCTCTCTCTTTTTCTGGCACCCCAATAATTCAGATGTTGGTATGCTTTAGGTTGTTCCAGAGGATCCTTACACTATCTTCAATTTTTTGCATTCTTTTTGCTTCTTGCTTTTCTGGATAAGTGGATTTTGCTTCTTTGTATTTCAAATATTTGACTTGATTCTTGCAGCCCTCTAGACTGCTTTTAGGACTTTGTATAATATTTTTTATTTCAGTCAGTGTATGCTTAATTTCTAGTTGGTCCTTCTTCATATCCTCGAGGGTCTCGTTTATATCCTTGAAGGTCTTGTTCATATCCTCGAAGGTCTATTAAGTTCATCAGCCTTTTCTCAGAGCCTCTTGAAAAACCTTATAACCATGGTTCTGAACTCTATGTCCAGTTGTTTTTTTCTCTCCATTTCTTTCAAATGTGATTTTTTCCCCATGTCTCTGCATTATGGCTGCTTCCCTGAGTTGGTCAATTAGCTTTGTTTGGCAGATGTCCTCTGGGGGACAGTGGCTCAGCCTCCCCAGTTACCTGAGGTGGATACTCTTGGTGCAGCCCTTTATGGGCAGCACTGTCTTGTTGTAGCTAAGCCTAAATTATTGTTGTTTGACCTCCAGGCCAATTAGCTGTGAGGATCAGCTGTGTTTACGCTGTGAGAGCTGTTCTGTTTTAGCATTTTCATCTCATGCCATTTTATTTCTAAATTGCTGTTTCTTTATTTGTTCCTAGCAATTCATTAACTCCATTAAAAAAAAAAAGAATACCACTAAAGAAGAGGAAACTTTTGCTGTTACTGATTTTTAAAAAGCGAATAAAAATGTAGAAGGCTTTTCCTAGAAATACTCTTATTTATTAAGAAATAATAAAAGCCTTCTCTGCCAAATGAAATTGTAACAACGTCAAAGATGGTGAAATCAAGTTTCATGCTCACTTGCCTATCTTGGATAATTAGCAAAGCAGGTCTTTCAAACAGAATTAACTGGAAGAAGGATGACCAGTTTAGGAAAAAAGAAATTTAACAACCATGGAGAAAATATAACTAGAAATTGAAAATTCAATCCGTATTCCATTTTGAGCTACTGAATGTGATTTTACTCTATGGAAGAGTGGCCTGGTAAATCCCTCCTACCACTGACCACCTTAAAAAAAGGCACTGAAAGCAATTCTTGTCACTTAGGTTAGTATTTCACTGTGGCTTTCAAGATAATACACTGTCCATTTTTTAATAACATATAACATGTTCATCTCCCTTTGACTGAGCACTTATAGCAAAATTATTAGTGCTTATGGCTTACTGCAGAGAGTATTTATGCTGCTTTCCAGAAGCCACTTTTATCTGTTGAGAGGAAAAAAATTCCACTGTAGGATTTCCAACCTTTTAGGCTAACATCTGACTCTATTAGCTCCTAAAGGGAAGAACCATAAATAATCTTCCCATTTTACATTCTATGCTTTTAGCTAAAGCATTAATCACAGGGTCCCCCCCGCCTTTGTCTCATGAGAAAAACCAGTCTTATAGTTAGAAAATTTGGTTTACAAAATATGTTTTTTAGGGTAGGCAGGGGACGGGGGTTGGCTGTAGAAAGAAGAGGGCCTTTTCTGGGCTTTATGAGTAAAAAACTTTGGGAACAAATAGGCTTTTGTCTTTCCAGGGCCAGATAACATCTCAGCCATCTCTATAGTAATAAATTTTGGGCAAGGGGAGTCATATTAACTCTTTCGGGTCAGAAGGGTGCCAATTATTCATCAGAGTAACAATGCACTTGAGCCATCCTGTGGACCTGAGCAGTTGATGGGGCTCCTAAAAAGCTCAGTGTTTAAACCTACTGTAGGGGGTAATGTTAGAACACAATTAAGGCTGATTAACTGCATTCTATTTTGTTTTGTTTCATTATTTTTGTTTTAGATGGGCTTTCTCTGAAATCCACGTGCATACAATTTAGTCATTATTATTACTACCTTTCTTATAATTGAAGTGACAGGTGTTCTTGGATGTATTTCATTCAGCAAATTGGCATTTTTCTTTTTCTTACAAGGTGGTGATGGGAGAGCAGTTTTTAACACAATTCTTGATTTTTCTTTTTCAAAAGGCACCAAACATCTTTAGAAATCAGCATGGCAGGGCTTGATGCTGCTAGTTCTAGCTCAATCATTAATTCCCTCCGTCATTTGCTTTTTGGATTAGGTTTATGCTAGACCAGTACTCATTTCTGAGCCTTGAAAACTGCTTGCTTGATTTGATTTTTACCTACTGACAAAGTTTTCCTTTCAATTATGTTAATGGTTCGATAAAATTTCTGATTTGACTCAGGTTAGTTCAGACCTTTAAGGAACAATTTCAATTGACTTGGATTAATAGCAGTAATAATTTACTAAATGGCAGTGTTATTCATGTATATATATATATTCTTAAAGTCTTTAATTTTTGTAATAGCTGTGGAATAAAATGAATAAACTATCATACATTTTTCTATGCTTCACAAAATTGTTTTAAAAAGACAAACAGTACATGAGATTTTCTTTTTATTTTTCATAAACCTTGAAGAACTTAATCGCATTGTTTTAACTCTAATATCTCTTAAAAATTTTTTTAAATTGATTTCAGAGAGGAAAGGAGAGGGAGAAAGAGATAGAAACATCATTGATGAGAGAGAATCATCGACTGGCTGCCTCCTGTACACCCTCCACTGGGCTTTGAGTCCACAGTCTAGGCACATACTCTGACTGGGAATTGAACCGTGATTTCCTGGTCCATAGCTTGATACTCAACCACTGAGCCATGCTGGTTGGATTTTAATATATTTTTATTCATCATTAAATTTTTTAAAAATATGTTGTTTTTTTTTAATTTTAGGGAGAGAGGGAGAAGGTAAGGGGGAGAGAGAGAAACATCGATTGGCTGCCTCCTGCACTTCTCCTTCTGGGGATTGAGCCCACAACCCTGGCAGGGATCCTGACCAGGAATCGAACTGATGACCTCTCAACGAGACAATGCTCAGCCAATTGAGCCACATAGGCCAGGGCTTCAATATCTTTTTGTCTTATTCTGTTCACCATTAGGCTGCTATTCTTTTGTCATTTAAATGTTATTGTTCTCCAAAACTAAATTTAATTGTTAAGGAATTAAAAAACATTCGTTCCGTTAAGGAACAGTGGATTTTTGCTTTTTGATAATGTATATTATAGAATCTCAATTTTTCTCCTTGCCTTGGCTACTTAGGTGCTTAGGCCAAGATGCTCTTTTCAGTTCTTACAACATATTTTCTTCTTCCTTTTTCTGTGATCCTGACTTCCTTTCTTTATGTTTTAAAATATTATTATACTAGTAAAAAAAACACACCACAAAAAAGAAAAAAGTATATAGATATCTTTGTTATTCAAATTGTTTTAAAGAATGTAGTGGGTTACATATAAAAACCTTCTTTAGAAATAATTTTCTATTTTTCCAAAATTAGTAAATTAGATAAAAAAGTATTTGTTGAGCAAATGCAATGTTGTAAAAATGATATTTGATGATTTGAAGAATGACTTGCTTCTGTAATGCTTTGGTAGAAAGTTTCCTGGCATGTTGACGTAACAGGGAAGGGGATGGGAAATCTTGAAAAGTTGATGGCTGGCCGATTAATGGAATGAGAACTCAAAATAAAAATTAATTAAGTTAAGGTATAGGAAATAGTGACATTTCTTTTCTTTAAATTACATTTATTGGGGTGACATTGGTCAACATGATCATACAGGTTTCAGGTGTGGGTTTCTATGTTACAAGATCTGTATATTGTACCATGTGCTCACCACCGAAAGTCAAATCTTCTCCTGTCACCATATGTTGGGACCTTCTTCTTTCCCTACCCCCTTCCCTCTGGCAATCATCACTCTGCTGTTTGTCTTCATGAGTTTCAGGTTTATATCTCACATATGAGTGAAGTCATATGGTTCTTAGCTTTTTCTGACTGACTTATTTCACTCAAAATAATATTCTCAAGGTTCATCCATGTTATTCCAAATGGCACTATTACACCCTTTCTTATGACTGAGTAGTATTTCATTGTGTATATGTACCACATCTTCTTTTCTTTTTTTAAATTTTGTACCACATCTTTTTGATCCAGACCTCTATCATAGGACACTTCTGTTGTTTCCATGTTTTGGCCACTGTGAATAAAGCTGCAATAAATATAGGGGTGTATATATCTTTGTAAGTACATGCTATTGAGTTTTCCAGTTATATACACAGGAGAGGGTATGGTAGCTCTATTCTTACTTTTTTGAGGAATTGCCAGATTGCTTTCCATAGTGGTTGTACCAATCTACATTGCCACCAGCGACGAGTTATATTTCTTAATTGCCTGAGATTGCACATTAAAATTTGTACCTGCTATCTATAGAATCAGAGTTAGGAGAGAGGACCATAATGATCAAACATTTCCATCTCTTTGTCCTATACTGATTCACAGTGTCAGGGTTCAAGATATGCTAATCCAAGATATGGCACCTTGACATATTGAATATTTTAAGCTGAAGAAATTTGGTAAGTGGCCAATGCAGGAGAATTCTCTGACTTCTGTTTTTCCTGAAGCAGGTAATGAGACCCATAGCTGAGAAATCTTGAGAGGTGCCCTTTGTACACCTGGAGAAAAGGAGCATTCCTTAGCTCCACAGACAGAGGGACACTGAGAGGAATTTGAACAAACAGACTTGTTAGTATATCCCAGGTTACTACCCTTAGTTTTTATTCTATTGTGCTATCATGGTTTCCACAACTTTCCACTCTTCATCAAATCTAGCATAAAAATGTTCATGCTTGCCCTTGCCAGGTAGTTCAGTTGGTTAGAGCATCATCCTGATATACCAAGGATGTGCCTCCATCCCAGTCAAAGCACATACTAGTACAAGAATCAACCAATGAGTGCATAAATAAGTGGAACAATAGCCCTAGCTGGTTTGGCTTAGTGGATAGAGCATCGGCCTGTGGACCAAAGGGTCCCAGGTTGGATTCCGGTCAAGGGCATGGACCTTAGTTGCAGGCTCCTCCCCAGCCTGGGCCCTGGTGGGGGTGTGTGCAGAAGGCAACCAATTGATGTGTTTATCTCAGATCATTGTTTCTGTGTTTCCCTCTCTCTTCTACTCTAAAAATCATTGGAAAAATATCCTCTGGTGAGGATTGAAAAAACAAACAAACAAACAAACAAAAAACAAAAGAAAAAAAACCCCAGTCAGACCGGTGTGTCTCATTGACCTATGAACCAGGAGGTGACATTTCGATTACCAGTCAGGGCACATGCCCAGGTTGGAGGCTTGATCCTCAATGTGGGGCGTGCAGGAGGCAGCCAGTCAGTGATTCTCTCTCATTATTGATGCTTCTATCTCTCCTCTCCCTTCCTCTCTGAAATCAATAAAAATATATTTAAAAAATTAAGTGGAACAGCAAATCAACGTTTCTCTCTTTCAAATCAATCAATAAAAAATTGCTCATCAAGTGGCTCAATGGTTGAGTGTTGACCTATAAACTAGGAGATTAAGCTTCGATTTCTGGTCAGGGCACATGCCTGGGGCTGCAGCCTTAGACCCCATTGGGGGGTGGAGGGGCATGCAATGATTTTCTCTAATCATTGATGTTTCTATCTCTCTATCCATCTTCCTTTCTTTCTCTAAAAATCAATAAAATTATATTTTAAAAAATGCTCATGTTTAATCACTTCTTTTGGTCTTTACTTCCTAATAAAGGTTCCCCTATCATGTAAAATTTACCTGAAATAATTTTTTTCTCACTAAGTTTTTTTTTATTGTTTAAAGTATTACAAATAGTAGTACATATGTTTCTTTTTTTTTCTCCCTTGACCTCCCCCCGGCTTTCCCACCCCTCTATATGAAATAAATTTGTATGTTTTTACTAATCTGTCTGTTTTTGGTTCAATTTGCAGGACCCTGCCAGAGAACCTATTATGGGGAGACGAAGAGATTTTTCTTCCCTTATACTATCTCTTCAAACATTTTAAATATACTTTTAAAATTTATTTTCATTTTAAAATACATTTTTTCTATTTATTTCAGAGAGAAAGAGAGAGAAATAGAAACACCAATGATGAGAGAATCATGAATTGGCTGCCTCCTATATGCTCTCTATTGGGGATTCAGCTGGCAACTCAGGCATGTGCTCTGATGAGGAATTGAACCTTGACCTTCTGGTTCACAGGTTGATACTCAACCACTGAACCACATCAGTTGGGCTAAATATACTTATTTTAAATGCTCTCTTTTAAATAGTTTTCTAAAAACAGTTCTTGGGTATAAGTTATCATCCTTTTAAAAATCTGTCATATAATGGTTTATTTCCTGCGGTGGTTTCTGATTTTTTATTATAAATCATCTTCAGCAAGGGTTGTTTAGTTTTATGTGAAACTGCCTGTATGATAGGTTGTTTTTTAGTGGAATAAGTATATAATTTGGAATCAGGTTCTGACTTCAGGTTCTTACTTCAGGTTCTGACTTTAGGTTCAGTATTTGGACAAACTAAACGTAAAGTATTTTATCTCCTATGTTTCAACAGCAAGTAGGGGGTTATACAGAATTATTTCTGTGAGAATTAAATAGGGTAGCAGACACCAATAGATTCAATAAATGGTGCTTTTTATTATTTGGATAAGTACTCCATAAGGGGTGAATGCCAATATTGAGCAAAGTTAAAAATGTTGTGCCCTCAAAGAGATAATCTTTCACCCTCATTCTAAATTATGTTTCCCTCTTCCATTCTCTCATAAAGCTCTGTATTTTCCCTTCATAGCATTTGCTGCATTTGGTAACCGTGCATTTATTATTTCTGTGACTGTTTAATACAGCAGTTGCAAATCTGGTGATGAGTGAAGGAGATTACATGAGGACTGGGAAGAACTCCATGTCTGTCTGTAATCAGGGATGTTCCCACTTGGATCTGCCAGTTGTTCCTTTGAGGGAGCAAGGGACTCAGTGCTATTGAATGTTCCAATTTTTCCATATACTCCAGAACTCTGACTTTTTATGGGAAATGTCCTGGTTTTTAAATGTAGAGAAATAATTCAATTTAAAAAGGCAGTATGTGTGCCAAACAAAATTCATTTGTGGGTCATAATAGATCTGATACCTGCCAGTTTAGAAGCTCTGGTTTATATCTGTCACCATAACTAGACTGTGTTATGATCACTACTGTGTGTGTGTAATACTGGTACAGCAGGGGCACACAGCAGTCACTAAATACTTATTGAAAGAAAAGGAAAGAAGGGAGTCAGGAAGGAAGGAAAAGAGAAGAAAAGAAAGAATGAAAAAAGAACTGCGAGTTTGTTTTTTTTTCTCTACAAGGAATTATTTTGGAAAAATTGCCAATATTGAGAATATGAGATATTCTGAGAAAGTTGATGGATTTCATATTTAAAGAGTTATAAGTGAGGTAATATCAACTAGGAAAGAAAAAGCAATCACTGCTGTGTATAGTTTTTAGGGAAAAATAGAATTGTGAATTTTGCTGCTTTTATAAACAAATGTTAATAAAATAAACATGTTTTAACTACCTCAGAAGCAAAATTTGCAATGTGGTAAGTATTGTATTGAACAGACTTTTGGTTGCATATTGTCATACCAAGTTTTCTTTGTTCGACCTCAAGTTTTATTATGTGATGAGCTCACCAAATACATTTGAACTGCGGATTTCCATGGCAGTATGATTTGTATACTGACTTGAACTCGGGAAGTCATTGCAGCTGTCATTTGGTAACAACAATTACAAAAACAAAAAAGCAAAACAAAAAACAAAACAGGAAAATAAAAAGGCTTTAAGAAGTTTAGATTTCTAGAGCCAATAGGAGGGGAACCTCAAATGCTAGATTACTCGAGACTGTCTAAATCGAAGTGACTATGTCTGACATACTATTTGTAAATTTAAGGATTCCTAGAGATTTGTCTTTGGGGACAAAAAATATGCAAACCAGAGTGGTCTCCTGGTAAGATTAGTGAGTTGTAAAACTGAAGATCAACAACGTCCCTCATAGATACTTATTATGTACCCTACGCTACTTCAGGCACTATGGACCCAGACAGGAAGTACTGAAGTGGTGTTGGAGAGGCCATCTCTATACTCAAAGAGTTTGCAGCCTGGTTGCGGAGATATGACCAACATTTGGGGAAGGATAAAAGACCAAGATTAAGAGATAAGCCATGTGTTAGATTGTAAGTATAATAGGAAATCAAAGGGTAAAAACATCACAGCATGCTTCATAGGTAAGATTTCAACTAGAGCTTCAAGAAAGCATTATTATGATTTAGAGAAGGAAAGAATATACATCACTATCACGGTCTCTCTGCTTTTGAAAGTATAATTCCTGTCTTGGGGTTTTCTTTGTCTACTATCAATTTACATTATTTAAAATATTGTTCTGTAATTCCCATAATTAAAGAGTCAACAAGTTCTATGGTTTTTTTAAAAAAAATTCAAATTGAATTTCTTACTGATAATTCCCTGAGGACTTTTTAAATTCAAGTATAGATTTTGATTTGTCTAAGTTGACTAAGCAAGTGGCAAAGCTAAGGATAGAACCCAAGTCTGCTCCCATATGTTAGAGCCCAGTCTCAACAATCTTAAAACAAACCATAGTACATTCTCATGATGGAATACTGCATAGTGCATCATAGTTATACTGCACCATGCATCATAAATTATGATTTATACTTACATTTATTGTTGTGAAAGTTGTTCACTGTGTATTATTAAATGAAAAAAGGAATTAGTAAATAGTATCCCATCTTTGTAAACATATATCCTTTTTGTTTTGTTTTTAATCTTCACTTAAGGATATTTTTCCATTGATTTTTTTTTCTTTCAGAGAGAGTGGAAGAGAGAGGGAAAGAGAGAAATATTGATGTGAGAGAAACACATCAATTGGTTGCCTTCTGTACATACTCCAATCAAGGTCCAGGCCAGGGAGGAGCCTGCAACGGAGGTACGTACCCTTGACTAGAATCGAACCTGGGACCCTTCATCCACAGGCTGACGCTCTATCCACTGAACCAAACTAGCTAGGGTTTTGTAAACATATATCTTTTAAAAAACATTTATAATTTTATTGATTTCAGAGAGGAAGGGAGAGGGAGAAAGAAATAGAAACATCAATGATGAGAGAGAATCATTGATTGGCTGCTCCCTGCATGTCCTTTCTAGGGATCAAACCCACAACCCAGGCATGTGCTTCTGACCAGAATCGAACCGGGGACTCTTCCGTCAGCAGGCCAGTGCTCTCTCCACTGAACCAAACCAGTTAGGGCTGTAAATCTGTATCTTTATGTTTATGCTTGCATAGGAAAGATCTGGGAGTTTTATTCCAAAGCATAAACAGTGGTTATTCTTAGGAGTGAGATTTAGATAATTTAGATTTTTTTTGGTAATTTCTCATTTTTTCACATTGATCATTTATTATTTGCAAGTAAGTAATATTTCAACATCTCTTTCTTAAAAAACCATGAAGCTAAAATATATATTAAAAAAAAAAAAAGCCGAGACCAGTTTGGCTCAGTGGATAGAGCGTTGGCCTGCGGACTGAAGGGTCCTGGGTTCGATTCCGGTCGAGGGCATGTACCTGGGCTGCCGGCACATCTCCGGTAGGGGGTGTGCAGGAGGCAGCTGATCGATGTTTCTCTGTCATCGATGTTTCTGACTTTCTATCCCTCTCCCTTTCTCTCTGTAAAAAATCAATAAAATATATATTAAAAAACAAAACAAAACCATGATGCTCCTTATTGTTTACATTAGTGGTTAGAAAGATTAAAAATCCTAGTTGCATATATATTTTTAAAAATATATTTTAATTGATTTCAGAGAGGAAGAGAGAGGGAATGAGAGATAGGAACATGAATAATGAGGGAGATTCATTGACTGGCTGCCTCCTGCATGCCCCACACTGGGAATCGAGCCTGCAACCTGGGCAAATACCCTGACCAAGAATTGAGCCCTGATTTCCTGGTTCATAGGTCTACCCCAATCACTGAGCCACACCAGTGGGGCCAGCCCCATTTCTGATACCAACTGCAAGTTTGAGGGTTCCTAAAACTAACCGTAGGTTTGATAAATTGCTAAAAGAAGTCACAGAACTCAATGAAAGCTGAGGTTTGGGAAGAGGAAAGATAAAAGGGTATGGGATTATGACCCTTTGATTCCTGGATGGTTACAGGTCACCTATTGTATAGAACTGCAGCTCTGCTGCCATTAATTAATAAAGGTAAAAGTTAACAATGGAATTAGGAATGATGGATCCATCTTCAAGGAGTTGGCTCACTGGATGCATACAAAATGTAAAACAAAAAGAAGCATGCTAAATATACAATCCCTTGGTTATTGTTATCTGTAGTACCAAAATTGAAAGTAAAGAAAAATGTCAGGGCACATCCTGACATTGGGTCAAGAGTAGAACTCTTTATTTATTTATTTTTAAAAATATATTTTATTGATTTTTTACAGAGAGGAAGGGAGAGGGATAGAAAGTCAGAAACATCGATGAGAGAGAGACATCGATCAGCTGCCTCTTGCACGCCCCCTACTGGGGATGTGCCCGCAGCCAAGGTACATGCCCTTGCCGGAGTAGAACCTGGGACCTTGCAGTCCGCAGTCCGACGCTCTATCCACTGAGCCAAACCAGTCTCGGCAAGAGTAGAACTCTTTAAATGGTAACTAAGAAATGGGATGAGTGAAGGAGACATTGAGAGGGTCAAAAGAAAGGTCCTAAGGCAGCCTTTTGGAACTTGGGTGGACCAAAGAGAGCCCCCCTGGTCTCCTAACCATGAAGGCTTCTAGACAAGTTTGCTCCGTTTATCCTCATTCTGAGACACTGAAAAAGCCCAAAGACAAAAATGACAAACAGAAACCTGATCCATAATCACTAAGGCTGCAGGTTCTGCAATTTAATCATGATAAGGATTGACAAAAGGCCTGGGTTCCTTGGCCTGTCCTAAATGGAGACTCAAGGCCATGTGCATATGAGTGGCTAAAATGGTTAAAGGGTGAAGAATCTTCTCTTGGATTTCTTGATATGGGAACTCAATGCAAGTGATTTCAAATCGCTTGGTAAATTATCAAGAGGGCTATACTTTCATTAGAAAAATATGGACATACACTAGTTGATAGGGTCAAGATGAAAATTTGGATGAAAATTGGAATGATTAAACAGAGTTCATATGAAGTGTTTGTGTCTCCTTTACCAGAATGAATTATGGGTATTGACATTGTGACTGACTGAAAGACACCTCTCTTACCTAGTATTGTAAAACAGAGGGTATTTGTCCTTCAGCCAATATTGATTTGATGTATTCAATGGAAACCAATAAGATTGCCCATGCCCACAAAAGTTGTTAATTTGAAACAATCCTATATAATAAAGAGCTAATATGCAAATGGTCATCACGCCCTCAAGCCATCACACCGTAAAGGCTCAGACACTCTACACTGGGGAGAGAGGAATGGGGACCAGCCAGGCTGTGGCCCAGAAGAGGGACAAGCCACCCTTCCCGTAGTCCCAGGTGCCAGTAACCACACCTGTGCCTGTGGCTCAGGAGAGAAACAAGCTGCTCAGGTCCTGGCACCAGCAGCTGCACCTGCACCTGCACCTGCGGCCCGGGAGAGGGACAAGCCTCCCGCCCTGTGGTCCTGGGCACCTAGAGCTGAAGCCTGAGTGAAGCCACACACTTATAGTCTCCTGCAACTGCAGCCGGCCCAGGCAAAGCTGGCTCAGGTCCTGGGTGCTTGTGACCGGCCGGAGGAGGGAATCCTGTGTTCTGGGTACAGGGTGAGGCAGAGGTGGTTAGGGGTGATCCAGCAATCAGGGGAGCAGTGAGGGGTGATAAGGCTGGCAGGCAGAGGTGTTAGAGGCAATCAGGCAGGCAGGCAGGTGAGTGGTTAGGAGCCAGCAGTTCTGGATTGTGAGAGTCAGTCAGACATTCCCTGAGGGCTCCTGGAGTGGAGAGGGTGCAGCTGGGCTTCGGGGAACCCTCCCCAGCTGTGCATGAATTTTGTGCACTGGGCCTCTATTCTATATACATAAAACCCTAATATGCAAATAGATCGAATGGTGGAACAACCGAACATCTGATCGTTATGATGTGTGCTGACCACCAGAGGGCATGTGTGGAACATGGTGGGCGTCAGCCTCAGTGGGATGGTGGAGCAGGTGAGCAGGGAGGCCAGACCAAGGTGGGGGACTGGTCACTGTCATCGGTGTGAGCCTCTGGTGGTTACTGAAAATTCTTTGCTTCTGTGAGCCACAGTCTTACCTCGTGCTCCCATATGCTGCCTGTGCCCAGCACGGTTCCGATCACTCGGTGCTGTCAGCGGGAGGGAGTGGTTGCTGCTGGCCCCGATTGCTCCTTAGGGCTTTTTCACCACCCTCTGCTCCTGAGTGGCTGGGGCAGCAGCCACACTTGCACTCATTGTTAGCACTGGCCCCAATCGCTCCACCCCGTCAGTGCGTGAGAGTGGGGCTGCCCGAAAACGCCACTGAGGCCTGCAGTAGGAGGGACTAGGTGGGGGCACGGAAGATGGGCTGAGACCTGCCCCTGTGCCCACCACAGACTTTAGCCCACAGTTCCTTTCAAGGTACATGAATTCATGCAATGGGCTCTTGGTACGGAATATCTGTTAGACAAAAATCGATTGCTTTAATTAATGCCCTGTTAGATGTTTGAGCTGTGGCATGGACAAATTCTTTATACAATAGCCCTCTGCAGAATGCAGACTGAGACTTATAGTAAAATTCAGTGAGCATCACTGAACAGTGAGCAGCATCTACTGGGATTTTGGACCATAAAATTCCCATTTGAGAGATGATAGCTATTATCAGACATTAATTGAAACTACCTCTGTGATTGAAGGGCATAAAATGATCTTGAAACCTGAAAGACCCAAAATGTCTTGAGTGATGTTGAAGAACCACTCTATGGGGGAGGGCAGTGCTCAGAAGTATTTCATAATTAAATGGAAATGATTTGTCCAAGAACATGTTACCATGGGAACGCTAGTTACTCATTGTTTTGCTATACGATAGCCTTGGCTAAAAATCAAGGAGTGGCCTATATAGTGAAGAATTTAATTTTGCCTCTAAAGAGATGTAGCCTTTGACTTAGACTTCTGGGAGGTAATCTCTAAATCCTTGGAATGTGATGCCTAATAGCAGTGTTTTTGTTTGCCTGGGGGCTTTGAGCCACACCAACGTGATTTAGAGTGGGCACTTTGGGTGATGATTAATCATCTTGCCATCCTGAGGGGCTGGAGACTGAGCTCAGCTATGTGAATAGACAGCTATGGTTACAAGGTGGAGCCCCAATAAAACTGTGAGTATCAAGCTGAGTTCCCTGGTAGGCAATCCCTGTGTGCATTGCCACAGGTCATTACTGGGGGGAGTTAATGCTGTCCTTGACACCATGGAGAGAGGACATCTGTGAGCTCTGTGTTTAGACTGCCACAAGCACTTCCTTGGCTGAATTTAATCTGTATCCTTTAACTGTAGTAAATCGTAACTGTGAGTATAATGGCTAATCAAGTAAGTTCTGGGAATCCTTCTAGCAAATTATCAAACCTGAGAGTAGTTTTAAAGATCCCCAAATTGGCAATTGGTGCCAGAAGTGAGGGCAGTCCTATGGACTGTTCCCTCTAACTTTATAGTATCCTGTTTTCATATTAGAGGCTTGGTGTGTCGACATGAGAAACCTTGGAGAAACCTCCAAACCTTAGAGAATCTTTAGGAGTTTGAGTTAAGCTGATGATATGTGCTAGGAGCAAGATCTCAAATGCTCCCAAGAATAATAGTTTTGCAGTTTCTTTTATGCATTTGAAATTAAGGAAGGAACTGAGGAAGATTACATGGGAGTGGGAGAAAGCAAGGCAGAATTGGATTATAAGATTATATGCTCTTTTAAGGGTAGTTATCCCTTCAAGAGGAATAACTTCTGGCATTCTAAAGGTGTATTAATCTAGATGCACAGAGACAATGAACCGGGCTTGGTTTAAAACCTTTCACTAAAGAAATTATAATCTTGAGGCATAACTCTTGGGGGGAGCCTCTGGTGGTTACTGAAAATTCTTTGCCTCTGTGAGCCACAGTCCCACCTGGTGCTCCCATACGCTGCCAGTGCCCAGCACGGCCCAGCATGAACCTCCCAGTTAGGAATTTGTGATTTATTGCAGCACCCCTTTCTTACCCACGTGTCAGTTCCCATTTAAGCGTGGGTAGCTAAAAAGCTGTGTGTGATTCCTTTTGATTGAACATCACAGGAGGCTGACTGCTTAGTGGGGAACCTCCGAGAAAGTCTTTGCTCCGGGGCTGGTCAAATTCTGTAGAAAAGGCTCTGTCAAATCCTGCTTGAGGAAGGAGCCTGGTTGTTAATGTTCTGCAAGCTGAGGAGAGAAGGAAAAGAGTGGCAGTCTCAGTAACGAACATGCATGTGCTAACTAAACCCTCTGTTTTCTCTTGCTTTCAATCATTCCGTGGTGCCCCCAGTCCCAAGTCCCTCTCTATTACTCCTCCAGAAATGAAGTCTTTTCTGGGAAGGAGGCAATAGTTGTCTGTAGTTGGGAAGGGAAAATGAAGATTGCTTTCCAAACATACTTCCAACAGTCTCTCTTCCTTTATTCTCCTTGCCTGTCCCAACCCAACCCCCATTTCAGCTCCACTTTCAGTGATATCTGATGCCACCAGTTTCTGAGCCTCTGGGGGCTCCTCGGCTTTAAATATAGTTGTTGCTTGGCTTTTTTCACTGTCAGTTTAGGATTTAGTTTTTTCAGGATGCTAAATCATCTGTCACTCAACTATCTCCTTTCAGCTGTTACAATTTTGGTGCTGTGTTTGCTCTCCTATTCTCTAATTTTTTAAAAATGGTTTTGTTTATTTATTTAAACTCTTTGGGTAGACTGGGTTGTTACTGTTGGGTTCAACAAAATTTGAGTTTAGGCTGTCACTTAATTTTGCTTAAGTTTTTTTTTTTTTTTGCACTAAAATCAGAAACAAATACTCTTAAAACTGAAAGGGATGAGAGAACCAAGATGGTGGTATCATAAATATCTGTACTTGCTGATTCTCACAACCACATCAAAACTACAACTAAAGGACAAAACAAATATCATCCAGAACCACAGGAAAGCTGGTTGAGTGGAAGTTCTACAACTAGAAGGAAAGAAAAAGGAGCATTGAGGCTGGTAGGTAGTATGGAGGTGCGAAGGTTCAGAGGTGCACGCAAAATGGGCTGGCAACGAGTGTGCTGTTGTTTTTTTTCTATAGGGAGGGAGATACAAGCTCCAGATTGCTCTGAACTCCAGTTCCAGGCAAGACTCTGGGGATCCAAACTCATACGGGGAGACATTGAACTGTCTGGCATCGGGCCGGAATGTGAGGGTGGCTTTCTCACAGAGGTGCTTGCAGCGATCATTGTTCCTGCATGGGGGCGTGGGATGCAGAGACATGGGAACCTCTCCGATGCAGGGTTGACTTGCAGCCATTGCTGTTTGCTCCTCCCTGGTGATTCCCTGAGATCCCTGCCCCAACCAATTTACAATCCCACCCAAGCTGTGCACAGTGGCTTTTGCATATAAATGGTCTGTCCTTTCGAAGCCTAACCTAACAAACTGCAGCTGGGTCAAAGAGCTCCAAAGCTTCCAAAAGAAGGCCCAAGGCCCTGCAGCAGCCTGCCTTGCTTCACAGCTGGGCCTCATCTGGGCACTTCCAAACTCCAAACAAAGAAGAGGAATCTGTAGATCTTGCTGTAGCTCTGGCTGGGTGGTCTCAGGCAGTGGCTGACTTTGCACCTCCTTGGAGATCCAAGAGCCAGTGTATCCAGGGGTCATTGTGAGACTATACCAGATTACAACTCTTCACATCCATAAATGGCCCACTCAAGGGGCAGACTCAGTGAGCACCAGAGCCCCACTGAAGCAACTCCTGCCCCATAAGGGTATCTCTAGCACAGCAGTTCTTTCATTATAGAAACAGCTGGTCCTCACAGCCAATTGGCCTGGAGATCAATTCCTCCCAGTGATACCAACAGCAATCAAGGCTTAACTACAACAAGACTGTGTACCCAGCCCACAAAGGGGTGCACTAAGAGTATCCATCTCAGGTTATTGGGGAGGTTGAGCCACTGGGCCCTATAGGACACCTAGCACAGAAAGCTACTCCATCAACACAGGAAAACAGCCAAAATACAGAGACAAAAACAAACAAACAAAAAAAAACAAAACAACAAACAGGTCACAAATGAAAGAAATGGAGGAAAGAAAACTACTGGACATAGAGTTTAAAACCACAGTTATAAAGTTATTCAAGAATCCTCTAGAACCCTAGCCAGCTTGCCTCAGTGGATAGAGAGCATCAACTTGCATACTGAAGGGTCCCAGGCTCAATTCTGGCCAAGGACACATGCTTGGGTTGTGGGCTTGATCCCCAGCAGGAGGTGTGCAGGAGGCAACCAATCAATGATTCTCTCTCATCATTGATGTTTCTATCTCTCTCCTTCTCCCTTCTTCTTTAAAATCAATACAGAAATATATTTTTAAAAAGTGAAAAAAAAAAAAAAAGAATCTTTTAGAACCTCTGAGGAACTTAGTGAGACCTTCAAGGAGCTTAGTGAGAATGCCAAATAAATGGGAAAGGGCGAGTCAGAAATTAAGCATACACTGACTGAAATAAAGAATAATATATAGAAATTCAACAGTAGACTAGAGGATCCCAAGTAAAAAACACCCAACTGGGAAAGCAAAAAGAAAAAAGAATTAAAAAATATAAAGATAGTGTAAGGAGCCTCTGGGACAACTTCAAATGTACCAACATCCAAATTATGGGAGTGCCAGAAGAAGAGAGAGAAGAAGATATTGAAAACCTATTTGAAGAAATAATGACTGAAAATTTCCCCTAACTGGTGCAAGAAATAGACTTATAAGTCCAGGAAGTGCACAGAATCCCAAACAAAAGGAATCCAAAGAGGACAACACCAAGACATATCATAATTAGAATGCCAAAAGCAAAAGACAAGGAGAGAATTTTAAAAGCAGCAAGAGAAAAACAGTTAGTTACCTACAGGGAGTACCCATACACCTGTTAGCTGATTACTTTATTTTTTATTTTTTACTTTTATCTTTATTGTTCAGTTTATTAATTACATTGTTCCCTTTTTTTCCCACCCTATAGTTCCCCTCCACCTGGTACCCATCCCACACACCGCCCTCACCCGCCTCCACTGTCCTCTCCCATAGTTGCATGATTTTTGTCCAGTCTCTTGCTGCACTTCCCACACCCCTTTTCTCCCCAACAGTTGTCAGTCCATTCCCTCTCTATGTCTGTGATTCTGTTACATTCACTAGTTTATCCTGTTCATCAGCTTATTAATTCACTTGATTTTTAGATTCATTTGTTGATAGATGCGTATTTGTTGTTCCTAATTTACACTTTTATCTTTTTCTTCTTCCTCTTCTTAAAGAATATCTTTCAGCATTTCATATAATATTGGTTTGGTGGTGATAAACTCCTTTAGCCTTTTCTTATCTGCGAAGCACTTTATCTGACCTTCAATTCTGAATGACAGCTTTGCTGGATAGAGTAATCTTGGTTGTAGGTTCTTGCTGTTCATCACTTTGAATATTTCTTGCCACTCCTGTCTGGCCTGCATAGTTTCTGTTGAGAAATCCGCTGACAATTGCATGGGTGCTCCCTTATAGGTAACCATCTGTTTTTCTCTTGCTGCTTTTAATATTCTCTCTTTGTCTTTTGCTCTTGGCATTTTAATTATGATGTGCCTTGGTGTGGTCCTCTTAAGGTTCCTATATATTGGGGTTTGGTGTACTTCTTGGACTCCTAAGTCAATTTTTTTTCACCAGGTATGGGAAGTTTCCAGTCACTACTTCTTCAAATAGGTCTTCATTGTCTTGCTCTCTCTCTTTTTCTGGCATCCCTATAATTCGGATGTTGGTATGCTTGAGGTTGTCCCAGAGGCCCCTTACACTATCTTCAATTTTTTGGATTCTTTTGGTTTCTTGCTTTAAAAAAATTTTTTTTACCTTTATTGTTCAGTTTATTAATTACATTTTCCCCTATAGCTCCCCTCCACCCAGTGCCCATCCCACTCTATGCCCTTACCTCCCCCCCCCCGTCCTCTCCCATAGTTGCATGATTTTTGTCCAGTCTCTTGCTGTACTTCCCGCACCCTTTTTCTCACCAAGCATTATCAGTCCATTCCCTCTCTATGTCCATGATTCAGTTCTATTCCTCATTTTATCCTGATCATCAGGTTGTTAATTCACTTGATTTTTAGATTCATTTGTTGATAGATGTGTACTTGTTGTTCATAATGTACATTTTTACCTTTTTCTTCTTCCTCTTCTTAAACAATACCTTTCAGCATTTCATATAATGTTGTTTTGGCGGTGATGAACTCCTTTAGCTTTTTCTTATCTGCGAAGCACTTTATCTGACCTTCAATTCTGAATGACAGCTTTGCTGGATAGAGCAATCTTGGTTGTAGATTCTTGCTGTTCATCACTTTGAATATTTCTTGCCACTCCCGTCTGGCCTGCATCGTTTCTGTTGAGAAATCTTCTGACAATAGTATGGGTGCTCCCTTATAGGTAACCATCTGTTTTTCTCTAGCTGCTTTTAATATCCTCTCTTTGTCTTTTGCTCTTGGCATTTTAATCATGATGTGCCTTGGTGTGGTCCTCTTTAGATTCCTATATTTTGGGGTCTGTGCACTTCTTGGGTTTTCAAGTCAATTTCTTTCACCAGGTGGGGGAAGTTTTCGGTCACTATTTCTTCTAGTAGGTTTTCATTATCTTGCTCTTTCTCTTTTTCCAGCATCCCAATAATTCTGATGTTGGTATGCTTCAGGTTGTCCCAGAGGCCCCTTATACTATCTTCAATTTTTTGAACTCTTTTGGCTTCTTGCTTTTCCAGCTGAGTGGATTTTGCTTTTTTGTATTTCAAATCTTTGACTTGGTTTTTGCGGTTGTCTGGACTGCTTTTAGGTCTTTGTATAATATTTTTTGTTTCAGTCAGTGTATGCTTAATTTCTAGTTGGTCTTTTTTTCATATCCTTGTAGGTGTTGTTCATTTCTTTGTAGGTGTTATTTATTTCGGCATAGTTCTCATTAAGTTTCTCGGCCTTTTCTAGCAGCCTCTTCATAACCCTTATTACTGTGGTTTTGAACTCTATGTCTAGTCATCTTTTTTCCTCCATTTCTTTCACAGCTGAGTTCTTTCCTTTTCTCTGCATTGTGGTTGCTTTCCTGAGTTGGTCCCTTAGCGGTGTGTGATAGGTATCCTCTAAGGAACAGTGGCTCAGCTTCCTTATGCAGCATGAGTCAGCCTTAGGCCCGCCCTACAGCGTCTAAGGGGCACGGGGCGTCAGCCTTAGGTCCGCCCTACGTGGCGCACAGCTTCAGGTCTATGGGGCTCGCGGCGTCAGCTTATCTGTGCGGCTCACGGGTCTCGGTGTTGGGTGGCAATGTAAATCCACCGCTGATCTCCCTGTTGCCAGACAACTCTGCCTCTCCCCAAATGAGTCTGCACAGCCAAAGTCTCACTCAGGGTTGTAAAACAAAGCAGTATGGTGGTCTCCGAGCAAGTGAGCGAGTCGCGCATTCTCTGCCCGCATTCTCTGCCCGGTTGCGCACTCCAATTTACTCGTGCACTCTCCCCAAACACACAGACCTCAGCCGTGCCCGGGATCCTCCTTTCCCCGACCTGGGAGCTTGCCTGGTACTCGGGGGTCGGTGCTGTGGGAGGCCTCCGCCCTTCCTGCTGGAGAAAACCAGCCGGGCTTGCTGTCTGCTGCCCGTCCCTCACCGCTCACTCGCGCTCCGAACCTCAAAGCTGTGTACCGCTACTCCCGAGTCACCGCTGCGTCCCGCCTCTACTTTTATGTGTGGAATTTTCACTCAGCCAGCTCTCTGGTGATTCTGGATGTTGTTTGTTCTGTTGTTAAGTTGTAGTTTCAGAATTGTTGTGTGGACAGCTAGATAGGTGCTCACCTATGCCGCCATCTTAGTTCTCCCCCAGTTTCTTGCTTTTTCAGCTGAGTGAATTTTACCTCTTTGTATTTCAAATCTTTAACTTGGTTCTTGGGGTGCTCCAGAGCACTTTTAGGTCTTTGTATAATATTTTTTATTTCGGTCAGTGTATGCTTAATTTCTGGTTGGCCCTTTTTCATATCCTTGAGAGTCTCCTTTATATCCTTGAGGGTCTCCTTCATTTCTTTGTAGGACTCATTCATTTCCACGTTGGTCTTGATCATTTCCTTGCAGATCTCGTTCATATCCTTGAGGGTCTCGTTCATTTCCTTGTAGGTCTTGCTTATTTCCTTATAGGTCTCGACCTTTTGTAGGAGCCTCTTGAGAAGCCCTATAACCGTGGTTTTGAATTCCATGTCCAGTCGTTTTTTTTCCCTCCATTTCTTTCACATGTGATTTCTTTCCATCTCTCTGCATGGTGGCTGCTTCCCTGAGTTGGTCAATTAGCTTTTTGTGGTAGATGTCCTACAAGGGATAGTGGCTCAGCCTCCCCAGTTACCTGAGGTGGATATGGGCTGCACAGTCTTGCTGAAGTTAAGCTCCGGTTAATCGTTGTTAGCACTTGGAGGGGTTGACCTCCAGGCCAATTGTCTGTGAAGCTCAGCTGTGCTCAGGTTGGATGGGCGGAGTCTCCGGGCCAAGCAGACAGTGTTAGCTCCGCCCTATGTGGCCCCAGGGAGTCTGTGTTGGTGGCAATGGCCGCCAGCACCTCTGAAAGAGAGCCGCTGCCGAGCTCCACTGGCTGCAGGGGAATTCAGACTCTCCCCAAATGAGTCTGCACACCCAATGTCTCACCCAGGGTCATAAAACAAAGCAGTCTGATGGTTTTCCGAATGAGATAGCAAGTTGCAGAGTGCTCTCTACGCAGTCACGCAGCTGCGCTGCTCTCAAGGTCACACGCAAGCTTGCCTTCTCCACAAGCCGGCAAACCCCTGCAGCACCTGAGCTTCAGCGTGCCCTCCTATTGTCCAGTTTTCACCCCGTGTGATAGTGGGTTCCCTGGACTTCGCCCAGAGCTGGAGAATCAGTTCAGTGGGACATCTTTGTCTCCCCCATTCGAGAAAACTGGCCGGTTTTCAGCTGCCCGCCCTATTCGCTGCTGGGCGCTTCAAACCTCTCTCCGCACATATCTTTCAATGCTGTCCGCCGCTGCTCCTCCAAGTCACAGTGTCTTATCTTCACTTTTATTTGTGGAATTTTCACTTGGCCAGCTTTCTGGTGATTCTGGAAGGTGTTTGTTCTTTTGTTTAGCTGTAGTTTTAAAATTGCTGTGTATGACGGCAAGATAGGTGTTTTACCTATGCCGCCATGTTGGTTCTCCTCTGATTTCTTTATAATTAATTTTTTTTATCATTTAAAGTATTACAAATAGTAGTACATATGTCTCCTTTTTTTCCCCTCATTGACTGCCCCAGGGCCTCCTCTCACCCTCAGTGCAGATTATTACACTTACTCCCCCCAGTGTCTTGTATCTACTGGTTATGCTTATATGTATGCATACAAGTCCTTTGGTTGATCTCTTACAGCCTCCTCCAACCTCTTCTGCCTTCTGCCAAAGGAACTATTCAATGCTTCTTTGCCTCTGTATCTATTTTCCCCCCATTTATTTTCTTTAAAAAATCTTGCCTCTGCAGACTAGAAATAAACATATGATAACAAAAAATGTTTGAGTCCCAATTTCAATGTCCAACAATTCTGAGTTCCAGTTTCAATGTCAAACAGTTCCTTATGTAGACATGTCAGCAATATTATCTGGATGGTGGACACATAGTGCCAATGCAGGTCCGACCCTCTCTGGTTGTCAGCTGAACTCTCAACAGAAATAATGCAGGGCAGGATGGAGTGGTAAGAAATATTAAAAATGATGAATAGCAAGAACCTACAACTAAGATTACTCTGCCCAGCAAAACTATCATTTAGAATTGAAGGTCAGATAAAGAACTTCACAGACAAGGAAAAGCTAAAGGAGTTCATCACCACCAAACCAGTATTATGTAAAATGCTGAAAGGTATTCTTTAAGAAGAGGAAGAAGAGGACAAAGGTTAAGATAAAAATTATGAACAACAAAGGAACAGAAAATACATATCTATCAACAAGTGAATCTAAAAATCAAGTGAATAAAAAATCTGATGAACAGAATAAAATGGTGAATGTAATAGAATCATGCGCATAGAAAGGGAGTGGACTGACAATTCTCAGGGGGGCGGGGAGGAATGTGGTGTGGGAGGTGCAGGAAGAGATTGGTCAAAAATCTTACACCTGTGGATGAGGAAAGTGGAGGTGGGGTTGGAACTGGGTGGAGGGGAGCTATGGGGGAAAAAAAGAGGAAAATCTGTAATAATCTGAACAATAAAGATTTATTAAAAAATACTAAAATTAAAAAACCAAAACAAAACAAAAAACTGGTAACTATATATGGGATCTGGCCTCTCCTTTCCCATTTAGTGAACTTGAGGCCTCAAGAGTGGAATAGATTAGCTTAATATTATGTGGTTATTGAGGGGTAGGGGCAGAACCTGTTTGCCCCCAACTTCCCTCCTCTACTGGCCTGGTCACCCCTAACCACCCTCCTCTGCAGGCCTGATTGCCCACAACCACCCTCCCTTGCAGACCTGGAACCTCCCAGCAGCCCTACCCTGCTGACCATCTTGTGGTGGCCATCTTGTGTCCACATGGGAGTAGGATCCTTGACCACAGGGGGCAGCCCTCTTGTGTGTTGGAGTGATGGTCAATCTGTGTATTACTCTTTTATTAGATAGGCTACAAATGGCCTGGTGCACGAAATTCGTGCGGGGGTCGGGGGTGGTGTCCCTGGCCTGCACCCTCTCCAATCTGGACCCTCAGAGGACATCCGACTGCTGGTTTAGACCTGACCCCACCAGCCTGATTGCCCCCCCCCACCGCCAGCCTGCTCACCCCCAATGTCTGCCACCCCATCCTGGCCTGACCACCTACAACTGCTGACCCCTCTTGGCCCCTAACTGCCTCTAACTTGGCCCTGCCACCATGGCTTTGTCCAGAAGAACGTCTAGAAGATCTCCTGGAAGGTCTTCCCGTCTGATTAGCATATTACCATTTTATTAGTATAGATAGATGCATCAATGAGTATATTTATCATGTTATTGTAGATTTTCTTTCTTCTTGTAGAGACAGAAATGTCCTATACAACTCCTAGTGTAATAATAATTACTAAAAATGACCATTTACTGAGTGTTACTCTGAGCTGACACATGACTTGGGGAAGATGTAAAGCCCCAAAGGAATGACTGCCTGCTACTTAGACCACAATTGCAGAGACCGATTATAGTATTACCAAATTCATTCAGTAGAAAAGAAATCTGAGTCTCAGAAGGGTTAATTAACTTGCCCAACATTACATAGCTGGTATATGAAGAAGCCCTGGTCTGTCTGATTTGTAAGTCTAGGCTCTTGACACCTCATACTTAGGGGAATATGAATGGGTATAAGCAGGAGGCACATTTCTGGAAACTGTGTCCTTAAACGCATTTGTGTAGGATTTTACAATTTTAATATCCTATCTAATAAAAGAGTAATATGCAAATTGACCATTCCTCCGATCAAGCCATGCTCATAAGCCACGCCCACCAGCCAACCAGGAGCAAATAAACCTCAATCAAGATGGCTGTGGCCACTGAGAGCAGGAGGGAGGCTTGGGTTTCCCTGGCAATGGAGGAAGCCAAGCTTTTCGCCTGCCGTTGGCTGCCCTTGCCGGCCTAGGCTTCCACTCAGTGCTACAAAGTTTCAATTATAGAAGATACTAGAGGCCCAATGCAGAAATTCATGCACAGGTGGGGTCCCTTGACCTGACTGGCGGTTGGGGGCTGAATGGGATCATCTCGCCCAGTCCCGATCAGAGCCTATGAGGGTCAAGCAACCAGAGGGAGGAACTGCAGGAGATTGGTCGGACACAGGAATTAGGCTGTAGGAGTGCACTGATCACCAGGGGCAGCTCCCGCATTGAGCATGTGCCCTCTAGTGGTTAATGCGCATCATAGCGACTGGTCATAATGGTTGCTTAGGCTTTTATATATATAGATATCCTAACAGAAATGGCAGCAGCCATGGAGCTGGAGAGAGCAGAGGCTAGGATTGCTCGGGCGATGGAGGAAGCCAAGCTTCTTCAGACCTAGCATCTAGGCCTCCACTCTAGGCTACAAAGTTTCAATTGTAGAATTTAAATAAACCCAAACAGAAATGGGTGTGGCCACAGAGTGAGCAGAAGGTTTGGCTCTGCTCCAGGCTATAAAGTTTCAATTGTAGAATATAATCCCAGATGCCAGGGCCTCTGCTTTTGTCGCTGGGGGTGTGTGGTCAGCCTGCAAACCACTACAGGCCCCTTGCCCAGGCTGCCCCATGCCCCAAGGGAACCCCCACCCTGATCTGGGACACTCTTCAGGGCAAACCAGCTGGCCCCAACCCATGCACCAGGCTTCTATCCTATCTAATAAAAGTAATATGCATATTGACCATCACTCAACACACAAGAGGGCTGCCCCCATGTGATCAAGGTTCCTGGCCCCATGTGGACACAAGATGGCCACCAAAAGATGGCCAGCAGGAGAGGGCCGATGGGAAGTTCCAGGCCTGCAAGGGAGGGCAATTGTGGGCCATCAGGCCAACAGGGGAGGGCAGTTGGGAGGGACCAGGTCTTCAAGGGAGGGCAGTTGGGGGTGATCAAGCCTGCAGGGGAGGGCAGTTAGGGGTAACCATGCTGGCAGAGGAGGGAAGTTTGGGGCAAACAGGCTGGCAGGGGAGCAGTTAGACATCAATTAGGCTGGCAGGGTAGTGGTTAGGGGGTGATCAGGCTGGGAGGCAGAAGCAGTTAGGGGCAATCAGGGAGGCAGGCATGTGAGCAGTTTGGAGCCAGTAGTCCTGGATTGTGAGAAGGATGTCCAATGGGCAGTTGGACATCCCTCGAGGGGTCCCAGATTGGAGAGGGTGTAGGCTTGGCTATGCGACATCCTCTGCCTCCAATGCACAAATTTTGTGCACTGGGCCTCTAGTATAAATATAAAATTTTGAAAAAGGCATTCTTAGCCTTTGTTTCCATTACTCCTATCAGGGTGCTTCTGGGTTCCAAGGTTCTGAACCCTTCCTCCTCCCACAAATGGAACAACTAGCCCCCTTTCCCTCTGCCCTTGTGGGCAGAACCCTTTAGTTCTGGTGTGAACCCAGTCTAAACTGAGTCTAACAAACTGGGACTAAACACCTCATATTCAGCCCCTATGTCCTTGTTCTCTCTCTCTCTCTCTTTCTCTCTCTCTCTCTCCCTCTCTCCCTCTTTTGGTGACTTGTTCTTGCTTATCAACTAGTTGTGGTACTTGGATTTTTTGTGTTTTGTGTCCAAGTTCCCAACTTCATCACTTGCTTAGATGCTAGGCCTTCAGGGACTAGGACACTCTTGTTCTTGGCAATTTCTTCCTACAGCCTATTATCCCACACTGAGCCCCTAAATGGGGTCAAGCTTGAGATTCCTGCTGCCTGACTTATGCCGTCTGCCTTTAGGGCATCTCAAGGTGCCTGAACATAGATCCCAGTCTCCAAGTTTGGCCTGTCCATGGGTCTTGCCATTATTCCACGCTGGATTTTTCTAATGTTGTCTACTTGCCTTAATCACCATATTTTCTCTATTGACATATGCTTGGGCCATTAAGTTCTACAAGTTGGGTGACTTCCTTAAGCCCCAGAAGCTATTTTTTGTGTCCCTCAGATGTGGTCCTACCCACATTTTCACCCATAAGAAAATTTAATTTTGAGTCCTGCGGCCTTCCTTTCTACCCTCCTGGCAGCAGTTAACTAGAAACCTCATCATAGCTGGGCCCTAACTTGTAAAGTTTTCTCCACCTAGAATGTTTTTTCTTTATCCTCTCATTTCTGAATATGCAAATACAACTGACCAGCAAAGACTCAGCTCAAAGTTCACATCTCCTTGAAATCTTAACTGATTCCACAGCTAGCATTATTTCCTTTCTTTGTCAGCAAATAGCAATTGATTTTTCTCTTTGATGGTATCTGTGATATGCTCATATATATTTATCTGGATTTAGTTCAACCAAACCTCTTGAGGTAGCACTCCATAAACATCTATAAATGAGCTAGTGCTATAGAAGTAGTCTAATATATGTTTGTCAAGTAAATATATAAATTGTTCAGCTACTTTTCTCTATTTTGGTTTAAAGCAGTGAAAGAAACATAAGTTATGAGGCTTAGAGTCTAGTCTTAATTTGACTATATACTTAGTTTGCCAACTTGAGCAAACACTACAAATTATCTTTATCTCAATTTGTCCATTTAAGAAGTAGCAATAAGCCATGGCAGGTTTGGCTTAGTGGATAAAGCATAGGCCAGGGGAGTGAAGGGTTCTGGGTTTGATTCAGGTCAAGGATGTTGACCTAGGTTGCAGGCTTGATTTCCGGCTCTGGTTGGGGCACGTGCAGGAGGCAACCAATAGATGTGTCTCTCACATTGATGTTTCTCTCTTTCTCTGTCTCTCTCTTCCCCTCCCTTCCACTCTCTCTTAAAAAAAAAAAGATCAATGGAAAAATATCCTCAGGCGAGGATTAACAGCAATAAAAAAAGTAATAAAAATACTTGCAATGGATTATAAATATGTGTATACTAGTGGCCTGGTGCACAAAATTCATGCACTGGGGGGTAGTTGGAGGAGGGTGTGTCCCTTAGCCTGGCTGAATCCTCTCTAATCTGGGACCCCTGTAGGATTGGGCCTAAACTGGCAGTCGGACAACCTCCTCGCAATCCGGGACTACTGGCTCCTAACTGCTCACCTGTTTGCCTGCTTGATCTCCCCTAAACACTCTGCACCCCCCTGCCAACCTGATCACCCCCAACTGCCCTCCCCTCCTGGCCTGATCACCCATAACTGCCTCTGCCTCGGCCCCACCACCATGGCTTTGTCCAGAAGGACATCTGGAATGTCTCATGGTCTAATTAGCATATTACCCTTTCATTAAGATAGATAGGATATGACATACTGCCATAACTATAACATATCTACCAATATTACCAATGAGAATACATACTTCATGAGGTAGGAAGGCATCTAATACATTATATTGTATATGTTGTAAGTAGTAGACAATACAGTATTTGTAGCAATAATATACAATCTGTGACTTCCCTTCCTGATCTGGGAATGGTTCCCAGGTCTTTGAACATTTCCTGGCCCCTAATGTATTTTTGCCACTCAGTGTAATTTTATTTACTGTTTATTGCACATAATTTGAGGTCTTTAATTTCTAACCACCAAAGATTCAAAGGACTTTAACATTAATATTAGTGAATTCGTGTATTCATGTGTTTTTATTGTGAACATCTGAATTATTCACATTGTCATAGATCCTGAACTCATAAGCGTGGACCCAGGTGGGGACCCAGGCAGGGATGGAGCGGCACAGGGGGCGCCGTGGGGCCCCGAGGAGAGAGGGAGGGAAGGCGAGACTGAGGGAGGGACCCCTGCCTGGGAGCCAGAGACTGCGGCTGGGGGGGCTTCCAGGCGCTCAGGGTCCGGCCAAGGCGTGGCTGTTGCTTTGTTTCTGGTGGACTGAGAAGTTGGAAATGGCCAAACTGTGACAGCATCTTTCCCTGCAGAGCGGCGTGCTCCACAGCTCTCCTCAGGACAGCTCGAGCATCCTCTGGTTGTCCCTCCTCCCTTGAGGCCCCCTCTGTGCCAGGCTGTGTGCCAGGGTGTCAGGCTCCACCAGGGCACAGACTCCGCTTCCCTTTTTTTTCCCTGACCTGTTGGTAGCCTGTGTTCAGCACTGTGGCTGCCCCAAGTGAACTTTCTAAAATGCAGATCTTACCCTGCCAGTCCTAACATTGACCCCGGAGATCGGTGGGACTTGGGAGGAGGGCGTGGGGGGACTCTCGCCTTCTGGACCTTCGGGCTGAGTGTCTGCCTCTCCCTGTAAAGGCTGCCCTTTGCAGGGCCCTGCTACGCATGCAGTGCCTCCTCAGCTCCCCAGCTCCTTTTCTCTCGCCTTCCCTGCCATTCCCATAGATGCTCTGCCGCAGACCCAGACCCGGGACCCCTTAGGCATCTCTTCCTGTGCCTCTGCCAAAGCACAGTGCCTGTACTATTCCAGCTCCCTCTTTCCTCTTGAAATGGAAAGTTATTGAGGTCCCTCAGGGTTGTTGCTCCAGCAGTTTCCTTCCCCATCCCTGAGCCGCCCCCCCCCCCAGCCATGCCCCTCCCCTTCCCTTGGCCTGTCTTTCCATTCCTCCTCCCTTCCTCCTCCCTCCTTCCTCTCCTCTGGGGTTCTCCTGGAAGCCCAGCCCCACTGGAGTGGCTCCTGCTTCCGAAAGGCAGAGAAGCTCGGGGTCTCTCCAGCGCCCCTTGGCCATGGCTGCGGCCACCGATGCTCGCTCCCTGTTGCTCCTGGGGCCTCCACAGTCTCTGAGCCCCCGGGGCCGTTGCTGCTGCCTGCTCAGACCCTGCCTGCGGCCGAGACCCTCCTCGCTTGTGGTGCTTACAGCCACCCTCGCAGAGCCTTGGTGGCTTGGGGCTTGGATGCTGTGAACATACAATAGTCTGGTTTCCCTCTCTACCCTTGGCCTGCTGCTCATGCTGCTTGGCCCCGCCCTTTGCCCCCACCCCCAGCTCCTGATTGGCTGGTAGTGTAGCGAAGGTATGGTAATTTGCATGTTTGTCTTTTATTAGATAGGATAAGAATGTAGATGTCCTGTCTTATACTTTGCAATAGGATAAAGTTTATACAAGATACAAGTTGCACTTACAAAGACTGGGAATAAAATGAGGTTCAGAGCATGAGAAGGTGAAGTTGAATACAGGAGCATAATGAACTGAATGCTGATCTCTAGTCTATAATATGAAAGAAGAGTTGGGGTGGGTGCCAAGATATCATTCTGTATAGGGAAAGTGCTGTAATCATATTCATGGTTAATGAAATCAAAGCCAAATTCCTAGAAATGGCAGAGCGAGTAGGGCACTTTGGAGTTCTATCAATTAATGTGGATAGATTCTATTTTAGAGAGGGCCTCTTTTGAAAACCCCAAATTGCCTCCTGAGCCCTCCTTGACTGGCCTTTGGTGAGGCTGTGATGTTATGATTCATAATCTACACTACAGGACCAATGCACAAAATTCATGCATGGGGTGTGTGTGTGTGTGTCCCTCAGCCCAGCCTGTACCATCTCCAATCTGGGATCCCTCTCACAATTCCAGGACTGCTGGCTCCCAACTGCTTGCCTGCCTGCCTGCCTGATTGCCCCTAACTGCTTTGCCTGCTAGCCTGATCACTCCTTAACCACAACCCTGCTAGCCTGATTGATGCCTAACTGCTCCCCTGCTGGCCTGATTGCCCCTAACTGCCCTCCCTTGCCAGCCTGGTTGCCTTAACTGCCCTCTCCTGCAGGCCTGGTCTCCTTCAACTGCTCTCCCCTGGTGACCTGGTCACCTCCACCTGCCCTCCTCTGTTGGTCTAGTCACCCCTAACTGCCCTCCCCTGCAGGCCTGGTTTCCCCCAACTGCCCTCCCTTGCAGACCTGGTCCTTCCCAACTGCCTCTCCTCTGTTGGCATGATTGCCCACAACTGCCCTCCCCTGCTGGCCATCTTGTGGCAGCTATCTTGTGTTCATATGGGGATGGTCATCTTTGACTACATGGGGACAGCCATCTTGTGTGTTGGAGTGATGGTCAACTTGCATATCACCATTTTATTAGATAAAAGGCTAAGTGATCATCTGTTCATCTAACTGTCTGACCAACCAACCAGTACATGTGGTGCGCACTGACAATTTAAAAATAAACATTGACTTGTGCATGCATGATACATATAAAGCACTTGCTGATACCAATCTCATGTGTGCTTTAATTTTATAATACTCTATTATATATACTATTTTGACATGTAATTTTTTGCAGTAATGTAATTTCTGCATTAATCTTTCTTCTAATTCATTTCCTTTCAATGTGCATGAATCTGTGCACTGGGCCACTAGTAAATATATATTTGGGCTTCCTCCCAGTTTTTGGCACAAGACTCTTAAAAACCTTGGGATTTCCTAAGTATCAAGGCATTTCCAAGGTATTTTTTGTTATGTTGATGAGGTGACTTCTGGGAAAGCAACTAAAGATGGGCCGGGGCTGGTTGCTAGAGGAACCAACTTTGTGATTAAGAGTTGGAACTGTCACTCCCACCCTCTGACCTCCATGGACAAGAGTGGCTGGGGTTTGAATCAATCGCCAATGGCCAGGGAATTAATCATACCTATGTAAGGGAGTCTCCATAAAAACCCAAAATACAAAGGTTAAAAGAGCTTCTGGGTTGGTGAACATGTGGAGATTTGGTCAGAGAGGAGGGGAGCTTTATGCCTTTTTCCTATACCTTGCCTGTGCATCTTTTCTATTTGGTTGTTACTGAGTTATATCCTTTTACAACAAATCAGTGATCTAGTAAGTAAAATGTTTCTGTGAGTTCTGTGATCTGCTCTAGCAAATTAATTGAACCCCAAAGAGGAAGAGGTCATGGGAACCTCCCATCTATATAGCCTGTCAATCAGAAGCACAGGTGACAATCTGGTTAATGATTTTTGTCTGAAGTAGGGCCTGGGAAGGTGGGTAATCTTATAGGACTGAACCTAAAGCTGTAGAATCTGACTCTATATCTGGGTAGATAGAATCAGAATTGAGTTGAATTATAGGACACTCAGCTGGTTCAGGGAATTCCTTGTTGTTGTGGTCTCCTCCCAATCAGAACTGGGTGTAGAATACGTTAGAGGTCCTGTCAACATGCGTCTGACAGGGTTGATAACTCAACTAGTGTCAAAATATGTGAGTTCTAACCATGTATCCATGCCACTTTACTTTGCCTTTCTTGAGTATTGATAGTCTCACCTTTTAAAGGGCAATAAACACGTCTTTTAAGATTGTTATAATGATCAAATAAGAAAATATTTGTGAATACAACGCATTTTGCAAAAACGTATGGTACAATAGAAAAAAAGTTGATTTCAGTTCTTTTGAAATGAGTGCTAACTTGGCAGAAAATGGTATAGTAACACTTTGTGTGTTTGGCATCATTGGGGGATTCATAACAATGAATTTCCTGGGTTGTTTAATCCCTTGAAATGTCAATGTAAGAAAATCATACTATACACAATTGACCATACACTAACTGAACATGTCCCAAATGATTATGAGATCACTTTATCCCCCTCCCTCCACCCTTTGGAGCCAATTACCAATTAAGTTATATTCCAATTTGCAATTTTGCATTATTGTGAGGTTTATATGTGGTCTTCTGTATTCTTTACTTGAATATGCTGAAAATCATTAAAAATTTCTGGGACCTTAGCTATTATAAATACAGCTGAGCTGTGATAAAAGATGTTCTGTCCCAATAATACATAACCCTAGACTGTTAAGTTTTGTTGAATTTGTTTTTTATAGCTTTTCTGACTCTTTCTTTCTGCCAGGCTTTCTATAATTATTTTTGCTTTTTTTCAAAGAACTGAGAAGCAATAGTTTTTTCACTCCTCTTCTATTTGCTCCTTTTAAACTGCTATAAGTTAGAAAGCTAGTGAATCAAGCTTATCCTATATCATAAAAGCCTAATATGCAAATTGTCCCCTCAGGCAGTCGTTTGACCAAGAGTTCGACTGCTCACTATGATGTGCGCCAGCCACCAGGGGGCGGTTCAGAACATGGCAGGTGTCGGAGGTGCAGTGCTGGCAGTGGGAGGCAGTGGAGGCAGTGGAGGTGTTGCTGGCCCTGATGAGCCCTGATGAGAATGGGACCGCAGCGATGATGGAGCAGCTGAGTGGGCAGCACCAGGCCAATGTGGGTGCAAGCGGGGGCCTGATTGCCTCACCAATTGCCCCACAGACAGAGACCAGTGGCGGCGGGGTGGGGGTAGGGGGGGCAAGGCTGCTGCCCAACTCCCAGGTGCTGAGGGAGAAAGGGCAAGTAGCAATAGTAAGGCCTCATGATACCTTGCAACTTTGCTGTTGCTTGTTGCTCTCCTGAAACACGGCTGTCTTGGGAACAAGCATAGGCTGGCCTCTTTGAGGATGAGAGACAACACGGAGAGAGAGGCACAGATGTCCCAGCTGATGCTCCAGACATGTGAGAGCATCCCAGACCAGCCAGCACCAGATAGCCCTCAGCTAAGCTATTAATGAACTACAGCAACACTCACACCCTAGTAGAAGCCGCGAGAAAAAGTGCCCAGTTGACCCCAGCCCAAATTGTGAACAAATAAATGCTTTGCTGTTTGAAGTCACTGAGTTTGGGGACCTTTGGTTATGGACCAAAGGGTAACTGAAAGAGGAAAATAGGAAAATGCTTCTTTCCTCTCGGGCCTCCATATTGCTATGTTACATCCCAAAAGGCCTGGAATTTTCTTCATTTGGCACAGGTTAAGTGATAAAGATTTTGTTTAATTTGGTCTGTTTTCTCTGGGGTCCTGGCTTTTATCAGGAGATTAGGCACTTCCATCCAGCCCTCATTCTCATAGAGCCTACATCAGACCTTTCCCACTTGAACTGTACCTGGGCCTGAGAAGTCCTAATCTGATGCTGCTGACAGATCTCAAATGGCCCCTGGGAGCATGGAGGACCAGAGTAGCCACCCCCAAATACCCTTCCAGACTCTATAAATTAGACCTAATTTTTTTATCTTTCTGTATGCTGCCCCTCTGTTCCATTTATATGCCAACAACAGCAACAAATTGACTGAGGGTAGGGCCTAAGTAGTTCTCTTTTGAGTAAGACATTTTATCTTCTAGCTTTTGTACTGTTCACAGGCCTTTTTGGTTTATCAGGATACTTGACTATATTCAGAATAGCTAAGGTTGCTCGATAGGTAATAATCACCAAATAAATTGTTTTTGTGTAAGAAGGGTCTATTTTACAACTAGAAATTCTAGTGTTCTTGCCACTCCATGATGAAAAGTTTAGTTGAATGAGATTTCATCACTAGCATAGCTGTATAGAAAATGACTTACTCAGATAAATTTTGTTTGCCCTTATTTCAGAGTGGGAATAAAGGTACAAATCTTCAAATTAAACTTATATAAATTTTAGTCTTTTATTTACTGTCATACCTACAGATTTGCTACCAAAATATTAGTCAGGGAATGACATAATTGCAGCTAATAATAAAACAAAGTTTTTTATTTGATTATTGAGATGGTAACAAAAGATTATGAAGAATATTTAAAAATACAAATAATAAACCACTGTAAGAAGGAAATCAGTCCAGCCAGTGTAGTTCAATGGTTGAGTGTTGACCTATGAACCAAGAGGTCACAGTGGGATCACTAGTCAGGGCATATGCCCAGGTATGGGCTCCATCTCCAGCAGGAGGCAGCATATCAATGATTCCCTCACTATTGATGTTTCTATCTCGCCCTCTCCCTTCTTCTCAGAAATAAATAAAAATATATTTTTTAAAAAGAAGGAAATAAAAATCACTTAATTTCACTTCCAGAAATAGTCAATAGTTTTTTTAATATGTTCTTTTTTAAAAAAAATATATTTTATTGATTTATTACAGAGAGGAAGGGAGAGAAAGTCAGAAACATCGATGAGAGAGAAACATCGATCAACCGCCTCTCGCACCCCCCCCCCCCCCCCACTGGGGATGTGCCCGCAGCCAAGGTACATGCCTTGACCGGAATCGAACCGGGGACCTTTCAGTCCGCAGGCTGACGCTCCATCCACTGAGCCAAACCGGTTTCGGCTTAATATGTTCTTTTAGACTCTTTTGAGTGCAATCTTTTTTGCTCCCTCAAACTTGTATTTTACTGTAATTATTAGGTTAAACAGTCACCAAGGCAGGAGCAATTTCATTTTAAATAATTACGCAATTTTTTTCTTTATTAAGATATTACATATGTGTCCTTATTCCCCCATTAACCCCCACATCCCATTCATGCCCCCACCCCCTTGTTGTGTGTGTCCATGATTAGGCTTATATGCATGCATATAAGTCCTTTGGTAATTATGCAATTTTTATGCTTTGAGGACTAGTGCAAAATATGATCTGTAAGACCAGCAAATTTGGCTGTCTGGGTTCCATCATTCTGTGATGATGCCTACATGCCAAGAAAACACTTATCAATCATTTAGCCAGGGTACGGGGGGAGGGCGGGGGGGGCCATTAAAAGACAGGCCTGTTGGTGCCATAACGTCAACAAAACAGTCTGTAAAGCTGACTATACTTTACCTCTTCCAAGCGGGTGGATATTGGTTAGCGTTCTCAGAAAGGTAAATCCTGGTATTGCTCCCAAAGAATTATGTTCACTCAGCCTGGCTCATGCATGTTTCAAGGCATTCGCAATTTATTGGAATTCAAAATGAAATGAAGAAAATAAGCAAGCTGCTTTAGCAAGCAGATGGCTTTAATTAAATATAACCATTAATCTTGTCCTGATTATTTACTGGAATGTGTTAAATTACAATGTTTCCTTAACCTATTGATAAACCATCACCATGAAATATGTCACTGAAGTAAAATAATTGTTGATGTGTTAATGAAAATCATGGGAGGGACCAAAAGTCTCCCTTGGATAGAATTAGGCAAGTAAAGAATTTATTTGGGAAGAAAGAAAGGGTTGTTGTAATATCAGATTGAACTACTTTTTTGGAGTCATTTTTTAGGGTTGTGGAACAAAAGCATAAAGCTATGTAAAAGAGCTTTGAATTATAGGAGCCCTTCTCATTAAGCACTTTATAATAAAAAACCTTTTTTATAAAGGCAATTTTAAAGGGATAATTCTTCATTTTACAACAATTCAACATATACTTAATGATACTGTATTGTATACTTAAAATTAGCTAAATGGGTAGGTACTATGTTGTGCTCTTATCACAAATATTAATACTAATACTAATAAAAGGGTTGGAGGAAACTTTTAGAGGGGATGGATAGGTTTATGACAACACACAGATTATGATGATGACTTTATGATACAAACACATCAAGTTGTATTCATTAAGTATATTTAGCTTTTTGTATTTCAATCATAACTCAATAAAATGGTTTAAAAATAATAAAAATAACATTTAATAACAGCATGCATAAAAAAATTTACAATATAATTTTTTAAGGGATTAACTATCCAGTAAATATCGATTTTAGCACTTAGATTTTAAAATTCTGTCTGTAACATACTCGGAACATATCTAAAATGCAAATTGAAATAAACAAATGTGATACACAAAGTTCAAAATGGAGGAAACAGGTGGGATTCTGAAGTCCATCAGTTTCCTCTGATGAGTTCAGAGCATGTTTTACATACTGCTCAACAAAGGAGAAGTTGCATTTCACCTATATTTTCTAATTCCTATACTTTAGGAATTGACTCTTAGTAAAACCCTTTTTAGTAAATAATTGAGGAAACTGAACCCAGAGAATCTAAGAGATTGTTTAAATCAGTCAACAAGTGAATGGCAGGTTATCACAGTGATAAGAAATACAAGTTCTGGATGATAAGCACGACACTCCCCCCCCCTCCCCTCTCCCTCTGCCACTCCTCCTAGGGCCTCTTTCAACACTTGGAGCTCCCTCAGGGAAGAGCTCTACCTAGCCCATGGCTTCAGACCTGGCAAAGTGAAAGTGCTTACCCCAATGCAGAACTTGTATTTTTGGAGATCCACAACATTCATGTGCAGAGAGAGTCACCATGTAAATTAAAAGAGGTTGTGTACCCTTCAAATGATGAGACACGGTGGCTATCCAATGTGGATGGGACACATTGGTTGGGATATATCAAGATGCTTCTTGCCGGGACAGTGAGCATCATCGATAAAATAGAATCTGGGCAAAGCTCAGTGGTGGTGCATTGCAGCACCGGTCAGGACGGAACAGCCCAGCTGACCTCTCTGGCTGTGCTGGTGCCGGACAGTTGTTACTGCACCGTTAAGGGTTTGAGACTCTCATAGAAGAGCAGTGGGTAAGTTTTGGACATAGGTTTGCACTGCGAGTGGGCCATGGCAATGACAGCCATGCAGATGCTGACCCGTCTCCACTATTATTTCAGTTTATTGATTGTGTTTGGCAAATGACAAGATAGTTTCCTTTAGCATTCGAATTTAATGAGCTATTCTTGATTACAATCTTGGATCACCTTTCTAACTGTCTTTTTGGGACTTTCTTGTACAACTGTGTACAGCAGCGATTCAAAGAGCTACAAGTCTAGTTCAAGCTCCATCACCTCATATCTGGTTTAAGGTAGCTAGCTACCCAGGAACAATCTTGGTTCCCTCAATAAAAAAAAAAAAAAAAAAAAAAACACAACCAAGTACTGGCATCTGACTGCCAAGTTAAATCCTGTCTTCTCACCCTATTAGGTACTTGTCCTTGGACAACCAGTTTCATGACAGTGAGAATTAAGAGATGCTCCATATGGCATACTTAACAAGATGCCTTATTCATAGTAAGCACTCAGAAAGTATTAGCAACAATGGCTGTAGTATTAAAAATAATAAAAGCAAGTTCTAGAACTCAACTTTCCTGATCCCCATTTAGAGTCTTTTCCTCTACGTATGTGATCACAAATGATATTAAAATATTTATCATGGCCCGGCACTAGCTAATCAGAACAACCAGGATGACAATTTTGGCATCCCCCCTCCCAGCAGGAATGCCCCACATAAAATCTTTCTTTCACATAATACAATGGATGTCTCCATGGTTCTGGTTCCCCATGTGCAGATACTCTGTGTACTATTTAGGGAGGCATCACTGACTGGTGGAAGAATAGGGATTACTACAGTGGGGCTGCCACTGAGTGTGACACCTCCAATAAACCACGAGACCTCTCTGTAGCTCACTTTCCTCACGCTTAATACTCAAACACCAAGGAAAGTTGTTAGGGGGATCAACAAGGATCAGAAATGCAAAAGCCCTTTGAGAAACGGTAAGCCATTCCACAAATGCAGGAAATTTGTGAAATAGCCAAACCTTCAAGAAAACAGGTTCTGGGGGTAAATCAGCTAAGATCTACATACCTCTTCCACTTTACTATAACATTTAAAACTAAACCTGCCTATGAGGTTAAAAAAGTATTATTAACTTTTTTGAGGTGACATTGGTTAATAAGATCATATAGATTTCAAGAGTATATCTCTATGATACATGATCTGTATATTGCATTGTGTGCCCACCACCCAAAGTCAAATCATCTTCCATCACCATATATTTGGCCCCCTTTATCCTTTACTACCCCTTCCTCCCTTCCCCTGTCCATGAGATTTAAGACATCACATTATATTTCCTCATTTTTATATTGGCAAAGTCAATCAAAATGAAAGGTTTCCTTGTTACTTTTCTTTGGAACGTAGAATGAACTTCTTTCCATTAACAAGAAAAGATAAATTGGTAATAATTTCCCTGAGATTTTACTTCTTTCTATAATATAATGCACTATTTCATAATAGTGTAGGTTAATAAAAATATCACAAATTATGTCTATAAAATAGAAACTATACTTATCAGTAAGATTTTCTTAAGCCTGCTTTAAACTTATTTCACATGTGAATGATAAATGTCTAAACCCATTCAGGGTTGGTAAATACTGTCTTAAACTACATTATGGAGTTGGTAATTAAAAAATTTTTTTAAAAATCTTTATTGTTCAGTTTATTAATTACATTGTTCCCCCCTTTCCCCCCTATAGCTCCCCTCCACCTGGTACCCATCCCACCCTCCGCCCTCACCCCCCTCCACTGTCCTCTCCCATAGTTGCATGATTTTTGTCCAGTCTCTTGCTGCATTTCCCACAACCCTTTTCTCCCCAAGAATTGTCAGTTCATTCCCTCTCTATGTCCGTGATTCTGTTACATTCACCAGTTTATCCTGTTCATCAGCTTATTAATTCACTTGATTTTTAGATTCATTTTTTGATAGGTGTGTATTTGTTGTTCATAATTTACACTTTTATCTTTTTCTTATTCCTCTTCTTAAAGAATATCTTTCAGCATTTCATATAATATTGGTTTGGTGGTGATGAACTCCTTTAGCTTTTTCTTATCTGCGAAGCACTTTATCTGACCTTCAATTCTGCATGATAGCTTTGCTGGATAGAGTAATCTTGGTTGTAGATTCTTGCTATTCATCACTTTGAATATTTCTTGCCACTCCCATCTGGCCTGCATCGTTTCTGTTGAGAAATCCGCTGACAATCCTATGGGTGCTCCCTTAGAGGTAACTAACTGTTTTTCTCTTGCTGCTTTTAATATTCGCTCTTTGTCTTTTGCTCTTGACATTTTAATTATGATGTGCCTTGGTGTGGTCCTCTTAGGGTTCCTATATATTGGGGTTCAGTGCACTTCTTGGACTCCTAAGTCTATTTCTTTCACCAGGTGTGGGAAGTTTTCGGTCACTATTTCTTCAAAAAGGTTTTGTTGTCTTGCTCTCTCTCTTTTTCTGGCACCCCTATAATTCAGATGTTGGTATGCTTGAGGTTGTCCCAGAGGCCCCTTACACTATCTTCAATTTTTTGGATTCTTTTGGTTTCTTGCTTTTTCAGCTGAGTGGATTTTACCTCTTTGTATTTCAAATCTTTAACTTGGTTCTTGGGGTGCTCCAGAGCACTTTTAGGTCTTTGTATAATATTTTTTATTTCAGTCAGTGTATGCTTAATTTCTGGTTGGTCCTTTTTCATATCCTTGAGAGTCTCGTTCATATCCTTGTAGGTCTCTTTCATTTCCTTGCAGGACTCATTCATTTCCAATTTGGTCTTGATCATTTCCTTGCAGGTCTCGTTCATATCCTTGAGGGTCTCATTCATTTCCTTGTAGGTCTTGCTTATTTCCCTATAGGTCTTGACCTTTTCTAGGAGCCTTTTGAGAAGCCCTATAACCGTGGTTTTGAATTCCATGTCCAGTCGTTTTTTTCCCTCCATTTCTTTCACATCTGATTTCTTTCCATGCCTCTGCATGGTGGCTGCTTCTCTGAGTTAGTCAATTAGCTTTGTGTGGTAGATGTCCTACAAGGGATAGTGGCTCAGCCTCCCCAGTTACCTGAGGTGGATATGAGTTGCACAGTCTTGCTGAAGTTAAGCTCAGGTTAATCGTTGTTAGCACTTGGAGGGGTTGACCTCCAGGCCAATTGTCTGTGAAGTTCAGCTGTGCTCAGGTTGGATTGGCGGAGTCTCCGGGCCAAGCAGACAGCGTTAGCTCTGCCCTTATGCGGCCCCAGTGACTCTGTGCTGGGGGCAATGGCTGCCAGCACCTCTGAGAGAGAGCTGCTGCCGAGCTCCACCGGCTGCTGGAGAATTCAGACTCTCTCCAAATGAGTCTGCACACCCAATGTCTCACCCAGGGTCATAAAACAAAGCAGTCTGACAGTTTCCCGAATGTAAGAGCAAGTCACGAGTGCTCTCTGCGTGGTCAGGCAGCTGCGCTGTTCCCAAGCTCATGCGCACTCCACACAAGCTCGCCTTCTCCACAAGCCGGGAGACCCCTGCAGCACCCGAGCTTCGGCGTGTCCTCCCACTGTCCAGTTTCTACCCTGTATGATAGTGGGTTTCCTGGACTTTTCCCAGAGCTGGAGAATCAGTCCAGTGGGATGTCTTTGTCTCCCCCGTCCGAGAAAACTGGCTGGTTTTCAGCCGCCCGCCCTCTCCGTTGGCGCGTGCTCCTCCAAACCTCTCTCCGCATGTATCTTCAACGCTGTCCTCAGCCGCTCCTCCAAGTCACAGTGTCTTATCTTCACTTTTATTTGTGGAATTTTCACTCAGCCAGCTTTCTGGTGATTCTGGATGGTGTTTGTTCTTTCGTTAAGTTGTAGTTTTAAAATTGCTGTGTATGATGGCAAGATAGGTGTTTTACCTATGCCGCCATCTTGGTTCTCAAAAATGGTTTTCTGGAGTTGGTAATTTATAAACATCACATCAGCATAGCAAACAACTATAACTGTTGGTAAACATCTATTTTCTATTTATAGCATTTGTTTCTCTTCAATAAGATGTTGGCCTTTTCCTTTTGTGACTCAATTTCTGTTTCTTATTCTTTTTATAAAATGTTTCTATCTGGAGAGAAACTAAATGGTGGCATAGGTAAACACCCAGGCTTTTGAACCACACAACAATTTTGAGAATACAACTAAAGGACAAAACAGACATTGTCCAGAACCACGGGAAGGCTGGCTGACTGAAAGTTCTGAAACTAGAGGGTCACAGAAGTGCATACGGATAATCAGAGCCTCTGCAAAGCCTAAGTAAGGTAGGAGACTCATGTGCGTTCAGAGCCGGAGAGGACAAGGGTATCTGAACGCCTGGCAAGGTTGCTCTATTGGAAAGGAGACAAAAACTCCAGGCTGCGCTGAGCCCAGTTTGGTTTGCTCAAAACCCCAGGGGACCCAGGCCCTTATAGGAAGAATCTGGACTGCAGGCGGAATCCAGGGGAAGAGCCAAAGGCAGAGCTCTGGAGGCGTGTGCGTGAGTGCGTGCAGAGAGGATGAACTGGGCCGCTGGCGGTGTCTGGCAGGAGAAAGGAGCTCAGGGCAGCGCTGTGAGGCAGAATCTTGGGGGAACAGCCAGAGGCAGAGCTCCTGGAGTGCACACGAGTGCTCACGCTGAGGGAGATCTGTTGACTGTGTGACTGGCGTCTGGCAGAAGGGAAAAAGGAGTTCCAACTGCACAGAACCCAGGTGCCAGGTGAAAATCTGAGATTCCAGATTCATTGAGGACTTGATGGTCTGGTGGCAGGTGAAACTCGAGGACGCCTTCTTGCAGAGGTGCTCACAGTGATTGCCTGCGGATGCTAGGACCCGGTGACCTTGAGGGGAGGGGCTGACTGGAAGCCAAGGCTGTCCACTCCACCTTGAAACTCCACCCCACCCAGAAACTCTGCCTCATCAAAGCTGAGCACAGAAACTTTGGCAAATTTGCAAGTCTTGGCACATAAGGCTGTCTCCCAGCATAGACATAAGCTGATCCTCACAGCCAGTTGGCCTGGAGGTCAATTCCTCCCAGTGATACCAACAGCAATCAAGACTTATCTGCAAAAAGACTGTACACACAGTCCACTAAGGGCTGCACCAAGAGTGCACACCTCAGGTAACAGGGGAGGCCGAGATACTTAGCACACAAAGTCACCCTACCAACTGAGGGAAGCAGTGAAAATGTGGAGAGAAAGAAACAGATCACAAAGGAAAGAAATGGAGGAAAACAAACAACTGGATATAGAGTTCAAAACCATGGTTATAAGGTTTTTCAAGAGATTCCTAGAAAAGGCCGATAAGTTTAGCGAGACACTCGAGGATCTGAGCAAGAACCTCGAGGATATGGGCAAGACCCTTGAGGATATGAAAAAGAACCAACTAGAAATTAAATATACAATGACTGAAATAAAAATATGTTACAGAAACCCAACAGCAGACTAAAGGAACATAAAAATCAAGCCAAAGATTTGAAATAGCAAGAGGCCAAAAACACTCAACTGGAAAAGAAAAAAGAAAAAAGAATCCAAAAAAGTTGAGGACAGTGTAAGAAGCCTCTGGGACAACTTCAAACATACCAACATCAGAATTACAGGGATGCCAGAAGAAGAGAGAGAGCAAAATACTGAAAACATATTTGAAGAAATAATGACTGAAAACTTCTCCTACCTGGTGAAAGAAATAGACTCACAAGTCCAGGAAGCACACAGAACCCCAAACAAAAAGAATCCAAAGAGGACCACACCAAGACACATCATAATTAAAATGCCAAGAGCAAAAGACAAAGAGAGAATATTAAAAGCAGCAAGAGAAAAACAATTACCTACAAGGGAGTACCCATACTATTGTCAGCTGATTTCTTAACAGCAACTATGCAGGCCAGACAGGAGTGGCAAGAAATTTTCAAAGTGATGAATAGCAAGAACCTACAGCCAAGATTACTCTACCCAGAGAAGCTATCATTCAGAATTGAAGGTCAGATAAAGAGCTTCACAGATAAGAAGAAGCTAAAGGAGTTCATCAACACCAAACCAATATTATATGAAATGCTGAAAGGTATTCTTTTAGAAGAAGAAAAAGGAGAAAAAGGTGGTTGCTTCAAACTAGAGCATGGATGGAACTGGAGAGCATTATGCTAAGTGAAATAAGCCAGTCAAAGAAAGATAAGTATCACATGATCTCACTCATTTATGGGATATAATGAACAACATAAACTGATGAACAAAAACAGATCCAGAGATAGAGAAGCATTGACTGTGAAACCTCAGAGGGATGGTAGAGGAGGATGGGGGAAAGGGGAAGAGATCAGCCAAAGGACTTGTATGCATGCATATAAGCCTAATCAATGGACATGGATACCAGGGGGGTGAGGGCACAAGTGGTGATTGGAGGGGGATTGGAAGGGGTAATGGGTGATGAGGACACATATGTAATACCTTAATCAATAAGGAAATTAAAAAAATAAAATGTTTCTATCTGTTTCACCTCTGAGCCAACATTTTTGAGATTAAGATACCACTTGGGAACCTTTACTTACCCATGTCTTACCTATGTACTGTTGGGAAGCAAAATTTGCTACCCCAAAATGTGCCGACCTGGCATGAGGATTATTTTATTTTTAGGAAACAAAAGACTCAGAAAGAAGCTTTTCAGGCTTTACTGCCTGAAAGAAGGTAGAAGGATTATTCCAGGGATGGGCTGTCACCATACAGTATACCAGTAACATGAATGAGGTGTGATTGGGGAGTCCACTCTGTGTCCCACTGGGTTTACATGACCCAGAAAACATTTGTTTACCAAACATTTGTTTCCCATCTGTATGTGAGTTGTCCCCTCCCCTCCCTGCTTTGAGGTACCAAGCCAATGCCCCCTTCTCCTTTGCTCATGATGGCATATTTGCCTTTGGACCCCATAGTCTTATGGAATCTCTATACATACATAAGTAAATTTGGTTATTTTCTCCTGTCTCATATCAATTTAACTCTTAGACCATCTACAAGAACCCAGGAGGATAGATCAATTTCTTCCTCCCCTGTGGTACACATACGTCCACAAACATTTACATGAACACACATGCACACAGAGCTAATTACATAAGGAATCAGCTCAAGCCTTTATTCGGATGTGTACCAACAGATACCCAAAGTGCCACTGGGAAATATTGAGACAGCTTTCACAAGCTGTTTGCAACAGGCCATTTCTTTACTCAATAGCAGTGATTTTTAACTAGTGTGCTGCAAGAATTTTTAAAACATGCAATGCCTGGCTGGCCAGTGTAGCTCAATGGTTGAGCATCAACCTATGAACCAGGAGGTCACGGTTCCTTTCCTGATCAGGGCACATGCCCAGGCCGTGAGCTCGATCCCCAGTAGGGGACATGTAGGAGGTAGCTGATCAATAATTCCCTCTCATCATTGATGTTTCTCTCTCTCTCTCTTACTCTCTGAAGTCAATAAAATATATTTTTAAAAATGCAATGCCTGATTATTTATGTAGTTAGGGGCACTGACCTCTTATCCCTTAGATTGTCAAATAAAAAAATGACAATAGCCCTGACCAGTTATGCAGCAGTTAGAGCATCAGGTCACATACAGAAGGGTCACAGGTTCCATTCAGGACAAGGGCATGTATTTTGATTTTAGGTTGGATCCCAGTTCTGGTTGGGGTGCATGCAAGAGGCAACAAACAGATGCTTCTTCCTCATGTTGATGTTGTTCTCTCTCTCCCTCCCTCTCTCTTCCACTTTATCTTAAAAAAAAAAAATCAATGGAAAAAATAACCTTCAGTGAGGTTTAATAAAAAAACAAAACAAAGCAAACAAACAAAAAAAGACCATAGCCAACACAACAATAGCCATCCGGTGTAAAGAAATAAAAATTATACCTATTATTTTTTTTGTCAGATCAACAAAAATACTTTTTGCTGTGCCAAAAAATTTAATTCTAGTAATTTAATTCTAGTAATTAGTTTATGTGTGCTGTGAGCTGAAAAACGTTGAAAATTGCTGCCATATAGGGACATCAGGAACCGATCATTAACATGGAAAAGGCATCACGTCACAGTTACAGAGGAAGAAGGGTAGAAATTCCACTTGGTTTCCTTTATTGTTGTATGGGTGGCATGAGAAGATTTTCTACATAAAAACATCCTGGGAACTAGAATAAGATATCTTGTTTCTGTTATCTCTCATCAAGAAAATAACTTTAAAGTTTTCCAGTGTAGATCAGATTTGCATTGCATGTTTTGAACTGTTTTTTTGTGGACCAAGTAAATGGTCTGTGAGGAACTAGATAGAAATAATCTCTGTGAAATTTGCTTTGTTATACCTCTGGGGTGGGAAGTCAAAAAGGAAACTGGATAAAGAACTAAGAGCAGACTTTAAGGTTTATAGATGTTTGTGTGCAGATGTACAAACCCCTCCTCAGTGGGAGGCAGGTTGCTCAATCCTCTTTTTAGTAATAAAGAACATTTCTTCTCTTATAATAATAACCCATTATGCAGAGTATTTCGGAATGCTAATGGCCTTTGACTTACTCCAAGATAAATCCTTCGTCCAGTTGGAATTATCCTTTTCCCACCAGGTGCTGGGGGCCCAGTGGACCTGCTCTGTACACTGGGAGGTCCTCAGTGGGACAGCATGTCTCTCTCCCCCGCCCTCTCCCTGTTATACTCAGGGCCAATAACACACAGTGTGGTATTTTATAGTTCACAGTTAAGACATAGTCTCAACTGGGGAAAAATATGTAAAATAATATTCTAAAAACAATGCCCAATTGGAACTACATATATTTTTGAAGACACATGTGGAATTGTTTCATCTTTATAGGAGGAAGAGCAGAACTCAGTTTTATTCTTCATCATGCCATTGAGAAGCTAACCCTGTAAATGTGTAAATGTCTTACTTTGCCTCCCCTCCCCCCGTTTTTTTTATATTTAGGAAACTAACTCTGAAAACACATTCAAGTAATTCTTATTAGCTATTTTTATTTTGTTGGGTTAAACTGGAGGAAAATAGGGCTAAGTGAACATACACATTCTTTTCCTGCAGAAAACAGAGTCCAAAAGAAATCAAAGACAGGCTATTACATGAAATTTCTTTTAGGTTTACAATTTTTTTTTCTTTCCCTCCCTTTATGGGGTGGGGGCTTATTTTAGGTCTAAATGACAGATCTATATCATATCAAACCATCAAGTGCTTATTTTCTTGGTTGCAATTTCATCACCCAAAATGGCCTTTGTATACATACACATTGCTCTTCTTTAATGGAAACCTGATGAACTTCAGAATTTATTTGAAATATGTATTCAATATAAACCACTGTTCATTTTTTACAAAAGTAGAACAGCACACCAGCCTCCATTTGTTTTCAATTCTTTTTTCTATTCTCTCATCTCATTCCTCATTGCTGCCTTGTTCACAGGCTGAATGAAAATATTGACAAACATGAAAACATGTTCAACTTCTCTAATAATCAAAGAAATGCATATTAAAATGAGATAGTATCATTTCTCCTATCATTGCAACAGAAATGAAGGATATTAATCATGTCCATTGTTGGTGAGAGAGTGGGGCAAAGAGAACTCAGATGAAAGACTGCCTTCTTTCCCACAGTGTCTTGGTCCAGCACTTTCTGAGGCCCCTGCTCTGTTCCTGCCCCTGGGGTCTGTAACTCACCCCTTATTTTTGCAATAAATATTTCTCTTCTTCTGCTTTCATTTTTACTATTTTTTTCAAGTAAAAATATTAACTAATATAATGAATACTGTTGCCTTCATTTCAATCTGCTTTCTCTTGATGGCATTTATTAACTTTACAAATTATTACCTTCATCTCCTTGCCTTCATTGTATTAAGGATAACAAATCGTTTCCTAATGTCTTTTCTGGATCTTGCATAGAATAATTTTCAATTGCAGGGTTTTGTTTTGTTTTGTTTTCCTGTGAGCTTTCTGGGCATTTCCCTTACCTTTTCTTTGGAAAAAATCTCTTTATTGATTAAGGTATTACATATGTGGCTTCATCCCTTATTTCTCCTTCCAATCCCCCCTCTCTACTCATGCCCTCACCCCCCTGGTGTCTGTGCCTATTGGTTAGGCTTATATGCATGCATACAAGTCCTTTGGTTGCTCTCCTCCCCTAACCCCCACCTTCCCTCTGAGGTTTGACAGTCAGTGCTTCTCTGTCTCTGGATCTGTTTTTGTTCATCAGTTTATGTTGTTCATTATATCCCATAAATGAGTGAGATCATGTGATACTTATCTTTCTTTGACTGGCTTATTTCACTTAGCATAATGCTCTCCAGTTCCATCCATGCTCTAGTTTGAAGCAGCCACCTTTTCATCCTTCTCCTCTTCCTCCTCCTCCTCCTCCTCCTCCTCCTCCTCCTCCTAGTCCTCTTTTTTCTCCTTCTCCCTCTCCCTCTCCCTCTCCCTCTCCCTCTCCCTCTCCCTCTCCCTCTCCCTCTCCCTCTCCCTCTCCCTCTCCCTCTCCTCTCCCTCTCCCTCTCCCTCTCCCTCTCCCCCTCTCCCTCCCCCTCCCCCTCTCCCTCTCCCTCTCCTCTCCCTCTCCTTCTCCTTCTCCTTCTCCTTCTCCTTCTCCTTCTTCTTCTTCTTCTTCTTCTTCTTCTTCTTCTTCTTCTTCTTCTTCTTCTTCTTCTTCTAGAATAATTTTCAGCATTTCATATAATACTGATTTGGTGTTGATGAACTCCTTTAGCTTCTTCTTATCTGTGAAGCTCTTTATCTGACCTTCAATTCTGAATGATAGCTTTTCTGGGTAGAGTAATCTTGGTTATAGATTCTTACTATTCATCACTTTGAAAATTTCTTGCCACTCCTGTCTGGCCTGCATCGTTTCTGTTGAGAAATCAGCTGACAATAGTATGGGTACTCCCTTGTAGGTAATTAAGTGTTTTTCTCTTGCTGCTTTTAATATTCTCTCTTTGTCTTTTGCTCTTGGCATTTTAATTATGATGTGTCTTGGTGTGGTCCTCTTTGGATTCTTTTTGTTTGGGGTTCTGTGTGCTTCCTGGACTTGTGAGTCTATTTCTTTCACCAGGTAAGGGAAGTTTTCAGTCATTATTTCTTCAAATATGTTTTCAGTATCTTGCTCTCTCTCTTCTTCTGACACCCCCATAATTCAGATGTTGGTACGCTTGAAGTTGTCCCAGAGGCTTTTTACACTATCCTCAAATTTTCTGGATTCTCTTTCTTTCTTTCTGAGTGTTTTTTTTACTTCTTGGTATTTCAAATCTTTGACTTGATTTTTATGTTCCTCTAGTCTGCTGTTGGGCTTCTGTAAAATATTTTTTATTTTAGCCAGTGTATGTTTAATTTCTAGTTGGTCCTTTTTCATATCTTCGAGGGTCTCACTGAATTTATCAGCCATTTCTAGGAACCTCTTGAAAAACCTTATAACCATGGTTTTGAATTCTATATCCAGTCATTTGTTTTTATCCATTTCTTTCATTTGTGATCTGTTTCTTTGTCTCCACATTTTCACTGCTTCACTGAGTTGGTAGGGTAGCTTTGTGTGCTTTCCCAGTTACCTGCGGTGGACACTCTTGGTGCACCCATTTGTGGACTGTGTGCACAGCCTTGTTGTAGTTAAGTCTTGATTGTTGTTGGTATCACTGGGAGGAATTGACTTCCAGGCCAATTGGCTGTGAATATCAGGTGTGTCTATATTGGGAGACAGTCTTATGAGATAAGACTTGCAAAATTACACAAGCCTCTGTGCTCAGCTTGGATGGGGTGGAGTTTCAGGGTGGAGTCAACAGCCTTGGCTTCTAGTCAGCCCTACCCGATGAGGTTCCTGAGTCTCTGTGTCCACAGGCAATCACTGCAAGCACTTCTGAGAGGAAGGTACTTTTGAGCTTCACCTGCTGCCAAATAGTCCAGTTTCCCCCCCAATGAATCCAGAGTCCCAGATTCTTGCCAGGTACTGGGGTTCAGTGCAGTCGAAACTGGGGTTCAGGGCCATCCAGAGCCCTGGTCTCCCTCCCACCAGATCAAGCCAGTGGCACACTTAATAGTCTGTCCTCTCTGTGTGCAACTCTTCCATTTTGCCCTGCTTGTTCTGGCAGAGAGACAGGAGCATTGGGGGACAGCTTATTACTCAGTTTTTTTGGTAGCTACAGACCCTCACTCTCTGAGACAGAAAGTAGACTCCAGAGAGGTATAACATGCCTTATTTTTCTTTTCAGTCTGGCTCTGGTTAGATTTTTTTTAAAAATTAGTTTCACTGGCAATGACAGTGGGTAGAAATTTCTAGTAGGTTTTGGCATTAGATTGTCTCTTAGTGTAAGTTTTCCCTAGAGGGGAAGGAGAATGATGATGAATCCAGCTATCCTATGCACAGGCCCTAACAATGTCTTCCTATCATCACATGAGGTTTACCCTGCTCCCCCCAGATTCCAATAGTCTTCACAATCTGGTCTGATCCTGTAATCCAAACCCGCTGCTCCAAGGAGCTGGCCTTCTCAGCCTGTGTATTCCTGTCTCTTTTCTTATCGGCAGAGTCCCTTTCTCTGTTCAGTTAAATTCTTCCATATAATGCTCAGATCAAGTTCCATCTCCTTTTGATAATCCCAGCCTACGTTGAAGTCCTCCTTTCATTCTTAACTCACTAAACAAATATTTGTTAAATGCTCATGCTATTCCAAAGCTTAAGTGGGAATCCCGAAGTAAATAAGGCAGATTTGTTCCCTTCCTTTCTGGGGCTGAGCGTTTAGGCATTATTTGGGCAAAAATAACCCAATAATAAATTCTTTCAATCCTCTTTAAAATCTTTATTTATTAAGCAGCACAATTGCATATTTTTTGCAATTAACAAAATCCAGGTCTGGAATACAGACCCAAACATGGATTTCTTGGAATGTCTGAGATCGCAAACTGAAGAGAAAGCCGAAACCCTGGCTTCCAGGAGACAGGAAGTCTTTCCAGGGATCTCAGGCACGGAAACATTTAAGATTTTGTAGGGCACAGCCTCAGCTTCAACAACTGCTCCTTCATGCCCCTGTGCCAAGTGTCAAGTTCCAGGGAAAACTGGCATCTTTAAGCTTGAGTTAGATGACTTAGATTACTCACCTAGTTGGAGGTGGACGGGGCCTTCCGTTCCGTGGATGGTGTGCTACCCGGATTTCCCTACAAGGTTCAATAACTCATTCCCCAGTGGTGGAGAGTGCTGCAGACCAGGCAGGGAGCAACCAGTGGTCCGTGCCCCAGGGAATTGCCTCTGCTCCAGGAGCCACCTTGCACTAGGTCAGGCTACCAGCCTGGCATCCCATACCAATGATGGGTGGCAGTGTGTGGGGCTGCCTGAAGGCCCAGTGTGGACCATTCTGAAAGGACCTTTTGGCTTTAGAGCTTCCCACAGAGGACATGTGCCACAGCCCAACTTCTCAGTCTGCCCAGGCCTGAGTCCTTCTTTCCTCCCCCTCTCTCCCCCCAAAAAAGTGTGAATCACAAAAATATCCCCCAAGATCTTCCTGTGCCCTAATCTCTAGGTTAGAATCTGCCTCCTGAGGCACACTCTGGCATTTATAACACATAGGATGGTGGCACACTTCCACACCTTATTATATATTATCTGGCATAATTTGTTAGTTACCTCACATGTTATTTATGCCTTCTACACTAGATCACAGATTTCTTATGAGTGGAAACCTTCCCTTCCCTAATATCTATCCCTCAACCCCAGTTGCAGCACACAGCACATAGGTATCATTCAAAATTATGTGTTCACTGATAGATTTTCCCCAATTGAGGGTCAAAGTTGTGCTAAGACTAATGTGTCAAGCTGAAACCAGTTTGGCTCAGTGGGTAGAGTGTCGGCCTGCGGACTGAGAAGTCCCGGGTTCGATTCCGGCCAAGGGCATGTACCTTGGTTGTGGGCACATCCCCAGTAAGGAGTGTGCAGGAGGCAGCTGATCGATGTTTTTCTGACTTTCTATCCCTCTCCTTTCCTCTCTGGAAAAAATCAATAAAATATATTTAAAAAAAAAGACTAATGTGTCAAAATGTTGCTGTTTTAGATAGACCAGAGATTTGACACTTCAAAAGATGCTTTTTTAGCCCAGCCATTGTGGCATGGACCTACGACCCTGAAGATCGTGGTCTGATTCCTTTCCAAGTCAGGGCACATGCCTGGGTTGCAGGCTTGACTCCCCAGTAGGGGGTGTGCAGAAGGCAGCCAATCATTGATTCTCTCTGACCATCAATGTTTCTATCTCTCTCTCTCTCTTTCTTCCTCTCTGAAATCAATTAAAAATATATTTTTAATCCTTGACCGAAGACATTTTTTCAATGATTCTTAGAGAGACTAGAGGAGAGAGGGAAAGACAGAGAGAAATATTGATGTGAGAGACACATCGATTGGTTGCCTCCTGCATGAACCCTGATCAGGGCCCGGCCAGGGAGGAGCCTGCAACCGAGGTAAGTGCCCTTGACCAGAATCAAACCCGGGATCTTTTGATCTGCAGACCAAAGCTCTATCCACTGAGCCAAGTCAGCTAGGGCTAAAAAAAAAAAAAAAAAAAAAAAAAATATATATATATATATATATATATATATATTTTTTTTTAAAAGACACCCTTTTAAATGGTTTCAAGTTGTAGTCAAGAGTTTTTATTGTTTGTTTTCATTTTTTTAGTGGCCAACTCATTGATTTTAGAGAGCAGAAAATTCTGATTAGGGAGGATAAATCCCCTCTACAACAACATTTTTTCTCTCTGCAGTTAATGTTTTTCTTTTCTTTGTTTCTAGGGGATGCAGCCACATAACTTTACAAAACATGCTTGAGCATATGATTTTAAGAGTGTTTCCATTCTTTATAAGTGCATATGTATGTGTGTGGGGTGGGGTGGAGTGGGGAGCAGGAGAGGAATGAGTATCCTAGACTGTGACATCATATGTCTCAATAAATGTATTTGGGAGCTGGCTGGGTCTACAATAGCTATGTGCCAAAAAGAATGGAAAGTTGGTGAGAGGCTCCCAGGCTTTGAACTTTATTTTAATTAATTAATTAATTAAAAAATTTTATTGATTTTTTACAGAGAGGAAGGGAGAGTGATAGTTAAGAAACATCGATGAGAGAGAAACATGGATCAGCTGCCTCCTGCACACTCCCCACTGGGTATGTGCCCTCAACCAAGGTACATGCCCTTGATGGGAATTGAACCTGGGACCCTTGAGTCCACAGGCTCTATCCACTGAGCCAAACCGGTTAGGGCTGAACTATTTTTTTGGTCAACTATATTTTAATAAAAAATATTTTTATAAAGAGGGGATTTAAGAATAAGTCATCTCTGCCCAAACCGGTTTGGCTCAGTGGGTAGAGCGTCGGCCTGCGGACTGGAGGGTCCCGGGTTCGATTCTGGTCAAGGGCATGTACCTTGGTTGTGGGCACATCCCCAGTAGGGAGTGTGCAGGAGGAAGCTGATCGATGTTTCTCTTTCATCAATGTTTCTAACTCTCTATCCTTCTCCCTTCCTCTCTGTTAAAAAAATCAATAAAATATATTAAAAAAGAAAAAGAATAAGCTATCTCCATAAGCACTTTTGTACTCATCCCACTCTCTAGACAGATAAAGTGAGATTCCCTTTAGCTAGAGATTGTCCAGTTCTGAACATTGAAAAAAAAATCATGATTTTCTAGACATTTTCCCCAGTCTTTTAAACAATCTGCCCTCAACACCATTCTGACACTTACAAAGGGAAGTTTTACCTCCTACCTATCAGTTTCTGTCTGATTCTGATAATATAATAATATTTCATAAAGCTACCCCACGATGCAAGCACATTTTAGACACTCAGTGCATATGTATAGTTTCCTTTCATTTTACAAAAATAGTGCTGTAAACACAGCAAGAAGAATAACTCCTATGTTTTTCCTCTTATAAGTAATGTGCTTCTATGACATATTCTTTAATTGATTAAGAGGTGAGAATAATAAATGAACATCTGATCCAAGGTTCAGCAAAGAACTCTTTATTGAAGTGCAGACTCTAAAAAGTTATTTTAGGCAAGTTCCCAGAGGCAATTTTTAAAACCATAAGGCTGGATGAGGAGACTGTGCTTCTAATGATTTCTGCCACTCCTTAGAAATAAATTAAGTTTCCCTTCCAAGTAGAGTGGCTAGTGGGCTGAGAGATCATATTTTAAAATAGTTGAATCCAAACATAGCTGTATTTGCATTAAAAAAAAGCCTATAGTTTGCCTTTCACATTTTCTCTCTTCCCCAGTGACTTGGGCATTGTACGGTCCAAGTTGCTTTCTTGCAAAAGTACCTTAGGCTCATTTTATGAGGTGTGGAATAGAGAGCCTGCCTGGTGCTTTGACTGGCTGAACTTTCCATTCTGCTGTAAACAACCTGGGAGAAATCAGTGTGATTTATGACAGTAGTTACTACTACTCTTTCACTGAGCCAGGAATATTCTCATGCTATCAAAAAACCCAAAAAACCAAAAAAGTTGTCACATTTTGAACCACTGTCTTTTCTACATCTTGACTAGCTATCTGAGTGATGCATTAGTTAAATAAGTTTATGCAACTAAAGAGCCTTCGTTATAAGCAAAGGAGGGGTGAAAACAGGTGAAGACGATGACTTTTTCTTCTAGCTACATCTAGTGCAATCTCAAAGATAGGGAGGGTCTTCTGATATATGGTACAGGATGGCCTGTTTTGTTGTTCATCAGTTATTCCCATGTGTCAGGCATAAAAGCCCAAGCTTCTTCAACAGGCGCTGGAGTCTGTAACATTCATTGGGGGCTTTTCATGCTAGTGTTTTAAGTTGTGTGAACCATGTGGTAGAGATGAAAATTAGACATACACACCCCCCCCCCCCATCACTCGAAAAGACACTCTCCTCTCCCCAAAAAAGTTTCTGAAAGATCAAGATGCTGTGCATGTGTTTGCAAAGAATCACTTAGAGGTGATTGTCAGTATTCCCTAATACCTTGTAGGTTACTTACCTTATAGCAACTCAAAGAATTTTCTGTATGTCTGTGTTTAAGAATAAAAAACTCTCATTTTGCATAGAGATTAAAACCACATGCATGCAGGAGTACCAAGGTATTTTATTTTTTATTTTTTTGTTAATTCTCATCCAAGGATATTTTTCCTTTGGTTTTTAGAGAGTGGAACGGAGGGAGAGAGACACAGAGAGAAATGATGTGAAGAGACACATCGATTGACTGCCTCCTGCATGGTCCCTGACTAGGGCTGAGAACTGAGCCTGCAATTGAGGTACATACCTTGACCAGGAATCAAACCCATGACCCTTCAGTACAGGGGGCCAATGCTCTACCCACTGAGTCAAACTGGCTAGGGCCCAAGCTTTTTAAAAAAAATTTTTTTTATTGATTTCAGAGAGGAAGGGAGAAGGGAAGAGAGATAGAAACATCAATTAGGAGAGAGAATCATTGATTGGGGGTTGAGCCTGAAACCCAGGCATGTGTCTTTGACCGAAATCGAACTCAGGGCCCTTCAGTCCACAGGCCAACGCTCTATCCACTGAGCCAAACTAGCTAGTGCCAACATATAACTTTATATAAGACAAATAAAGTGAATTAAGCCTGTTTAAAAAAGAAAAGAATATAGGCTGCCCAATATGTGTAATTCTTTGCTATAGTTACAATTCCCTGCTTTTCTCAGACACCAAAGAAAGCTTCTGGAGTATAAGTGAGATGAGAGTTGAGTTAATTGGTTTGATATTTACTCTTCTCTCATTTTTTAAAAATTCTTTATATCCTCCCTTTTTAAATTTTTAATTATAATTTACATTCATTATTACTCTGTGTTAGTTTTAGGTATACAGCTTAGTAGTTAGAAAATCATATACTTTAGAGAGTGATCCCCCTAATGTTTCAAGTACCTACCTGGCCCTATACATATTTATCACAAAATCTATTGACTAAGTTCCTTATATTATTGACTATATTATATGCTTTAATCTACATTTCTGTGACTATTCTGTAACTACTAATTTGAACCTCTTAATCCCTTCACATTTTTCATTCAGCCCTCCAATGCCCTTCCCTTCTGATAACTGTCAGTCAGTTCTCTGTATCTGTGTGTCTTTCTATTTTGCTTATTTTGTTTTTTAGATTCCACATGTAAGTGAAATCATAGAGTACTTGTCTTTCTCTGTTTGACTGGTTTCACTTAGCATAATACTAGTCAATCCATGCCATTGCAAGGGTAAAATTTCATGTTTTTATGGCCAAGTAATATTTCACTGCTTATATGTACCATAGCCTTTTTATTCACTCATCTATTGATGGGCATGAGTTTTTTCAGATATATTCTCAGAAATGGAAGTTCCATTTTCAATTTTTTGAGAACACTCCATACTGTTTTCCACAGTGGCTGCACCGGTCTGCATTCCCCCAAAAGTGCATGAAGATTCCCTTTTCTCCACATTCTTACCAACACACGTGTTTGTTGATTTACTGATGATAGCCATTCTGACAGATGTGAATAGTTCAGTCCCCTTACACCCCCCCCCCAATTTCTAATGTGTTAAAACACATGTGATATAATCTTTATTATCTTAAGCATTTAAAGTATATAATTCAGTGATATTAAATACATTCACAATGTTGTACAGCCATCACCACTATCCATCTTCATAACTCTTATCTTGCAAAAGTGAAACTCTGTAATCATTGAACAATAGCTCTCCATTCTCCCCTTTCCCAGCCCCTGGCAATAACCATTCTATTTTCTGTTTTTATGATCTTACTTACTCCACTTCATATAAGTGGAATCATACAGTATTTATCTTTTTGTGACTGGCATATTTTACTCTGTATAATGTCTTCAGGGTTCATCTGTGTGGTAATATAGAATTTCTTTTCTTTTTGAGGCTGAATAATAGTCCATTGTACGTATATACCACATTTTGCTTATCTATTCTTGAGTTGTATCTCTTGTGAATAAGTTGCAAAGCACATGGGTACACAAATATCTCCTTGAGACCCTACTTTCAGTTTTTTTTTCAGGTACCTATCCAGATGTGGGATTGCTGGATCATATGGTAATTATATTTTTAATCTTTTGAGGAACTGCCATATTGTTTTCCAGAGCAGATATACCATTTTACAATCCTACCAATGGTGCACAAAAGTTCCAAATTCTCTACATCCTTACCAATCCTTGTTATTTATTTAATTTTTTGGTAATAGTAATCCTAATGGGTGGCATCTCATTACAGTTTTGATTTGAACTTTCCAATGATTAGTGATATTGAACAACTTTTCATGTACTTTTTGGCCATTCATATATATTCTTTGGAGAAATGTCTATTTAAGTCTCTGGCTTATATTTGAATCAGGTTGTTTGGGTATTATTGTTGAATTATTAGAATTCTTTATATATTCTGGATATTAATCCCTTATCAAATATATGATTGGCAAATATTTTCTCCCGTTGTGTGGATTGCCTTTTTACTTGTTGATATAGTCTTTTGATGCACAAATATATATTTTTTATGACATTCAATTTGTCTATTTTTTCTTTTCTTGTCCATGCCTTTAGTTGTATATTCAAGAAATCCTGCCAAATCCAACTGTAAAGATTCTGCATTACATTATTTTCTAAGAGTTTCATAGTTTTAGGGATTACATTTAAACCTTTGATTCATTTGAGTTATTTAGGTAAGGGCCCAACTTCATTCTTTTGCGTGTGGATATCTAGTTTTCCCAGCACCATTTGTAGAAAAGACTGTCCTTTGCCCATTGAATGGTCTTGGCGCCCTTGCCAAAAATCATTTGACTATATATGGGAGGGTTTGTTTCTGGGCTCTTTATTCTATTCCATTGGTCTATATGGAATATTGTCTTTGTGCCATTACCACATTTGTTGCTCTATAGTAAGTTTTGAATTTAGAGGTGTGTGTCTTTCAGTATAGTTCTTCTTTTGAAAAATTGTTTTGGCTATTTGGGGTCTCTTGAGATTACATATGAATTTTAAGATGGGTTTTCTCTTTTTGCAAGAAAGATGAAGATTTTGAAAGGTATTACATTGATTCTATAGATAGTTTTGTGTACTAAGCCATTTTAACAAAATCAAGTCTTCCATTCAGTGAACATAGGAAGTCTTCCAACTCATGAACATTTATTCATGCCTTCTTTAATTTCTTTTAACAATGTTTTTGATTTTCATTGTACAAGTCTTTCACCTCTTTGATTAAGTTGATTTCTAAGTGTTTTATTATTTTTGATGTTATTGTAAGTGGAATTGTTTCATAATTTCCTTTCCAAATTGTTCCTGGCTAGTGTATATAAATGCAACTGATTTTTGTGCGTTGACTTTGTATCCTACTATTTTGCTAAATTCAATTATTAGCTCTAACAGGATATTTTGTGTATATGTGTGTAATATTTAGGATTGTCTATATATAAGATTATATCATCTGCAAACAGAGGTAATTTTCCTTTTTCTTTTCCTTTTTAGAATCAGTGGTAATGTTTTCATTTTCATCTGTCTTTAGTAATTTGAGTCTTTTTTTTTTTCTTTCCATAGTTCTACTAACTAAAAACTTGTCAATTTTGTTGAACTTTTCCAAGAACCAACTTTTGGTTTCATTGCCTTTATTGTTTTTCTATTCTCTATTTTGTTTATCTCTGCTTAAATGTTTTTATTTTCCTCCATTAAGTTTAGTTGGTTCTTTTCCTTGTGCTGGCATTGAGTTTAGTTGGTTCTTTTCCTTGTTTTTTAAGTTGTAAAGTTAGACTGTTGATTTGAAACCTTTCTTATTTTTATTTTTTTAATCTTTATTGTTCAGTTTATTAGTTACATTGTTTCCCCTTTTTTATCCCCCTATACCTCCCCTCCACCCTGTACCTATCCCATCCTCCACCCTCATCTCCCCCTCCCCACTGTCCTCTCCCATTGTTGCAAGATTTTTGTCCAGTCTCTTGTTGTATTTCCCACAACCCTTTTCTCCCCAAGAATTGTCAGTCCATTCCCTCTCTATGTCCATGTTTCTGTTATATTCACCAGTTTATCCTGTTCATCAGCCTATGAATTCACTTGATTTTTATGTTCATTTGTTGATAGATGTGTATTTGTTGTTCATAATTTATATTTTTACCTTTTTCTTCTTCTTCTTCTTAAAGAATATCTTTCAGCATTTCATATAATATTGGTTTGGTGGTGATGAACTCCTTTAGCTTTTTCTTATCTGCGAAGCACTTTATCTGATCTTCAATTCTGAATGATATCTTTGCTGGGTAGAGTAATCTTGATTGTAGATTCTTGCTATTCATCACTTTGAATATTTCTTGCCACTCCCATCTGGCCTGCATCGTTTCTGTTGAGAAATCCGCTGACAATCATATGGGTGCTCCCCTGTAGGTAACCAACTGTTTTTCTCTTGCTGCTTTTAATATTCTCTCTTTATCTTTTGCTCTTGGCATTTTAATTATGATATGTCTTGGTGTGGTCCTCTTTAGATTCCTATATTTTGGGGTTCTGTGTACTTCTTGGGCTTTTAAGTCAGTTTCTTTCACCGGGGGGGGGGGGGGGGGAGTTTTCAGTCACTATTTCTTCAAGTAGGTTTTCATTAACTTGCTCTCTCTCTTTTTCTGGCACCCCAATAATTCGGATGTTGGCATGCTTGAGGTTGTCCCAGAGGCCCCTTACGCTATCTTCAATTATCTGAATTCTTTTTGTTTCTTGCTTTTCCAGCCGAGTGGATTTTGCTTCTTTGTATTTCAAATCTTTGACTTGGCTCTTGTGGCCCTCTGGACTGCTTTTAGGACTTTGTGTAATATTTTTTATTTCAGTCTGTGTATGCTTGATTTCTAGTTGGTCCTTTTTCATATCTATGAGGGTCTCATTCATATCCTCAGAGGTCTTGTTCATTTCCTTGAGGGTCTCATTCATTTCCTTGTAAGTCTCATTCATTTCCTGGTTGGTCTTGTTTATTTCCTCATAGTTCTCATTAAGTTCATCAGCCTTTTCTAGGAGCCTCTTGAAAAGCCTTATAACCGTGGTTTTGAACTCTATGTCTAGTCGTCTTTTTTCCTCCATTTCTTTCACACCTGATTTCTTTCCATATCTCTGCATGGTGGCTGCTTTATGTGGTAGATGTCCTCTAAGGGTCAGTGGCACAGCCTCCCCAGTTATTTGAGATGGGTACTCTTACTGCAATCCTTTATGGGTTGTACAGTATTTTTGAATTTAAACCCAGCTTGTTGTTGTTAGCCCTAGGAGGGTTTGACCTCCAGGCCAATTGGCTGTGAAGGGAGACTGTGTTCAGGTTGGATGGGCGGAGTCTCTGAGCTGCGCAGGAAGCCTCAGTGTCAGCTACGTCCTATGCGACGCTCGCACGTGCGGGTCTCTGTTGGATGGGGATGGCTGCAGATACCTCCAAGAGAAAGCCACTAGTCTCTTCCCCTTGCCAGACAACTTTGCCTCTCCCCAAATGAGTCTGCACACCCAAAGTCTAGCCCAAGGTTGTAAAACAAAGCAGTCCGGTGGTCTCCGGGACCAGGGGGCAAGTCACCAGGGAGCAAGTCGCGCGTCTGTAGTGTTGCATACTTTTCGCACGCAAACTGCTTTTCTAAGCAACCCAGTTTCTCCTCAGACTAGGGGACCTCTGCCGAGCCCGGCTTCCAGGGTGCGTTCCCCGGACCTTGGACCTCGCCTGGCACTGGGGAATCTGTGCAGTGGGACGTCTTCACGTACCCCGGATCTTGGACCTTGCCTGGCGCTGGGGAATCCATGTAGTGGGATGTCTCCGCCCTCCCCGTTGGGGAAATCCAGCCCGGGTTGCTGCTCCAGCCCTACAGCCCGTGCGCGCGACCAGGACGGCTCCTAACCTGTTTTCGTCTTCAAGGCTGCGCTCCCGCTGCTCTTCTGAGTCTTAGTGTCCCACCTTTACTTTTATTTGTGGAGTTTTCACTCAGCCAGCTTTCTGGTGATTCTGGGTGATGTTTGTTTTGTTGTTATGTTGTAGTTTTTGAATCGTTGTGCAGGGCAGAACAATAGGTGTTTACCTATGCTGCCATCTTGGTTCTCTTCAAACCTTTCTTATTTTTAAATTTAGACACTTATAACTATACATTTCCCCTTTAGCACTGCACTTCCTGTGTCTCATAAGTTTTAGCATGTTGTTTTTAAATTGTTATTAATTTCTAAGTATTTTCTAACTTCCCTTGTGATTTTTTTAAATCCAGTGATTGTTTAAAATTGCATTATTTAATTTCCATCCAACTCTTCCCCTGAAGTTGAAAGCCTTAAATGGACTCCAGAGTTCCAAGATACAGTGACCCTTTAACAACACAGTGTGAACTGCATGGGTTTATATGTAGTTACATCAGACAGATTCTGCCAGTGCAACTGTCTAGGTGGGGAGACAGAGTCCTGGTGGTTTCTAATCCATCATCTTCCTAGGATTCTCTCCTCTTATTTATTTTTAAAAAAGAGGTGTTTGGAAAAGGTGCTAGGTACTAACTTGCCATGCATTTCACAATTAGTACCAACACCCCAGATGTCAGGGGCTTCCCGTTAAGTACTTTTGCTTCCAAGTAGGCTAATGAAATTGAATCAATCAATTATGATGTATGGAACTTTTACCATCTAACAAGGAGTCATTTGCTCTTCAGGGATAGCCTGTTCTTTGTTTTAAAAGGTCAAAGCAGTTCTAGTCATGGCAAAAACTAGTTTTTGATTTAATAATAATATGTCTGTTGCTCAGCCTTAGTTTTCATGTTTACTTTAATGGCTTTTCTACCCCCTTCTAAGTAGACATCTATTCTCCCAGAAGTGGCCCTTCTACTCCTTCCCATCCTTATTTTAATCATGTTTGAAGTCACATTTTTCTGTGAGTTCCTGTGTATGTGCATATATATATATATATATATATATATATATATATATGTATATATATATATTTTTTTTTTCTAATCTGTCTTTTTTTCAGTTTAACTTGCAGGTCCCTAATCACAAACATAGGAAAACCAGAGGCCTGAACATCTCCTGAGGGATCCTGGATTGAAAGGGTGCAGGCCAGGCTGAGAGACCCCCCCCTCCCCCTCAGTCATATAAAGCTTAGTCTACTAGGAAGTTACAACTTCACACACTCCCCAGGGAACCACCTTTCTGTTCCCCACAGATTACAGGGGTGGAGAAGTGGGAGGGATATAACAATAAAGGGGAAATTCCTTTGCTGGTGCATTCCCAGTAGAAGTCAAGATGGCACAAGGGAAGGTGTTTCTATGAGTCATGTGCTGTAGACAAGATGGTGGCCATAGAGGCCTGTCTGTTTAGTCTGGGAAAAGGATAGGATTGCATAAGGATCACAGAACCCCAGAATATCTAGGAAATGGATCAGTTAGGAGGAGGATCCAACACAAGCTCCTGAAAGATTGTGAAGTTAATTGGTTAGTTTGGAAGAGTGCCTGATCCTTCCCAAGCCTGAGGTAATATAACACAAACTTAGCAAAGAGTGTCCCCCTCTCTCCTCTGTAACACGCTCGCCTTCTTGGCTTGAGTGTTTCCTCTCTATAGCAGCCATATGGGTCTAGCAGCCGCATGGACTCCAAGCATGCACCTGGGCACAGCCAGCTGGAACACTCCAGGAGCAGAGATAAGCTAGCAGGATTGGACTGAATCAAAGGCACAGGACTTTTGGACCTTGGCCTTCGTACTAGGATTGACTAAGACAAGAATGGACTTTTTCCATGGTGGGATAGACGGAGATGAGCCACTAGAAACCCAGGGGCAGTGTTTTGATTTTGCTTCTACAATGACCCTTACCACAAAACCTCAACTCCATACATGAATCTCCTGAAATGCTTTCCTGTGACTCTGTGAAAGGATCCCATTTCCACCTGCAATGCTTACAGTCATATTTTGGGGTGGTACATTCTGCTACAGGTCTTTATGCAGCCAATCAACACGAATTTAAAAAGAGTGCTGGCCAGTGTCATCCTGTGCTCTAAAAGATTGCTAGTTCAATTCTTGGTCAGGGCACATACGTGGGTTGTGGACTCCATTCCCAGTACGGGGTGTACAAAAGGCAGCCAATCAATGTTTTGCCCTCAAATTGTTGTTTCTTTTACTCTTCCCCCTCTTTTCATCTCTCTCTAAAAGTCAAGTTAAAAAAAAGAATTATAAAAATAACTACAAGAAATTTTAATTCTTTCTCTCCTTTGACTTCCTGTTGCCCTTTAAGCATTCATCCCTTTAAAAATGTTTTTGTTTTATCTTCTACTAGAAGACCAATGCACAAAATTCATGTACTGGGGGTGGGGAGGAGTCCCTCAGCCTGGCCTGTGCTCTCTTGCAGTCCGGGACCCCTTGCTCCTTACCACCTGCCTGCTTGCTGCTCCCCACCACTCGGCTCGCTGCTCCTTAGTGCTGCTGAGGAAGCTCCCTCCAGTGCCACTGCATCCGGCAGTTGTGAGCCCAGCTTCTGGTTGAGCAACAGTCCCCCTGTGGGAGCACACTGATCACCAAGGGGTGTCTAAATTGAGTGTCTGCCCCTGGTGGTCAGTTCATAGCAACCAGTCATTACATTGTTTGGATCATTTGCATATTAGGGTTTTATTATATAGGATACTAGATTCTAAGTTTCTTGACCATAAAGACTATCTCTGCTATTTTCTACATGGTATAAAATAGTTAGTAAATGGATATTTGCTTAATGAATGAATGATTCTCTTCCTGTATTTTGCGCTGAATTTATTAAATTCAAGAGATAATTTATTTGTGCTAGAGAGATCTGGCCTAACTTCTTACTAATAACTTGTGGGTGAAAAGGGGGCCACAGGAGAAACAGAGCTTCTTGAGACTGGGATCCTGGCCTCAACACCACCCAGTCACATCTCAGACGCAAACCAGGATCCTGCAGCCCCTGGGGACAAAGACTTGCAACAACAGCTTCAGACCAACAGACAACAAGAATCCAGACTTCCTGGCCGCAGATTTCTGTGAGTCAAAGAGCCTATCCCCCTCCCCACAGGGCTGCAGTGCCCCTACTGGAATTTCAGTTTGGGAGTGTGTGCACAGACTGCAGCGCTGCTATAGGAATTTGAGCCTGCACATGCACAGAGACTGGAATCTGCTCCCTGCAACACAATCGGGTGACCAAATCTGAAGCCTACACAGGGCTGCAATGCCAGCTGACTTCAATTCTGGGCAAGCGCACATGGAAGTCTGTTTTTGGCAGTGCACATGAAAGTTTATTTTCCACAGCGCAAGCACGCCACAGTGCTACTGTGCAACCCTGTCTCCCATGGTGACTGGGACCCAGATTCTACTGGCAAGAGGCACACTGACTTGACTGTTTCTGTGCACCAGGGATTCCTGACTCACAGCACATTCACACTAAGAGCCAGTGACTCCAATTCTTGGTGCATGTGCACAGGGGGACCTTGCTTCTCAGCAAGAAGCTGCGCAAGGCAACAGAAATTCTGATACTCGATTCTTGGTGCAGACACAGGGGAACTCTGACTCCTGGCACCTAGGGGACTCATTTTTGGCACACAGCAACAGCACAGTACAGGCAGAGTCCATGAAATGCAGACTGCTGCAGCCATTGTGTATGGAGTTTCACACATGATTCTAGGTGCACACATGAGACTACATTGAATGCTGGTAGCACTGACCCTGGGCAAGCCTGGTTCCCACCAACCCACGGCAGCCACAAGTCCTAGTGTCAGGGCACTTCAGTGACATCCGGGTGGTGCGAAGCTACCACGGCACAGGGCCCAGGTCCATGTAACTTCAAGTTTGAACCTTCTGGTGATAGTCAGAACGGGGAGGCAACACAATCCCTAGAGGAAAGAAAAGGAGGAGATGTCAAGAAAGGAAATTAGTGAAACTGAAGCATGCAACACAACCGAAAAAGAATTCAGAGTAATGTTCATGGAATTCATACATCAGATGGATGAGAAAATCAACAACCTATGCAAGAATCAGGAAGAAATGTAAAGTGATATAGCTACAATCAAAAACACCATGGAAAGTTTCAACAGTAGACTAGAAGAAGCGGAGGACCAAATTAGTGAGTTAGAGGATCAGGTATAGAAACAAGCCCAATCTGAACAGCAACTGGAGAAAAAAAAAAAGAGTAAAAAACAGGAAGAAAGCCTAAGAGAGTTTTGGGACAACATGAAACAAAGTAACATACATATAATAAGGCTGCCAGAAGGACAAGAAGAGCACCAAGGATTAGAAAATCTATTTGAAGAAATAATGACAGAAAACTTCCAGGATATGGGAAAGAAAAAAATTACACAAGAACAGAGAGTCCCAAGCAGGATCAATCCCAAAAGACTCACACCAAAACATGTCATATATATTTATGTATTTAAAAAATTTCTTTCTTTCTTTATTGATTAAGGTATTACATATATATTCTTATTCTCCCATTACCCCCTATCTCCCATTCATGCCCCTACCCCCCTGTTGTCTAGGTCCATTGCTTAGGCTTATATGCATGCATATAAGTCCTTTGCTTTATCTCTCCCCCTTGACCCCCTACCGTCCCTGAGGTTTGATGTTCTGATTGATGTTTCTCTGTCTCTATTTTTATTCATCAGTTTATGTTGCTCGTTATATTCCACAAATGAGTGATATTATGTGATATTTATCTTTCTCTGCATGGCTTATTTCACTTAGCATAATGCTCTCCAGGTTCATCCATGCTGTTGCAAATGGTAAGAACTCCTTCTTCTTTACTGCAGCGTAGTATTCCATTGTGCTGATGGCCACTTAGGCTGTTTCCAAATCTTAGCTATGGTGAATTGTGCTGCTATGAACATAGGGATGCATATATCCTTTCTGATTTGTGTTTCTAGTTTCTTGGGACATATTCCTAGAAGTGGGATGATTGGGTCAAATGGGAGCTCCATTTTTTGTTTTTTTGAGGAAACTCCATACTGTTTTCACAATGGCTGCAGCAGTCTGCATTTCCACCAGCAGTGAAGAAGGGTTCCTTTTTCTCTGCATCCTCTCCAGCACTTGTTATTTGTTGATGATAGCCATTCTGACAGGTGTGAGATGGTACCTCATTGTTGTTTTCATTTGCATCTCTCAGATGATTAGTGACATGGAGCATGTTTTCACATGTCTCTTGGCCTTCTTTCTGTCTTCTTTTGAAAAGTATTTAGGTCTGTTGCCCATTTTTTGATTGGGTTGTTTATCTTCCTTTTGTTAAGTTGTATGAGTTCCCTGTAAATGTTGGAGATTAAACCTTTATTGGTAATAAAATTGGCAAATATGTTCTCCCATGTAGTGGGCTTTCTTGTTGTTTTGTTGATGGTTTCCTTTGCTGTGCAAAAGCTTTTTATTTTGATGTAGTTCCATTTGTTTATTTTCTCTTTAGTTTCCATTGCCCTAGGAGTGGTATTGGTGAATAAATTGTTTCGGCATATCTGAAATTTTGCTGCCTTTGGATTCCTCTAGTACTTTTATGGTTTCTTGTCTTATGTTTAAGTCCTTTATCCACTTTGAGTTTATTTTTGTGTATGGTATAAATTGGTGGTCTAGTTTCATTTTTATTTTTATTTTATTTATTTATTTATTTATTTTTTAGTTTCATTTTTTTTTGCATGTATTATCTATCCAATTTTCCCAACGCCATTTATTGAAGAGATTGTCTTGACTCCATTGTATGTTCTTGCCTCCTTTGTCAAATATTAATTCAGCAGAGTGGTTTGGGTCAATTTCTGGGTTACCTATTCTATTCCATTGGTCTATATGTATGTTCTTGTACCAATACCAGGCTGTTTTGAGAACAGTAGCTTTGTAATACAGCTTGATATCTGGTATTGAGATCCCACCTACTTTGTTCTTTCTCAGGATTGCTGCAGCTATTTGGGCTCTTTTTTATTCCAGATAAATTTTTGGAGAGTTTGTCCTAGGTCTGTGAAATATGCTTTGGTATTTTAATGGGGAGTGCATTGAATCTATAGATTGTTTTGGGTAGTATGGACATTTTAATAATGTTGATTCTATCAATCCATGAATATGTTATGTTCTTTCATCTGTTTATGTCTTCCCCTATCTCTTTTTTCAGTGTCCTGTAGTTTTCCGCATACAAGTTTTTTACCTCCTTAGTTAAATTTATTCTTAGGTATCTTAATTTTTTGGTGCAATGATAAATGGGATTACTTTTTTAGTCTCTATTTCTGTAAGTTCACTATTGGTGTAAAGAAGTGCCATAGATTTCTTGGCATTAATTTTGTATCCTGCTACATTGCCAAATTCATTTATTAAGTCTTAACAAATTTTTGGTGGAGTCTTTTGGGTTTTCCACGTACAATATCATGTCATTTGCGAATAAGAACTGTTTCACTTCTTCTTTTCCAATTTGAATGCCTTTTATTTATTCTTCTTGTCTGATTGCAATGGCTAGTACTTCCAGTACTATGTTAAACAGGAGTGGTGAGAGTGGGCATCCCTGTCTTGTTCCTGTTCTTAGGGGAAATGGTTTTAGTTTTTGTCCATTGAGTATGATGTTGGCTGTGGGTTTGTCATATATGGCTTTTATTATATTGCGGTATGATCCTTCTATTTCTACCTTGCTGAGAATTTTTATCAAGAAAGGGTGTTGAATTTTGTCAAATAATTTTTCTGCATCAGTTGATATGATCATGTGGTTTTTATCTCTTAATTTGTTTATGTGATGTATCATGTTTATTGATTTGTGGTTATTGTATCATCCTTGCATCCCTGGAATAAAACCTACTTGATCATGGTGTATGATCTTCCTGATGTTCTGCTGGATCCAATTTGCTAAAATTTTGTTGAGGATTTTGGCATCTATATTCATGAGGGATATTGGCCCATAGTTCTCTCTCATTGTGTTGTCTTTATCTGTTTTTAGTCTTAGGGTGATGCTGGCTTCATAGAATGAGTTTGGAAGTGTTCCTTTCCTTTGAATTTTTAAAAAAATATTTTAATCTTCATTGTTCAGTTTATTAATTACATTGTTTCCCCTTCTTTCCCCCTATAGCTCCCCTTCACCTGGTACCCCTCCCACCCTCTTCCCTTACTTTCCCCCCTCACTGTCCTCTCCCATTGTTGCAAGATTTTTGTCCAGTCTCTTGCTGTACTTCCCACACCTCTTTTCTCCCCAAGAATTGTCAGTCCATTCCCTCTCTATGTCCATGATTCTGTATATTTACCAGTTTATCCTGTTCATCAGATTTTCAGTTCACTTGATTTTTAGATTCATTTGTTGATAGATGTGTATTTGTTGTTCATAATTTACTTTTATCCTTTTCTTCTTCCTCTTCTTAAAGTATATCTTTCAGCATTTCATATAATATTGGTTTGGTGGTGATGAACTCCTTTAGCTTTTTCTTATCTGCGAAGCACTTTATCTGACCTTCAATTCTGCATGATAGCTTTGCTGGATAGAGTAATCTTGGTTGTAGATTCTTGCTATTCATCACTTTGAATATGTCTTGTCACTCCCGCCTGGCCTGCATTGTTTCTGTTGAGAAATCCGCTGACAATTGTATGGGTGCTCCCTTATAGGTAACTACCTGTTTTTCTCTTGCTGCTTTTAATATTCGCTCTTTGTCTTTTGCTCTTGGCATTTTAATTATGATGTGCCTTGGTGTGGTCCTCTTAGGGTTCCTATATATTGGGGTTCAGTGCACTTCTTGGACTCCTAAGTCAATTTCTTTCACCAGATGTGGGAAGTTTTCAGTCACTATTTCTTCAAATAGGTTTTCATTGTCTTGCTCTCTCTCTTTTCCTGACACCCCTATAATTCGGATGTTGGTATGCTTGAGGTTGTCCCAGAGGATCCTTACACTATCTTCAATTTTTTGTATTATTTTTGCTTCTTGCTTTTCTGGCTGAGTGTATTTTGCTTCTTTGTATTTCAAATATTTGACTTGATTCTTGCAGTCCTCTAGACTGCTTTTAGGTCTTTGTATATCTTTTTATTTCAGTCAGCGTATGCTTAATTTCTAGTTGGCCTTTTTTCATATCCTCGAGGGTCTCGTTCATATCCTGGAAGGTTTCATTAAGTTCATTGGCCTTTTCTAGGAGCCTCTTGAAAAACCTTATAACCTTATAACCCTGGTTATGTTCAGTTGTTTTTTCTTCCATTTTTTTCACATGTGATTTTTTTCCATGTCTCTGCATTTTGACTGCTTCCCTGAGTTGGTCGATTAGCTTTGTGTAGTAGATGTCCTCTAGGGGACAGTGGCTCAGCCTCCCCAGTTACCTGAGGTGGATATTCTTGGTGTAGTCCTTTTTGGGCAGCACTGTCTTGTTGTAGTTAAGCCTAGGTTATTGTTTTTAGCACTAAGAGTGTTTGACCTCCAGGCCAATTGGCTGTGAGGATCAGCTGTGCTCAGGTTGGATGGGCGGAGTCTCCAGGCTGAGCAGGCAGCCTTAATTTTTCATCAGCTCTGCCCTATGTGGCACCTGGGTCTCTGTGCCTGGTGATAACGGTTGCACACACCTCTGAGAGAAAGCTGCTACTGAGCTCTACCTGCTGCCAGACAATTCAGCCTCTCCCCAAATAAGTGCACACCCAAAGACTCACCCTGGGTTGTAAAACAATGTAGTCTGGTGGTTTCCCTTCTTTCTTTTTTTTTCCCCGAACAAGAGAGCAAGTCACAAGTCCTCTCTGTGTGCTTGCATGCTTCTGCAGTTCTCAAGTTTACCCACCCTCTCTGCATGCTCGCAGACCTCTGCAGCGCCCAAGTTTCACCATCCTTCCTCCTTACTGTCCAGTTTCACCCCGTATGAGTGTGGGTTCCCTGGACCTCGCCCAGAACTGGGGAATCAGTGCAGTGGGACACCTTTGTCTACCTTCCCGTTCAAGAAAACCAGCCAGGTATCCAGCCGTTCACCCTATCTGCTCGCGCGCGTACAGCTCCAACCCTGTGACTCTGCATATATCCTCAACTCTGCCCTCCGCCGCTCCTCTGAGTCACAGTGTCCTATCTTTACTTTTATTTGTGGAATTTCCACTCAGCCAGCTTTCCAGTGATTCTGGATGATGTTCGTTCTGTCGTTAAGTTTTAGTTTTGAAATTGTTGTTTGGGGCAGCAAGATAGGTATTTACCTATGCCTCCTCTCTTGAATTTTTTGGAATAGTCTGAGGAAGATAGGTTTTAATTCTTCCTTGAATGTTTGGTAAAACTCCCTGTGAAGCCCTGGGTTTTGTTTGCTGGGAGCTTTTTGATGACTGCTTCAATTTCGTCCATAGTTATTGACCTATTGAGATTTTTAGATTCTTCCTGATTGAGTTTTGGAAGGTTGTATTTTTTCTAGGAATATGTCCATTTTCTCCAGGTTTTCTAGTTTGTTGGAATAGAGTTGTTCATAGTATTTTTTTCATAATCAGTTGTATTTCTGTGAGATCAGTTGTTACTTTGCCTCTTTCATTTCTGATTTTGTTTATTGGGGTCCTCTCTCTTTGCTTCTTGGTGAGCCTCGCTGGAGGTTCATCAATTTTGTTTATCCTTTCAAAGAACCAGCTCACTCTGGGCTTTTCTTGTTGCTCTCTTTCTAATTCTTTAAACTGTAGAGTAATATGATTTATTACCATTTTTTCTTGTTTTTTTTTTTGAGGTAGGCCTATATTTTTATTGTCATTAATTTCTAGCATGTTTTTAATCTCTTCTTTTATCTCTTTGGTAATCCAATCATCCTATATAATAAAGAGGTAATATGCAAATTAACCCTCATGCCCTCCTAAAATGGCTGTCTACCACCAGGCTGGCAGGGGGGTTAGTAAAAGATGACCAAACAACTGAACGGCAGGCTGCATGGGGCGACTAGATCGGCAGGGTGTTTAGTGAGGGATGACCAAATGACTGAACAACATGCTGCACGGGGCGACCAGGCTGGCAGGGGGCCATTAGTGGCAACCAGGCCAGTAGGGAGTGCAGTTGGGGGTGACCAGGCCAGCAGAAAGGGGGAGTTAGGGGTGACCAGGCCAGTAGAGGCAGGCAGTTGGGGGCGACCAGGCCAGCAGGGAGACAGTAAGTGGCGACGTGGCTGGTGGGGGGTGCAATTCAGGATGGCCAAGCTGGTGTGAGGGGTGCAGTTGGGGGAGATCAGGCCGGCAGGCAGGTGAGCAATTAGGAGCCAGCAGTTCAGGATTGTGAGAAGGATGTCCAATTGCTCGTTTAGGCCCAATCACAGGGATCGGGCCTAAATTGGCAGTTGGACATTCCCCAAGGGATCCCAGATTGGAGAGGGTGCAGGCTGGGCTGAGGAAACTCTCCCCTTCTCCCCCCATGCATGAGTTTCTTGCACTGGACCTCTAGTTATTTAATATCATGCTCTTCAGCTTCTAAGTGTTTGAATTTTTTGGATTGTTTTTATTGTAGTTTATTTCTAATATTATGCCATTGTGGTCTGTGGAGATGCTTGATATGATTTCAATCTTCTTGAATTTGGGGCAACTTTGCTTGTGACCCAATATGTGGTCTATTTTTGAAAATGTCCTATATGCACTTGAGAATAATGTATATTTCGTGACTTTGGGATAAAATGTTCTGATGATGTCAATTAAGTCCATCTGATCTAGTGCGTCATTTAAGATTGTTGTTTCTTTGCTGATTTTTTGTCTAGAGGATTTATCCAGTGATGTCAGTGGTGTGTTAAAGTCCTCTACTATGATTATATTGATGTTATTCTCTTCCTTGAAATCTTCCAGGAGTTTTTTTTTTTAATGTAGTTGGGTGCATATATATTTATCAGAGTTATATCTTTTTGTTGTATCGATCCCTTTAGTATTGTGAAGTGGTCTTCCTTATCTCTTGTTATGGTCTTCACTTTGAGATCTATTTTGTCAAATATAAGTACTACTACCCAAGTTTTATTTATTATTATTATTATTTTTTTTTCATGTCCATTTGCCTGAAAGATATTTTCCATCTGTGTGAGTCCCTTGTTCTGAGGTGGGTCTCTTGTAGACAGCATACATATGAGTAATTTTTTTTTTTTTATCCATTCAGTCACTTGGTGTCTTTTGATTGGATCATTTCATTCATTTATGTTTAAAGTTATTATTGATAAGTACTCGTTTGTAGCCATTTTTATTTTTTGTGCCCATGTTCCTTTTTACCATTTTATTTCTTCTTTTTACACCAGTCCCTTTAGCATTTCTTGCATTGCTGGTTTGGTAGTGATAAACACCCTTAGCCTTTTCTTGTCAGTGAAGCTCCTTATTTCCCTTTCAATTTTGAATGATAGCCTTGCTGGATAGAGTATTCTTGGATTCATTCCCTTGCTTTGCACTACTTTGTAAATTTCCTTCCATTCTTTTCTGGCCTGATGAGTTTCTGTTGAGAAATCACTTGATAATTTAATGGGAGATCCCTTGTACACAACTTTCTGTTTCTCTCTCACAGTGTTTAAGTTTCTTTCTTTGTCCTGAACATTTGCCATCGTAATTATGATGTGTCTTGGTGTGGGTCTTTTCAGGTTCATCTTGTTTGGGACACTCTGTGCTTGTGTCACTTTTTTCTTCTTTATATCAGGGAAGTTTTCTGACGTTATTGCTTCATATAGGTTTTCTAACTTTTGTTCCTCTTCCTGTTGTTCTGGCACCCCTATTATTCATATGTTGCTTTGTTTCATGTTCTTCCATAGCTCCCTTAGGCTCTCCTCCTGTCTTTAAATTTTTTTTTCCAATTGCAGTTCATTTTGGGTGTTTTGCTTCTCTGCCTTCTAATTCACTAATTCGGTCATCCACTTCTCCTACTCTACTGTTGAAACTCTCCATGGTGTTTTCTTATTGCAGCTATATCACTCTTCATTTCTTCTTGATTCTTACATAAGTTGTTGATTTTTTCATCCACCCAGTTTATGAACTACTAGAGGCCTGGTGCACAAAATTTGTGCACTCGGTGGGGGGACAGGTCCCCCAGCCTGGCCTGTACCCTGTCACAATGTAGGAGCCCCGCCCATCCCTCTGGGACTCCTTGATGAAGTGCCCCAAAAAGGTGGGCCAGAGCCAAGGATCCTGCTCTGCGCCACATGGATCTGGGAGGCAGGACACCTAGGACCCCCAAGCAAGCCAGAAAGTAGAAAAAGAGCAAGAGTCTATACACATTTGAATAAACATCCTCATATATAAAAATTGTGACCCCTGCGGCCCCCAGTGATGCCATGACCGGGCTTGGGGCCGGGTTTGTGACTGTGATCACGGCCCCCCAGCCATTAAAGTTGAGTTATGTATTTTAGCCCTATCTAAAACTTCAGCAATATCATCGGCATGAAAATACAAATTTTGTTCATTTGGCAAATGAATAGCTAATCTTGTGATTGCATGAGATTGGTCATGCATTCACATTCCAAAAAGTCTCCAAACAGCCTCAGGAGCGCTCAAATACCTGGAGTCAATGAAGTCCTGTACTTCAACATGATTGATAATATTTTTTTCAGAAATTTGAATATTTGCACAATCATGATGTTTATAGATGTATTTAAATAGATATTTGACACTTCTAATTGATGCACAGACTTCAACATTTATATGACAGTTATATTTGAGGCACAAATATGGGTTATAAGGGACAATCCAAGTATTATCGACAATTTTATTTCCAATAGAAATGGTACTACCAGATCTTCGTTTGTATTTGGGATATCCATCAATATTTCCAATGGTCACATTTTGAAATTCTTTCAGATATCCCTTTAAACATTTTTCATTTTCCAAACATGGACTATTTGGATTTTGTATTCCACATGGTCCATGTATCATATTTGATTTTACAATCTGAAAAAGTCGAGGACACTGGTCCTCATCTGAAATTTCTGCCTTAACTATACGGTCAATGTCATATTCTGAACGTAATTTGGACTCACTATCTAATATCAGTAATATGTGAGCGTGAGGCAGTCCACGTTTCTAAAATTCAATGACATGAATCTTAGCTATTACTTTGCCAAATAAATGGAATTTACATTCATCATTTAAAAGAGCATTCAGCTTAATATTAAAAACCCTGGCTACCAAGTCAGGTCTGTTTTCAACTTTTTGCCAGCATTGTAAATTGTTTGTAATATCTGCCCATTTGGGGTTGCATGTCATAGTTATAAATAAATCAGGCTTACCATACTTCATTATAATTGCCATAGCATCCTGATATTGCTGCCACATATTTCTGGGACTACCCTCAAAAGATGATGGAAGTATTACCATTTTACCAATGGGTACATTGTCATTTTCAGATCTGGATTTGAGATAATCCATCAAACCGCTATATTTTTCAACTCTCAACTTAGATTGGTTTGCTTTAATGAAATTTATCCGATTTGCCTCCATTTTTGAATACGAATCCACAATAAATTGTTGAGTTAATTTTCCTGCATTTAAATAGGATTGAAAGTGTCCCTCACAGAAAGATGAAATCCATAATACTGCATTTGGGTGACTCGAGTTCTTACATTTTGTCTAGTATTATTGTTGAGTACACTGTTATCTCTGAGTTTTAATGCAATATCTGTTCCCCAACCCTTTTCACCATGTGGAAAAAGAATAGGATATGTCATTGCATCTAATGTAGGAAACAGGATATTGATTCGTTTCACTTTAGTGCCATTTGGATTGTTGGGATCTGGTTTACAATGAATGAGCAAGTCCCTTTCAAAAGGAGGTTCTCCATCTTCGTTTGTGAATATGACAGCAACCTCGGTTACATGGGGAGAATTATATCTACCTGGGTCACTATTATGATCATATTTAATTGCCATAGTTACTTCCGTGGGAGCTATACCTTTTGCTGCTGCTTCAGATTGGGCTTCCTTTTCTACCTCATGTAGTATCTTGTACGATTTTGTTAATTCATTTATTTCATGCATGAGGTTGTTTCTGAGCAGGCCTGGTTTGCTGGGATTGCTAATCTTTTACGTGTAGCTTCGGCTGTATACAAAATATAGCGTTGAACAAACTTCAACAGTTTTTCTTTGGACATAGTCCCACTTCTCTATTGCCACATTCTGAGATAGCGGAGAATGACAGGCCTTTCAGCACTGTGACCAACGGCTGATTTGGACAGATTCCGTGGGGATGGGACTTCCTCCTATCTGTTGTCAGTTTCCACAGCTGGGATGCTGAAGCTGGGACTCGGGGGCCTTCCCCCTGACAGGGGCCTTCCCTCTGATGATTGCTTTCCGTTTTTGCTGGCATACAGCTGAAGCTACACGTAAAACATTATTAGCAATGCCAGGGGCCTCAGTTAGACACAGCTGCGGTGAGTTCTCCCAGCCGCTGCCACCGCCACTGCCTCCGCCCCCGCAGCTGCTGCCGCTCCCACCGCTGCAGATCCCGCCGCCTTGTTCTCTGCACCCCGGGGCCTCAGACTCAGCTGTGGTAAGTTCTGGCGGCTGCCACCGCTTGGTCTCCGCGCCTGGGGCCTGGCGCTTGATGCCTTCACCATTTCATCTCTGCTCCTGGGGCCTGGCACTCACGCCTCTGGACCCCACCCTTTGCTCCAATTGGCTGGTAGCATAGCCAGTCAGGAGCCAAGGTACAATCACATTTGCATGTTACTCTTTTATTAGATAGGATATGCCCTTATTCTGAATTCTTTTTTAACATATTGCACGCCTCCAATTCCCTTAGCTGCTTTTCTGGTGATTCCTCTTTTTCTTTCATTTGGGGGCTTCTTTGTCTACCCATTTTTGTTCTCACTGACTGATCTAGACACCGAGATGTGCAGGGGCTGCCTCGGGTGGCAGTGGCTCCTCGGGCTGCGGTTGCTCCTCAGGCAGTCGTGGCACAGCTGCTCCTCAGTTGGCAGTAGTGGCTCCTCTGGCTGGTGAGGGGAGGCTGCTCGCATAGCTGCTGCCTCTCAGGTGGGAGTGGGCTGCTCACAAGGCTGCTGCTCCTTAGTCAGTGGCAGACTGCACATGGCTGCTGCTCCTCAGATGGGATAGGCTACTTGTGAGGCTGCTGTTCCTTGGACAGGGGCAGGTTGGTCTCAGGGCTGCTGCTCTCAGACAGGGGACTAGCTGCTTGCATGACTGTTGCTCCTGGGACGTGAGTGAGCCGCATATGTGGCTGCTACTCCTCGGACAGGGGCAGGCTGCTCACCTGCTGTTGCTCATTGGACGTGTGTGGGCTGCGTGTGGCTGCTGCTCCTCAGACTGGAGTGGGCTGTGCAGGGCTGCTGCTCCTCATATGTGGATGGTCTGCTTCTGTGACTGCTGCTCCTTGGACTGGGGCAGGCTGCTTGGACAGCTGCTGCTCCTCAAATGGTGGTGGATTGCTCTCACAGCTGCTGCTCCTCGGATTGGTGCAGGATGTGGGCTGTGTGTAGCTGCTGCTCCTCAGATAGGGGTAGGCTGTGCAAGGCTGCTACTCCTTAGTTGTGGGCAGGCTGCTCATGTAGCTGTTGCTCCTCGGACTGGGGCAGGCTGCTCAGTCAGTTGCTGCTCCTTGGGCAGGGGGTGGACTGCTCACACAGCTGCTGTTCCTTGGACAAGGGCAGACAATGTGAGGCTGCCACTCTTCGGCCTGGGGCAGGTTGCTTGTGGGGCTGCTGCTCATGTGTCTCCTGCTTGCATGGTTGCAGTGCCCTGAACCAAACTGTTGGGCCAGTTAGAGGGGAGCACCCTTTGGAAATCACAGGAGCCTGTGCCTGGGTTGGCTGGGTTGGTTGGACCACAGCTGAGGAAGCAGGTCTTTGGCAGGGGTGTCAAGAGAGTCCCAGGCATTATCTGAGGGCACCGGGTGGAGGTGAGGTTGGGCTCCCAGTTACAGCAGGTCTCCCCTTCAAAAAGGCAAGGCCTCTGAGGAAGAGCCAGCCTCCCAGTACTGTTTGCAATGGTAGCAGAGGCTACCTGGTTAGGCGAGCCTGGTTAGCCTGCCACCGAAGGTCCTATGGGATCTAACTATAACACACACACACACACACACACACACACAACCACACAACCATACACTTCTCCTTTGCTCCCTCATTCACTTCATTCTCCCGTTCACTGCCACCTTCTTCCTGCCTCTGTAGTTGGGTCTGGGGCGTTATTGACCCATTGGTTGATAAAGTTTCCTCTCCGGGTGTCTGGTTATGTGGCTCGCTCTCTAGCATAACCAGACATACGGAGAGGTTGGACAGGATTCAATTCACCTCGCCAAGACACAACACAAAGAGAACAAAACATGAATGTACTCATGACACCGATACCCCTAATACAAGTGACCACCAGAGAAAAGAGAATTAGGGGAGAGAGAAAAGAGGACAGCACAAGTGACATCAAAGAGAGAAAAAATAGTATGAGAGATAAGAAAAAAAAAGAAAAAGGAAGAAAAAGAAAAAAATACATATGGGGAGAAAACACCAGAGAACAAGAGGTAAAGCAAAACAGGTAGTCCAAAACAAACACAAAATACCCATTAAAGAGGGTGGGGGCTGAATCTTACATACAAAATACAAGGTTAAGAATTGGATGAATATGGGGAGGACCTCAGTTTAGTGTAGAGGCAGTAGAAAGAGGATGAGTGGATACAAAGAAAGAGAACAAGAATAAAATAATAATAATAATAATGATAATAATAATAATAGTAGTAGTAGTAATAATAAATTTACAAAAAATTGACTTAAGAATGATATAACAAATAACAAATAAAGTAAAATAAATTAGAATGATGGAAAAATAATGTAAAAAGAAATAGAAAGTAAAGAAACAAATGAAAAAAGGAAAATAAAGAAAAAAGAAAAAAATAAAATAAAATAAAGTAAAAATGAAAAAGTGAAGTGTCATTCCTTTGGCTGGCTTAATATCCCACTCTTCTGTACTGTCTGCAGCTTCTGTTTCTTGTTGCTGGAACTGAAGGCCTCTCTTTAGGCCAGTCCCTGTGGATTCTCAGGGAGTATTCAGATTAAAAAAAAAAATCTTTTGTATCATTCAGGGTATAATCTGGGTCTGGCTGGAGACTGGAGGGAGTGGCTATCTTTTCAGGAGAAAATGGTTGTCCAGGCCCAGGGCTCAGGTATGATTCAGTGCTAGACTCGCTGCCACTTCTCCTGGACGTTCTCCTCACCCCAGCCTCTCCCTAGACTGCCCAAGTCCACACCTTCTCCTGCACCCCAGCTACTGGTGAGTGTCTGTGTTGGAAAGGTCCTATGAACTAGGCTCAATGAAGCAGAGCACAGGCCACAGAGAGGGAAAAGACTGCGCCTCCGCTAGCTCCTCTCTTGCTGGCACTGTGCATCTGGTCAGCCCGTCAGGCTGCCCCCTCTGGCCTCACTCTTTTATGACTGTGGACCCAGATCTAGAATCCCATGCCACCAGAAGTCCTGTGGACCTCCTTTCCACAGTCAGACACTGCATCTGTTCCAAGGGATGTGCGGTGTCCCTCTGACCCTCTGGACTCAGAGGTCTGGCAGTTCTCTCCAGCCCAGTTTCTTGTTTTTACCTTTCTCCAGGGGTCCTCTGCCCTCCCCGGCTGGAAATCGTCTCACCAGCTTGTTGCAGAAGACCAAAGAAAACCAAGGACACTTCAAAGAAGAGGAGGGACACTGTTTAATACACTGGCGGACTCAGGGAACAGCCTTCCAAATCTGAGTAAAGGAACGTGTATGGGGTTTTCCTTTATATCTCCCTGTGGTCTTTGTTCTGCAAATATGGATTATGGTTCTGGTCCTTTTTGTGGGTCTTGCAAGAAGGCCCCCAGGTGTTGGGGGTCTCCAGGCCATATCTGATGGTCTGGCCTGGTGCCAGCATTAATAACCTTTCCACTGGGGCAGCGCACTGTCCAAGTCCTATGGCTTCTGTAACTGGTTCTGCAAGACCAGTATCTGGGAAGGAGGTAGTGACTTAATTATAGGTTAGCAAGAATGTACACTGAGCTTGCTGGACGGATTCATATCACTAGCCTCCAAATATCAGGATTACATTGGAATTAGCCCTTTTTAGTCTTCTCAAGCTGAGTCTCCTTCAACAATTCAGGGTGGATGTTATTTGTTCCAGCTGTTCATTCTGTCTGCTCTGGGTCAAAACTCGGGACACGTCTGTCTATTCTGCTGCCATTTTGTCCTCTCTCCTATTTTTATTTTTTAAAAGGAATTTTAGAGGGAGTGAAGTATGGTAGCAATCATCTCAGGTAGAAACTGCGGTTTGGGTTCTGTACTTATTTGTTTGTTAAAACAGTACAAAGTTATTTTAATTTTCTGAACTTATGTATGATTGAATACTCCATTGATGATGGAGTAATCTGGTGAATGTAACAGAATCACAGACATAGAGAGGGAATGGACTGACAACTCTTGGGGAGAAAGGGGGTGTGGGAAGTGCAGCAAGAGACTGGACAAAAATCATGCAACTATGGGAGAGGACAGTGGAGGGGGGTGAGGGCAGAGGGTGGGATGGGTACCAGGTGGAGGGGAACTATAGGGGGGGAAAATGAATATCGCATTGATTGTGATCTCACTGGTCATCAAAGCACATTCTTCTGGAAACCAGGACAGTTCGATTATCCTAAATTGTATCAGTAGCTACAGATAACTGAGTTTCGGTTGACTCAGTGGTCCCGGAATCAGAACATACTCTAAATTGCCTCAGTAGCTACAAATAGTGCATTCCTATTGACTCAGTGATCGCAGAATCTGGACAGCACAATTATTCTAAATTGCCCAGGTGGTCCCAGATAATATGTTTCTGTTGATTCAGTGATTCTTAGATATTTTAAGTAACTGACTTGCTCAATTTTTGCTTCTGTAAAAAAATGCTTTTCATGAAACAGGTTCCTTATTCCAGACCCAAAGATGTAATCAATACTTTTGTGATATTCTGCCAATATAAGCCAGATGTGGCAAGCTGTTCGGGGCTTCAAGGTTTGGAGCGCTTTTAGCTCCAGACCTCTTATGTTGCCGGCCTTTAATTAATGACTCCATAACTGGACTTTGGGTGGCATCCTTTGTAAGATGGGGGTTACATAAAAACAGAAGGAAGAAGAGGGAGAGGGAGAAACATTTATGAGATAGAAACATCAATTGTTGATTGGTTGCCTCCCCATGCACCCTGACTGGGGATGCAACCCATAACCTGGATATGTGCCCTGATGAGGAATTAAACCCACTACTGTGGACAACACTCCATCAACTGAGCAATGCCAGCCAGGGCCTGTCTTGTCATTTTGCGTCTGTGATAATATACCTTTGGAATGCCAGGGTAACTTCCTTTTCTTTTCTTTTAAAAAAATTTTAAATCTTTATTGTTCAGTTTATTAATTACATTGTTCCCTTTTTTTCCGCCTATAGTTCCCCTCCACCTGGTACCCATCCGACCCTCCGCCCTCACCCCCTTCCACTGTCCTCTCCCATAGTTGCATGATTTTTGTCCAGTCTCTTGCTGCACTTCCCACACCCCCTTTCTCCCCAAGAGTTGTCAGTCCATTCCCTCTCTATGTCCGTGATTCTGTTACATTCACCAGTTTATCCTGTTCATCAGCTTATTAATTCACTTGATTTTTAGATTCATTTGTTGATAGATGTGTATTTGTTGTTCCTAATTTACACTTTTATCTTTTTCTTCTTCCTCTTCTTAAAGAATATCTTTCAGCATTTCATATAATATTGGTTTGGTGGTGATGAACTCCTTTAGCTTTTTCTTATCTGCGAAGCACTTTATCTGGCCTTCAATTCTGCATGATAGCTTTGCTGGATAGAGTAATCTTGGTTGTAGATTCCTGCTGTTCATCACTTTGAATATTTCTTGCCACTCCGTCTGGCCTGTATTGTTTCTCTTGAGAAATCCGCTGACAATCGTGTAGGTGCTCCCTTAGAGGTAACCAACTGTTTCTCTCTTGCTGCTTTTAATATTCTCTCTTTGTCTTTTACTCTTGGCATTTTAATTATGATGTGCCTTGGTGTGGTCCTCTTAGGGTTCCTATATATTGGAGTTCGGTGCGCTTCTTGGACTCCTAAGTCAATTTCTTTCACCAGGTGTGGGAAGTTTTCGGTCACTATTTCTTCAAATAGGTCTTCATTGTCTTGCTCTCTCTCTTTTTCTGGCACCGCTATAATTTGGATGTTGGTATGCTTGAGGTTGTCCCAGAGGCCCCTTACACTGTCTTCAATTTTTTGGATTCTTTTGGCTTCTTGCTTTTTCAGCTGAGTGGATTTTACCTCTTTGTATTTCAAATCTTGAACTTGATTCTTGGGGTGCTCCAGAGCACTTTTAGGTCTGTGTATAATATTTTTTATTTCAGTCAGTGTATGCTTAATTTCTGGTTTGTCCTTTTTCATATCCTTGAGAGTCTCCTTTATATCATTGAGGGTCTCGTTCATTTCCTTGTAGGACTCATTCATTTCCTTTGCAGTCTCGCTTATTTTCTTATAGGCCTTGACCTTTTGTTGGAGCCTCTTGAAAAACCCTATAACCGTGGTTTTGAATTCCATGTGCAGTCGTTTTTTTTCCTCCATTTCTTTCACATCTGATTTCTTTCCATGTCTCTGCATGGTGGCTGCTTCCCTGAGTTGGTCAATTAGCTTTGTGTGGTAGACTTCCTACTAGAGACAGTGGTTCAGCCTCCCCAGTTACCTGAGGTGGATATGGGTTACACAGTCTTGCTGAAGTTGAGCTCAGGTTAATTGTTGTTAGCACTTGGAGGGGTTGACCTCTAGGCCAATTGTCTGTGAAGCTCAGCTGTGCTCAGGTTGGAAGGGCGGAGTCTCCGGGCCAAGCAGACAGCGTTAGCTCCGCCCTATGCGGCCCCAGGGAGTCTATGTCGGTGGCAATGGCCGCCAGCACCTCTGAGAGAGAGCCGCTGCCGAGCTCCACCGGCTGCCGGGGAATTCAGACTCTCCCCAAATGAGTCTGCATGCCCAATGTCTCACCCAGGGTCGTAAAACAAAGCAGACTGACAGTTTTCCGAATGAGAAAGCAAGTCGCAGAGTGCTCTCTGTGCGGTAATGCAGCCGAGCTGTTCGCGCAAGCTGCCTTCTCCACAAGCCGGGAGACCCCTGCAGCACCCGAGCTTCAGCGTGCCCTCCCACTGTCCAGTTTTCACCCCGTGTGATAGTGGGTTCCCTGGACTTCGCCCAAAGCTGGAGAATCAGTCCAGTGGAACGTCTTTTTCTCCCCGTTCGAGAAAACTGGCCGGTTTTCAGCCACCCGCCCTCTCCGCTGGCGCGCGCTCCAAACCTCTCTCCACGCAAATCTTTCAGCGCTGTCTGCCGCTGCTCCTCCGAATCACTCAAACCACTGAATTGGCCGATTCCATTTGGGTGAGGGGGCTAGTGACACAAATAATCCCTAACACACGTGATCTGTCCTGTCCTTTGCTCTTGATAGGAGCTCAAGCACACAGTCTTTTTCGATTGGCTAACTCAAAGGGAGGGGTTGGTCTTTGTGATTTCAAGATGGCAGCCCCCAGGTATGTTTACATATCACTCGGCCCACATGGTGGCTGCCACCATCCAGAATGGCAGCTTTCTTTGCAGTCCTGCTCTGCCCTTTCGCTCCCACTTCCTTTATCTATCACCAGTGAATTTCATGTAACCCCTTAGGCGTCCTCCTTTTATTGTAATGTATAAAATAAGATACAAATCTGACATTCTCCTTTCTCAACCCATTGCAATTTTGCTTCCTGGCAATTTTCATCAGGTTGGCTCAGATAAACTCATAAAAATTCTCCACAGGTTTGGCAGGTTTGGACATTTCTTATGTTGACAAACCGTCTCTCCTATCAGAGAGGTATCACTATCCTTACTGAGGTAAAAATCTGCCCTTGAAAATAAATCATTATCACAGCCACAAAATGGAATTCAGGAGTCCAGCCAACAGTTACTAACATTTAATCTCACTTTTTACAACGTGAATCCTGAGGGCATTGCATGGGACAGTAAAAACCTCTCACTGTAGACCATTTCAGGCAGCAGCACTGGGGGACACATTAGGATCAGATTAGGAATTAGAGATGGAAAAGGCACAAAAAAGGTCAGGTAGCCTCTACCCCTTCTGGTGCTGCCGGGTAGTGCTGGGGTTGTTCTTTTATGTTTTAAAATAGGGATAGAATGAGGAAAAAGAGGATTTATGGGGTTAATTTGCATAAGAATAGGGGATTGGAGAGCTGAGGAATGTCAGGGAAATTTGTATGTTCACTAAAGACCACTGGGGTGTGTGAGTCTTATGTTAATCAGAAAGAGAGGGAGCACAAAGAGAAACCAAAGTAAATTGTAAGTCTATGATGTCCTTTTTTTTTTTTTCTGATCTAGAAAATGACAGATTCTCCTGAATGGCTGGCAGCACTGAAAACCTTTGATTTAATCTATATTCTTTTTCTTCCAGGGTACTAGTTGGAAAGTATTTCTCAATAATTGTAACATGCTGCACACTCAGGTAGCTTATTAAGGGAGCGATCTGTACGTAAGAGCCATTGATAACCTGGTCAGCCCCTTCAAGGCACCAGAATCTGGACCAACATTGTCAGTTAATGCTTTTCTCTGAACATGGCTGCAATGATATCTGAGGGTTCATTAGCTTGCAATTTTACAGAGCTAATAAAGGCGTTAATTAAGAATGACATAATCCACACGTGGAAGGAGACCTAGATCCAATTTACTATGCACTGAATATAAGCACCATTTTATATATTACAACTATAAATGCCTACATTGTGGTTCTGCTATTAATTTATAATCGTTCACTGTTGGGGACTTGGTGAAACCTTGAGCTGAGTGTGCCTAAGGGAAGGGTCTCTGCTGTGTGCCTTTTCTCCTTTTTGTCAGCCAGGTTCCATGTTCTGTTGGCTGACCTTTTCAAAAGGTCCTGTGCCACTCATCTTGCAGCAGTTTGCATCGGAATGGCTGCTTCGCCTTTCTTTCTTTCTTTCTCTTTCTTCCTTCCTTTCTTTCTTCCTTCCTTCCTTTCTTTCTTTCTTTCTTTCTTTCTTTCTTTCTTTCTTCCTTCCTTCCTTCCTTCCTTCCTTCCTTCCTTCCTTCCTTCCTTCCTTCCTTCCTTCTTCCTTCCTTCCTTCCTTCCTTCCTTCCTTCCTTCCTTCCTTTCCTTCCTTTCCTTCCCTTCCTTCCTTCCTTCCTTCCTTCCTTCCTTCCTTCCTTCCTTCCTTCCTTCCTTCCTTCTTCTAATTGAACTTATTGTTAACATAAAATAAAAAAAACTAGTGAAATCTGTAAAGAATATTTGTGAGTTTATTTGAACCAAACTATTGACATATGCTGAGAAACAGAACCTCAACGAATTGAGGTAATGTTCCAGAGATTGGCGGATTACATCTGTGTTTATACATTGCAATCAAAGGAGGGACGTAGGTGGGTTACATGAAATGCATTGGTGATAGATTAAGGAGGTGGGATAAAACAAAGCGGGGGGTTGGGGGGGAACCCCTGGGATTAGTTAAAAAGTAAAATGATGGACACCTACTTAGGTGGGTACAGAAACAATTAACATGATAATGAAGGAATTTGTGGTATCTGTCCTGGTGCCCAGCATATTTGGTTGTGACCCAGGGGCTCCAGAAAAAGGGAAGTTACAAGTTACCTAGACACTTCATGGGTATGTGATCCTAGATACAAAAAGACAGACAGGCTCAGTTAAGGTAAAGGCTGACCTTGTCAGTGAAGATGTAACTGCCCACCATAGCCGCTTTTAGTTCAAGTTTAATTTCAGACCATCCTTTGTGGTTACCTTAGGTCTCTGAATTTTCAGGACTGCCATGCAGGCCTCCCCTGGGCTTGTCAGGTCAGCATGTGGCCCCTTTCGCCCACATTGCCATACTGGAAAAACACTCCGTCTAGAGATTAAATAACAGCGTTCTTATTAACTGAGTAAAGGTATGAAGGGGTGCAGCATGAGTCTCCCCAAATGTACCATTTGGGTATATGAACTATATTGGGCTGAAGGCAACCAAAATCCAGCAGACTCCCCCAAAACTTATTAATTTAATTTACTTTAAATTACATTTGACATTTAATATTGCTTTATATTAGTTTCGTGATAGGAAGTTAGGCAGTCATGAGCAGAACAAGGATGATGGGTCAGATACAGAAGGTCACCAAGGCAGGAAGAGCTGGGTGCCTAGCAATGGGCAAAGTTGGGAAAACAAGGTCCTGGCCCCCAGGCTGACCTTTCCTCCCCTAACACAGCGGTCGCCAACCTTTCGGACCTCACAGCCCATCAGTGATCCTTGTGAAATATGGTAGCATCATCTCAGGTAGAAACTGCTTTTTGGGTTCTGTACTTACTTGTTTGCTAAAACAATAGAAAGTTATTTTGATTTTCTGAATTTATGTATGCTATCCCAATACTCCATTGATGATGGTTTGAATATCCCATTGATTGTGATCTTATTGGTCATCGAAGCACATTCCTCTGGGAACCAGGACAGGACAATTAACCTAAATTGCCGCAGTAGCTACAGATAGTGCATTCCTGTTGACTCAGTGATCCTGGAATCTGGACAGCACAATTATTCTAAATTGCCCAGGTGGTCCCAGATAATGTGTTTCTGTTGATTTAGTGATTCTTAGATACTAATTTGTTCAATTTTTGCTTCTGTAAAAAAATGCTTTTTTGCAAAGCAGGTTCCTCATTCCAGAACCAAAGACGTAATTAATACTTTTGTGAAATTCTGCCAATATAAGCCAGATGTGTTGAGCTGTTTGGGGCTTTGAGGTTTGAAGAGCATTAGCCACTCGTATGCTGCCAGCTTTTAATAAATGACTCCATAATTCGACTTTTTGAGGTATCCTATGTAAAATGGGGGTACACCACAACACGTGGACTACTGGTTGGCGACAGCTGATTTTGCTCAAGGTCATGTGGATTAAACCTGTCCTACTGCTGGCTGAGCAATTCAGACCCTGCCCTGACCTTTCCTCCCCTGAAATATGGCCTGTCATGTGTTTTAGACTGTCATAGAGAGACATATGAGCCCCATAGAAGTCCTTTCGTGACCTTAAGTATTAAGTTCTAGAGATAACATCTAGGACTCAGTTGTAGTTCAGTTCTAGGCCCAGAAAAGCAGCAAAACCAGAGAAAGGGAGGCCCCGCTGACATCAGGACCAGTTGCATTGACTAATGACTCCCTTGCTGCCAACTGTGACCTTGAAAGGACACACCTGGAAAGCTGATGAAGATTCAATTGAGATCCTCCCCTAAAATACCCACCCTTAGGATGGAGGACTCAGTTTGGCTCTCTATGGAGCACACCCTCGACTTCCCCACCCCCTTTCCCCAGGCCGTTTTCCTTGCCTCTTTCTTTCTCCTAACTTCCAAGGGCCCTTCTTTTGCCTCTGCAACTTGTTTCCTGAGCTACATAGCCCACTGGCTTACTTCCTCCATGGCTCACTTCTTCTACTTCTGTGACTTTCTAAATTAACTTTCCCTTATAATTTGAGTCTTGGCTCTGAATTATTATTATTTTTTAACTTAAGTTCTTTATTGTTTAAAGTATTACATATATCTCCTTTTCCCCCTATTGACCTCTCCCCGGCTGTTTCCACCCCCCAGCACATGCCCTCAGCCCCCTACTGTCTGTGTTCATGGGTTATGCATATATGCATGCATACAAGTCCTTGGTTGATCTCTTACCCCTCGCCCTCCCCCACCTTCCTTCTGAGGTTGGACATTATGTTTGATGCTTCTCTGTCTCTGGATCTGTTTTTGTTCATCAGTTTATGTTGTTCATTATAATCCAGAAATGAGTGAGAGCATGTGATATTTATCTTTCTCCAACTGGCTTATTTCACTTATCGTAATGCTCTCCAGATCCATCCATGCTGCTGCACATGGTTAGATTTCCTTTTGATAGCAGCATAGTGTTCCATTTGTTGTGGGGCGACCCGCGAATGACGACCACCAGACAGTCCGATTGGAAATTTAGGAAGCCTTTATTGCAAACTCGAGTCCGGGCCCAAGTCTCCACTGTCACAGCAGCAAGCAACAAGAGCCCCGAGTCCTTACAACAAGCACTTTTTATCCCCAACACAGGGGGACTTGGCAGTTTGTGATTAATTCAGCTCTTAACAAAAACTCAATTACATTACTTGCAGCTATGGAAATTTTCAGTTAAACAATAGGTTACAAAATCAAAGGTGGGTACATAAAGTTAGCTTGAAGCAATTCTGTTTGTGCAGCCTTGCAGTTACCTTAGGCAGGGTGTGCTAAAGGGGTCATTGTAAAGAAGAAGAGTAGGAGTTATACTTGGCTAAAGCATATCAAACCACACTTCTGGCTGTGAGCCACCTGCGAGGCCCAGCTTTTCATGGCCAGGGTCTGTCCTGGCAGTGTCCTTGTGCCAGAACACATTGTGTATATGTACCACCATTTTTTTTTTTTATCTGAGCAAGAGACACTTTCTTGTTTCTTGGGGTTTCTGGAGGCCTCAGGCTGGGCTGGGCTCACTGTCCTCCCCCAGAACAGAGAGGGGCTCCATGGCTATGATTGTGGTAGTCCGTGGCTATTTTTCCCAACATCGAAAGGAACTCGGAAAAATCGATCTTCTTATCCTTATTCTTGTCCTCGTCCTCAAAGATATGGGCCAAGAAATCTTTGCCCCTTTTGTCACAAGCCTTGAGGAAGTTAGGGAAACTCTCCTTCAGCATCTTCAGCAGGCCCTGGTTGTCAATCTTGTCATCAGGTTTGGTGTATTTGTGGAACAGGTCAATCAAGTCCATCACGGACTGCTCAACTGGAGTTTTGCTCATCTTGGTTTTCAAAGAAGCAGAGCTGACGAGGTGTCACTGAGGAGAAGAACGAGTGTGCTCTGTACCACCATTTTTTAATTCACTCATCTGCTGATAGGCACTTAGGCTGTTTCCAAATCTTAGCTATTATAAACTGTGCTGCTATGAACATAGGGGTGCATATGTCCCTTTTGATTGGTGTTTCTGATTTCTTGGGATATAGTCCTAGAAGTGGAATTACTGGGTCAAATGGGAGTTCCATTGTTAATTTTTTGAGGAAACTCCATACTGTTTGCCACAGTGACTGCACCAGTCTGCATTCCCACCAGCAATGCACGAGGGTTCCTTTATCTCCTCATCCTCGTCAGTACTTATCATTTGTTGATTTTGTTTGTTTGTTTGTTTTTTTCTAAAAGGACATGAAGATTATTTTATTTTTTTCTCTTTTAAAAAAATTTACAATATAACTTATATTTAATAGTAGTACATATGTTTTCATTTACCTCCCTCAATATCCTCTCCCCAGCCTCCCTTACCCCCAGCAGATGTCCCCACCTGCCCCCCTCCCCACACCAGTGTCTTTCATTCATTGGTTATGCTCATATGCATGCATACAAGTCCTTCAGTTGATCTCCTCCAGCATCCACCTCCCATCCACCCCAGCCTTCCCCCTGTAGCTTGACAGCCTGTTCAAGGCCACCCTGCCTCTATATCAATCACTCCCCCCTGTTTCTTTTCTTCAAAAATATCTTGCCTCTGCATACTAGAAATACATGTATAAGAACAAAAAATGTTTGAGTGTCAGTTTCAATGTCCAACTGTTCTGAGTCCCAGTTTCAATGTCAAATAGTTCTTCATATGTACATGTCAGCAATGGTATCCAGATGGTGGACACATCGTGGCAATGCAAGATCCATCCTCTCTGGTTTGGTCCTGGGCTGCCTGCAGCCATGCACAGCTGCCGACTGCTAGCATGCCAAGGTGTCGTTAGCATCCCCCATCTCTGGACCATCCTCGTGGCTGGAACAGACCTGTCAGTTTTTCACTGTCACAGGAACCCACATGGTCTTGGAGTTGTTCTCTGAAAACACACAAACACATTCTCGACCAAAAGTTAACAAAGGGATCCTCTATGCAAAATAGACTTGGGATTCTTTTTATTTTTGCCTAAATGATTTTCCTTTGGCTTATTTTGACACCATGTGTGTTTTTTCATGGGTGTCCTGCAGTTGGTTTTACAAATGGAATTTACTTTTCTGGAGTAAGAATTTTCTAGATGTATTTTACTTACAGGATATTTTTCCTTACATGATATTACCCCATTATCCCCCCCCTTTTTTTAATTAATGGGGGCTTTTGGAAATTTATCTTGCAGTCTTGGTAATATTAAATTTTAATTTTTGCACACAAATATGACTGCTTTAGGTTCTTTGGATGTTAGGCAATTTTACAGTGAGATGAACTACTAATAGATATTTTAGTTAATGTTTTAGGAAAAGCTTTTTGTCCAGTACACTTAAATTTTCTTGAGTATTCACTTATTTCACGTGGCCAATTTAAATTAATCTGAAAACTTTATTATTTTATTGTCAATTATAATACTCAAGCAGAAATCTTAGTTTACCCTGTAAATACTAGTGAAAAGGAATATTTGCATTTTTGAGTAGGTCCTCAGCATTCCTGGCAATAGACTGAATTTAGATATAGAGCAGCTATTGCTGGCCGAGTCTCTGTCTGCCACCTGGGTCCTGGTATGAGTTGTGCATGGGAGGCCAAGCAGCCGTGGGGGTAGGAGACCTCCCTTAGGAGGGGTGAGAATTCAAGCCCCTGCAAGGTTTGTGGATGAGGGTCTGTGCCCCACCTCTGTTGACCTTTTTGTTCTCTCCTGTTGGCCCCTCTGTGACTGTGCCTGTCTTAGGTTGTTCCTTCCCGGAGGAATCTTACCCGTCTCTGGCTAACCAGCCATCCTCTGGGGCCAAACAGGGTGATGTGAGGTTCAGTTCTGTCTCTTTGTAGTCTATGCCCCTGTGGCCTCCATGTCCAGCACCTGCCTTGGGGTCTCCTCGCCTGCTGGTGGGGTCCCAGAACTGATCACATATCTCGGGGGGCCCAGGTTTCTTCTCCAGAGAGGGCCCAGCTCACACCATTGGTCGAGAGACAGATCCATGGTGACAGTTGCCCAGAGGCTTCAGCCACAGCTGGAACTGAAAGCTCAGGCATCAGCTGTGTGTATTTGGATAGTAAGAAGAGGGTCCCTCTTGGCAGAAAGGGCAAGAAGGGCCAATATAGAATGCTCAGATGCCTTCCCAGTGCCTTAATTCCTTCTGAAAGGGATTAATTCCTTTCCTATCCTTTTTTAAATTGCTTCCCAACATACAAAGAATTAGTTTGGAAGGAAAACATATGTACTACTATTAAATATAAGTTATATTGTAAATAAAATAAAATTAAAGAAAAAAACCCGAAAAAACAAAGAATTAGTTTGTAAGTTTATTTGGGATAATTGTATAACATGCTGTTGTCAAATATCAAATATTATAATGACATTGTAGAATAATATCATGTAAGGGTATTATGGTGTCACGGGAGGTTAAGGAGGGCCTAGCCTAAGGACTGGTGTCCATAGGAGATGACAAGCTCTAGGCCATATTAATTCAATCTCAAACTAGCTGCCAATTTTTTTTAATTTATAACTTTATATAAACTTTGTCAGGGATGTAAAAACACAAATTACTTACCTTAGTTCAAGAGTTCAAATATATTGTCTTTCCCCCTTACTCCCACCACCTGCCACTTACCCTGAGGCTTGACATTCTGATGGACTTTTCTCAGTCTCTGGATCCATTCTTGTTCATCAGTCTATGTCATTCATTATATTCCTCAAATGAGTGAGATCATGTGGTATTTGTCTTTTACTGCCTGGCTAATTTCACTTAGCATAATGCTCTCCAAATCCATCCATGTTGTTACAAATGGTAGGAGCTCCTTCTTTTTTACTGCAGCATAGTATTCCATTGTGTAAATGTACCATAGTTTTTTAATCCACTCATCTGCTGATGGGCACTTAGGCTGTTTCCAAATCTTAGTTATGGTAAATTGTGCTGCTATGAACATAGGGGTACATATATCCTTTTTAATTTGCATTTCTAGTTTCTTGGGGAATATTTCTAGAAGTGGGATCACTGGTCGAATGGGAGCTCCATTTTTAGTTTTTTGAGGAAACTCCATACTGTTCTCCACAGTGGCTGCACTAGTCTACAATACCATCAGCAGTGCAGGAGAGTTCCTTTTTCTCTGCATCCTCGCCAGCACTTGTCATTTGTTGATTTGTTGATGAAAGCCATTATGACAGGTGTGAGATGGTACCTCATTGTCCTTTTGATTTGCATCTTTCAGATGGCTCTGAATTATTTTTTAAAAAATATATTTTATTGATTTTTTATAGAGCAGAAGGGAAAAGGATAGAAAGTCAGAAACATTGATGAGAGACATCGATCAGCTGCCTCTTGCACGCCCCCTACTGGGGATGTACCCCCAGCCAAGGTACATGCCCTTGCCGGAATCAAACCCGGGACCCTTCAGTCCGCAGCCAAACCGGTCTCGGCGGTTCTGAATTATTTTTAAGCCAGAATTCAAGTACCAAGGTGGCTGAACTGAGGTCCAATTGCCAGTAACATTCTGGTGCCATTTTGGTGCCAACAGTTTCAGGTGAATAGAAAAAAAACCTTATACTTCTCCTTTAACTACCTAAAAGGATTTAGATAGGGGGTCTGACCCCAAAAGACTATTGTCAGAAATAACATTTTTTTTTGTTAATCCTTATTGGATGGTATTTTTTTCCTCTGAAGTTTTTAGAGAGTAGAAGAGAGGAGCGGAATTGGGGGGGGGGGGGAGAGAGAGAGAGAGAGAGAGAGAGAGAGAGACATTGATTGGTTGCCTCCCACATACACCCTGATCGAGTCTGGAGATCAGTCCTGCAACCCAGGTACTTGCTCTTGACTGGGAATTGAACCTGTGACCCTTTGGTGCATGGGCTGATGCTCTAACCACTGGGAAACACTGGGCTGGTTAGAAATAACTTTTTATCTGAATCACCTATCTGTATGGCAGGGCAAACATTTAATTACTAAACATTTGTTCTTATTATCATGGAATTATCCTCATCCCCTTTGAAGCCCCTAGCCCCTATCCCATTCCTTAGTTCAGGATGGCATATAATTTTTAAAATCTCTTTATTGATTTCAGAGAGGAAGGAAGAGGGAGAGATAGAAACATTAATGAGGAGAGAGAATAATTGATCCCCATACTGGGGATCGAGCCTGCAACCCAGGCGTGTGCCCTTGGCCAGAATCAAACCTGGGACCCTTCAGTCTGCAGGTCGACGCTCTATCCACTGAACCAAACTGGCTAAGGCTTTTTTATTTTTTTTAGAATAGCATATAATTTTCAATTGCCTCACTTGTCCTTGGGTCTCATTCTTATGCAGCCCTTGTACATACCTAATTAAATTGGTTTTTCGTCCTTTAATCTGTTTTATGTTAATCTGATTATTAGACCAGCCAAAGAACCTGGAGGGACGGATGTAAAACTTCTTCTCCCCTACAGTTAGACACGCTCCAGTGTGTGTGGCTAAGGTCTATTGTCTATGCCATTCCAGGAAAGGCTTTTTTCTGTACCTTTTACTTTCAGAGGTCTAGGCAGATGCTGTCTGCCACCTCCTGGCACTGTTTCCTGGTTGTTCATGTGTTCTGACCCACCGTACAAATGCTCTTCTCCTTCCGTCTGTGCTGTAATAACCTATCGTGTGGCTAATGGGCAGCTTACTGTCTCCTGTGCTAAGGTGCCAGGAGGGCAGGGACCAGCTTCTCCTGCTCCCTGTTGTATCTGCAGCATCTAGACTAGCATCTAGCCCACGAAGGGCATTTATTTGATCAATGGTTGTTGAATGTATGTCTTTTTCACATAAGATCATAAGGGAGAAGGCTATTATTTCCTTGCTTATTTTTAAAAAATATTTTATTTTTAATTTTTAATATATTTTATTGATTTTTCACAGAGCGGAAGGGAGAGGGATAGAAAGTCAGAAACATCGATGAAAGAGAAACATTGATCAGCTGCCTCTTGCACGCCCCCTACTGGGGATATGCCCTTAGCCAAGGTACACGCCCTTGCCGGAATCGAACCCCGGACCCTTCAGTCCGCAGTCTGACGCTCTATCCACTGAGCCAAACCGGTCTCGGCTTCCTTGCTTATTTTGATAGAAAAACTTCTAGGTTGAGTTGGATTTGAAAATATTTCTCATTAGGTAAAATCTATGCTATGATAAATTGATGGAGCTTTAAACGCAGTCGTTTAAGAGTTTTTTTGTTCAATCATTTCATGCTTATTATCTTTCTAGTTTTCATTCTAATTTTTTAAGGAAAAGGGACATTTAACAAGACCAAGTGAAATAAAACACTTGATAAATTATCCAGCTAATTTAGGATAAAAATAATGTTTTCAAATATAAGTTGCAATTGCCTCACTTGACATTGGGTAACATTGACTATAATGCTATTTCCATTTTTTATACTGAGAAGCTTTGTTTTTGTCATCTTGAATGCACAAATTCTAAGGATATTGAAGAAATAGTTCAATGTCTACTCATAATATTTAATTTTATTGCATATTTAAAATGTAATATTTAAAGTCACACATAAAAATGCGTTACTTAAAATAGTGTAAATTTTAATTTACACTATTAGAGAGATCTTGGCATCTGTTTCTTTCATCATTACCAGGGCCTCAGTTTTTCAGAGCGTTTTGTAGTTCCATTGAAATTGTTTGGGGTAGTGCACTTTTTGAATCTATGAATGATGGGAGTCACTGGAAATTCTACCCCAAGTCACCAGTAGCCACTTATATAATGTTTCAGGCCAATGGGTTTTTATTTCTCCTGTTAGCTTTCTGACTCATCTATTTTGGCCACAGCCTAACTACTTTCTATATTGCTTTGCTGATATTTGAAAAGCTCAATTAAAATGATATCCAACACATAATTTTCATAACTCCAAGCACAATTAATGTATAACACCATGACCTTTAAAAAATCAGTTTCATTATGTTATATCCATAAGCATATGAACTAGTATGAATTAAAGTTAGGCTAATATGTCTTCCTCAAACAATATTTTGTAATTCAAAAATAAAGTAATAGAGAGAGTACTTTATAACATGAAAGAGTTCATAAGGAGTCTTTCCTCACCGAGGATATTTTTCCATAGATTCTTAGAGAGAGAGTGGAAGAAAGAGGGAAAGACAGAGAGAAACATCGAATTTAGAGTAAACACATCAATTGGTTACCTCCTGCACGCACTCTGACCAGGGGCGGGGTCAGGGAGGAGCCTGCAACCAAGCTGAGCCATGTTGGCCAGACTCAAATACAATTTTGTTTCATCTTTTCTGAGAGTTAATTGTGGAAACACCTAGGCTTGTGTTTGAGTATATCTAGAGTGGGAAACTTCTGGCCCGCAAGCCTTATAAGCTCCGTGAAATCATTTGGTCTGGCCCTGCCATGGCATTAGGAGTGAGTTAATTAAATGTTTGACCAAATATAGCAGGGTATTAAGTTGATAATTTTGTTTGGCCCATAAATGATGTTATAAATATCCAAATGGCCCTTGGCAGGAAAAAGGTTCTCCACCCCTAAATTATATGAAGCCTTTCTTACTGGGTATTTTGGAACCGTTCTGTGATCTAGATTTGTCTCTTCATTAATCTCACCTGAAGCAATCATTAATCATTATAATATATTATAATGTATAATATATTATACATTATACTTAATGTATAATATATAGTGAATGAAAAAAAGTGATTTGTAACCTGACTTGCCAAAGATGAATTTGAAACTAGAGAGTATTTGAATTTTCTAATTGTTGTCTCCCTGACCCATTCTCCTTGTCTTCCCCCACCTTTCCCTAAGATTTATAAAGGATTCAAACAATGAACTATGGGACACAACTTCTGAATCTTGCTTCTGGATTAAATCTCATATTTCATTGATTTTGACACCCTCCCTCTGTTTTAACATCTCTGAAATCAAGGTATGTCTTACAATTAATGGCATCTTACATTTACTGTCATCCAAGTTGTAGTTGTGATGTGGTTAACATGAATCTGCTTATAGCTATTCATATTGTTGTCATTTTAATTGAATCGTATGCATTTAATTGCCATTTACAATGTCTTCAGAATAATCTCAGTATGACTTGATATTAAAACAAAAAGTTATTGTATTTCCACATTTCATGGAAAAACAGCCATGTGATATATAATAAAAATCTATGGCTAAGTCAGTGTAGACTTTTTTTTCTCCACATGTAAAAAGTAATTCTAAGTGATAAGAAAGAATTGTGTCAGAATTTAATGTGTATCCTTTTCTCTATTTATTGGTACAATTGAAAGGGCAGAGCGGGACTACAAAGAACAATTTAGACAGCTGCCATTTTGGACTGTGTGACTTGGCAGCCACCATGTTGGCCGCATGATGTGTAAATTTACCTGGGGGCTGCCATCTTGAAATAACAAAGACCAACCCCTCCCTTTGAATTAGCCAATCGAGAAAGACTGTGCGTCTGAGCTCCAATCAAGAGCAAAGGACAGGTCACCAGCGTTAGGGATTATTTGCGTCACTAGGCCCAGCCCTCACCCAACCAATCGGAATCAGCCAACTCAGCGGTTCGAGTCTGGCCCCACCTCCCTGTAAAATCGTTATGCCTTGGATATTCTCTTTCTTTTGCATTCTGCTGCTGCGTGGGTGGGGGCAGAGGGCCAAGCTAGCTTGAATAAAGTCTCTTTTGCTTTTGCATCGGACTCGGCTCCCTGGTGGTCTTTGGGGATCTTGAAATCTGGGCATAATACAATGACATCTTAGATTTAATGAAATATGGTAGTGTTTGCTTTGGATTTAAAATGTAAATCTCATATTCTTTTCTTGGTAAGTTTCTTGTTCTGAAGTGCTCAGTGTATCCCTAGCCTCTAAGATCACATTTAAAGGAAATTGTCTGCAACCTGTTTACTACCAACTCTGTTCAAGTTCAAACTGCAGTTTTTCCTTCAGACTCCACTTCAAAGCATTGCTAAGGGGACTAAAAAATCTGGTGAACATTTGCAATGAGAGGAAGTATTAAAATCCATAAAGGTGCAAGAGGGGTTGAGATTATAGGTGCATCATAGGTAGATAAAATACATATTGCACAGTATTTCCTCTAAAAAAAATCTTTATGGCAACATAGACATTTTTAAAAACCTTATAAATAAGGTTGGGGCCACTCAGTCATCAGACACACATTTGTTGGGTAGTTACCATATGTAGGACTCAATGTTAATTCATACCTAATATTTATTGAGCTTACTATGTGCTAGGCATTGTGCTGAGCTCTAAGGATATATATAAAAGAGCGTTGCATCCCCTTGGAGTGTGTTTTCTATTGGGGAAGAAAGGTCCATGTTGGCAGGAGACATTTCTGAGTTTTGTAGATACTTCATTCTGTGAGCCTGAAAGCCTACTCTGACCACCGTCCTGCAGGTGGAGCACCAAGGAGGAGGAGTCAAGGTCCCGACAGGAAACAGGTGGCACACTCAAAGTAGGAACTGCAGAGAGTTTGTTAAAGAGACTATTTGCAAAGGTGTGAGCAGAGTATAGGAAAATCACAGGCTATTTTGTACTTGAGGAGCCAGTAATGGTCATGGGGGAAGAGGGAGGGTGGGAGGAGTGGAGGGTAAGGGAATGGGATTCCACCCTCAGGTCTGAAGAGGACCTGAAGCCTCAGCAGGAACAATCAGAGGGAAAGCACAGGCAGCAAGGAAGAAAGTTCTCCAAGGGTTCAGAGAGGCACTTGGGTGTGAGTAAGAAAAAGGGCCCTGGATTGAAATAGGTCAGCATTTTAATCATAGCTCTGTTTTTATTGTTTGGTCTTCTGAGACTGTTAACTCTCCCCAGTATCCATTTCCTTTTTTGCATTTCAGTAAAAGTATGTTTTGGAGATTTTGCTGGCCACATGGTTTCTCAGCTACAGACTACATGGCCGAATTGGACTAGGGGTTATAGACAGAGGTGATGTGTGCAACTTCTAGATCATCTTCTGATTGACACTCTCTGATTCTAACTCTCACCGTTTGCCCCTGGCTAGGCAAGGCAATAATTGTAGCACGTCTGGAAGCTACAGGCTAAGGAACATAGATCTACCATTTACCTCTGGATTTTTGTCTTATTCAAACCACTGTATGTATAGGTATTTTTGTTATAGCAGCTTAGCTAATACTTTAATATGTTATAAGACCTTGATAAAGTATATAATTTTGCTAAGTCTTAGTTTATGGTAAAATAATTTCCTCTGCAGATTGTTTATGTGAGGATGAAATGAGGGAATGTATAGGAAGTACTTTATATATAAAGCGCACAGAACGTGCACACATTCACTGAAAGTGGGCATGATTGAAGACTAGGTGTTGCACAAAATGAGGTGCTGGGGCTGACAGCAGCCCCTGAAGATGGATGAAACGGATTATTCTGACAGTTTCACTGTGAGGGAGAGGGCTAAGGGACGACCTGCTGAAGGAGCCAGGCCTCCTCCATTGCCTGCCTCATCAGGCTTTTATTGCAGTTTTTATCTTTAGATACAATCAGGAGGGTGAGTAATCTTGGGAGGACACATGTGTTTACATTGTCCTCTAGGCAAGGGCACCTAGGGATTAAGCAAAAGGATTCCAGTAAACACTTGGGGGTCTGCCCATGTGTAGACTTCTTTGGAAAGGTCAAGGAATAATTAGGGGCGCTGCCTTCGACACTCCCCTAAATTTCCCCTAAGTCGGAATTCCAATAAACGGGGCAGGCGGCCTTTTACACACTTCCTTTTTCAGAATATCCTCCTTACAACTTTCCAACCAAGTCTCTTGTGCTCTCAACAGTGAAACAGTCTGTGGGGTATGTGAAATAGTGAGAAATATATATAGTGGTCCCTACCCATATTTCCTCTTAATAATTGGCCTTTGACCCCAGTTCCTGACACAGATCTCCTAAATTCCTGTAATTTCCTGGGTGATAGGAGTGTCTTTTGTTCTAATGAGGCCACTCTTGGTGGCCTTCTGGATGGGGGCTGCTCATTAGAAAGACCAAAACACGATTAGAAGTTTAAAACTTGATGCCCCACTTCCTATTCTCTAGAAAGGGGAGCAGTTCTGGAAACTGGGCTAATGATCAACCAGGCCTTTATGATGAAGTCTCCATAAAAGTCCTTGCACTATGAGGTTCAGAGAGCTTCTGGTAGACATGTCCATGTGCGGGGAGGGTGGCACCACCCAACTCCACGCGGACAGAGGCTCCTGTCCTCGGGCCCTTCTGGATGTGGTTCTATGTATGTCTTCATCTGTATTCTTTATTGTGTCCTTTATTATATAACTAGAGGCCTGATGCATGAAATTCATGCAAGAGGCTCGGCCCTCACAGCCCCAGTTTCATCCAGAAGGTCTACAGAGGATGGTCTTTCTGCTGTTTGGTCTAATTAGCATATTAGTTCTTTATTATATAGGATAAGCTATCAGATGTGTTTTGTTAGCCATCCTGGTAAATTACTGAACCTGAGGAAGGAGGCATGGGAATTTCCATTTATAGCTGGTTGGTCAGTACGGTGAGGACGACCCAGGACTTAATATTGGCATCAGAAGTGAGGGTGGTTTTGTAGGACTGAGCCCTTAAATTGTGGGATCTGACATTTAACTCCAGGTACACAGTGTCAGAACTAAATTGTTTCATAAGATACCCAAATCCATAGTTAGCATTCCCTACTTTTCTACTTGCTATGCAAAATTTCCTGACATAGTGGTGCATTAATTATCTATTGCTACACATAAAAACAAAACAAAACAAAACAAAAAACCCATAGGTAACTGAAAGGACAAAGCGGGACTGCGAAGAACAATTTAGACAGCTGCCATTTTGGATTGTGTGACTTGGCAGCCACCATATAGGCTGTGTGATATGTAAACTTACCTGGGGGCTGCCATCTTGAAATCACAAAGACCAACCCCTCCCTTTAAATTAGCCAATCATGAAAGACTGTGCGCTTGAGCTCCAATCAAGAGCAAAGGATAGGACAGGTCACATGCATTACGAATTATTTGTGTCACTAGCCCCAGCCTTCACCCAACCAATTGGAATTGGCCAACTCAGTGGTTTGAGTCTGGCCCCACCTCCCTATGAAATCACCATGCTAGGGATATTCTCTCTCTTTTGCTTCCTGCTGCTGCTGCGGTGGTGGGGACAGAGAGCCAAGCTCAGGCTTGTAATAAAGGCTCCATGCTATTGCATCAGACTCAGCTCCCTAGTGGTCTTTGGGGATCATGAAATCTGGGCATAACATAACAACAACAAACCTTTGTTCTAATCTCACTGTAATTGTGGGTCAGGAATTCAGGAGTGGCTGAGCTGGGCACAGGGTCTCTTTTGTGGTTGTAGGGAGGGTGTCCGCAGAGGCTGCAGTCATGCGTGCTTGGCCAGGGATAAAGGGTGTGCTTCTGAGGTGGCTCCCTCACGCTACCATTGGCAGGAGTCTCAGTCCCTCACCATGCAGGCCTCTCCTAGGCTACTCAGGAGTCCTCACATGTCAGCAACCCTCCTGCCCCGCCTCTGCTGTCCATAGTGAGCAATTTAAGAGAGAGGGGAGAAGGAGTTGCAGGGTTGTTTGTTTGTTTGTTTTTATTTATTTCCTCACCCGAGGATATTTTTCCATTGATTTTTAGAGAGTGTGGAAGAGAGAAGGAAAGACAGAGAGAAATATCAATGTGAGAGAAACTCATCAGTTGGTTGCCTCTTGCATGCGCCCTTGACTAGAGCTCAGGCCAGGGAGGAGCCTGCAGCTGAGGTACATGCTTTTGACCAGAATCAAACTTGGGACCTTTTGGTCTGCAGGCTGATGCTCTATGCACTGAGCCACACCGGATAGGGCAGGTGCAGAGTCTTTTATGTTCTACCTTCCAAAATCACACAAAATCACTTCCACTCTTCTGCTCATTAGAAGCGAATCACCAAGTCCAGCCCATACTCAAAGGGAGAGGAAATGGGCTCCCCCTTTTCAAGGGAGGCATCTCAGAGAAGCTGTGGACACGCCGTAAAGCTACAACAGCTTTAAAAGTGTTGCCAGTAATGCTGTGCAAGGCATGGCCATAAAACCTCAGAAGCATAAAATTGTGTGCTTATAATCAATGTGTCTGAGGTGGCTGGGACAGCTCTATGAATCTCAGTGGTCCATTCACAAGGTTGAGGCTAGCTTTATTTAACCAGGGAGAGTCAGCTTAGGTCAGGCAGGTTAGCATCTGACACCTACTTAATTTTGGTTTCAACTATAATCTCAAGTCTACAGATAATTACGCTTTAAGTAATTATTGAAAACACATCAAATTTGTTCCTGGCTGTTATAAAAATGTATTGAAATTCCAATTTAATTCAGAATTTAAAAATGACTTCCTAGATGACTTGTAAAATTAATTATCTCCACCTTTAAAATTTATTGTCAGTGTGATAATACTGGTGTTATTTATCTGTGATGATTTATATGATTAATCTATAAATATGATCCAATTTTTATTTCTCTTATATTGCAGATTATCTGAATACATTTTGTTGCTACAATGTTTTTTCTTATAGGGCTTAATATACATTCTTATTTTTGAAGTACACATAACTTTTTTTTGCATTGTATTCAGTTTTTGAACTGAATGTATGCCTAATCTATTTTATCTATTTAAGTCTGTGTTTTCATTTACAGTTTATTTTAGTGTTATAAAAATACAATTGTTCTGGATTTAACTTGTAATATGTGTTTAAAATTCACTAAGGTATCAGTGGAATGATTTTGTTTTTCTAAATTGTCTGGTTTCATTATAGTAAGCATGATAGATTTTAGTTTTATTAAATTTTAAACTATTGAAAGAGTGCTATGTTGCTTTATTATTTTAAGTAAATAGTTGAATTAAATTTGACATGCAAAAATAATACATATATTTGAAGATTCAGCATATTTCACTAGTTTCTGTTTGTTTATGCCTGTCGTTTCCCTCTTTCCTATCACAGGGGCTAAGAATATGGGTTCACATCAACAGAATTCTCATCTTTGTCTAACCACACTTTAGTCATGTATGTTGGGCAAATTTCTTAAGCTATCCATACCTCAATTTCTTAACTATTTATTTTTTATCATTTCATTTTTTTTGTTAATCCTTACTCGAGGATATTTTTTCCATTGATATTTTTAGAGAGAGTAGAAGGAGAGGGAAAGAGAGAGAGAGAAACATTGATATGAGAGAGACACATGGATTGGTTGCCTTCCTCCTGCTCATGGGATTGAACCTGCAACCCTTCAGTGTGTGGCTGAAACTCTAATGACTGAGTCACATGGGCCAGGGAAGTTTTTTATCTGTTTAACTGGAACAATAAGATTAACTTCTTAAGTGATTATATATATATATATATATATATATATATATATATATATATATATATATATACATTTCAGAGGGGAGGAGAGAGAGGGAGAGAGAAACATCAATGGTGAGTGAATCATTGATTGGCTGCCTCCTGCATGCTCTGCAATGGAGATTGAGCCTGAAACACAGGCGTATGCTCTTGAACGGAATTGAACCTAGGGTCCTTTATTCCTACGGCCAATGCTCTATCCACTGAGCCAAACTGGCTAGGGATTTCATGTTATTTTGATGAATGAATGAGATTATTTATGTAAAGCACATAATCCAATGCCAGGCATACAATAGGTGCTCAATAATTGATAGCTAAGTTACTAGTATTATGATTACTTATACTACTAAATTTATAATTTATGGGAAAGCAGAGATCTACTTTCTACAGCAACTCTATTAACCTTTATTAATTTGGCTTTTGAATAATTTAATATTGTTTATCTCATGAAAACAATACACAGGACATACTGTAGTTTTATAATCAGGTCACTAAATGACAGGGAAATTTTTTTCAAGGGAGGGGCTGCAGTGGGCTATTCTGCAGAATCAGCAACTTGCCTCAGACCTCAAAGGTATAGAAAAGCTCACAAAAGAATCCTGGGATTATAAGGTATCAGAAATGGAGGTTTTTATTTTGCAGATGGGAAAACTGAGCCTGAGAATTGCTCTCTACCACATAAGCATGCAAGGAGAAGTCTCCAGTCTCACCAGAACTTAACCTTGCTGGCACCCTGATCTTGGATTTCCGGCTTCCAGACCTGTGAGAAGATATTTTTGTTGTTTTAAGCCACTTAAGTCTATGATACTTCATTAGAGAGGCACAAACAGACAAAGACACATATCCTTGGACTGTTTGTCTTATTTTCTTCATCTATAAAATAGGCCTAATAACTTTAACCTATTGGGCTGTTCAGAGGGCTGGAGATAAGGTATACACATTACATTACTTCATAAATGTAACTGTATTATAAAGTACTGGTACATTATCTGTCTCCGATACAAAGTGTGATAATTATCATGTTATTATTATTATTTTTTCTTTTTTAAAAAATCTTTATTGTTCAGTTTATTAATTACATTGTTCCCCCTTTTTTTCCCCTCTAGCTCCCCACCACCTGGTACCCATCCCACCCTCTGCCCTCACCCCCCCGAATGTCCTCTCCCATAGGTGCATGATTTTTGTCCAGTCTCTTGCTGCACCTCCCACACCCCTTTTCCCCTCCAAGAATTGTCAGTCCATTCCTTCTCTATGCCCATGATTCTATTATATTCACCAGTTTATCCTGTTCATCAGATTTTTAATTCACTTGATTTTTATATTCATTTGTTGATAGATGTGTATTTGTTGTTCATAATTTTTATTTTTACCTTTTTCTTCTTCCTCTTCTTAAAGAATATCTTTCAGCATTTCATATAATATTGGTTTGGTGGTGATGAATTCCTTTAGCTTTTTCTTATCTGCGAAGCACTTTATCTGACCTTCAATTCTGCATGATAGCTCTGCTGGATAGAGTAATCTTGGTTGCATGATTCTTGCTATTCATCACTTTGAATATTTCTTGCCACTCCTGTCTGGCCTGCATAGTTTCTGTTGAGGAATCCGCTGACAATCATATGGGTGCTCCCTTATAGGTAACTAACTGTTTTTCTCTTGCTGCTTTTAATATTCTCTCTTTGTCTTTTGCTCTTGGCATTTTAATTATGATGTGCCTTGGTGTGGTCCTCTTAGGGTTCCTATATATTGGAGTTCGGTGCGCTTCTTGGACTCCTAAGTCAATTTCTTTCACCAGGTGAGGGAAGTTTTCGGTCACTATTTCTTCAAATAAGTCTTCATTGTCTTGCCCTCTCTTTTTTTCTGGCAACGCTATAATTCGGATGTTGGTATGCTTGAGGTTGTCCCAGAGACCCCTTACACTATCTTCAATTTTTTGGATTCTTTTGGTTTCTTGCTTTTCCAGCTGAGTGTATTTTACCTCTTTGTATTTCAAATCTTTAACTTGGTTCTTGCGGTCCTTTAGAGTACTTTTAGGTCTTTGTATGATATTTTTTATTTCAGTCAGTGTATGCTTAATTTCTAGTTGGTCCTTTTTCTTATCCTCATAGGTCTTGTTCATTTCCTCGTAGGTCTTGGCCTTTTCTAGGAGCCTCTTGAAAAGCCTTATAACCATGGTTTTAAACTCTATGTCTAGTCATTTTTTTTCCTCCATTTCTTTCACATCTGATTTCTTTCCATGTCTCTGCATGGTGGCTGCTTTCCTGAGTAGGTCGATTAGCTTTGTGTGGTAGATGTCATGTAAGGGACAATGGCTCAGCTTCCCCAGTTACCTGAGGTGGATATGGGTTGCACAGTCTTGTTGAAGTTAAGCCTATATTATTGTTGTTAGCACTAGGAGGGTTTGACCTCCAGGTCAATCGGCTGTGAGGTTCACCTGTGCTCTGGTTGGATGGGCAGAGTTTCCGAGCTGGCAGCGTCAGCTCTGCCCTAAGCAGCTCTGCCCTAAGCAGCTCATGTGACTTTGTGCTGGGTGACAATGGCTGCAGCACCTCTGAGAGAGAGCTGCTGCCGAGCTCCACCCGCTGCCAGACAATTCAGCCTCTCCCCAAATGAGTCTGCACACCCAACGTCTCACCCAGGGTCATAAAACAATGCAGTCCGGTGGTTTCCTGAATGAGAGAGTAAGTCATGAGTGCTCTCTGCGCGGTCATGCAGCTCTATTGTTCCCAAGTTCACACGCACTCTGCACAAGCTCACCCTCTCCACAAGCTTGCAGACTCTTGCAGCCCAAGTTTCAGCGTGCCTCCCCACTGTCCAGTTTTTACCCCGTAAGATTGTGGGTTCCCCAGACTTCACCCAGAGCTGGGAAATCAGTGCAGTGGGACGTCTTTGTCTCCCCCGTTCGAGAAAACCGGCCGGGTTTTCAGCCGCCTGCCCTATCCGCTGGCACGCACACAGCTCCAAACCTCTCTCCACACGTATCTTCAACACTGTCTTCCCCTGCTCCTCTGAGTCACAATGTCCTATCTTCACTTTTATTTTTCAGACAGCCAGCTTTCTGGTGATTCTAGATGATGTTTGTTCTTTTGTTAAGTTGTAGTTTTGAAATTGCTGTGTATGGCAGCAAGATAGGTGTTTACCTATGCTGCCATCTTGGTTCCTGTCTATCATGTTATTATTAAATAGCTGGCCCAGAACCATGTGCCTGGGGAAGAATGAAGGCTATCGTAATGGTGGTGACGAAGTTATTCCTAGCATTCCTTTCCCCATTTTGGTAACCGTATCTCTCCTTCTATTGGGGCACTGTCCCACTTCATGTGCCTCTCATGGGCCTGCTGCCTCCTGGCCACAAGGATAACTTTGAACCAGATCTGGCCAATTGTAGTGCTCCATTCCTCTAGTCACAGCGATTGGCCAATGGATGGGCACTGAGTTGGAATCTGGACCTATCAAAAATCTTTCACTGAAGTTTGTATATATACATGTTGGGAGAAAAAAGTTACCCTTCTTTCAAGTGTTTCTAAACTAGGCTCATTAGATCTGGGTGTGTCACAAATAGCAAAACGTATAGATGAAGGAAAGGAGAGGAGAGGGAGGGATCAGAAAAGAACTATCTACACTTTATACGCTTTCCAGTTCTTTCAATCCGTACATTCCAATTTTCTGTCACTTGCAACCCTGAGTAATGTTAGGACAAACTCATCTTTCCAGATTTTTGTCTCAATGTGTTATTCTTTAGGTCAGGGCTTTTCTAGAGAGATCCCAGTGCTTTACTAATTAGTTGAGACTATTTAGGACTGATTCTGGGTGAAGTTGGTGAGCCAAGAGAATAACAAACAAACAACCTGACCTGTGAGTGGCTCAAATCTAATGGGATGCAAAGCACTCAAAAGTTAACCAAAAAAGTAAAGCAAACGATGACAAATACCAACTGACTTCAAGTGTTATATACTCCAGAGAAGGGAGACAAGGCTGAGGATTTGGGGGATCAGTTAGGAAAGACTCTGAGGAAGGACGTAGGGATTTGAGCTGGACAAAAGCTTTTGTACAGAGTCTGGAGACTATCACTAATCACAACAGTGATAAGGGTGTGGGGCTGTGGCGCTGGCAGAGAGAGCGAGGGCGGAGAGCTTCTGTCTCAGGGCAGTGGGAGGAAAGAGCAGAAAGGTAAAATGGTGCTTTAAGAACTTTTTGAAAATTCTATTATGGAAACGTCAAACATTCAAATGCAGAATAGTGTAATCAGCAGTAACAGTTACCAGTATTTTATCATTCTTGTTTTATCTATCCACTTTAGTCTTCATCAAATTTCTCTTTCCCCTCTTTCCACTGGAACTTTTAAAACATATATTCTGATTGATTTCAGAGAGGAAGAGAGAGGGAGAGAGAGATACAGAAACATCAATGATGAGAGAGAATCATTGATTGGCTGCCTCCTGCATGACCCACGCTGGGGATCAAGCCTGCAACCCAGCCATGTGCCCTGACTGGGAATTGAAAAGTGACCCCCGGGCTCATACGTAGCCATGCCAGCCGCGCGTTACTGGAATATTTTAAAGCAAATCCCAGACATCATATAATCTTACCCTTAAATATTACATCATTATCTTTAAAAGGTAAAGGCTTTTTCCCCCTCAACATAAGCACAATAACATTATCATACTTTTAAAAAATAATAATTTCTTAATATATTATCTAATTCTCAGTCCATGTTCAATTTTTTTCCAATTGTTTCCTTTGCTCAGATGGTGTTACTCAGTGGTTAGAGTACTGGCCCTCCCACCAAAGAAAGGATCTCAGGTTTGATTCGCAGTTAAGGGCACATGCATACATTGCAGGTTGGATCCCCTGCGCCAGTAGAGGGGGGTGTAGGAGGCAACCAATCCATGTGTTTCTTTCACATCTATGTTTCTCTCTCTCTCTGTCTCTGTCTCTCTTCTTCCCTGCCTTTAACCCTCTCTAAAAATCAATGGAAGTAACAAAACAAAATAAAAACCAAAAAGAAGGTCCACACGCATAGTTGGTTGTATCTCTTAGATCTCTTGTTACTTACATTAATTCCCACTACTCCCATTATTTAATTTATTTTTTTTTTTAAATATGTTTTTACTGATTTTTAGAGAGAGGGGAAGGGAGCAGAAGAGAGAGAAACATCGACTGGGGTGGGATCAAACCCGAAACCTGGGCATGTGCCCTGTCTGGAAATTGAACCAGCAATCTTTATGTGCATGGACAACACAACCAACTGAGGTGAGCTACACTGGCTAGGGCCCCACTACTTCCTTTAAAAATTATGTGATTGTTAAAGGAAGCTAGTCATTTTTCCCATGGAATTTTCCATACATTGGATTTGGTTGATTGTATCATCATGGTGTAGTTTAAAATGCTTTTCCGTTTTCTGTGTTTCTTGAGAGGTCTGGAAGCTGGATTAGATTCTGCTTCAGTTATTATTGTTATGATTTGGGGCAGGAATACTTTATCGAAAGTGCAGGGTACTTTTTAATACATCTCATTAAGAGACATATAATGCCTGGAGTCCCCTTTTAGTGATATTGCAGCAGTTCAGCAAATTTTAGTCAAAAATGCTATTGTAGTTTTTTATCTCCCTTTCTAGGATTCTGATTTGAGTCCATGGGGGCTAAGCTGGTAGAAAAATCTAATTCACAGCCGAGGCTGCACTCAGAATCACCCTTCCCCTGAGACCAGGGAGGCATTGTTCCTGGGCCAGGCTTGTGCCTGACCTTTGAGAGCTTCCCTTGGGTGGTTGAATTTCCCAGGAAGCTATTCAGACCCTCAGGCAAATGGGTTCCTGCTGGTCTGCCCACCAGTCTGCCAGACCCTTCTGAACCTTTGAATGAAGCGAGAAAAGTCCAAAGAGGTTTGCCAGAATGCATGATATCAGATTTCTTTAGCAAGAATGCTTGTCACTTTGCCACTTTCCAATGAAAAAATTCCCACTAATTGTGTCTAAAAGTGCAAAACAAAATGAAAATTCAAGGCAATTTCACATGAAAATATTAAGCCACAGAAACTTATTAAGCAATATAGAAGGGCTTTTCTTTTCCTTTATGGTCTTGAGTTATACAGCTTGCCCTCTGAACTGGATAATTTGATTATGCCATCAGCTGCCTTGGTGATTCAGGTTTGCCCCTAGATGATAATTACCCCCTTTCTCCCCTCCCTATGTGAAGATAATTGTGTTAGCTTCAGACTTTTTATTTTTAATTTTTTTAGCTACAGACTTTTTAAACTTGTAGAATTTGGGTTACAGTAGGCTTTAAATAAATATAGAGAAATTGTGTTAAGCAGAGTGATGAATATGCTAATTTAGTTAACTCATTTGACTCAGCTGCTAAAGAGAGTTTAGTTTTAGAAATTAAGGATCTCTAATATATGTTTTTGCTTTTTATATGATTTTGAGATCCTTTGCAAAACAAAAGATAATAGAAAACAAATGCATATATATGCCCTGCTTTCATTTTTCCTGGTAATATCTAGTGTTTTGGGATGTTTCATCTTTGTGTCTGCCCAGGGGGCTTGTTCTGTGTCAGGTGCTTGGTTTTTGTATTCTGAAAGGCTTCTTCTTCCTCTTCTTTTTTTCAGAAAACATTTTTTTGTGCGCGCGCGCGCGTGTGTGTGTGTGTGTGTGTGTGTGTGTGTGTGTGTGTGTGTCCATAGACAGTATTAAAATGTTTGAAGAGGTATCACAAAGTCTTTCACATTTAAAAAAATAAAATGTGCTTCTCAAAGTTATTTATTTCATCTTAGGCCTTTTTTCTTTCTCTCACTCATTCACTAAAAGCTGAACTCGAAGAAGTCCCTTAGGGAACTTTAATACATCATTGCTTCCTCAATTTGGAGCACAGTGCCTGGCCCATGGCAGGTGTCCAATGAATGAATACTTACTGAATGAGTTAATGAGTGAAAATGAACTTTGGGAATTTTCTTTCCTCTTTCCAACCCCATATTCCCCAAGTAGGTCAACGAGGGCACTCGTGTTGATACTGGTTTCTATGAAACTCTGAACAGCAATTATAGCCCACTTCTTTTGCCTATTGAAATCTGGAGATTATTTTTCTTTGGTAAATGCTCAGCTAAATTCAGATCACTACGTCCAGTTTATAGGTAATCCACTAGAATCAAAACATTTGGTCAAGAGCTATGATTATGAAAAAACTTCTAAAGTCAAAGACAGTGGCACTGTATTTATTTCCTGTGGCTGCTGTAAAAATTGACACAACTGGGTGTCTTAAAACAACAGAAACGCATCCTCCCACAGTCTGGAGGCCAGAGGTCTGAAATCGGTATCACTGGGCAGACACGAAGATGTGGCAGGGCCGAGCCACCTCCAGAGGATCGAGGGGAGGACCTAACTGTTCATTGTCTCTTCCGCTTCTGGTGGCTGCCAGCACAGCTTGGCTGCTGCACCTGAAATGTTTATCAATCATTTTTTGAAAGTAGGTGGATAGAAAAGAATGCAAAATTTCAAGATAGAAGCATGCCATTAAAAATTGCTCTTTGGGCGAGGAGGCGCGCGGAGGCGGACCACGACATCTTGAACGAGAGGAGCCGGAAAACATACAGCTGCCGTTCGCGGTACCAGCGGGACCTCTGGGGCTCCCGGAGCACCGGCGACCAGGTGGCGCGCAGAGCCCAGGGAGCTCTAAACTCCAGCAAGGAAAGGTCAGATTTCCCTGGGGGTACTTTGGGCGCGAAACTGAGGGGGCTGGCAGTCTGGGAGATCTGCACCTTGGAACTCAAAACCTGGAGATCTGCACCTGAAATAGAATCTGTGGCTGTTGAAGCTGGTGAACGTGGGAGAGGGCCCTTGGAGCTGGTGGCAGAGTTGATCCCTGGAGCGCAATCAGTTTGGACCTGACAGAGGCGGGAAGCCCGGAAGATTTTGGGAGGGTTCTGGCTGCTAAAACAGCAGTCACCATTAGAGAGGCAGTATTGTTTAGTTCAGGATAAAGAGGACCAATAGACCCAGAAGTCAATCTAGAAACACTGCCACCCAGGGGCCAAATCACAAATTGACTCTTATGTGACAGGGAATTGATTATATCTTCTCTTCGACCTCGGGAATACAGTCTATTTTCATCTACACTTTAGTATCTTTTACTCTACCTCAACTTCACCTTTATACCACCACTCTCTGGCTAACCTTTCCCTATTTAGTGCCTTGTTTCCCTTACACTTTTCCCGCTTTAGATTTACCTAATTCTTTCCCCTTACCCCCTGTTAAAATTTCACCCCACTGATATATCTAATCTCTAACCACCTAATCCAAGTGCATATATACCTCTAGCTTCTCTGACTTCACTATCTTAAAGTGTTTTTAGCCCTGTCCTGTTGTTGTTGTTTACTTGACTGTTGATTATATTGATTTTTTAAGCAGGTTTATGAGATTGATTTGCTTATTCTGTTATTTTGGTTTGTCTTGTAGGGGGGGTTATTTTTATTTTTGGTGTTGTTTCTTGTTTTGTTGTCCTCATCTGCATTGTTTTTGAGATAGATTTTTGCTTCTGTGTTCCCTCACCTCTCTTGATATTAGTAGTTGTATGTAATTTGTATCAATCTCCAAGTACTTGTTGCAGGTTTTGGTTCGGATTAGGGGCTATCCTATAGGAGTTTTCACCCCACATTTATAATTTACTCCTTTTATTTCTTTTTTTCTTCTCCCCCTTTTCCCATTATCATTTTGGCATTCCTGTCTTTCTTTTTTGTGAGTGTATGTGTTTGGGGGGGTCTCTTTCTTTTTTGTGTGAGTGTGGGTGTGTGAGTGTCTGTGTGGGTCTGGGGGAGGTTCTCTTTCTTTTTTCCCACCTATCACCAAATTTGCCTTTCTCTGGCGGTCACCTTTATTTGGAATTACAATTACTTTGACTACATTCCGGTTCAGTGCCTGGTGCGTTGCACCTGGTTGTGTTGTATTTTGTGCCTTTAAATCAACACAGGAGAGTGAGAACTACATAACCACATACACAGAGAAGAGAGACCATGGGAAGACAAAGAAATAGCCCACATATGAAAGAAAAGCAAGGCTCGCCAGAAAAGGAGGTAAACGAAATGGAAGTTAACAACCTGTCAGAGAAAGAATTCAGAGAAATGGTCATAAGGTGGCTGAAAAGAATGGAAGACAAATTTGATAATATGAGTAAGACCCAAGAGGAAATGAGGAAGACCCAGGAAGAAATGATGAAAAGCCATGAAGAAATGAAGAGAAGCCACGAAGAAATGAAGAGGAGCCAAGAAGAAATGAAAAATGACATTGCTGAAGTAAAGAACTCAATAGAAAGTATTAAGAGTAGACTAGAAGAAGCAGAGGATCGCATCAGTGAGCTAGAAGACCAGGTAGGAAAAAATAACCAAGTAGAGCACCTTCTAGAAAAAAAAATTAAAAAGCAGGAGGAGAGCCTAAGAGAACTATGGGACAACATGAAACAAAACAACATCCGTATAATTGGGCTTCCAGAAGGACAGGAAACTGAGCAAGGAATAGAAAACCTGTTGGAAGAAATAATGACAGAAAACTTCCCTGGTATAGGAAAGGAAAAACCCACACAAATCCAAGAAGCTCACAGAGTCCCAAGCAAAATAAACCCCAAAAGACCTACGCCAAGGCACATTATAATTAAATTGGCAAACACCAATGACAAAGTAAGAATCTTAAAAGCTGCCAGAGAGAGACAGAAAGTCACCTACAAAGGAACACCCATCAGACTAACAAGTGATCTCTCAACAGAAACCTATCAGGCCAGAAGGCAGTGGAATGAAATCTACAAAGTCATGCAAAGGAAGGGTCTGAATCCTAGAATACTGTACCCAGCAAGGCTCTCAATCAAAATTGAAGGTCAAATCAGGAGCTTCACAGATAAAAAAGGACTAAGGGAATTCGTCACCACCAAACCAGCAATGCAAGAAATGCTAAAGGATCTGCTGTAAAAAGAAATAGGAAGCGAAGAAGGAACACAGGGGCAAAGAACAAAAATGGCAACATATAAGCACCTATCAATAATAACTTTAAATGTAAACGGTTTAAATGCTCCAATTAAAAGACATAGGGTAATAGACTGGATAAGAAAACACAACCCATGTATCTGCTGTCTACAAGAAACCCACCTCCGAAAAAAAGATGCACACAGACTGAGGATGAAAGGTTGGACAAAAGTTATTCAGGCGAATGGAAATGAAAAAAAAGCTGGGGTAGCCATACTTATATCTGACAAATTAGATCTCAAAGTGAAGGACATAACAAGAGATAAAGAGGGCCACTTCATAATACTAAAGGGAGCAATTCAACAAGAAGAAATAACTCTTGTAAACATATACGCACCCAATACAGTAGCACCCAAATATATACAAAAACTCCTAGAGGACATCAAGGGAGAGATAGACAGCAATACAATCATAGTAGGAGACTTTAATACCCCATTATCACCATTGGACAGATCCTCTAAACAAAAAATCAGTAAAGAAACATCAATTCTCAATGACTCACTGGACCAGATGGAATTAATTGACATCTTCAGATCATTTCACCCCAAAGCCACAGAATATACATTCTTTTCAAGTGCCCATGGGTCATTCTCAAAGATAGACCATGTATTGGGTCATAGGCAAAGTCTCTCCAAATTCAAGAAGATTTAAATCATATCAAGCATATTCTCAGATCACAGTGGAATAAAGCTTGAAATCAACTATAATAGAAACAATGCAAAGAAATTGAACACATGGAGACTAAACAGCATGCTATTAAACTATGACTGGGTTACTAGAGACATCAAGGAAGATATAGAAAACATCATGGAAACAAATGACAATGATAGCACAACAATCCAAAATCGATGGGACACAGTGAAAGCAGTTCTGAGAGGAAAGTTCATAGCTCTACAATCCTACCGCAAAAAACTAGGAACAGCAGCAATAAATTATCTAACCCAACAACTCAAAGAGTTAGAAAGAAAGCAACAAGAAAAGCCTAGTGTAAGCAGAAGGAAGGAAATAATAAAGATCAGAGCAGAAATAAATGACATAGAGACCAAAGAAACAATACAGAAGATCAACAAAACCAAAAGCTGGTTCTTTGAAAGATTAAACAAGATTGATGAACCTCTAGCCAGACTCACCAAGAAGCAAAGAGAGAGGACCATAATAAATAAAATCAGAAATGAAAGAGGTGAAATAACAACAGACCCCATTGAAATACAAAGGATTGTTAAAAAATACTATGAACAACTCTACTCCAACAAACTGGACAACCTGGAGGAAATGGATATGTTTCTAGAAAAATATAACCTCCCAAAACTCAATCAAGAAGAATCTAAACAACTCAATAGACCAATAACTGTGGAAGAAATTGAAGCAGTCATCATAAAGCTTCCAGCAAACAAAAGCCCAGGGCCAGACGGCTTCACAGGGGAGTTTTACCGAACATTCAAGGAAGAACTAAAACCTATACTCCTTAGACTATTCCAGAAAATTCAAGAGGATGGAACACTTCCAAACTCCTTCTATGAAGCTAGCATCACCCTAATACCAAAACCAGATAAAGACGACACAATGAAAGAGAATTACAGGCCAATATCCCTCATGAATATAGATGCCAAAATCCTCAATAAAATTCTAGCAAATCGGATCCAGCAGTACATCAGAAAGATCATACACCACGACCAAGTAGGATTTATCCCAGGAATGCAAGGATGGTACAATATCCGCAAATCAATAAATGTGATACATCACATAAACAAATTGAGAGATAAAAACCACATAGTCATATCAATTGATGCAGAAAAAGCATTTGACAAAATCCAACATCCTTTCTTAATAAAAACTCTCAATAAGGTAGGAATAGAAGGATCATTCCTCAACATAATAAAAGCCATATATGATAAACCCACAGCATACATCATACTCAATGGGCAAAAACTACAACCATTTCCCCTAAGAACAGGAACAAGACAGGGTTGCCCACTTTCACCACTCCTGTTCAACATAGTACTGGAAGTATTAGCCATTGCAATTAGACAAGAAGAAGAAATAAAAGGCATCCAAATTGGAAAAGAAGAAGTTAAGCTATCCTTATTTGCAGATGACATGATATTGTACATAAAAAACCCGAAAGACTCCATAAAAAAGTTAGTAGACTTAATAAATGAGTTCAGCAATGTAGCAGGCTACAAAATTAATGCCAAGAAATCTATGGCATTTCTATACACTAATAGTGAACTTACAGAAAGAGAGACTAAAAAAGCAATCCCATTTACCATCACACCAAAAAAATTAAGATACCTAGGAATAAACTTAACTAAGGAGGTAAAAGATCTATTTGTGGAAAACTACAGGACATTGAAAAAAGAGATAGAGGAAGATGTAAACAGGTGGAAGAACATTCCATGTTCATGGATTGGGAGAATCAACATAATTAAAATGTCCATACTACCCAAAGCAATCTATAAATTTAATGCACTCCCCATTAAAATACCAATGGCATATTTCACAGACCTAGAAAGAACTCTCCAAAAATTCATCTGGAACAAAAAAAGGCCCCGAATAGCCACAGCAATCCTGAGAAAGAAGCACAAAGTCGGTGGGATTTCCATACCAGATTTCAAGCTGTATTACAAGGCTACTGTTCTTAAAACAGCCTGGTACTGGCACAAGAACAGACATATAGATCAATGGAATAGAATAGAGAATCCGGATATCAACCCAAACCACTATGCTCAATTAATATTTGACAAAGGAGGCAGGAACATAAAATGGAGTCAAGACAGTCTCTTCAATAAATGGTGTTGGGAAAATTGGACAGATACATGCAAAAAAATGAAACTAGAGCACCAACTTACACCATACACAAAAATAAACTCAAAATGGATACAGGACTTAAACGTAAGACAGGAAACCATAAAAATATTAGAGGAATCTACAGGAAGAAAAATCTCAGACATATGCCAAAAGAACTTCTTTGATGATACTGCTCCGAGGGCAATGGAAGCTAAAGAGAAAATAAACAAATGGGACTACATCAAAATCAAAAGCTTTTGCACAGCTAAAGAAACCATCAACAAAACAACAAGAAAACCCACTGTATGGGAGAACATATTTGCAAATGTTATTAGTGATAAAGGTTTAATCTCAAGCATCTACAGGCAACTCACCCAACTCAATAAAAGGAGGACAAATGATCCAATAAAAAAATGGGCAACAGACCTAAATAGAATCTTCACGAAAGAAGACAAAAGGAAGGCCCAGAGACATATGAAAACTTGCTCAAAGTCACTAATTATCCGAGAGATGCAAATCAAAACGACTATGCGGTACCATCTCACACCTATCAGAATGGCTTACATCAACAAATCAACAAACGACAAGTGCTGGCGAGGATGCGGAGAAAAAGGAACTCTCGTGCACTGCTGGTGGGATTGTAGACTAGTACAGCCACTGTGGAGAACAGTATGGAGATTCCTCAAAAAACTAAAAATGGAGCTCCCATTCGACCCAGTGATCCCACTTCTAGGAATATACCCCAAGAAATTAGAAAGGCGAATTAGAAAGGATATATGTACCCCTATGTTCATAGCAGCACAATTTACCATAGCTAAGATTTGGAAACAGCCGAAGTGCCCATCAGCAGATGAGTGGATTAAAAAACTATGGTACATTTACACAATGGAATACTACGCCGCGGAAAGAAAGAAGGAGCTCCTACCATTTGTAACAACATGGATGGATTTGGAGAGCATTATGCTAAGTGAAATTAGCCAGGCAGAGAAAGACAAATATCACATGATCTCACTCATTTGAGGAATACAATCAATGACATAGTCTGATGAACAAGAATGGATCCAGAGACTGAGAAAAGTACATCAGAATGTCAAACCTCAGGGTGAGTGGCAGGTAGTGAGAGTAAGTGGAAAAGTCAATATACTTGAACTCTTGAACTGAGGTAAGTGATTTGTGTTTTTACATCCCTGGCAAAGTTTATATAAAATTATTAAAAAATGGCAGCTAGTCTGACATTGAAATGACATGGCCTAGAGCTTGTCATATCCTATGGAGACCAGTCCTTAGGCTAGGCCTTCCTTAACCTCCCATGACACCATAATACCCTTACATGATATTATTCTACAATGTCATTATAATATTTGATATTTGACAACAGCATATTATACAATTATCCCAAAATAAACTTACAAACTAATTCTTTGAATGTTGGGCAGCAACTTAAAAAAGGATAGGAAATAAATTAATCCCTTTCAGAAGGAATTAAGGCACTGGGAAGGGATCCGAGCATTCTATATTGGCCCTTCTTGCCCTTTCTGCCAAGAGGGACCTTCTTGTTACTATCCAAATACACACAGCTGATGCCAGAGTTTTCAGTTCCAGCTGTGGCTGAAGCCTTTGGGCAGCTGGCACCATGGATCTGTGTCTCGACCAATGGTGTGAGCTGGGCCCTCTCTGGAGAAGAAACCTGGGTCCCCCGAGATATGTGATCAGTACCGGGACCCTGCCAGCAGGTGAGGGGACCCCAAGGCAGGTACTGGACGTGGAGGCCACAGGGGGGCATAGACTACAAAGGAGACAGAATTGAACCTCACATCACCCTGTTTGGCCCCGGAGGATGGCTGGTTAGCCAGAGACGGGTAAGATTCCTCAGGGAAGGAACAACCTAAGACAGGCACAGTCGCAGAGGGGCCAACAGGAGAGAACTAAAAGGTCAACAGAGGTGGGGCACAGACCCTCATCCACAAACCTTGCAGGGGTTTGAATTCTCAACCTTCCTAAGGGAGGTCTCCTACCCCCATGGCTGCTTCGCCTCCCACACACAACTCATACGGGGACCCAGGTGGCAGACAGAGACCCGGCCAGCAATAGCTGCTCTATATCTAAATTCAGTCTATTACCAGGAATGCTCGGGACCTACTCAAAATTGCAAATATTCCTTTCCACTAGTATTTACAGGGTAAACTAAGATTTCTGCTTGAGTATTAAAATTGATAGGAAAATAGTAATCAAGTTTTCAGATTAATTTAAATTGGCCAAGTGAAATATGAGAATACTCAAGAAAATTATAGTGTACTGGACAAAAAGCTTTTCCTAAAACATTAACTAAAAAATCTATTAGTAGTTCATCTCACTGTAAAATTGCCTAACAACCAAAGAACCTAAAGCAGTCACTTTGTGTGCAAAAATTAAAATTTAAAATTATCAAGACTGCAATATAAAATTTCCAAAAGTCCCCATTAATCAAAAAAGGGGAGGGGACAGCGGGGTAATATCATGTAAGGGAAAAAAAATATATATATCGAGTAAGTAAAATATATCTAGAAAATTCTTACTCCAGTAAAGTAAATTCCATTTGTAAAAACATTTGCAGGACACCCATGAAAAAACACACATGGTGTCAAAATAAGCCAAAGAAAAATCATTTAGGCAAAAATTAAAAAGAATCCCAAGTCTATTTTGCATAGAGGATCCCTTTGTTAACTTTTGGTCGAGAATGTGTTTGTGTGTTTACAGAGAACAACTCCAAGACCATGTGGGTTCCTGCGACGGTGAGGAACTGATGGATCTGTTCCAGTCACGAGGACGGTCCAGAGATGGGGGACACTGACGACACCTTGCCATGCTAGCAGTCAGCAGCTGTGTATGTCTGCAGGCAGCCCAGGACCAAACCAGAGAGGATGGATCTTGCATTGACACGATATGTCCACCATCTGGATACCATTGCTGACTTATACACATAATGAATTATTTGACACTGAAACTGGGACTCAGAAAAGTTGGACATTGAAACCGAGACTGAAACACTTTTTGTTCTTATACATTTATTTCTAGTATGCAGAGGCAAGATATTTTTGAAGAAAAGAAACAGGGGAGAGTGATTGATATAGAGGCAGGATGGCCTTGAACAGGCTGTCAAGCTACAGGGGGAGGCTTGGGTGGATGGGAGGCAGATGCGGGGGGAGATCAATCGAAGGACTTGTATGCATGCATATGAACATAACCAATGAATGAAAGACACTGGGGTGGGGAGGGGGGGAAGCTGGGAATATGTGCTGGGGGGTGGGGGAGGCTGGGGGGAGGATAAGGGGGAGGGGGAAAGGAAAACATATACTACTATTATACTGCAAAAAATCAATAAAAAATAATTAAAAAATAAAAAAAAAAAAAAATTGCTCTTTGGCCGAGACCGGTTTGGCTCAGTGGATAGAGCATCAGACTGTGGACTGAAGGGTCCCGGGTTCGATTCTGGCAAGGGCATGTACCTTGGCTGCGGGCACATCCCCAGTAGGGGGTGTGCAAGAGGCAGCTGATCGATGTTTCTCTCTCATCGATGTTTCTGACTTTCTATCCCTTTCCCTTCTGCTCTGTAAAAAATCAATAAAATATATATTTTTTAAAAAATTGCTCTTTGTAGTAGAAAGTGCAGCTATCTGCTAGCAGCCAGCCGCCCTCTTTTGTTTTAGTGGTGTTAAACTTTCTCCCTGAGCTTTAGCATTGACAGACCATAGAGAACAGGTAGGGCACATAGTGCCCTGCCTCTTTTGTAGCAGGTGGGACTATATGACTGAGTTCTCAATATTCAGTGTGAGTCAAAGTGATATGGGCAACTTCTGCATCACTTTTTATTTTTTTATTTTTTTATTTTTTCTCTTTTTTTTTTTTTTAATTTTATTTACAATATAACTTATATTTTATAGTAGTACATATGTTTTCCTTCCCCCCCAAAATCCTCCCCCCAGCCTCCCCTAGCCCCCCCGCACATGTCCCCACCTGCCTCCCTCCCCACCCCAGAGTCTTTCATTCATTGGTTATGCTCATATGTATTCATACAAGTCTTTCCGTTGATCTCCCCCAGCATCTGCCTCCCCTCCACTCCAGCCTTCCCCCTGTAGCTTGACTGTCTGTTCGAGGCCACCCTGCCTCTTTATCCATCACTCTCCCCTGTTTCTTTTCTTCAAAAATACCTTGCCTCTGCATATTGAAAACAAATGTATAAGAGCAAAAAAAGTTTGAGTGTCAGTTTCAATGTCCAACTGTTCTGAGTCCCAGTTTCAATGTCAAATAGTTCTTCATGTGTACATGTCAGCAATGGTATCCAGATGGTGGACACATCATGGCAATGCAAGATCCATCCTCTCTGGTTTGTTCCTGGGCCACCTGCAGCCCCACACAGTTGCTGACTGCTAGCATGGCAAGGTGTCGTCAGCGTCCGCCATCTCTGGACCATCCTTGTGGCTGGAACAGACCTGTCAGTTCCTCACTGTCGCAGGAACCCACATGGTCTTGGAGTTGTTCTCTGCAAACACACAAACACATTCTCGACCAAAGGTTAACAAAGGGATCCTCTCTGCAAAATAGACTTGGGATTCTTTTTATTTTTGCCTAAATGATTTTCCTTTGGCTTATTTTGACACCATGTGTGTGTTTTTTATGGGTGTCCTGCAGCTGGTTTTACGAATGGAATTTTCTTTTCTGGAGTAAGAATTTTCTACATGTATTTTACTTTTAGGATATTTTTCCTTACATGATATTACCTCATTGTCCCCCTCCCCCCTTTTTTTGGTTAATAGGGGCTTTTGGAAATTTTATTTTGCAGTCTTGGTAATTTTAAATTTTAATTTTTGTATACAAATATTACTACTTTAGGTTCTTTGGATGTTAGGCAATTTTGCAGTGAGATGAACTACTAATAGATAATTTAGTTAATGTTTTAGGAAAAGCTTTTTGTCCAGTACAGTTAGATTTTCTTGAGTATTCACTTATTTCACTTGGCCAATTTAAATTAATCTGAAAACTTGATTACTATTTTACTGTCAATTTTAATACTCAAGCAGAAATCTTAGTTTACCCAGTAAATACTTGTGGGAAGGAATATTTGCATTTTTGAGTAGGCCTCAGAATTCCTTGTAAAAAATTAAATTTAGATATAGGGCAGCTATTGCTGGCCGAGTCTCTGTCTACCACCTGGGTCCCGGTATGAGCTGTGCGTGGGAGGTGTAGCAGCCGTGGGGGTAGGAGACCTTCCTCTGGAGGAGTGAGAATTCAAGCTCCTGCAAGGTTTGTGGATGAGGGTCTGTGCCCCACCTCTGTTGATCTTTTAGTTCTCACCTGTTGGCCCCTCTGTGACTGTGCCTGTCTTAGGTTGTTCCTTCCCTGAGGAATCTTACCCGTCTCTGGCTAACCAGCCATCCTTCGGGGCCAAACAGGGTAATGTGAGGTTCCGTCCTGTCTCCTTTGTAGTCTATGCCCCCATGGCCCCCACGTCCAGCACCTGCCATGGGGTCCCCTCGCCTGCTGGCGGGGTCCCGGTACTGATCACATATCTCGGGTGACCGAGGTTTCTTCTCCAGAGAGGGCCCAGCTCACGCCACTGGTCGAGAGACTGATCCATGGTGCCAACTGCCCAGAGACTTCGGCCACAGCTTGAACTGAAAGTTCACGCATCAGCTGTGTGTATTTGGATAATAAGAAGAGGTTCCCTCTTGGCAAAGGGGCCAGAGGGGCCAATATAGAATGCTCGGATGCCTTCCCAATGCCTTCATCCCTTCTGAAAGGGATTAATTCCTTTCCTATCCTTTATTTAAGTTGCTGCCCAACATTCAAAGAATTAGTTTGTAAGTTTATTTGGGATAATTGTATAATATGCTGTTGTCAAATATCAAATATTATAATGACATTGTAGAATAATATCATGTAAGGGTATTGTGGTGTCATGGGAGGTTAAGGAGGGCCTAGCCTAAGAACTGGTGTCCTTAAGAGATGACATGCTCTAGGCCATGTTAATTCAATCTCAAAGTAGCTGCCAATTTTTTTTATAACTTTATATAAACTTTGTCAGGGATATAAAAACACAAATCACTTACCTTAGTTCAAGCATTCAAATATATTGACTTTCCCCCTTACTCCCACCACCTGCCACTTACCCTGAGGTTTGATATTTTGATGGACTTTTCTCAGTCTCTGGATCCATTTTTGTTCATCAGTCTATGTCATTCATTATATTCCTCAAATGAGTGAGATCATGTGATATTTGTCTTTCTCTGCCTGGCTAATTTCACTTAGCATAATGCTCTCTAATTCCGTCCATGTTGTTACAAATGGTAGGAGCTCTTTCTTTTTTACCGCAGCGTAGTATTCCATTGTGTAGATGTACCACAGTTTTTTAATCCACTCATCTGCCGATGGGCACTTAGGCTGTTTCCAAGTCTTAGCTATGATAAATTGTGCTGCTATGAACATAGGGGTACATATATCCTTTCTAATTCGCCTTTCTAGTTTCTTGGGGTATATTCCTAGAAGTGAGATCACTGGGCTGAATGGGAGCTCCATTTTTAGTTTTTTGAGGAAACTCCATACTGTTCTCCACAGTGGCTGCACCAGTCTACAATCCCACCAACAGTGCAGGAGAGTTCCTTTTTCTCCGCATCCTCGCCAGCACTTGTCATTTGTAGATTTGTTGATGTAAGCCATTCTGACAGGTGTGAGATGGTACCGCATAGTTGTTTTGATTTGCATCTCTCGGATAATTAGTGACTTTGAGCAAGTTTTCATATGTCTCTGGGCCTTCCTTTTGTCTTCTTTAGAAAAGGTTCTATTTAGGTCTGTTGCCCATTTTTTTATTGGATCATTTGTCTTCCTTTTATTGAGTTGTGTGAGTTGACTGTAGATGCTTGAGATTAAACCTTTATCACTGATAACATTTGCAAATATGTTCTCCCATACAGTGGGTTTTCTTGTTGTTTTGTTGATGGTTTCTTTAGCTGTGCAAAAGCTTTTTATTTTGATGTAGTCCCATTTGTTTATTCTGTCTTTAGCTTCCATTGCCCTAGGAGCAGTATCATCAAAGAAGTTCTTTTGGCATATGTCTGAGATTTTATTTCCTGTAGCTTCCTCTAATGTTTTTATGGTTTCCTGTCTTACGTTTAAGTCCTGTATCCATTTGGAGTTTATTTTTGTGTATGGTGTAAGTTGGTGGTCTAGTTTCATTTTTTTGCATGTATCTATCCAATTTTCCCAACACCATTTATTGAAGAGACTATCTTGATGCCATTTTAGGTTCATACCTCCTTTGTCAAATATTAATTGAGCATAGTGGTTTGGGTTGATATCCGGATTCTCTATTCTATTCCATTGATCTATATGTCTGTTCTTGTGCCAGTACCAGGCTGTTTTGAGAACAGTAGCTTTGTAATACAGCTTAAAATCTGGTATTGAAATCCCACCGACTTTGTGCTTCTTTCTCAGGATTGCTGTGGCTATCCGTGGCCTTTTTTTATTCCAGATGAATTTTTGGAGAGTTCTTTCTAGGTCTGTGAAGTATGCCATTGGTATTTTAATGGGGAGTGCATTGAATTTATAGATTGCTTTGGGTAGTATGGACATTTTAATTATGTTAATTCTCCCAATCCATGAACATGGTATGTTCTTCCATCTGTTTACATCTTCCTCTATCTCTTTTTTTAGCGTCCTGTAGTTTTCTGCGAATAGGTCTTTTACCTCCTTAGTTAAGTTTATTCCTAGGTATCTTAATTTTTTTGGTGTGATGGTAAATGGGATTGCTTTTTTAGTCTCCCTTTCTGTAAGTTCACTATTGGTGTATAGGAATGCCATAGATTTCTTGGCATTGATTTTGTAGCCTGCTACGTTGCTGAACTCATTTATTAAGTCTATTAGCTTTTTTATGGAGTCTTTTGGGTTTTTTATGTACAATATCATGTCATCTGCAAATAAGGATAGCTTTACTTCTTCTTTTCCAATTTGGATGCCTTTTATTTCTTCTTCTTGTCTAATTGCAATGGCTAATACTTCCAGTACTATGTTGAATAGGAGTGGTGAGAGTGGACAGCCCTGTCTTGTTCCTGTTCTTAAGGGAAATGGTTGTAGTTTTTGCCCATTGAGTATGATGTTTGCTGTGGGTTTCTCATATATGGCTTTTATTATGTTGAGGTATGATCCTTCTATTCCTACCTTGTTGAGAGTTTTTATCATGAAAGGGTGTTGGATTTTGTCAAATGCTTTTTCTGCATCAATTGATATGACTATGTGATTTTTATCTCTCAATTTGTTAATGTGATGTATCACATTTATTGATTTGCGGATATTGTACCATCCTTGCATTCCTGGGATAAATCCTACTTGGTCATGGTGTATGATCTTTCTGATGTACTGCTGGATCCGATTTGCTAGAATTTTATTGAGGATTTTGGCATCTATGTTCATGAGGGATATTGGCCTGTAATTCTCTTTCATTGTGTCATCTTTATCTGGTTTTGGTATTAGGGTGATGTTAGCTTCATAGAAGGAGTTTGGGAGTGTTCCATCCTCTTGAATTCTCTGGAATAGTCTGAGGAGTATAGGTTTTAGTTCTTCCTTGAATGTTTGGTAAAACTCCCCTGTGAAGCCGTCTGGCCCTGGGCTTTTGTTTGCCGGGAGCTTTTTGATGACTGCTTCAATTTCTTCTATAGTTATTGGTCTATTGAGTTGTTTAGATTCTTCCTGATTGAGATTTGGGAGGTTATATTTTTCCAGAAATATATCCATTTCCTCCAGATTGTCCAGTTTGTTGGAGTAGAGTTGTTCATAGTATTTTTTAACAATCCTTTGTATTTCATTGGGGTCTGTTGTTATTTCACCTCTTTCATTTCTGATTTTATTTATTAGGGTCCTCTCTCTTTGCTTCTTGGTGAGTCTGGCTAGAGGTTCATCAATCTTGTTTAATCTTTCAAAGAACCAGCTTTTGGTTTTGTTGATCTTCTCTATTGTTTCTTTGGTCTCTATGTCATTTATTTCTGCTCTGATCTTTACTATTTCCTTCCTTCTGCTTACACTGGGATTTTCTTGTTGCTTTCTTTCTAAATCTTTGAGTTGTTGGGTTAGATAATTTATTGCTGCTGTTTCTAGTTTTTTGCAGTAGGATTGTAGAGCTATGAACTTCCCTCTCAGAACTGCTTTCACTGTGTCCCATAGATTTTGGATTGTTGTGCTGTCGTTGTCATTTGTTTCCATGATGTTTTCTATCTCTTCCTTGATCTCTATAGTAACCCAGTCATAGTTTAATAGCATGCTGTTTAGTCTCCATGTGTTTGATTTCTTTGGGATGTTTCTATTGTAGTTGATTTCCAGCTTTATGCCATTGTGATCTGAGAATGTGTTTGATATGATTTCTATCTTCTTGAATTTGGAGAGACTTTGCCTATGACCCAACACATGGTCTATCTTTGAGAATGACCCATGGGCACTTGAAAAGAATGTATATTCTGTGGCTCTGGGGTGAAATGATCTGAAGATGTCAATTAATTCCTTCTGGTCTAGAAATTCATTGAGGATTGATGTTTCTTTACTAATTTTTTGTTTAGAGGATTTGTCCAATGGTGATAGTGGGGTATTAAAGTCTCCTACTATGATAGTATTGCTGTCTATCTCTCCCTTGATATCCTCTAGGAGTTTTAGTATGTATTTGGGTGCTCCTATATTGGGTGCATATATGTTTACCAGAGTTATTTCTTCTTGTTGGATTGCTCCCTTTAGTATTATGTAGTGGCCTTCTTTATCTCTTGTTACATCCTTCACTTTGAGATCTAATTTGTCAGATATAAGTATTGCTACCCCAGCTTTTTTTTCATTTCCATTCGCCTGAAGAACCTTTTTCCATCCTTTCACCCTCAGTCTGTGTGCATCTTTTTTTTGGAGGTGGGTTTCTTGTAGACAGCAGATATATGGGTCGTGTTTTCTTATCCAGTCTGTTACCCTATGTCTTTTAATTGGAGCATTTAAACCATTTACATTTAAAGTAATTATTGATAGATAGTTATTTGTAGCCATTTTTGTTCTTTGCCCCTATGTTCTTTCATTGCTTCCTATTGCTTTTCACAGCAGACCCTTTAGCATTTCTTGCATTGCTGGTTTGGTGGTAATGTATTCCCTTAGACCTTTTTTGTCTGTGAAGCTCCTGATTTGACCTTCAATTTTTATTGATAGCCTTGCTGGGTACAGTATTCTAGGATTCAGACCCTTTCTTTGCATAACTTTGTATATTTCATTCCAATCCCTTCTGGCCTGATAAGTTTCTGTTGAGAAATCACTTGCTAATCTGATGGGGGTTCCTTTGTAGGTGACTTTCTGTCTGTCTCTGGCAGCTTTTAGGATTCTCACTTTGTCATTGATGTTTGCCAATTTAATTATAACATGCCTTGGTGTAGGTCTTTTGGGGTTTAATTTGCTTGGAACTCTGTGAGCTTCTTGGATTTGTGTGGGCTTTTTCTTTCCTATATCAGGGAAGTTTTCTGTCATTATTTCTTCCAACAGGTTTTCTATTCCTTGCTCAGTTTCCTGTCCCTCTGGAAGCCCTATTATACGTATGTTGTTTTGTTTCATGTTGTCCCAAAGTTCCCTTAGGCTCTCCTCCTGCTTTTTAATTTTTTTTTCTAGAAGCTGCTCTACTTGGGTGTTTTTTCCTACCTTGTCTTCCAGCTCACTGATGCGGTCCTCTGCTTCATCTAGTCTACTCCTGATACTTTCTATGGAGTTCTTTACCTCAGCAATGTCACTTTTCATTTCTTCTTGGGTCTTCCTCATTTCTTCATAATTCTTCTTCATTTCTTCATAATTCTTCATCATGTCTTCATATTTCTTATTCATTTCTTCCTGGCCCCTCTTCATTTCCTCTTGATTCCTCTTCAATTCCTCATGGTTCTTACTTGTATTGGCTTCTGTTCTCTTCATCCACCCTATGACCATTTCTCTGAACTCTCTCTCTGACAGGTTGTTTGCTTCCATTTCGGTTACCTCTTTTTCTGGTGAGGCTTGCTTTTCTTTCATTGGTGGGCTATTTCTTTGTCTCCCCATAGTCTTTCTTCTCTGTGTGTCTTGTTGTGTAGTTCGCACTCTCCTGTGTTGATTTAAAGGCTCAGACTACAACACAACCAGGTGCAGCACACCAGGCACAGAAGAAGAATGTATTCACAGTTTTGGTAACTCCAAATTAAAAGTGATTGCCAGAGGAAGGTAAATTAGGTGATAGGTGGGGTAAGAGAAAGTAAGAGAAAACACACTCGCACATGCAAAATAAAGAAAGAAAAAAAGAAAGAAAGAAAGGAAGAAAGAAAAAGAAAGAAAGGGAATGCCAAAATAAAGTTGGGAAAAGGGGGAGGAGTAAAAAGAAAGGAAAAGGGAGTAAACTATAAATATGGATTGGAACCTCCCAGAGGACCACCACTAATCCCAGCAAAAGCCAGCAACTAGTACCTGGAGACTGATAGAAACTACATACAACAACTAATATCAATGGAGGTTAGGGAACACAGAAGCTTAAATCTATCAAAAAACAATGTAAACATCACCAATACACAAAACAATGCCAACTCCCGCCCCATAAAACAAATTAAAAGGGAAGAATAACCAAACCAATCTCATGAATATGCATAAAATATAAACAACATCAGCAGGACCGAGAGAAAAACATTTTAGGTTAGTGAAATCAGAGAAGCATTAGATGTGTATGGTCTTGGAGCAGGTGGTTGGAGATTGGATATAAAAGTGGGGTGAAATTTTAACAGGGGCTAAAAAGAGAGAATAAGGAAAATCTAAACCAGAAAAAGTGTAAGGGGAATAAGACACTAACTAAGGAAAGGTTAGCAAGAGAGTGCTGGCATAAGGGGGAAGTTGAAGTTGGTTAAAGAGATACTAAAGGGTAGATGAAAAAAGACTATATATCACTAATCTCTGAGTAGAATAAAGATGGAATAAAATGGCACTTAAAAATTTTTAAATAGTAGTAGAACAAAATTGATTCCTTAATTTGTGTTACACAAGAGACATTTTATGATTCAGCCCCTAGGTGGCAGTGTTTCTGAATTGACCTCCGGGTCTATTGGTCCTCTCTAGCCTGATCTAAAATCCCGCTATGTCTATGGTATTTACTACTGATTTGTGGAAATAGGCTACCCCAGAGCTGCCTCTCTAATGGTGAGGACCTGTTCTGATCCCCAGCGTCAGAAAAACAGCTCGCCCCTGTGGTCTCCCAGGTTATCCCCCACCAGGGGATCCCCCCTTCCTCGTTCAGTGCTGAGAAACTCGGATTTGGAGAGGACAAACACAGGCGCGCGAACTCATGTCCTGCTGGTATGTTTGCGCGAAACCCTTTCTCTCCTTGGGTTTGGTAGCCCGCTCCCTCCCAAAACTGCCAGGCTGGCCCTCTCCTTCAGGTCCAAATGTGTCGCCCTCTATGTATCCCCCCTCCTGTCACCAGCTCCGAGGACCCTCTTCCACGTTTGCCGGCTCCAACAGCCGCGGGTTTTCCTCTTTTTTTTTCACCAGGCGCGAATCTCCCTGTGTTACCAGCTCCCTTAACCCCCGGAGAAACCTGACCTTTCCGCGGCTGAGCACAGGTTTCTTCGGCGTCCGCTTCTTCACCAACTAGGAATGGATGTTGGGGGGCAGGTGGGCGTCTCAGATGCCCCGTGGGTACCGCGACTTTAAAAATTTTAGGCTCTTCCCCTTTAAGATGGCGCAGCCGCCTCTGAGCCAGGCTCCGGGAGAGAACCCAGCCGCACGGAGCTCCGTTAAGGGGGGCTAATCTGGCAGTCCCCCTCCTTCTCCCAAGGCCCTACTGTCCCCCCACTCGCCAACAAACACTCCTCCCCCCGCGACCCTCAGCTGCTCACCCCGTCTACCCCGGGACACAAATGATTACGCGTCCTTCTGACCCGCCGCCATCTTTTTCCTCTTGTTGCATCACTTTTTAAAAAAAAAAATATTTTTATTGATTTTGGAGGGGAAGGAAGAGGGAAATAGAAACATCAATCATGAGAGAGAATCATTGACTGGATGCCTCCTGCACGCCCCACAGTGGGGATTGAGCTCACAACCCAGGCATGTGTCCTTGACCAGAATCAAGCCCAGGATCCTTCAGTCCACAGGCCGATGCTCTAATCATTGAGTCAGGTCAGCTAGGGCTGCATCACTTACTTAAGGAAAAATTGCTCACCTTCTACTTCTTCTCCTTTCCCTTTTTTGGGCAGGGTGCTGATGTGGTGGTGAGTGAGTCCGGCTGCAGAGGTGAGCATACCACCCTCCCAGACTGTAGATGATAAGACAAATGGCCTGGAGCAGAGCAATCTACCACCCCATACCACCCATGCACCTCTAGGAAACACAGAAGAGGGGAATAAACTGTATTGTTTGAGCCAACATTTTAGGACCCATCTATATATATATGCCAAGCGACTGGCATGACCAAAACAAATGGTTGCTATGATATGCACTGAGGCAGGTCAACTAGCCCAACGAGGGTAGGGCTGGCCTCCCTCAGCTCCTCCTCCCATCCAGCTTCCCTGCTTCGATTTCCCTCCACTCCTGATCGGGGCCTGGGGTGGCCAGCCAACCTCCCATGTCCCCTCCTCCCCAGCCACCAGCTGGATATCACCTGTGCATGAATTTGTGCACCGGGCCTCTAGTTTGTTATAACAGCTCAGCTTATACATGGACTAATTCATAGATAGGATTAGGAAAGAAACTTATTTTTTGGATTTGACTACTGCTATTTGTCTCTTTGGTAAGGTATGTTGGATGATATATATATATATTTAATTGATTTCAGAGAGGAATGGAGAGGGAGAGAGAGAGATAGAAACATGTGAGACAGTAATTGATTGACATGCCCCCTAATGGGGATCAAGGCCGGAACCTGGGCACGTGCCCTTGATCAGAATCAAACCCAGAACCCTTCAGTCCTCAGGATGATGCTCTATCCACCGAGCAAAAGCAGAAAGCAGTTAGGGCGCATGACAGATATTAATGTTGCTTTGCCTGCTAGATAATAAAAAAAAAAACCCACCAATTGTCCATAAACTTCAAAATAGTTATCCCAAGCTGTGTTTGTGTGAGCTGATTATTTTGTCTCTTCTAAATGGATACTTATTTAGAAAGGTTGCTAGAGTGAACTTTTCATTAGTTAGTATGAATGTATCACCATTCTTTGTTTATCCCAAAATACCCTGTAGAGGACTGCCTAGTAGCCTTCATTGGAAATACTAAATTAATGTTTCCTAAGTGTGTTTAAAATAAAAATAACGCCGGGAAATCTAAGAAAAAGATTTAAATACTTTTTTACAAAGGCCATTTATTTTAATTACAGTAAATCCTCACTTAACATCATTAATAGAGCCAGGGATCTTGTCCCAGCATTAAGAAGGGTTCAACAATCTGGAGAAAGGCATAGATTAAGTAGGAATCCAAAGATGAAAGATAATTTTGAAAGGCATTGTGGGTCAGAGGAGCCTGGCTGAAGAAGCCAAGTTCTCCTGCTTTTTATTAACACAATTTGTCCTAAGGTGAGGTGGAGATAATACACTTCAAAGGATAGGATACAGAAGCATTGTCAGATTGGGAATAGCCTCCGGCTGTTAAGGTGTTTGGCCAGTAGGAGGCAATAACATGTAGATTAAGATGTCCTGAGCTGCCTCGCATCAAACAATCATCCCTTTCAGGTTTGAGGGAAATGCCTGAGGTGATAACATATGTGATTCAGCCCTTTTGGAGCCCCAAGTTCCATTAACCTTTTGATGAAACTCTTGCAATTATGACATGCTGGAATCGGCTTCCAGCAAATAGGTTCTGTGACTTTAATCAAAACAATGTTCAGGCAGTCCTCTAGTTACACTGGACTTGATGTATGTCATTTCGTGGGTACATCGCCATCTCCCATTTATTTATTAAAAAAAAGTTCCATCATTTTGATATATGTACATATGTGCTTTATGTACATATGTACATATATCAGGAATTGTTATTTTTCTTTTAATTTTTTTTCTTTACTGTTTCACTTTATTGCTGCTGTGTATGTGCTCCATGGAGTGATGTAGGTGCTTATGTAGGTGGGTTCCGACTTATGGCAAATTGCGTGACGTCGTGCCATAGAAACGGGTCTCTGACGTAACCTATTGTATAACAGGATCAATTTTACATGGGCTAATTTTTTAAAAATATGTTTTTATTGATTTTAGAGAGTAAGAGAAAGTGAGAGGGAGAGAGAAACATTGATGTGCAAGAGAAACATTAATTAGCTGCCTCCTATGTGCTCTCCAATTGGGGATCAAACCCTCAACTTGGGTGTGTGCCCTGACCAGGGATCCATCCCAAGACCTTTCAGTGCATTGGACAATGCTCAGCCAGCTGAGCTACATTGGACAGGGCCTACATGGGCTAATTTATAACAAATGATGTTGGACAGAAACGATATTGAGGACACGCTGTTTGACAAATTAAAGAACAGAATATGAGGTGAAAGATTTATGCGATCTGAGTGTGGCTCAGTGGTTGAGCATCAACCTATGAGCCAGGAGGTCATGGTTTGATTCCCGATCAGGGCATATGCCCAAATTGTGGGCTTGATCTCTGGTTGGGGTGTGCAGGAGGCAACTGATCAACAATTCTCTCTCATCACTGATACTTCTATCATTCTCTCCCTCTCCCTTCCTGAAATAAAAAAAAAAATTAAAATATAGACTGATTTGGAGGATCAATGGTGAATGGAGAAAAATAAAATAAAGGGAACAATTTTTAAAAAAATAGAGTGAAAGGAAGAAAACAAAAAAAAAAATTTCATAATCCTACTATCTAGTTAGCAACTTGGTATATATGGTTCCAGTTCTTTTTCTATGAGCATATGTATAATTACTAAAATCATACTATATTGTATTCAGTTTTATAACAAAAGAAAAACCAGATATTCTGGTAAGTATCTCAGTTCAACTAATTAAGGTGACTACCTAAGTAGAAGCCAGCCTGGGCTCTCCCAGAGGGAAGGTGAATCTCCTAATGGGTTTAATACACAACATATTAAAAATTGCATTTAATATGCAACACATGCTGTAAGTCTGCTAGTAGTATGAAGAGGGGAAGGAGCAGCACTGACTTATCCATCATCTGGGGAAACCTTGCTCATGATTTACAAGCATGGGAATCTGTTTAGCCTATTTTATGATTCCATTCAACTCTGATTTGCAGGCTATTTTTTTTTCTTTCTATTTGATTATAGTGATGAGAGAGTTGTTTGTTTGGTTCATTCAAAATAAGAATACATATTATTTTTATGCATCTTACCATTTTTCCTTTTGAAAAAATGAGAGGACTAGATTGTAGCTGATGTCCTGAGTGTTGATCAGATGCCAGGCACTGTTTAAGCACATCTACACTAATAAAAGAAAAAAAATGCTAATTGACTATACATACCTCCACTATACCCACAGCCAATCAGGAGTGATATGCAAATTAACCCAGCAAAGATATTGGATAAGTTTGCATACACAGGGGGCACAGATAGTGCCCTGTGTCACCAGTGGGATCCAAGCTGCAGTTGGGGACCTGGGCAGGTGGTGGGGGGCAGCGCCCAATGCTGCCTGCCCGGGTCCAAGCTGTCCTGCAATGCGGGGCAAAGAGCCCAGGCCGAGCCACCCCATGATCACGGGGAGAGCAGGCCAGGCCGAGCTGACCCATGATCACGGGGAGAGCAGGCCAGGCTGAGCTGACCCATGATCATGGGGCAAACAGGCCAGGCCCAGCCACCCCACAATCATGGGGTGAACAAGCCAGGCAGAGCCTGGCTTAGCCACCCCCACAATCCCAGGTGCAGAGGCTGCTCCGCTGACCAACCTGCGCTAGGGACTTGTTCCGGTGCCTGGTACGGAGTCCAGGGCCTCTAGCCTGCAGCCATGGGAAGTCTCCCTCTCCCCAGAGTTAGGAGCACCAGCCCAGGTCTACCCAGTGGCCTGGTCCTGCCTGCGGGGGGTGAGTTCCTGCAGGCTGGGGTTTGATCCCCACACATTAGCAGTAGGAGACCAGTGCCTTTGTTATTCCTGTGTGTCTGGGTTTTAATTGGACAAATGCCCTGTGGTCCCCGTGGTCAGCTTAGCAAAATCTTTTAGGAGGAGAATTCTGTCTGGGTTTCCTCAAATTCCCTCAACCCCTACTCACCCCTCTGTAAAGGCACAGAACAAGTGAGGCCCTTAAATAAAAATCAGAGGTCTCCAGCAACGGTGGGCCTCTCTCATCACAAGTCATTTGAACTGGATGGCCTTTGAGTATTTATCTGGGCACCATGACAGAGAAACACAGCTCAAGTCATGATCTCTGCCCTTAAAATATTCACAACCTTAGAGCGAGTGGATGACAAAAGCGCAGTAATAACATCAGAATGTAACAACAATACAGAGAGGAACAGAGGCAATTGCTAGGATGATTTTCCAATAATTAGTACAAAGAGTATGTGCTATAAATTAAATTAAAAAATATGTGTGGAAGTAGCTGCTTCATGAGTATGGTATTCCTTCCCATTTTAAAGGAAGCCGAGTTCCACGTGAATTGTGTACTATACTATGATATCTGAGGCACAGGACAAGGGAGGCCCTAAGTGTACTATGCTTTGATATTTGAGTTATTCTTTATTGTTCAATGTAATTTATTTCTGTACACCTCAGTTTTATAATAGTTAAATTAATAGAATAATATATCTTGCTATAAAATATTACTAGAAGATCAAATGATCAGGTGACATTTATTGTTTTTTTTTTCTATAAACACAATCTCTGGTATGCTAAAGTGTTAGGTATTATAAAAATATTCAGATAGAGAAACCTACAGGCTTGATTACAAGTGAGGCTTACTATCATAACCCAAATTTATTGCTTAAAAAAAAAGCAGCGAGCCAACCAGAAACTGAACCAAATATAAGCCCTTGAAGGGCAAATATAAATTGGATAAGCTTTGCTATTACAAGAAGAAAAAATTCAGATGCAAGAATGAAAACCACATTGCATCCACTCTAAATAGCTGTTAAAGAAAAAGAATGGTATACTATGAAAATACTTAATTTAGATTGTAAAGACATTTGTTCAAAGAGGATTTCCTAGAGTAGGTGATATTTCAGTTAATTTTTTTTAAATGTGAAGAGGTTAGCTAGATAAGAAAAAGGTGTAGGGGTCCTGAATTGCAGAGAGTCCAGGCAGAACTGAGGGAAACCCCCCTCCATGTGCAAATTTCATGCATTGGGCTTCTAGTAATCCTATATAATAAGAGAGGAATATGCTAATTATCCATTACGCCATTAGGCGTAATGACCAACTACATAAAGACCAAATCACAGATCTGCAGGAGGCAGGGCAGTGGGCAGAGAGCTATAGGAGGGCTGCAGGGAGCTACTGGCTACAAGTGGACAGTGGAGAGCTAATACAGGAGGGGCAGGGCAGCAAGCAAGTGGGAGGCAGATAACTACAGGAGGGGGCAGGGCAGCAAGCTATGAGGGGAGCAGGGGAAACTACAGAGGGTGGAGCAATGGGCGGAGAGCTACAGGAGGGTGGCAGAGAGCTACTGGCTCACGGATTCGTGCACAGGGCTACTAATTACACAATGACATTAAACTATACAAAAATCCTATGTGGTAGATATTGCTAGTCCCTTAGTTTAATTTTTCATATTAAAAAACAGAGACTCAGAGATATTAAGCAATTTTGCCAAATTGTTAGAGTTCATGTCAGAGTTAAAATTTAAGCCCAGTTTGTGATTTCTAAGCCCTCATTTTAATTACTGTGCCTATTGTCTCCCAGAATGAAACTAACTTACTCTTGCATCTTATTTTTCAAATACCCAAATTCTATCAAATTTGTGGTACTATACATTATATTCCACATCATTATTTCACATTCTAATAACAAAGAAAAGTGCTGCTAACTATAATTGTAAGAAGCACTTCAATTTCTGAGAGGTTATAATGTGAAAAATATGTAAGTCTTAGAATTGATAAAAATGACAAAATTGTAAAACTATTTTTTATAGAAATAAGAAGCTAATGCCCTGTAACCCACCTGGATGGGCAGTGCTGACTACTTGGCAGGTGTAGTATACTCTCGGGGTGAACTCTAGCAGGCAGGACCATACATTATTTTCAGTTGCAGAAATAGTGGTTGTGTGGTTGGATTTGTTGCTACAGTTGGATAAGTCATTATTATTCCTGCCACTGGTCCCAGAAGCTTGGAAGCACCAAGCTGCCTAGAGCTACTTCAAAATAATAATAGAAAAAGAGAAGAGGGGAATAATGGATGAGGCACTTTGTATCTGTGATTCTGAATGTAGGACATATATATCTTTCCCAGCAATGATGTATTGAACAACTACAATAGCAACATTTTGTGGTTTCTAGGAAATATCAGCCAAAAAATTATAACTGAAGAAGGAAATTAAATCAGTCCAGCAGAATTATTCCAGGAGTGTGGAACAATACCAACAGAGAAGTAAACACTGAATCTTGAGAAATGCCTGCAGTGAGAGGGTGAGGGAAAGAAAAGGAGAAAGGTAGGGGAAGTGAGGAGGAGAGAGAAGGGGGAAGACCCCACAAAAGGGCTAACTCATAGACATTAGCGAAGGGCAGAAGTGGTCACTGAGGGTCAAATTCTGGAGAGGCGGTTATGGGCAAATGAATGACTATCGGTCAGGTAGTTTAATGAGTCTCAGGCCAATAAAGAAAATATAGGAAGGCAGTTTGAAGAAAAGAAAACTCCTTGACCCTGTATTATTTTGTCAGAAATGTTACAAAGGAGAAGGTGGTATGATATTCACACATCTGGCTGGACAGGTCCACACAATACTAGTTTTTGTCTTAGGGGTCTTCTGACATCTGAGCTCACTTGCTTCTGCCTTCTTAAAGCCACTCCTCACTTGACACCTGACACCTCCCTCTCTGGATCACCTCCTACCTACCTGTCTAACTAAGTGTTCTGTCACCTTGACCTGATTCTTTTTCTTCTCCCACATCTTTAGTGTGGACCTTTCCCTGACTTTAACCTTAGCCTTGTTCTTGCCCCTATCTTCTACATGCTCTCTTTGGGGAATCTCACTTATACCTATGGCTTCAATCACCATCTATTTATCATTAAAAAAAATCTTGAGTGGCGAGAGTATTACAGATGTCCCTCCTCCCCCCTTCCCATCCATTAATCTCTGACGCCTATAACATACTTCTAGCCCAGGTGTCTCACCTCAATTTGACTCGGCTTTCTTCCCTTCCCCCTCCCTTCTGTACATTCTTCTATTTGATCAAAATTTCAGCCCACCTCAGCAAAATGTACATGGCCTAAGAGAATGTGCTTTAGGTACTAATTTTGCCATTAGATCTTATATTTTCTGCCCTCATTTTCCCTCTCACTTTCCAAAATCTCTTACCTGGACAGCAGTCATTTTCTTGTCTTTTGTCTTGGTTGATTGACTTTAGCTTTCCTGGTGTGATCTCTGTAACAGGAAAATCAGATCAAAACAGAGGAAAGTTCTTCCATGCCTCACCATTGCCAATAGGTTAAAACAGAAACAGTGCCTTCGTGATCTGACCTTTGCCTACTCATCTGTGCTTATTTTCCACTCAATTTTTGACTCAGGGATGCCGAATTACTTGTACCACGCTGTCACATTTCATTTAATCTGCTGAACAAACTCATGCTCATTTTCAGTTCTCCATGCAAATCCTTTCTCTGACTCCCTATCGTTCATTTAGGTTGCATATAAAAAAAATCAAGTTTTTTTTTTTATCTGAAAGTCTGTTTAGACATTTCATTCTATTTATAAATCTAGCAAATCTCAACATTTTAAAGTTAGGCTTTGATTAATACATATTTGGTCCCTTTTACAAAGCTACATAAACTTTTACATACTTGAAACAGCAATTATGACCAATAAATATGTTAAACCTTCCAAATGTTTCATTCCTAAAAATCTGATAATTAAACATATAATATGACCAGCCTTAATTATAGGCGCCGATATTATATACAAACTCTATAAAATTTCAATTTAAAGTTGTAAGTTGAAATGAACTCCTCAATTGTATATACTAGTATGAAGTAGGAATTACAATGTTGACCAATAACTCTAATAGGCCAAATTCTCTTAAGTGTAATGAGTACTGCAGTATTAATATGTAGGATTCTTTAGCATCAGGATATTAGTAATACAAGTTTCATTCCATCAAACATTTCTATACTTCTAAATCCTCCTGAGATTGAGTGTGCTTACCCACTAAAGAACAATCCATTGCAGGTAGGGATTTCCTTCTCAAGATAATTTTTGAGGAATGCAACAGGGTCCATGTCTGCAGCATGGAGGAGTACCCTGACCTGAGACTAGTTGCTACGTCAGTGACTTCATAACTTAACGAGGGTAGCCACATATTTTTTAGATTCAAGTTATTACCCAATCTTCTATCTTCTTACTGTGTATATAAGCCCATGTTCTTTGATTGGATTTTGCATGCTAATACACTCTCATATCTCTAAAGACCCTTGAACTTGACAGAATTCTGCATTTCTTCCCATAGGTTTTCTGTCTGGGAGAAGTACACAATTCTTACAAATATGAAAACTAATTCTGGAACTTTATCGTGGAAGAGTTACAACTTTCAAATTTGTCTCATTGCAATGGCTAGTGTTACCTGGGACGTGTAGTAAGTGCACAATAAATGTTGGTTCAAGTGATGACACTGCTCAGTGTGAAAATGGAGACCAAGTAACAGAAGAATTTTCATAACTAGCTTCTTATTTTCTCTCCCTTCAAAGGATTGCACAGTGGTTAAAGAAGTGGGCTTTGCAGGCAGACCATCCTGGGTTTACAGTTCCTGACACATCAACCGTGTTATAGACATATTGTTAAACCTTTCTTTAAAAAAAATGTTAAAAATTTTTTTTTTATTGACTAAGGTATTACATATGTGTCCTATCCCCTAATTCCCTCCCATTCATGCCCTCACCCCCCTGTTATCTGTGTCCATTGGTTAGGCTCACATGCATGCATACAAATCCCTTGGTTGATTTCTCCCCCTTCGCCCACCCTCCCCTACCTTCCCTCTGAGGTTTGACGGTCTGATTGATGCTTTTCTGTCTCTGGATCTGTGTTTGTTCATCAGTTTATGTTGTTCATTGTATTCCACAAATGAGTGAGATCATGTGATATTTATCTTTCTCTGACTTATTTCACTTAGCATAATGCTCTCTAGTTCCTTCCATGCTGTTCCAAATGGTAAGAATTCCTTCTTTTTTACTGTAGCATAGTATTCCATTGTGTAGATGTACCACCATTTTATTTTATTTTTTTCTTTTTAATTAAAAAATTTTTTTGCAGTATAACTTAGATGTAATAGTAGTACATATGTTTTCCTTCCGCCCCCCATTATTCTCCCCCAGCACATGTCCCCACCTGTCCCCCTCCCCGCCCCAGTGTCTTTCATTCATTGGTTATGCTCATATGCATGCATACAATTTCTTCAGTTGATCTCCCCCAGCATCCTCCCCGCACCCTCCTCAGCCATCCCTCTGTAGCCTGACAGCCTGTTCAATGCCTCCCTGCCTCTATATCAATCGCTCTCCCCTGTTTCTTTTCTTCAAAAATATCTTGCCTCTGCATACTAGAAATAAATGTATAAGAACAAAAAATGTTTGAGTCCCAGTTTCAGTGTGGAGAGCGCCCTCAGGGAACAAAAAGTTCCCTGAGAGGGCGGGCCTTGCCCCCCAGGAGAATGATTACCTTCAATTGTAGTTTAGCAAACAACACTGCCCTCCAGCACATTAACATTGTAAATAGCCAAACATCTACAGGATACTTGGGATACTTGGGAAAAGATTTAGGTGGCACCTTGGATGAACATATAGCCTAGGGAAATTAGTTAAGATAAGGGTTTTATTGGGGAAAAATGTTAACAATGGAATGTAGCTTTGTTGATTGGGGAACAAGGAATTGTGTGATATGTAAATCAGAACTGTTTAAAAGAGTGGAGTGAAATAAACTCGGGGCCGCAGTCCTAAAGAGGGCTTTGTGGACCTCCTGATCTCATAGCTTTTGTTTCCTCTTTATTGCTATCCATCTTTCTATCTCTGTCTTTCTGTAAGCCTCACCCCCCTTTCAGGGACTGCTCGACTGATGCCGGCTGGCTCCGGCATTTCAGTGTCAAATAGTTCTTTATGTGTCTGGTTGGTGGACAGACACATCGTGGCAATGCAAGTTCCATCCTCTCTGGTTTGGTCCTGGGCCGCCTGCAGCATTGCACAGCTGCCGACTGCTAGCATGGCTAGGTGTCGTCATTGTCCCCCATCTCTGGACCATCCTTGTGATTGGAATAGACCCATCAGTTCCTCACTGTCGCAGGAACCCACATGGTCTTGGAGTTGTTCTCTCTGAAAACACACAAACACATTCTCAACCAAAAGTTAACAAAGGGATCCTCTCTGCAGATTAGACTAGGGATTCTTTTTATTTTTGCCTAAATTATTTTCCTTTGGCTTATTTTGACATGATGTGTGTTTTTTCATGGGTGTGCTGCTGTTGGCTTTACAAATGGAAGTTACTTTTCTGGAGGAAGAATTTTCTAGATGTATTTTACTTACAGGATATTTTTCCTTACATGATATTACCCCGTTATCCTCCCCTCCCCCCCTTTTTTTGATTAATGGGGGCTTTTAGAAATTTTAGATTGTGGTCTTGGTAATTTAAAATTTTAATTTTTGCACACAAATATGACTGCTTTAGGTTCTTTGGATGTTAGGCAATTTTACAGTGAGATGAACTACTAATAGAAATTTTAGTTAATGTTTTAGGAATAGCCTTTTGTCCAGTACACTTAAATTTTCTTGAGTATTCACTTATTTCACTTGGCCAATTTAAATTAATCTGAAAACTTGATTTACTATTTTACTGTCAATTTTAATACTCAAGCAGAAATCTTAGTTTACCCTGTAAATATTAGTGGAAAGGATTATTTGCATTCTTGAGTAGGCCCTGAGCATTCCTGGTAATAGACTGGATTTGGATATAGAGCAGCTGTTGCTGGCCGAGTCTCTGTCTGCAACCTGGGTCCCAGTCTGAGCTGTGCGTGGGAGGCAAAGCAGCCGTGGGGGCAGGAGACCTCCCTCAGGAGGGGTGAGAGTTAAGGCCCCTGCATGGTTTGTGGGTGAATGTCTGTGCCCCATCTCTGTTGACCTTTTAGTTCTCTCCTGTTGGCCCTGTACCACCATTTTTTAAATTCACTCATCTGCTGACGGGCACTTAGGCTATTTCCAAATCTTAGCTATTGTGAATTGTGCTGCTATGAACATATGGGTGAATATATCCTTGTGATTGTGGTTTCTAGTTTCTTGGGATATACTCCAAGAAGTGGGATGACTGGGTCAAATGGCAGTTCCATTTTTAATTTTTGAGGAAACTCCATACTGTTCTCCACAGTGGTTGCACCAGTCTGCATTTCCACAGCAGTTCACAAGGGTTCCTTTTCTCCACATCCTCAGCAGCACTTGTCATTTGTTGATTTGTTGATGATAGCCATTCTGACAGGTGTGAGATGGTACCTCACTGTTGTTTTGATTTGCATCTCTCAGATGATTAGTGACTTGGAGCATGTTTTCATATGTCTCTTGGCCTCCTTAAGTATCTATTTAGGTCTATTGCCTATTTTTTGATTGGATTGTTTTTCTTCCTTTTGTTAAGTTGTATGAGCTCCCTCTAAACGTTGGAGATTAATATTATCAGAGATAATATTGGCAAATATGTTCTCCCATGTAGTGGGCTTTCTTGTTATTTTGTTGATGGTTTCTTTTGCTGTGCAAAAGCTTTTTATTTTGATATAGTTCCATTTGTTCATTTTCTCTTTAGTTTCCATTGCCCTAGGAGCAGTATCAGAGAAGAAATTGCTATGACATATGTCTGAGATTTTGCTGCCTGTGTATTCCTCTAACTTTTATGGTTTCCTATCTTATGTTTAAGTTTTTTATCCATTTTGAATTTATTTTTGTGTATGGTATAAGTTGGTGGTCTAGTTTCATTTTTTTATGCATGTATCTGTCCAATTTTCCCAAAAAACATTTATTGAAAAGACTGTCTTGAGTCCATTGTATATTCTTGCTTCCTTTGTCAAATATTAATTCAGCAGAGTGGTTTGGGTCAATTTCTGGGTTCTCTATTCTACTCTATTGGTGTATATGTATGTTCTTGTGCCAGTACCAGGCTGTTTTGAGAACAGTGTCATTATTATATAGCTTGATATCTGGTTTTGAAATCCCACCTACTTTGTTCTTCTTTCTCAGGATTGCTGCAGCTATTTGGGCTCTTTTTTTTTATTTCAAATGAATTTTTGGAGAGTTTGTTCTAGGTCTGTGAAATATGTCATTGGTATTTTAATGGGGAGTGCATTGAATCCATAGATTGCTTTGGGTAATATGAACATTTTAATCATGTTGATTCTACCAATCCATGAACATGGTATGTTTTTCCATCTGCTTATTTCTTCCCCTGTCTCTTTTTTCATTGTCTTATAGTTTTCCTCATACAGGTCTTTTACCTTCTTAGTTAAGTTTATTCCTAAGTGTTTTAGTTTTTTTGGTGCGATGGTAAATGGGATTGCGTTTTTAGTCTCTCGATCTGTAAGTTCACTATTGGTGTATAGGAATGCCATAGATTTCTTGGCGTTAATTTTGTATCCTGCTACATTGCTCAATTCCTTTATTAAGTCTAATAATTTTTTGGTGGAATATTTAGGGTTTTCTATGTACAATATCATGTCATCTGCAAATAAGGACTGTTTTACTTCTTCTTTTCCAGTTTGGGTGCCTTTTATGTCTTCTTCTTGTCTGCTCGCAATGGCTAGTACTTCTAGAACTATGCTGAACAGGAGTGGTGAGAGTGGGCACCCCTGTCTTGTTCCTGTTCTTAGGGGAAATGGTTTTATTTTTTCCCCATTGAGTATGATGTTAGCTGTGGATTTGTCATATATGGCTTTTATTATGTTGAGGTATGATCCTTCTATTCCCACCTTGCTGAGAGTTTTTAATCAAGAAAGGATGCTGGGTTTTGTCAAATGCTTTTTCTGCATCAATTGATGTGATTATGTGATTTTTTTCTCTCAATTTGTTTATGTGATTTATCATGTTTATTGATTTGTGAATATTGTACCATCCTTGTATCCCTGGGTTAAATCCTACTTGGTCATGGCATATGATCTTTCTGATGTACTACTAGATCCAACTTGCTAGAATTTTGTTGAGGATTTTGGCATCTATGTTCATGAGATATACTGGCCTGTAGTTCTCTTTCATTGCGTTGTCTTTATCTGGTTTTGGTATTAGAGTGATACTGGTTTCATTAAAAAATGTCTTAAAATATTTTCAATTACAGTTGACATTTAATATTTTATATCAGTTTCAGCTTACTAAAACTTTCTGAGCTTCTGTTCTTCATCTGTAAAAAGGAGTAGCAGTATTATTCTAGGTTGTTGCAGATTAAACTACATATTTAAATACATACATACAAGGTATCTATATATATAAAAGCCTAAGCAACCAAACGACCAATCGACCAATTGCTATGAGACACACTGACCACCAGGGGACATGCTCAACACACAGGAAAGGGTGCCCTCCTGTCTGGATTGGGCTGGTAGGGATAGGGCTGAAACTGGCTATTTGACACCCCCAACGGGTCCCAGACTGGGAGAGGGTGCAGGCCATGCTGAGGGACCCCACTGGTGCACTAATCCATGTACCGGGCACCTCGTGTGTTGTAAACTGAATTGTGGCCTCCAAAATTCATATGCTGAAGCCCTAGTCCCTAGTACTTCAGAATCCTATATAATAAAAGAGAAACATGCAAATGTGACCGTACGTTTGCTACCCTACCAGCCAATCAGGGACAAAAAAAATGAAGGTTATGTCATAAGTCATATGCAGATTGTTCGTTGAGTCAGGGTTCAGCATAAGTTAGCAGAATTCTCTTGCTCTATGTCTGCCACAGTTCCACACTCGTGGTTGGGAGCCTTTCCTGAGTTGCAGGCAGGTATCTTAGCACCTTCTTTAGGATCCGGCCTTCACTGTTCCCCAGGCACTGTCATCATCTGTCTACATAACCATCTTCCTCACTGAACTGGGCCTCCTAAATCTGTGCATCCCACGCACCTGACATGGTCTGTCAGGGAGTTCAAGTCAATAAACTGCAGGTTAGGGGTCATCTTTCACACCTCTTCTTAAAACGTTTCCCAATAGTTAGCTGCGGAGCCTCCCAGAGTTTTGGTGTACTGGGGGCACTTAGTGTACTTAGTGTACTTAGCTCCCTCAATAGGTAAGACACAGCTGTTTAACTTGCCAGAGTTCATGTGACAGAAGCCTGGTCACATCTGGGCATGCACAATGCTGGCTTCATTGACCTCTAAACTGCACATATCTATTTTCATGAGGTTTCTGAAATAGTCCCTGATTTTCAGAAACTCAAGCAATTAGCCAAGTTGGATCTGGCAATAGCTGGTGGTGAAAGGACAGATATTTCTTGAGCTACTGTTTCTGTTTATGACCAGTTGGCACAAATTACTGGGGGAAAGAAGATTTAACTGTAATTCTACATTTTATTCCCCTTGTGTGTGACTGGCAGTTCACTGACATTGTCCTCTCCTTGAAAGTCATCTTGAACCTTGTATATGCCCCAGACTTTCCTTCCTGCTAAGCAACAACAGCACAGCTTCTTGGCTATACCTTCTTTGCTTTTAGCAACAGCAAGCTGTGAGCCATCCCAGCACAGAAATAACCAGGATGACTTTTGTTTCTTTAGCAACTGTTATGTCATTCTCAGCGTTTTTCCTTAATGAGAAGGTACTGGGAAAAAAGTGATAATGGTTATCTCACACAATATATAGGTATTTTTACAAAGCAATCTTATACTTGAACGCATTTTTAAAATACATTAGAAAAATAGAAAAGAAAAATATAAGGGAAAGGAAAGGATAGAATTAATGTAAGAAAACATAAAATATAAAATTTGCTTAAGAGAAAAATCAACAGTGTAATTAAATGAGTCATTATCAAAGTGTTTTTTATACTTAAAAATTATTTTATGTATACTATCACTAAAAATAGATGGGAGTGATCTAATAAATGAAATATAACACTTCCCTGTATTTCTCTCTTTATCATTATACTAATTTACTATTTTTGCTTCCCACACTCATGTACTTAAAGAATTAAGTACTATCCTAAAGCAGAAAACAAAGGTATATCAAATATATGCACTGACTAATAATGTTTATTTATTTCAATATTAACATAGCATCAATAAATTCAGGCAGGAAACACATTACACACAATAGGATAGTGGTAATTTTCATCATATAAGCTAATATTAATTAGTTTTTATAATAATCACAATTTGAAATAAGCATTAATCTGATCTAGCAATAAACTGAACACTTGGTTTTGAAAAAAGAAAAAAGGAATCAGGAGTTACTCATAAAAGCATTTACTCAGTAAAGAAAAACAGTGGTGGAGACTGTCCACCAGTCTCCATTTTTCCATTTCGCTCAGAGGTAGAATGGTAGTGGGGCTCTTGATTGCTTTACCAGAGATTGCATTTCCCAGCTCCTACTTCCCACTTTGCAACAAAGTCTGGCCACACGACTCAGCTCTCCACCAATGGAATATGTGCAGAAATGTTGGGAGCAACTGGTTCACTCTCCTTAGAGAAAATCTCTGGCCCTGGCCTCAGCTCTTTCCCCCTTTCTTATAGTCTGGCTTGGCCACAGCTCAGGCAACCTTGGAAGTCATGTATTGAAGAACTGCCATCAGCTAGTCTGAAATGAGGACAAAGTCCCAAAGTGGACTGTTGGATGAGCAAGACATAAAGATATTTAATCAATCATTAAATCCCTTCTTTCTCTCTCTCTCTCTCTCTCTTCTAAATACATTGCTTTTCTATCTCGTTGTCTGTAGATAGTCCCTTCTAACACCATTGCCCGAGGTTGGGACCTTCTCATTTTTTCCATCTTGACTCTTGTTAAGGGCTCCTCTCTGGACCCACCTCTTTGGATCCCTCTTCAAACCCACCCTCTGCTTGTGAGCTCCCTAAAATGACAATCTGATTTGGTCACTTCCAAGCTGAGTAAGGGCCATGGCATTTGCTGAGCCTGTAGGCATGCCTCTCCTTTTAGCCTGGCGGACTCTTCCTGTTGAAGCTTTTCTATGTAAGGAATGTATTTAAAGAAAGCCCTGGCACCACACTACTATATTCCAAAAATTAATTGTTTTCCTAAAGAACAACACCATGATTACATCTAACAAAATTAATACAAATTCCTTAATAGTATCTGATAGCCAGTCTATATCCAGATTTTCCTGATCATTTCTAAAGTGTATTGAAAAAAATATTTTTATTGATTTCAGAGAGAAAAGGAAAGTGAGAGAAAGATAGAAATAAGAACGAAGATAATTGATCAATTGTCTCCTGCATACCTTATATCAAGGATTGAGCCCACAACCTGGTAATGTGCCATGACCAGGAATTGAACCATGACCTTCTGGTTATAAAATTGGTCCATGCTCAATCACTGAGCCATCCCAGCCAGGCCTAAAATGTATTTTAATAGTTGGATTTTCAAAGAATTACCCAAAAAAAGCCCTCACATTGCAACTAATTTTTATCTCTTAAGTGTGTGTGTGTGTTTTTTCCTATGCCAGTGCTCATCTCCCATCTCCTACTTTCACTGATTTGTTGATTCCACCAGGTCAGTGGTCGGCAAACTGTGGCTTGAGAGCCACATGCACTTCATCCATGCATCAGGTCATTGGTCCTATCTAAGAAATACATCATGGTTTTTCAGATTTCTTTGTAGTGGTGTCATTTAACTTATTCTTCTGTGTCAGATGTTTTAGCAGACATTTAAGTTTGACCTGGAGAACAAGTTGTGAGTCTTGGTTCTGTTACTGAACCTATTACTATGGACAAGTCATTCATGTTCTCTACAGATTAATCATGCCCTGCCCCCATTCAATGTAAGCTTTTATTTTTCTTTCTGAAAACTAGGGATGATAATAATTTGTTATATCTTTAGGATGCCATAATAATGTATCAGGTAAATATTAGGCTCTTAGGAAGAATACACTCTTTAAGGATGGTTAGAAAAACATTTTTAAATTGAATGTATTAGGGCGATATTGGTTAATAAACTTATATATTTTTTCAGGTGTATAGTTCTATAATATAACATCTGTATATTGTGTTATGTGTTCACAATCCCAAGTAATTTATCCCCACTTAATCCTCTTCTACTTCTCCTCATCCCCCCTTTCCCACTGGTAATCACCATATTATTGTCTGTGTCTATGAATTTTTTTTCTTAATCCTTTTTTACCAAGTTCCCCAACCACTCTCTGCTCTGACAGCTGTCAGTCTGTTCTATGTAGCTATGGGTCTGTTTGTATTTTGTTTGCTGGTTTATTTTGTTCATTAGATTCCATATATAAGTGAAATCATGTGATACTTGTCTTTCTCTGAATGGCTCACTTCCTCTCCAGGTTCATTCATGCTGTCACAGAAAGTAAGATTTCCTTCTTTTTGTCCTGACCAGGGTGGCTCAGTTGGTTGGACACCATTCCATGCACTGAAAAGTTGCCAGTTTGATTCCTGGTCAGAACACATGCCCGGGGTTGTGGGTTCGATCTGGGGTAGGGGTTGTGCAGGAGGCAGCCAATCGATGCACTGCTCTCACATGTGAGTTTTACCAAACATTTATAGAAGAACTAACAACTATCCTTTTCAAACGATTCACAAAAATTCAAGAGAAAGGAACACTTTTAAATTCCTTTCATGAGCAAGCATCATCCTAATTCCAAAACCAGATAAAGACACTACAAAGAAAGACAACTATATACCAATATCCTAATGAACATAGATGTTTAAATCCTCAACAAAATATTAGCAAACCAGATCCAGCAACACATTAAAAAGATCATAACCATGACCAAATGGGATTTATTCCTAGGATGCAGGCTGATAGAAGGATCATATCTCAATATAATAAAGACCATATATGAAAACCTACAGCCAGCATTATACTCAAGGGCAAAAAATGAAAATTGCTTCCCTTAAGATCAGGAACAAGACAGAGATGTCACTTTCATCATTCTTATCCAACAAAGTGTTGGAAATCCTAGCCACAGCAATCAGAAAAGAAGAAGTAAAAGACATCCAAATTAGAAAGGAAGAAGTGAAACTCATTATTTGCAGATGACAAGATTCTTGCCCAGACCTTGGCAAGGCAAGGCCACGAGGAGTTGGGCAGGCAGGGCTATCTGATCTCTTGTAAGGGAAAGGCCCTAGTCAGGTGTGTGGGGAATTGGGAGGAATGGCCCCTGCCCCAAAGCTATAGCATTCAGTTACGACATTGCTGGGTCTGCCCAGATCTTTATACTGAGCAGCTAACTGTTCAGCAGGGCACAAGCTCCACAGGGTGGGGTGACAGGGAGTCCAGAGGGTAGGGGTATTGCATTCTCCCAGGGTGATGCCATATGGAGAGGGGTAATTTACTTGCAGTGTGAGAGAGCGACTCAACACAGAGTCCTGGTAGTTGTCCCTTCAGCTCTCTCCCCAGAGCCACAAACTTCAGTCTGTTTTCATGATACTCTAGTTGGCTCTGCTCTCCTTCTGCTGGAGCCAGGAGTGAATGGCTACAAATGAGATCTTGGGCACCTTTAAGAGGGTGCTTGTGTCACTCCCATCTCTCCCTGACAAACAGAATCGCTGCTAATTTTCACAGCCAGATGGTATGTGGGTGCCTCTTCCTGGCTCTGGGGCTTGGGCTGGAAAACTCAGCTTTGGATTTAGACCCCACTCTTCTCAGAGGAATCCCCACAGCTGAGATAGATATTCCTTCAGAATCTCAACTGCCACCTGTGGTATTGGGGCCAGCCCTTTCACATCTCTGGCCTTCCTACCAGTGTCAGTGTGGCTTCTTCTGCAAGTTCTGGGTTATAAGACTTTTCTTCAGCTAGTATTCAGGTTGCTTACTCTATATTTTAGTTGTAATTCCAGTTTGGTTCTGGGAGGAGGTGAGTATAGCTTCCATCTACTCTGCCACCATCTTGGGTTCCTGACAAACTTTTCTTGGCCCTGGCCAGTGTGGTTGAGCATCATCCTGTGCACCCAAAGGTGGCCAATTTGGTCCCCATTCAGGACACATATTCAGGTTGCAGGTTCAATCCCTGGTTCGGGTGCAAACAAGGAGACAACTGACCAATGTTTCTCATTTCTCTCTCTCTCTTCTCTCTCTAAAACAATTAGTAAAAACATATTTAAAAAGAAAACTTTTCTTCGGTTGGTACAAATAGTGATTTAGAAATACAAATGATTTTGTGACACCTGGGAAAAAGCATGAATTCATTGGGTATACGGATCAATGTTATTTTCCCTCTGTGCATATACAGTATATGTGGGCGTCTGGACCTAAAAGGTAAAGAATGGGACAAAAAAAGCAATACAATTCAATTAGAAGTGTTACATCATGTTAAGCTCATTCTATTTGTCTTCTTCATTACTCCTTCCAATAACTGAGCAGCAGGGAGGATTCTGGTTGTTTCTTTACTCTTGCTGATGATAACAGCAAAGTAGGATGAAAATAACATTCTGGTGTGGAAGGCTGTATTCCAAAGGGCAGTGATCTGTCTGAATAAGTGATGGGTGACCTCTCAGCTTTGCATTAAAAGAACCTAAAATCTCAAACCATGGATTGCTATCCAATGTATTGATGCTGCTCTGTTGTCTTACTTGCCACCTGCCTGCCCATTGCACTGTTCTCCCTACAAACCAGGACTGCTGAGCTGGGTCTGGTGCAGACTTCCCCCACGTGTTCCTCTCAAGGTCTTTGCCGTCAGGATCTGCCCTAAGTGAATGTAAGCTCTTAGTTACAAAAAGGTTGGTTGCATGAACTCTTGAGATTTGACACTATAATGAAATGTAATATTTCAGGGAAGCCTTTTAAGTTTGAGAGACTAAAAAATAATTTTAACATTTAGAACATAAAGAAAAGTACTTCTGCTTTTGAGTTTGCCCTGTGATCTGGCAGGCCTGTTTGCAAACCTCAGCTATCCCTCTGAGCACCATTTAAAAAAGAAAACTTAGTTTCCTGCTCAGCATTTGCTAAGGGCATGGCTGAATGGAAGGTGGTATTGGGTAAGAAGCCTTTTCTCTGATATAGTGGGCTGTGTGGTGTCCTCCCAAAAGCTATGTCTACCTGAAACCTCAGAATGTGACCATATTTGGAATAAGCAGCACAGCTGATGTGAGAACTTGACATTTGTCCTTCTCTCACGCTTATCTTGACTGTTGCATATTCAGGCTCTGATGAGAGACATTGGGGACTAATATCAGAACCTACCCTGGTCTTTGATTAACATTTACTAGTATTATAAATGGCCTAGAGCAGTGGTCGGCAAACTGCGGCTCGTGAGCCACATGCAGCTCTCGAGCCACGGTTTGCCGCTCTGTTGACTATTAAGTTTGCCGACCACTGGCTTAGAGGCCCTTCACCAAAAATGGATTCGATCACTCTCAACAGCTTCTTGGCAAGGAGGCTTCAACAGGAAGGTATGAATCATTTGTGAGGTCAGGTATTGCCAAGCATATTCCCAGGAGGTCTGAGAATTTAATTCATTGGAAAATTTTTTATAGTTGGAATGTGCTTTAAGCTCTAGAAGTACAGAAACCTAATGTATCAACTCAGGAATGGTGGAGAGTGGAATGTTCCTCATGGATGAAGTCACATGAACCAAACTCAAAGAATGATGGAGAAACCAAAATGACTGCCAGCTTATTGTTATTAAAAGGGCCAGAGGGACCAAATACTGGCAAGCCTTCGGCCATCAGCAAAGGCAGGCTATGTGAAAAGTAAAATTCTATAAGAGGAATTTGCTTAGTGACCACAGAAATTGGAATGAGGAGTGTTAGATTTATAACTCAGATGTTTAATGATGTCAACTAAGATGATGTAAAGTGTCCATCTTTACAGTGAGAATATCTGCCATTCTGCCCAGGCAGAGAGAGTTCTTGGGTTAGATTAGGGCTCTCTCTCCCCCTTAGTCCAGGCTGAGGGATCACTGCCAGTATTTGCCTCTAACATTCTTCCTTCCTTCCTTCCTTCCTTCCTTCCTTCCTTCCTTCCTTCCTTCCTTCCTTCCTTCCTTCCTTCCTCTCTCTCTCTCTAAAAAATCAACTTAAAAATGCAGATTCCTGGATCTCATTATGGAGATGGTCTGAATGAGTGTTTCTGGAGATGAGGTCTGGGAATATAAATTTTAAACCAAGAAAAATTTAATGTACAAAAAGTTTGAGAATTATTGTTTTGGGGATGATCTTGCCTATGTCTTAATGCATTATGAGTTGATTTTAGAGTAAAACATCGTATTTCCAAGTGTTTATGGAATACTTGGTACTGGTGACACTTTTGCTATCATTTAAAAAGCCCTGTTGAGAATGTTAAAAAATTAGATTCTCAAATGGGATAATACCATGTAACTAATACAGTCATGACTATGGTATACAGAGAAAACAAAGTCAGATGTATAGACTTCCCTTGAATTCTGTCATAATAAAGTTTCTTTTGTGTGGTACCGAACCTCAATTAATATAGTTTATTAACTATTTCTTATAATAAAGGCATAGGCTCTTAAACAAATGATGAGCATTTTAAACAGTACTACACACAAGACAGTTATTTATTTTGTTTTCCTACTGCTCAATGTTGGTGATGTTAAACTAATTAAACAAAGAGGCCATAGACTGAGGTGGCTTTAACGCCATGGTGGCCTCTGTAAGCAAATCCAAACCTAAGCCTATAAATACCTCACGGTTACAAATTGAAAGGTTTTCTGATAGCCAATCCTTGCTTTGCTTCTGCCTTTTCTCTATAAAAGTCTTTTCCTGGTTCCATCCAAGGAGTGCTGCTAACCACTTTTAGTTTGGTGCTACCTGATTCCAATCAATGTATGCTCAAATGAACTCTACAATTTTAATAAACCTCAGTTTGTCTTTTACTTATTTTATTATGATTATTTTTAGAGTGACAGAGAGAGAAACATTGACTTGTTTCATCCATTATGCATTCATTGGTTGATTCTTGTATGTGCCCTGACCAGGGATCAAACCTGCAATGCACGATCTACAACCTTGACGTGTGGGGATGCTGCTCTAACCAGCTGAGCTATCCCAACATGGCCCAGTTTGTCTCTGAACAGTGACCATTTGAGGCATTCATGTGGAAAGTGTTATGCAAAGATCTCTGACAAAACTATTAATCATTGGCAATAGGAAGTTTATCCCAACAGAAATTTTGGTTGTAGGAAGGACTATGCAACAGGAGCTGAACTCAGAAATTATTATGTGGATTTTGATGAAGGTAAATGAATTCTAATGTTTGCCTAGAAAGGACAGACACCCCTCACCCCCCTTTTCAGGACAATGTTTCTCTGGTTCTCCCAGACTTTTCACATTCATCTAGATCTGGGTGACCACTGGGAGGACCCTAACTTCCTGTTATCACTTCTCTATGCAATTACACGCTGGTCCAGGCACTCAACAGGTGACAGACTGCTCTTTCAGCTGCAGCCATTTGAGGGAACAATTACAGCACCAGCACTCAGCCAGATTAATCACAGCTGTGAACCAGTACCCTAGCCAGCCTTTTTCAACAGGAGAACTTTAAATTAACAACAGACTGAAACCAAGCGTGGCCCTGGCAGGGTAGCTCAGTTGGATAGAGTGTTGTCCCAACATGCCAAGGTTACAGGTTCAACCCCTGCCAGCGTACGTACAAGAATCAGCCAGTGAATACATAAATAAGTGGAATAAGAGAATGATGCTTTTCTCTCTCTCTCATCAATTAAAAAAACAAAACAGAAACCAAGTTGCATCACTTATGATGATCCCAGCGAACTTCTGCCTGTTACTCACAAGGAAAAGCAAACCCCAAGAACATTCTTAAGGCTTTACTTTTTGACTGTTTAAGACAATATGTGATTTGAGAAGGGACGGAGAAACATGAGAATTAAATTTCTGGCCAAATAATGTGGTATATTGAAAGATGACTGCATCTTATAAATAGAAGAACCAACAAAAATTAATATTGATTTTGTGTACATCACAATAAATGGAGTACTGTTTTTAAATTGTATTTTGTACTGAATTAGCAGATTCCATTTCCTTTAGAATAAATTTTCTTTAAAAAATCTTTATTGTTGAGAGATATATATTTATTGCTGTTTAAAAATATATATTTTATTGATTTTTTTACAGAGAGGAAGGGAAAGGGATAGAGTGTTAGAAACATCGATAAGAGAGAAACATTGATCAGCTATCTCCTGCACACCTCCTACTGGGGATGTGCCCACAACCAAGGCCCTTAACCAGAATCGAACCAGGGACCTTTCAGCCTACAGGCCGACACTCTATCCACCAAGCCAAACCAGTTAGGACTTTATTGCTATTCTATTGTCCACATTTTTCTTCCTCTCATCCTTGTCCTCCTCCTCCTCTCCTCCTCCTCCTTCTCTTTTTTCCTCTTCTTCTTAAAGAATGCCTTTCAACATTTCTTGTAATACTTGTTTGATGGTGATGAACTCCTTTAGCTTTTTCTTATCTGTGAAGCTCTCTATCTGACCTTCAATTTTAAATGATAACTTTGCTGGGTAGAATATTCTTGGTTGTAGATCCTTACTATTCATCACTTGAATATTTCTTTCTTTCTTTCTTTTTTGAATTAAGCAGAAATTTTATTTCCAAGCTCTTTAAAACTTATTACAAATACAAATAAAGTATCCATTTTAATTACAAATACAAATAAAGTATCCAAATTAAATCAAAGGCACATCATCAAGGTAAAATACTTATGACATTAAGAATCATTTAGCTTGTAAGATTTTCACATTGCTTGGCTTTTAATCATTTCAATGTTCTAAAAGTCACATTTTAAACATATTTGAAAGTTATGAAATAATGTAGTATTTTTTTTAAAGTACAACCACAGCTATAAAGTAGAGGAACTTAAGAAGACAAAGTTCAGATCTGTGGCATACACAAAATGGGAAGAGCTAATACACAACACATTAATCTTTCCCAACAAGTTTGCTAAGAAACAGCTTCCATACTTAGTGTTATTATTATTTTTTTATGATAATTTCTCTTTTAATGTATCTGATTATTTCTGCTCATCAGATCTAGTTACAAATGAACATAAAAGGCAGTTTTTCCTCAATAGTCCAGGGCAAAAGCAATAATGAATGATTATGCTTTTTCCTTGGGTTAGCTTTGATCTGAATGAGTTGCTGGCTCCGGTGAATAATGGGTAGGCTGGTTGAGCCTCTTCCCTTACAAATATCGGACTGTACTAAAGGGAAGAAAGCCCCAGTAGCTTACTCTCACCCATCCCACTTAGATCCTGGTCCTCGCTTTCTGGGGTTCAGGGGATTCCTCGAGTTTTCTTGCTTCCACCCAGACAGGGGGGGGGGCTCACGTCCAGCTGGGGGTTCTCTCTCCACTGGGCAGGGGTCCGCGCCTGTATGGCCAGAGCATGGACGGGCCCCGCTAGCTCCTCGGCCAGTGCGGCGTGGACGAGCCGCTGCCGCTGCAGGGGGCTCAGCCCCTCGAAGCCAGAGCTCACCACCGCCACGCGGAAGTGTGTCTCGCTGCCCGGTGGGACCGCGTGGCCGCCGCTCTCGTTCCGCAGTTCCAGCGCTTCGGGGTTCAGGGCCTGCTCCAACTTTGTGCGAATGACGGCTTCGACGGGACCTACGGGCCCGGAACCCGCGCTGCTCCGAGACAGACAGACGCGGCCGGCCATGGAGAACAGGCGCCTGACCAGCTGTCCGCTCAGCATCCGTTACCCTTCGCCTGGGCCTTGGCTACCGCAGTTTCGGTTCAGGGCCTTTAGTGTTATTTTTAAAACAATCTTCTCAATTACAAAAATCAAGACATCATTTGATTAATAAAGTCTGTTCTTCCCCTCAATTTGACACTGTCTTGCCTTCATTTAGAAATTATAAATTCATGAGAAAAGAACACATTTTGTTATGGTACAAAAATCTTAGGAACAACAAATTACAAATATTCAAATTTTTAATAAAAATGTTTTCCTCCCCAAAATGTAAATAAAACATACATAATAGTTCAGGCCTACAAACACTAATAATTCACTTATGAAAGAGGTGCATTTTAGCTTGTATATTTGGTGGTAAGGTTTTTGTTTGTCTTAAGTATAAAGCACTTCACCAGACAAATCAGGCCATCTATAATAATCTATAATAATAAAAGCACAATATGCTAATTAGACAAACATCCCTCCAGCTGACCTTCCAGACAAAGCCAGGGCTGCTCGGGAAGCTCAGGTCCTGGGTGCCCGAAGGAAGCCAGTGCCAGCAGCTGAGGGGAGGAAAGCCTACTCTTGCACAAATTTCTTGGATGAAGCCTCTAGTTATTATTTAAAAGTCTACCCCTTCACCCAGTTTTGTAATTTGAGTTGAAACTCATCAATTTCTATAGAGCCAGGCCACAGGGAAGGTCTGAATATGTAAGTCATTTGGTTAGAGAAAAATGTTTCCGTGAGACTTGGAGGCAGTCATTCATCACTTTGTGCCTGAAGCCTTCCTTAGTGAACTTTTTTCCAGTCTTTGGAGTAAAGTACAGGATCTGGGCTCCCGGAAAGGGTTGCTGCCCGCTGGAACACCAAGCAGCAGGGCATCCTTGCAGGCATTCTGCATGCTGTACTGCTGAAGCTTGGCAGCAACCTGAGAGACACTGATCCTCTCCATGCTGGCCTCCAACTTGATCTGCTCCACTAAGCACTGCTGGGCGTACATACACACTGGCTCTGGGCGACAAGGCCCCGGGCGGCTGAGTGGCTTTGAATATTTCTTACTACTCCCCTCTGGCCTGCAAAGTTTCTGTGGAGAAATCAGCTGACAGTTGTATGGGCACTCTCTTGCAGGTAACTAACTGCTTTTCTCTTGCTGCTTAAGATTCTCTCTTTGTCTTTAACCCTTGGCATTTTAATTATGATGCCTCTTTGGGTTTCTCTTGTTTGGGACTCTCTGCTTCCTGGACTTGTAAGTCTATTTCTCCACCAGGTAGGGGAAAGTTTTCTGTCATTATTTCTTTAAATAGATTTTCAATATCTTAGTCTCTCTCTTCTCCTTTTGGCACCCACATAATGCTAATGTTGGTATGCTTGAAGTTGTCCCAGAGGCTCCTTACACTATCTTCACATTTTTGGATTCCTTTTTCCTTTTTGCTCTTCTGATTGTGTGATTTTTGCTTCCTTATATTCCAAATCATTGATGTGATTCTACTGTACTGTTGAATCCCTATAAATTAGTCTTTATTTCAGTGAGTGTATACTTAATTTCTGCCTGTTCCTTTACATGTCTTTGATGTTCTCACTAGTTTCCTTGACATTCTCACAAAGATCCTTGAAATTCTCACTAAGTTCCTGAAAGATGTCCTTAAGATTCTTGAGCAATCTTATATCCATTGTTTTGAGTTCTGTATCCAGTAGTTTGCTTGCTTCTGTTCTTTCATTTGTGATGTATTTCTTTGTCTCTGCATTTTGGCTGCTTCCCTGTGTTTGCTTCTATGTATTAGGTAGATATGCTATATTTTCTGGAATTGGTAGAGAGGCCTTTTGTAATAGTTGTCCTACAGGGCCCAATGGCTCAGCTTCCCCAGTCACCTAAGCTGGCAGCTCCATGTGCATCCCGTGTGCATAGTCTTATTGTAGTTGACCCTTGATTGCTGTTGGCATCACTGGGAGGACCTGACCTTCAGGCCAATTGGCTTTGAAGGATCAGCTGCTACTACATGGAAGAGCTGCTGTGCAGGAGACACCCACCCCCATGGTGCAGGACTTGCTTCAATGGGCTTTTGTGCTCACTGAGTCTGTCCCTTGAATATGTTGCTTGTGAATGTATAGAGTTGAATCTGGTATGGTCTGAAGCTGTCTATCAAGTGCACTGGTTCTGGGGTCTCTTAGGTACAAAGTAAGCCACTGCCTGAGGTCACCCAGCAGGAGCTACAGAATGATCTGCAGATGGCTGCTATTTGTGTTGGGCTTGGAAGCTCCCAAGGGAGGCCAAGCTGTGAAACAAGGCAGGCTGGTGCTAGTTCCTGGTCATAGGCCTCTTATTTATTTTTATTTTTTGTTAATACTCACTGAGGATATTGATTTTCAGGGAGAGCGGAAGAGAGAGGGAAAGACAGAGAGAAACATCAATGTGAGAGAAACACACTGATTGGTTGCCTCCTGCACATGGCTGGACCAGGGCCTGGGGTGGGAAGGGGTCTACAACCAAGGTATGTGCCCTTGAATGGAATTGAACCAGAGACCTTTTGGTCCACAGGCTGACGCTCTATCCACTGAGCAAGACTGGCTAGGGCTTAGGTATCTTATTAATAGGAATAGGGCATGCCAACATCAGCTACTGCTTGTTTGAGAGATTTTCAAAAGCTTGATCCAGGATGGGCCATTTATTCGGAAAAGTCACTACAAACAGCTTGGGTGGGGCTGCAAGTTGGATGGGGTGGGGGTCTCAGGGAATGACCAGGGTGGAGCAAACAATGTGTGCCAGGGTGATGGAAACACAAATATGGCTGCCAGTCAGTTCTGCAATCAGGGAGGTCACAGCACAGGAACAATAATTCATTCAAGCAACCCCATCTGGGAGAAAGCTGCCCCTTAGTTCCTATCCCAATGTCAGACAATCCAGTTCCTGCTCTTATGTCCCTGATTCTCTCAAAGCCACCACCTGGCACTGGAGCCCAGAGGGAGCCAGTCTGTGTACGTTTGTGTGCCAGCCCTTTAAGAGGAACTGCCTGGATCTGTACCAGCCTTTGTGTCACTCAGCTATAGTCCCTGCTGGTTTTTACAGCCCAAATTTATGGGGAGTTCTCTTCCTACCTCTGGGACCTTGATGTGGGACTGGGACCCCTGGATTCTCACAGGAGTCTCCCACAGTGGAGATATACCAACTAATTAAAAAAAACAAAAACACCACAGGTGGGTATCAGATCAGCCATCTCTGTGCCTCTGCCCCTGCTACCAGTCTCAGTGTACTTTCTTCATTACTTCTCTGGTTGTAAGACTTCCATTCAGCCAGACTCCAGGCAGTTCTGAATGATGGTTGTTCTGTATTTTAGTTGTAATTTTGATGTGGTAATTAGAGATGGTGAGTACTGACATTTACCTACACCGCCATCTTGGTTCTACTTGTTAAGAGTGAATTTTCAAATGTGGATTCTAAGTTAATCTATATGTTAGGTAAACTAGTTCACATTTTAAAAATCTATGGCCATGTTATGGAAGTACAGCCCTTTCTGTGTGTATGTGAGGAAGGAAGACAATGACATTTTTTTCTTGTAACAATCCCTTGCCTGATGCCAAATTTCCCATTGCTAATTAATCCTTTATCCTGATTCCTCTCCTAGAGAATCTTGCTTAACTTCAAACATGTAGATCTTATGGGCAAAAATGTCAGCTGACAAAACACCAGATTTAGATTTTTAAAGTGACACAGGAATTTTTGATCCTGTCTTCTAGTGAGCTGCAAGATTTTTATCAATTTGATTCATCACTGTGAGAATGAACTCATGATAGATTGAATTCCCTCCAACATATATATATATGCATGGGGAGGGGGGAGGGTTTGTCCCTCAGCCCAGCCTGCACCCTCTCCAATCTGGCACCCTTCAGGGATGTCTGATTGCCAGTTTAGGCCCGATCTTGCAGGGTCTAAACCGGTAGTAGAACATCCCTCTCACAATCCAGGACTGCTGGCTCCTAACCACTCCCCAGTCAGCCTCATTGACACCTAACTGCACCCCTTGGCTCATTCACCTCCATCTGCCCTCCCCCGCAGGTCTGGCCACCCCTAACTGCCCTCCCCTGCCGGCCTGATGGTCCTCAACTGCTATCCCCTGTTGGGCATCTTGTGGTGGCCATATTGTGATGGCCATCTTGTGATATGAGGGCGTCACGTGAGGGCACAAGGACCACCTAGGCTTTTGTTAATATGTATATATGAGAAATGTTGCTATAGTTATTTATTTTATATTCTGCATATAGCTTATGTACTGTAAGCTTATTCATGGCAATTCAGTTTCTTTCTATTCCTTGAGGGCAATGGTACTTTCCTGATTTTTAAAAAATATTTTTATTGATTTCAGAGAGGAAGGAAGAGGGAGAAAGAGATAGAAATATCAATGAGATGAGAATCATTGATCGGCTGGCACCTGCACACACCCCACTGGGGATCGAGCCCACACCCAGGCATGTGACCTTGACCGGAACTGAACCTGGGACCCTTCAGTCCATAGGCCAATGCTCCATCTACAGAGCCAAACCGGCTAGGGCACTTTCCTGATTTTTTATTGTTTAAGTTAATAATACATTTATTTTTGTTTTTTATTTTATTTATTTATAAATTAAAATGTCATTATTAATTAAGGTGTTACATATGTGTCCTTATCTCCCCATTGCCTCCCCCACCCTACTACTCATGCCCTCACCCTCCTGTTGTCTGTGTTTATTGCATGCATACAAGTTCTTTGGTTAATCTCTCCCCCCTTACATTTATTTTTAAAGACTGCTTTGGAGATTAACATTTGTAGAGCTGCATTCCCACATTATTCTCTCTCTTTCACTGTAGTTCTGCATGTTTGATTCAATTTTATAGGATCATCTTCCAACCTAAATCTTTGGAGCTATAGTTTTCCTTTTTCTGTTCCCAAAAAGAAAAAATTCTTTGCTAACAATTATGGAAATACAAGTCAAAAGCACAATTAGATACCATTTCACACACATTACAGTGGATATTTTTTTAAAAACCCCACAGAAAATGAATGTTGAGAATGTGGAGAAATTTAGAACCCTCGTGTATTGTTACAGGGAATGTAAAATAGTACAATTGCTGTGGAAAACAGTAGGGGCAGTTCCTCAAAAAGTTAAACATAGAATTACCATATAATCCAGCAATTCTACTTCTGAGTATATACCCAAAAGATTTGAAAGTGAGGACTTGAATAGATATTTGTACACCAATGTTCATTGAGCAGCATTATTCACAATAGTCAAAAGTCAAAAGCAGCTGAAAACAGTTTGGCTCAGTGGATAGAGCATCACCCTGCGGACTGAAGGGTCCCGGGTTCAATTCCGGTCAAGGCCATGTACCTTGGTTACAGGCACATCCCCAGTAGGCGGTATGCAGGAGGCAGCTGATCCATGTTTCTCTCCCATCGATGTTTCTAGCTTTCTGTCCCTCTCTCTTCCTCTCTGTGAAAAAATCAATAAAATATATTTTTTTAAAAAAGGAAGTCAGAAGCAGCCCAATTGTCAATCTATGGATGAGTAGGTAAATGAATTATGGCGTATATATACAGTGGGGTATTACCTATAATAATAGAATTTTAATATGCAAATTGACTGAAGGACCAAACAGCAGAACCACCTTCTGGACTACCTTCTGGACAACCATGCAATGACACCCACTGGTGCCAAGCCAGCCCAGGCAGGTGCGATGTGATTGGTCGGGGGTATGGCCACTGCCCCATGATCACCCTGCAGAGAGAAGCTCAAGCCACTGGCTATTGGGGTGATTGATCAATTGGGAAGGTTCCACGATCACCCCAAAGAGGGAAGCTCAGGCCACTAACTGGCAGGCTGTGGTGGGTGGCTGGCATCCCTCTTCAGGGCAGGATTGACATGGAGCCCCAGGCAGGTGGGCAGTTTCCACCTCTTTGGGTCAATTGATTGCAGGGCTCCCGAACTGTGAGAAGGCACAGGCTGGGCTGAGGGAAACAACCCCCCTCCAGTGCATGAATATCGTGCACCGGGCCTCTAGTTCCTTATTAAAGAGGAAGAAAATTCTAACACATGCCATAAAATGGATAAATCTTGGGGACATTATGCTAAATAAAATAAGCCAATCACAAAAGGACAGACAATGTGTAATTTCATTTATATAAGGTTCCTAGAGTAGTCAAATTCATGGGGACAGAAAGTGGAGTATGGAATGGTGATTGGCAGGGACTGGGGGAGGGGTTAGTATTTACTGGGTACAGGGGTTCAGCTGGGGAAGAAGAAAGAGTTCTGGAAAAAGATGGTGGTTACACAGCAATGGGAATGTACAGAATACCTAAGAGCTGTATGCTTAAGAATGGTTACAATGGTAAGTTTTATGTTATGAAAAACAAAGGCTCTTGCATTTTACAGAACACGGCCATTCCGGGGACTCTCCTGAACTCGGGGCCGGCAGACATCACGGAGGCCTCTCAGTAACACAAAACCCGGTGCTCCCCTCTTCCTTCGGCACGCAGGAACTGAACTGGCCTGCGCCTTCATCTTGGACTTCCAGCCTCCCGACTGCAGGGAAATAACTTCCTGTTGCTTAAGCCACCTACCCTTTGGCCTTTTCACATGGTAGCCTGAGATAAGGCATTTGGAACATACTGGTGAGTGGTGAGACTAAGGCTTGGTTACCTAATAAAAGGAGCAAAACCCTGGAAAGCTTGAAACATTCTTTTAAAAAAAATATATTTTATTGATTTTTCACAGAGAGGAAGGGAGAGGGATAGAAAGTTAGAAACATTGATGAGAGAGAAACATCTATGAGCTGCCTCCTGCACACCCCCTATTGGGGATGTGTCTGTAACCAAGGTACATGGCCTTGATCGGAGTCGAACCCAGGACCTTCCAGTCCATAGGCCGATGCTCTATCCACTGAGCCAAACCAGTTTCGGCTGAAACACATTCTTGTCAGATGTGGATTCTGTTGCTGCCTCAGAGTCCCTGTAGGAGAATGGTATTTGGAATGAGGCCCCCACTCCCCCCCAGATTTTGAGGGCTTGCTGGTTCAGTGAGCTTGGAGACAAAGCTCTATTAAACACAGGTGCTGGTAATTGACTGAAAATGTCCCTCAATTAATAGAAGGGATGGTGGCTTCTGGAAGATGCCTCTTTGGAGGGGCTGCTTGTGCTGAGGCTCTTGCCTGCTCCACAAGCACGAGGGCCCGTCAGCGAGCTGAAGCACCGTGTTTCCGGCAATGCCTAAAGTATGAGAAGAATTGTGCCAGGTATTGGAAGGGCCTGAGATGAAAACACACGGGCTTCCTGCTCTCCAGAAACATAAAAATAGCAACTCTCCCATCATGGTTTTAAACGTGCACAATGAAAATGTTTTATATTTATAGGTATATTTTACATGTATTAAAGTAATTATGCTCAAATTGCAAGCTTCTACATTTCCAGGAACTGGTGGCTATTTTGTTACTGGAAATTGAGAGACTGAGAATGAGCAAAAATTAATTTTTCCATTTGAGATAAGCCTTAAAATTCTAGTATCTTTGCAAAGGGACTCAGGGACTGGATTTTCTTATATTCAGATCTTATTGGTCCTGTTTGATCTGGATATTTGAATTTATATTGGTTTATGCTACTATTTTTTTTAGACTGATGTTTTTTCTCTTTCTCAATCTTTAGAAATTGCCATTTTGGAGAAAAGAAATACTTTCTATCAACAACATGGATGAATCATTCAGGCTATTCCAAATTTGCCCTTGGGATTCAAAGTGATTTCTTTTTCTGTGCTTGGCATGTACACCTCAGATATTAAAGACACATTTTATTTTTGTGTGACAGAGCAGGTGATCAGTAAATACATTCATTGGAATAATAAATGCTTGTTTCCAGAGGGGTAATTGTAACCAGGTAGGGTCAGGTTTGTACCTGAATATGCATTTAACAAAGCAAAACATTTTTTTTCTTCTCAAAAGGTGGTAATTTCCATCTCTCAAAAAACTAGAAACCTCATAGGATGGTCCTTGACCAGGAGTGTTCTCCTTATAGTTTGATGCAGATTTAAAAATATGTGGGTTGGGGGGATTCTTTTGGGCAAATGAGGAAAGATTTCATAAATTTTTTTTATGTTCAATTAGAGCTCCTTACCACTAACCTATTAAGTAATTATTATGTTTTATAGTAAATTGACTTTATTACCAACAATAATACTACATCAGTATTTTGAGACATTGAATGCTGTGCTACTGATATTGGTTACATTATGAAGCAAGGACTGAGCAGGCACTCCAGGAATTCTTTCAAACTAGGGAAAGAATGCCCTATATCATTTGTGTAAATGTGGTTGTAAAAAAAAGGTGGCTGCTAGTCATGCTTTTATTTACTTATTTTTAAAAATATATTTTAAAATTGATTTCAGAGATGAATGGGGGGAGAGAGGAGAGAGAGAGAGAGAGAGAGAGAGAGAGAGAGAGAGAGAGAGAGAGAGAGAAACATCACTGGGAGAGAATCATTGATCAGCTGCCTCCTGCCTCCTGCACAAACCCCGATGAGGGATTGAACTCAAAACCCTGGGCATGTGTCCTGACCGGACTTGAACTGGGATCTGGTTAATAGGTTGATGCTCAAGCACTTAGCTATGCTGGCTAGGATAGTCATGTTTTTAAATAATGAATTATTATTTAAAAAATAGATTTTTATTTTATACCCTGGTGCTTCTGTGTTTTACAGAAAATATTTTTTTAAATTGATTTCAGAGAGAAAGGGAGAGGGAAAGAGAGATAAAAACATCAATGATGAGATGGAATCATGGATTGGCTGCCTTCTGCATGTCTCCTACTAGGGATACGAGTTGCAACCCAGGCATGTGCCCTTGACCAGAATCCAACCCTGGGACTCTTCAGTCTGCAGGCCGTCGCTTTATCCACTGAACCAAACTGGCTAGAGCTAAATAATGAATTCTTGTCAGTTTGAGTGATGTTTGGTGCTGGTGATAGTGTTCATGGAGAGTATTTTCATAAAGAATGTGTTTGGCTTATTATTTTCCAGTAACTAGTCTTTAATCCACATATAGATGTTTTATTGTCTTGATGCTATTCATCCCTATGCCTATTGCTGAAGACAGAGCTGATATAATTCCCCTCACATTTTCTTGTTCAGGAACAGACCATTGGTGATATGTTACCAGTGAATTTATGTTCTTTAATAAGTTATAAAAAATTAGCAAATTATAAAATTTGTGGGATATCATTAAAGTATATACAGTATATCATTGTTTTGAATGTAAATGCATGTGTTTGTTGCTTTTAAATTCTTTATCACAGAGTTTTTTTTTTTTTAACTGGTATTTGGAGTGGATGAGGTGGTGTAGGCTTTAAGATCTCTTGCTTTGCCTCAAAAATATATAGTTAAGGAGCCACTGACTTCTTCAAATCAGGACTTCTGGGAATTGACTATTTGAATGATTTTTATATAAATCAGTAAATCTAAAGCCTGGCTGCACATTAGCATCTCCTGGGAAGGATGTTTCAAATAGTGATGCAGAGCCTGAGTTCAGACCAATTGAACTGAAATATCTGAAGGCAGAGGCCAGGCATCGTGTTTCTTTTTAAAAAAATATGTGTGTTTGCTTTTAAATTAAATATTTTGTTGTTGGGAAAAATCAAGATGGCATCATAAATAAACATCTAAACTACTGCCTTGCACAACAATTTAAAAACTACAACTAAAAGACAAAATGGACATTATCCAGAACCACAAGAGGGCTGGCTGAGTGGGAATTCTACAACTAGAAAGAAAGAGAAAAACACACTGAGACTCAGAAGAGCTGCAGAAGGCAGAGGTACAGAGACACACGTGTGGAGAGGACTGGCAACTGAGGGCATGGCTGGCTTTCTCAATTGGGAGGGAGACAAAACTCCCAACTGCTCTGAACTCCAGATCAGGGAGAGGCTCTGGGGACCCAGACTTATTAGGGGAGAAACTGGATTGTCTGGCAATGGGTGAAACTCGAGAGCAGCTTTCTCTCTGAGGTGTTTGCAATGATTACCACGGGACACTGAGACCCAGGGGCCTCTTAAGGCAGGGCTGATGGGAAGCCAATGTTGTCTGCTCCACCCTGAGACAATACCCCATCCAATATGAGTGCAGAGACTTTTGTAAGTCTTGTCTCATAAGGGTGTCTCTAGCAAAGACATTCTCCCAACGTAGACATGGCTGATCCTCACAGCCAACTGGCCTGGAAGTCAATTCCTCCTAGTGATACCAATAACAATCAAGGCTTAACTACAACAAGACTGTGCACACAGCCCATAAAGGTACACCAAAAGTGTTCACCTCAGTTAACTGAGGAGACTGAGCAACTGGGCCCTATAGGATAGTGGTTGGCAAACTGCGGCTCTGTTGTCTAAAAACTTTATAACCGTAGTTTTGAACTCTATATCTAGTAGTTTGCTTTCCTCCATTTCTTTCATTTGTGACCTGTTTCTTTGTCTCTGTATTTTGGCTGCTTCCCTGAGTTGATAGAGTGGCTTTGTGTGCTATAGTAGTGGTCGGCAAACTACGGCTCTTTTGACTAATGAGTTTGCTGACAACCAAGATTACTACAACCAAGAACCTACAACCAAGATTACTCTACTCAGCAAAGCTATCATTCAGAATTGAAGGTCAGATAAAGAACTTCACAGATAGGAAAAAGCTAAAGGAGTTCATCACCATCAAACCAGTGTTACATGAAATGCTGAAAGGTATTCTTTAAGAAGAAGAAGAAAAAGATAAATATAAAAATTATGAACAACAAATACATGTCTATCAACAAGTGAATCTAAAAATCAAGTGAATAAAAAATCTGATGAACAGAATAAATTGGTGAATATAATAGAATCAGGGGCATAGAAAGGGAGTGGACTGACAATTCTTGGGGGGAAAGGGATATGTGGGGTGCATGAAGAGACAAAAATCATACACCTATGGATGAGGACAGTGGCGGGGGGGCTGAGGGTGGGGTAGGAACTGGGTGGAGGGAAGCTATGGGGGAAAAAAGAGGAAAATCTATAATAATCTAAACAATAAAGATTTATGAAATAAAAAATATTTTGTTGAAAGCATTACATATGTCCCCAAACCCTAATGGCCCCTTCTATCCCTGCCTCACTAAATATGTTTTTTTTTTTATTGATTTTGGAGAGAGGAAGGAAAAAGGAAAGAGGTATAGAAATATTAACAATGAGAAAATCATTGGTTGGCTGCCTCCTCCTTGCCCCCTACTAGGGACCAAGCCCAAAATCTGGGCCTGTGCCCTGTCTGGGAATCGAACTGTGGTCTCCTGGTTCATAGGTCGATGCTCAACCACTGAGCCACACTGGCCGGGTATTTCTTAAAATCACCCCAGATAATTATAATGAAGGTTGAGAATTTATCTAAATGAATATTATCTAACTCTTTAGGTCTATAAAAGAAACAGCAAGTGCCATTATTAAGAAACAGACAAAGAGACAAACACATTTAAAAGGGCATTGTTTTAGAATAAACTATTGGCTAAATTAATTGTATGATGGTAATAGTAAATAAAGAAAACAGTCATTTATACATAAAATTCTCTAAGTGGGCACTTTCAATTTATGATTCAGATTATCGGATGCTTCCATTAAGGTAGAATAAGGGGAGGGGTTGAGGGAAAGAAGAATGACAGGTAAAAGGAACAGTAGGAAAGGAAGCAGGCAGAGTATGGTGTCAGGAGATGGGTGTGGCAGGGGAGAGTGACATTTCCCAGAGCAGGTGACTAAGGTCATGGGGAGCCAGAAGAGGCAACAGGTGTGGTTTGCAGCAAAGATTCAGGGACATGAGAGGGGGCAAGGGAGCCAAGGAAGAACTGGAGTCAGGGGCACGTATCAGAGCAATGCCTCGGCCACAGAAAGAGATGGGCCACAGACCCTCAGACTGGAGCTTAAGCTCAAGGGCTCCCCGCCCCCCCCCATGCACTCACTGAAGAGCCCAGTTCCAGATTAAGCAGTGGAGAAGGGCCAGAGCTAGATATGCACAAAAGTGAGAGAGCTAACCTCAGAGGCCTTAGAGGTCCTCACCTGGAACATATAGAGCCTGCAGGTGCAGTATGAGGATCCTGGTTTTTCAGATTCTGATTGTACATAATCTTCTCAGAGCCCAGTCCTAACAAAGATGACTTCTGTCCAGGAACTGCTGCTTCTACCACATTCAGCTGCCCAGCTGTTGACATGTCCAGCTTCCCCCCACAGTGCTCATCTCTTGAGATAAAGGAATGTGCCTTATTCACCTTCATTATCCCTCTCCGTGAAAAAGCGTGCTAGGATTTCTTGAATTGAATAGACATTTTTACACTCATTTTTCATCTCCTAACAGAGAAAAAGTCAAACTCACGTCAGTTTCTCAGCAGAGGTTTTAGTTTAAGGATGTTCGCTCACATGTGACACAGAGGAACATACATTTAAAGTCATCCTGGAAATGACAGAAAAGCTGACAGTCAACTGGTTTGAGCCAAATTCCCTCTCAATAGGGAAAGAATTGTCCGGAGGGAATGTAGGTCAGTAGGGTAGTTATTCCCAGACTGGGTTGGATGTCAGAGTCACAGTAGAGTTTTAAAACATATGTTTTTATTCATTTCAGGGAGAGGGAGAGAGAGAGATAGAAATATCAATGATGAGAGAGAATCATTCACTGGCTGCCTTCTGCATGCCCCCTTCTGGGGGTCAAGCCCACAACCCGTGCGGGAATCAAACCAGCGACTTCTTGGTTCCCGGATCGATACTCAACCATTGAGCCACTTTGGCTGGGCAGAATCACAGTATTTCTTAAAAACACCGATTCTGGGACCTACCTTCTGCAGTTCTGATACAGTTGGTAGATCCAGGCAGGCCATAGCAGATCTGCTTTTAGTAAAAAGCTCCCAAGTGGCCCTGGCTGGTATGGCTCAGTTGGTTAGAGTGTTGTCCTGGGCACAGAAGGGTCTCGGGTTCCATTCCCGGCCAGGGCACACACCTGGGTTTCAGGTACGATCCCCAGTGGGGTCCTGTGTGAAGGCAATCATTAAATGTTTCTCTCTCTCTCTCTCTCTCTCTCTCTCTCTCTCCCCCCTCCCTTCCCTTCCCTTCCTTTTTCTCTCATAAAAAAAGAACTAATAATAAGTGAAAACCTATCCTCCAGTGAGAATTAAAAAATTAGATAAATAAAAATTAAAAGCTTCATGTGGTTCTGGGCACACAGAGTGGGTTTGAGAGCTAGGACTGCTCGGTCTGTCCCCTTAGCACAGCCCGGCTGCTTGGGACTTGCCGGCAGTCCCAGGCTAGGGTGATGACGGGGCTCCCTGGGGCCCCAGAGCATCACTCTCACTTCCTCCATCTCACGAGGGCTCACTTTGTGCTCACCCTACTTGGGTGAGGCTATGTGAGCGCGAGCTCCTGGGGGCGCCAGGAGAGTCTGTCCTTGGCACACGTGTGAAACTCTAATCGTAACCGGTTCTGCTCCAGCTGGCTGTTTCTTGGCATCAACTCAAAAATTCAGGCGCTCTGTGGAAGAGACTTCTTTCTTGTCTGCATCTGGGGATGAATGCCCATTCTCCAGCAAGGGAGGGGCTGGTGGAGAGAGAGAGAGAGAGAGAGAGAGAGAGAGAGAGAGAGAGAGAGAGAGAGATATTAACCCACTAGTAACCATTTCCATTTTAGCATGGACTAATTCATTAGAAAAGGTATTTATTTACGACGGTGAGAAAATGAGACTACCAAAAATTATGACAAGCCTTGTGCTGAACTTTCTCTGTCTGAGTGATGGGAAGGGATGGTCTCCAAGGCTCATTCCTGCTCTGCCACTTGTTTGTTCTGGCAACGAACGTGCATGCTGAGTACGCTCCCACTCTGCCAGGCGCTGTTCTAGGCGGCAGGGTGTCCGCAGTGAACAAGACAGAGAAGACAAGCTCTTGTGGGGTCACAGCCTGGCAGCTGCAAGCTGGAGGATCTGAGATGGCTGCTGCAGAGCAGAGCACCGGACACTGCATGAGCCGCAGAGACAAGGGTCTTGGCCTTCCTGTCACGCCCAGGGCCCGCTCTGAGCGGGAACAGATGCCAGGGCCGGCTGACGTCACCCCCCCACACTGTGCGCGCAGCCCTGAGGGAGCCCTGGTCCGTGGAGCCGGAGCCGGAGCCGGGGGAGTGTTTCCGAGCCTCTCAGCCGAGCGGGTGCAGCTGCCTCCGGGACGTCGGAGGCAGCCTGTGTTGGATTTCATGAGGACGGCCAAAGGCTGGAGAGATAATTAAAACGAAGGAAAGTATCTAGGAATTAGGTGCTGGGTCTGAGTTTAATAGGTGGTAATTATTATACCCAAAATTTTGGCTTTAGATTCACAAAGTGTTGGATTCAATAGTAAGAATCTGTCTTTGGCTTTTCTTGTGCAGGAAACGGAAACAGGCTAATATCGAAGGTATAAAGGAAGTGTATGAAAGGATGCCAGGAAACTCAGAAGGAAAGGGGAACAATGGCCAATTAGTGCATTTATACTGAAGCTAATTTTCATATGAAAAAGTGAGGTTCTTACTTTAGAAATTGACTGTTACTAAGGGCCTCCGTTTAGCTATTTGCAGTGCCTCCCTTCTTCTCCCAGGGAAAATGGATCAGCTGCTCTTCCTTCTCTCATTCTTTGCATGCCTTCTCTTTTACCTCTCCCCTGACTCAATTCTGCACATGCCAGAGTACAAAATCTATTATCCAGCGAGGGTAAAAGTGCCGGCTATTTGTGAAACATGTTGCTGGTGAGATGTTTGGCCTTGGGCCCCCTCGGCCTGCTGGCGGGATCGCACCCGACTGTCCAGGAGAACGCGCTGGTGGCCTTTTGAAGCACTGCAGAGCCCCCTGTCCCTGCTAACTTACCTCAGGTCCAGTATGCTCATCGGCAGAGGGTGTTCTCTAGTTTAAATCACTCACGTGGAAGCTGAAGCTCATTTCCTTTTTCTGTCCTTGCTGGAGACAGTGAACAGCTGGTCTCCATCCTCGGAGGAATATCCCTTTAAACCTTGCAGGCCGTTCTTAAATGGCCTCTAGGCTTTCTTTTCTTCAAACTAAGAATCATAGCATCTTTTCCCCATTCCTCATGGGTCCTATTTCCCAGTCCCTTTCACATCTTTGTTCTCTTGAATGCTCTCAGATTTTTCTAAGATACTCCCCTCTGGAAGTTATTTGAAGGAAAACAACAGAAGGGTCTTTAGATGTACTCAGTACTGGCAGCCCTCTCCCCTTACTACAAACCTTGCTGTTCCCACTGGGTAGGTGGCTTCTGGAGCCTTGTCTCCGAGGGCTGAGCTATGCCTGAGGGAGGAGCAGCCTGTCAACAGACCAGCAGGACCATAGGCCGAGAACATGAGGCCCCAGCTTAGCACAGGGCTCACCTGAGCTGAAAATAGTGCCTGGCATTTGTGAAGCTCTCAAAGGTTTAGTAAATGAACTCTCGTCCCTATATTATCTCTTCTAGACTTCTCTTGGACAGAATGGGCAACATAAACCCTGATTGCGTATGGAAAGAAAAAAATTAAGTTCTGAAAAAGTCTAATAGTTTTGCTGAAAACAGTGGTATCTCAGGTGTGTTACCTTGTTCAGTGGGTGTAGGAGACGGAGGCAGAAGTGACTGAGAATGGAACTGGGGGGCTTGGACGCCCTGGGTTGTGAGATTGATGTCCAATGTGGATGACTGGGGATAGATAAGGGTGAAACCCTGCAGGATAGTGAGAGGGACAGATAATCAAACAGAAATGAAAAATCTGCTGATGGAGGCAGTAGGAAAAGGATTGGGAAGGGGCAGGTCTGTAAATGAGGACTGGGTAGCTCAAGGGACTCAAAAGTGGAGAGAAGGTGATATATATATATTAAGAGAGAAAGACTGTCAAAACCGGTTTGGCTCAGTGGATAGAGCGTTGGACTGCTGACTGAAAGGTCCAGGGTTTGATTCCGGTCAAGGGCATGTACCTTGGTTGTGGACACATCCTTAGCAGGGGGTGTGCAAGAGGCAGCTGATCGATGTTTCTGACTTTCTATCCCTCTCCCTTTCTGTCTGTAAAAAATCAATAAAATATATTTTTTAAAAAAAGAGAGAGAAAGACTAAGTTTGCCTCAAAAATCTAAGATTCTTGGATTTGACCAGTAAAGACAGTAGTAAAGCCCAACTGGCGTGACTCTGTGGTTGAACATTGACTTATGAACCAGGAAGTAATGGATCCATTCCCAGTCAGGGCATATGCCGGAGTTGTGGGCTCAATCCCCAGTGTGCGTCGTGCAGGAGGCAGCCGATCAATGATTCTCTCTCATCATTGATATTTCTCTCTCTCTCTCCATCCCTCCCTCCCTTACTCTTTGAAACCAATAAAGATATGTAAAAAAAAAAGACAGTAGTAAGCTTCTTAGAATATGGATGGCCTGAGGGGGATTGGGGAACTCATGCAAAAAGAGCTTCATTTGTCATAGACCAAAGAGTTTGTTGTTTTTTTAAGCTTTATTAAGAGGCTGAGGAATCTGCAAAAGTGAGCTAGGATGTGAAACTGGAGATAAATCAGAGCCTTAGTCAAATTAATTAAAGTAATTAGGTGCCATGTATCTGTGACTTACCTAATGAGTATAGGAGCTCTGACAGGGAAGCAGTATAATCTTTAAGCAGGGAAATATAAACAGTCAAATAATAGTTGTCACTTGGGGTCATTTGTTCAAACAAAGCAAAGATTTCCACAATCCCTCTTTTGGTTTGATTTTCTAGGCCAACCACATAGACAGACCTTTACAGATCTTTATTGGTGGGGAGTCTTCATCTTCTGAGGGTGTATTTGATATCGAGGAACAGTTAGAAGTAATTGGAGCCAAGACTGGGGAATAGGTGGGTGACCAGGCTGGGAAGTGTTAAAGAAAACCAGAGCCAGACAGAAGTTAAGTGGAGAAAATAAATTTTATTCAGGAACTATTATTGTAATAGGGAAAGAGAGACTCAGTTTAGAACTGGGCTCAATTCCAAATACAAGTGGGAATTTATAGCCAAAAGCAGGGTGGGGACCAGGGAGTGGAAAACAACCAAGGGGAACTACCAGGGGTAGAGAGGGCTCTGTCTAAATGACTTAACAGGATCTTGCTGAGGGCGGACTAGGGTGATCAGATACCAAGGGTCGGAGATGAGGAGTTTAATCAGATAATCAAGGGTGATCAGATATTGAGTTTGGGGATTCTTGCTAAACTGACTTAGCAGGAATTTTGCTATAATTAGGTGATACAAAGATGGATGTGGAAGTCCAAAGGTTGAGGCCTAGCTGAGAAGAAGATTCAGAGGAGCCTAACTAAAGTTTGTTCAAGGATGGTGTATCGACAGCTGCTTTTTAAAAATCAAAACCAATTAACAGAAGCACAGTTTGAATTGAAGCCTTGAGCTGGAATTCCTCTTTTTGCAATGCTGAGGTCTATCAAATGAGTTGACCTAAGGAATGAATGAGTTCTGCATGAACAATGCCATTGATGTCAAAGAAAAAAGTCAACTTTGTAATTGGTTGTGATTTTGATACATCAGCTTTATGGATCCTCCAGAGTTTGGAGCACTGCAGTCGCTGACACATCGTCCAGGTCATATTGGTTCATCGCCACTTACTCTACTCCTCAAGAATGTACCCTTTGTTCAGCTTTCCTTAAGAGATAAGGACAAAGGAGGGATACATCTTTTCTGTTCGTCTTTCACTCAAAAATGTGTGGTGCAATTGTATGTTCAAGTTTTCCCTAAGGAAGAGTATTTCTTTATCTAAATTTAACTCTTCAACCTTCCTTCTCCCCGTCAATCACCTGGGTGAATTAGCTAAATTGCTGACTGCTTAAACATTTTTATTGATCCGGTAGTCAATTGCTTACTCACCAATAATGCCTTTTGTTTTTGTTTAAAATGATTGTTCTGGAATGAACTCCATCTTTTTTTCCAAATGTGTCATTTGCAGATTAATTTTATTGAGCACTCTTTGCACTCAATGATTTTCATATATAGTTTATGCAGAAATAAAATGTATTTCTTAATCACCATTTCTTAATATTGTTAAAAAAACAAAATTCAACTGTAAATTTTAAAGTTCTTATTGGTTTTATTCAATGATTCATGAATTAAGCAGCATCCAATCTAGCAGATAGAATACCCTCTGAGAAATTGTACCAAATGAGACTTATAGGGAGAGGGAGCAGGAACAAGGAAGTTATAGTAGGTGAAACAGTGGTTTGGTTGTTGCAAGGTCACTTACAGAAGTGGGGAAACTTTTTTCTGCCAAGGGTATTATAACATCATTCGAGGGCCATTCAAAATTATCAACTTGCTCTTCCTCGGTGCTGCCTATGAATGTGGCCACAATCTCCTACTCGGCACCATGGCTGCCCTCAGACCCCTTGTGAAACCCAAGATTGTAAAAAAGAGGATCTAGACGTTCATCTGGCACCAGTCAGACCGATAAGTCAAAATTAAGCTGAACTGGTGGAAACCCAGAGGGACTGACGATATGGTGTGTAGAAGATTCAAGGGTCAGATCTTGATGCCCAACATTGGTTATGGGAGCAACAAGAGAACAAAGCACATGCTGCCCAGTGGCTTTCGGAAGTTTCTGGTCCATAAGGTCAAGGAGCTTGAAGCGCTGCTGATGTGCAACAAATCTTACTGTGCTGAGACTGCTCACAGTGTCTCCTTAAAGAACCGCAAAGCCATTGTGGATAGAGCAGCCCAGCTGGCCATCAGTCACCAATCCCAACGCCAGGCTGCGCAGCGAAGAAAATGAACAGACAGATTGTGTACACATTGTATTTGTGTTAACAAAATCATGAAAGTCTGGCCCCAAAATTATCAACTTAAAATTAGCCTCTATATTTGGTCAAACATTTAATTAACTCACCGCTAAAGCCTACGCAGGGCCAGACCATCTGATATTGAGGGACTTACATAGCCCTCGGGGCTGGACGTTCCCCACCCCTGCTGCAGGGGATAACAGGAGTGTATCAATCAGATGACCTAACTAGGGCTGGTCAGGCAATTCTTTTTAAAAAAAAATATTATTTATTTATTAAAAATATTTTTATTGATTGATTAAGGTATTTTTTTATTTTTATTTTTTATCTTTATTGTTCAGTTTATTAATTACATTGTTCCCTTTTTTCCCCCCTATAGTTCCCCTCCACCTGGTACCCATCCCACCCTCCGCCCTCACCCCCCTCCACTGTCCTCTCCCATAGTTGCATGATTTTTGTCCAGTCTCTTGCTGCACTTCCCACACCCCCTTTCTCCCCAAGAGTTGTCAGTCCATTCCCTCTCTATGTCCGTGATTCTGTTACATTCACCAGTTTATCCTGTTCATCAGCTTATTAATTCACTTGATTTTTAGATTCATTTGTTGATAGATGCGTATTTGTTGTTCCTAATTTACACTTTTATCTTTTTCTTCTTCCTCTTCTTAAAGAATATCTTTCAGCATTTCATATAATATTGGTTTGGTGGTGATGAACTCCATTAGCTTTTTCTTATCTGTGAAGCACTTTATCTAACCTTCAATTCTGCATGATAGCTTTGCTGGATAGAGCAATCTTGGTTGTAGATTCCTGCTGTTCATCACTTTGAATATTTCTTGCCACTCCCGTCTGGCCTGCATCATTTCTGTTGAGAAATCCGCTGACAATCGTATGGGTGCTCCCTTATAGGTAACCATCTGTTTTTCTCTTGCTGCTTTTAATATTCTCTCTTTGTCTTTTGCTCTTGGCATTTTAATTATGATGTGCCTTGGTGTGGTCCTCTTAGGGTTCCTATATATTGGGGTTCGGTGCGCTTCTTGGACTACTAAGTCAATTTCTTTCACCAGGTGTGGGAAGTTTTCGGTCACTATTTCTTCAAATAGGTTTTCATTGTCTTGCTCTCTCTCTTTTTCTAGCACCCCTATAATTCGGATGTTGGTATGTTTGAGGTTGTCCCAGAGGCCCCTTACACTAACTTCAATTTTTTGGATTCTTTTTGATTCTTGCTTTTTCAGCTGAGTGGATTTTCCCTCTTTGTATTTCACATCTTTAACTAGGTTCTTGGGGTGCTCCAGAGCACTTTTAGGTATTTGTATAATATTTTTTATTTCAGTCAGTGTATGCTTAATTTCTGGTTGGTCCTTTTTCATATCCTTGAGAGTCTCCTTTATATCCTTGAGGGTCTCCTTCATTTCCTTGTAGGACTCATTCATTTCCACATTGGTCTTGATCATTTCCTTGCAGGTCTCGTTCATATCCTTGAGGGTCTCGTTCATTTCCACGTTGGTCTTGATCATTTTCTTGCAGGTCTCATTCATATCCTTGTAGGAGTAATTCATTTCCTTTGCAGTCTTGCTTATTTCCTTATAGGCCTCGACCTTTTGTTGGAGTCTCTTGAAAAACCCTATAACTGTGGTTTTGAATTCCATGTCCAGTCATTTTTTTCCCTCCATTTCTTACACATCTGATTTCTTTCCATGTCTCTGCATGGTGGCTGCTTCCCTGAGTTAGTCAATTAGCTTTGTGTGGTAGACTTCCTACTAGGGACAGTGGCTCAGCCTCCCCAGTTACCTGAGGTGGATATGGGTTGCACAGTCTTGCTGAAGTTAAGCTCAGGTTAATCGTTGTTAGCACTTGGAGGGGTTGACCTCCAGGCCAATTGTCTGTGAAGCTCAGCTGTGCTCAGTTTGGATGGGCGGAGTCTCCGGGCCAAGCAGACAGCGTTAGCTCCGCCCTGTGTGGCCCCAGGGACTCTGTGCTGGTGGCAATGGCCGCCAGCACCTCTGAGAGAGCCGCTGCCGAGCTCTACCGGCTGCCGGGGAATTCAGACTCTCCCAAAATGACTCTGCACACCCAATGTCTCACCTAGGGTCGTAAAACAAAGCAGACTGACGGTTTTCCGAATGAGAGACAAGTCGAAGAGCGCTCTCTGCGCCGTCACGCAGCTGAGCTGTTCGCACAAGCTGCCTTCTCCACAAGCCGGGAGATCCGGCAGCACCCGAGCTTCGGCGTGACCTCCCACTGTCCAATTTTCACCCCGTATGATGGTGGGTTCCCTGGACTTCGCCCAGAGCTGGAGAATCAGTCCAGTGGGACATCTTTGTCTCCCCGTTCGAGAAAACTGGCCGGTTTTCAGCCGCCCGCCCTCTCCGCTGGCACGCACTCCAAACCTCTCTCCGGGCGAATCTTTCAACTCTGTTCGCCGCTGCTCCTCCGAGTCACAGTGTCTTATCTTCACTTTTATTTGTGGAATTTTCACTCGGCCAGCTTTCTGATGATTCTGGAAGGTGTTTGTTCTTTCGTTAAGTTGTAGTATTAAAATTGTTGAGTATGACGGCAAGATAGGTGTTTTACCATGCCGCCATCTTGGTTCTCCTCTGGTCAGGCAATTCTTAACTGACTGGTTTATGATTCCAATTCTGGAAGAGCCAAAACTGTAATTGAGTCTTGATTTAGCGATGTGGGACTTAGCTTAAGCAGCTAGCTCCATTTGGAGCCTGGTGTCTTGTTTTTAACAATACTGATCTGACCAACTTTGAGGGGAGTGGACAGCAGAGCTAGCTTTCATTGAATTATTACTAAAGGCCAGGAAAAATGTTTATCTCATATAAATTTTACAAAAACCTATAGAGTAGGTATTATTTCCATTTGGCAGAAGAGAAAACTGAGACTTTGAGATTAAGTACTTGCCCAAAGTCACCTAGCTTGTTAGTGGTTGGACCATGATTCTAACTCAGGGCTTCAGGTTCTAAATCCCAGGGAATACAGTCCAGATGTTTTATATACCAATAATCCAGTTGTCCCCATACTATATTGTTATAAAAATAGTTTGTCTTGTTGTGTAAGGAAACTGACTCCTTCTGGCTTCCACAGATTGAGCGTTCCCTAAAATGGAATCGACTTGTAATTCCACAGGCAGGCATACAGTCATATGTTAGTCTTGTCTGTCTTCTAATCATTACAACTTTTGTCACAAGACTGATTTTTTCATGCTCTTAATAATTTATGGTTAACACTTTTTTGGAACTTCCCTAATACATTCACAATTGCATGAAAACAACAACAACAACCCCAAATGTCATGGACCACAATAGGGTGAGATATTCTGAAAAAGGTCAGGTAAATACAGAGGAAAATAGTGTCATTATTTCTTGTACAAGTGTTTCATGCTTCTGTTGGGACACTGATTTCATACAGACACTGCCTCAGTCTCTAATAGCATTGAAAGTGTGTGTGTGTGTGTGTGTGTGTGGTTGGCTTTTATATCTTACCCTGACAACACATGAAGGATGAATATAAGCAGCCAGAAAAAGTATTTTCATGAGGGAAAATGCATATGGGGAGGCCGTGAGGAAGAGAAGAGAAGGCTAAATGTGGTGAGGTTATAGTTAATTCGGGATGAGTGACCAGGATGGTGCTTAGGAGGCAGACAGGCACCAGAGCCAGTCTAAGTACTTGATGTGAATTAACTCACTCGATCCTTACAACAACCCTGTGCAACAGGTACTATTATTATCATCACCTTTTACAAATGTGGAAACCAAGACTCAAAATATTAAGTAGCTTTCCCAAGGTAGTTCATTTACTAATTATGTGTTGAGTGAAACAAAAAGAATTGGCTTTATGGGGGAACTTTTATTTCTTAGCATGCTCTGGGGTTGATTTCTGCATTTGGGCTTTAAATACCTGAAGTACCTTTAAATGCCTTACAGCATAAAAATATTTCTGGGGAAGTGGTTCATGCACCTTACCTTTCTCCTTCAACAGTGATTCGTGGGCACTCTAATACATTTTTGTTTGAATGCTGTTTCACTTTTCTGTAAACTGATATGAAATTAACTCCTGGAGTCTGGAAATAGCACTGCCCTAATTTCCTAAGCCACAATGTCTCAATTTCTATGTGGTTCTGTCTTTAACAGTAAATCATGACTATCATCACTTTGGGCCATTACTTAAACAGAGCATTAAAGAACCACATGAGGCCTGATATAATTATGCCAAAGAGAAGCCAGACATTGTAGGGTAATGGTATTCCATAAGCTGTCAGAACCTGTTGGAGCACTTCATAGATTCCGGATCTGAGAACTTCACGATGGCACACAGAAAGAGCCTGATACAACTTGCTCTTGGGGCATTAGTCATGGAACCAGATACCTGTCATGTATATATTTAACTATTTTAAGTGAATATCATCAAAGTACAAAATGTTTCTTTACAAATGATACCCTGACATCTCCCTCTTCCTCATTATGCATGCTCAATCCATCATTAATTTCCAGTGTGTGTGTGTGTGTGTGTGTGTGTGTTTTAGAGAGAGTGAAAGGGTAGGGGAGCGAGAGAGAAACATTGATGTGAAAGAGACACATCAGTGGGTTACCTCCTGTTTGCACCCTGACCAGGGTGGGGAAAGAACCTGCAGCCATTGGGTGCCGAGGCCAGTGCTCTGCTACTGAGCCGCACAGGCCAGAGCTGCCATCGGTTTTACCTCCCATTTCTGGAACTCTCCCATTTCTCTTCCTCTCTGTCCTGCCGCTCTAGTTTTGGGTCTCATTTTCTCTCACCTGAATTGTTTCACTATCACCTGAACTCGGTGACCTTTTCTGGCTCGATTCCTTCCCTATAATTTCCGCATGCATGCACGCCCCTTCCCTCTGCAGCCTCACCTTGCCTTCGCCTCATGCTTCTTGTGCCCTGTGCTCCCCCACACTGGCCTTCTGGGCCTTTTAACCATCCATCTCTGCCTATCACAGCTCCTTCACAGAGTGGACTTTCTCCTTGGGCTAGTGTTCCCTTCTCTCCTCTCCTGAAGGTTCCCGATCCTCCATCTGTCAGTTTAGGGGTCACCTCCTCTGGGAACCTCGCCTTGACTAAGTCATCATCCCGTATCTTTAGGAGATGAAACTTTACATTTACTTTGTGTGACTACAGATGACTGTGATTCTTGTCCCTTAAATTTAAGGGGAGCATATCTTTTGTTCATCTCTTCTCAACAGTATCCTCAGTACTTAGTTTAGCTAGAGGCTTGCACACAGTGCTTAAAAAATATTGAGATAAAGTGTGAAAAGTCTTTTTTAAAAATATGCCTTTATTTATTTTAGAGAGAGGAAGGGAGGGATAGAGAAATAGAAACATTGATGAGAGAAATATTGATCTGCTGCCTCCTGCACACCTTTTACTGGGGATTGAACCTGGAATCCAGACATGTGCCCTGACCTGGAATTGAACCATGACCTCCTGTTTCCTGGATCCATGTTCGATCACTGAGCCACACCGGCCAGGCTAATAACACCGGCATTTAATGGCAGGAGTGGGGATTTCGGGCTTGGGTGGGTGACTGCTATCCTTGTGGGATTCTGGGCTATTTTCTGCAAGGCTGCATGAATACAAAGCCTTCATCCAGGATGATGTTAGAAACCTAATTAAAGTAATAAGAAATAGGTTTTTATAGCAAAGAGGAGGAGGTGGGGTGGGGGTGGAGAAAGGTCCTATTTCTTGGTTTCCTCCATGCTCTGGGGAATCATTCATTAATGAATTGATTAAGGAAGCCTTTTCCCAGGACACTTAGCTTTCCTGTTATTTGTGTTGCTTTCTGGATTCTTCTGGCCACTGAACTTTAAATCTAGGCAAGTCAGACATAATTAAGACTTCAAAGGGCCCAGCAGACAAATAAATAGTGTAGGGACTATGACCAAGTGAGTATGCAGTTTTACTTGACAAAGTTACAGATGCTAAGACCCTAACTTAGTCCCATGTAGAATGTCTGTGACTGATGGGCTCCAGGCTCACGGAATCACCTTCGGAGCCAGCGCTGACCTTCTAGGTATCTCAGCCAAGACTGTGACAACACGGAGTTTCCGCTCGCCTCGTTTCCCAGATGGAACAACGCAGTGTGTCTTTGGAAAAGGGATTCAGCATTATTTTTTTTTAAAGAAAGTATAAACATTATTACAAGGATTGTTTCTGTTGTGCAATGTGACAGGGATGATGTAGCGACAACTTGGGACTGAAGAAAATCCTACCCAGCGCTATTCATTGAGGAGAAAAGAAGTCCACCCTAGACCAAACCATCGGCCCATTGGCCTTGGCCTATTCAGCTCTGCACTTCCCAGGGCTATAACCAGAGAGAGCCTGGTTTCCTGACCTGTGAGGACAGAGAAAGCCTGAGAGGGCGAAATCCAACAGTTCCCAGGTTGGAACTTATGAAGGCCCCTCGAAGAACAGTCTCCATCTATAAGATTAGTTGAGAAGGAGATGGCAGAAATTGTGAGTAGCAAGGCTTCTTGATTAATCTTTGAAATTAAAAAACAAACTATATGTAAATATATACTATTTGCAAGACATTTTTTTGAGAAATTAAGAGATTATATTGGTTTTTTTTTTTTTTTTTTTTTTTTGGTGGGAGTTTATATACTTAAACATTATCATCTTACAAATTCTGAGAACAAGTCTGTTTTCATACATTTAGCCTAAATATGAACAGGCCAGCAATAGAAGAGATGGCATCTAAAGAGAAGACAATGTCAGGGAACAAAATACTTTTCCTCTATCCTATTTAATTTGTCACCTGGGGCCTGCAAATTAAATTGATCGAAGACAAATTAGCCAGGGAAGGAAAACAGGCTTTTTTGTTGTTAATTCTCACATGAGGATATTTTTTCCATGCTTTTCAGAGAGAGAGAGGAAGAGAGGGAGGGAGGGAGGGGAAGAGAGAGAGAGAAAGAGAGAGAGATTGGTTGCCTCCTGCATGGTCCTGACCGGAGGCAAGGAGTGAGCTGAACCCCTGGGAACTGAGCCCTCAATGCTTCAGTATTCGGGACAACATTCTAACCACTGAACCACACCAGTCAGGGTAAAGAAAACAGACTTAGTTTAGTTACCTTCTTAGGTATGGGAGTTCCCAAAGAAATGTTACTCGAGGAGGTGGTTAGATATGGGGGTTTAAATACTATCCTAATAGGCAATGAGGAAGGGTGAAGAAAATTTTCTGGGAGAACACATTACTTTTTTGAAAGATAAATGGGCCTTTAGGAGAATAAATGGGAGATATGATAATTTTTTTACTTTCTTCTGTTTCCTAGAAGAGATTAGAGTTGCTCTTTGAAGAGATGTGAGTGACAATTGAGCTCTTTTGGGAGGCTGCATTCAGGCAGAAAATGGATTGCAGGAACCTAAATGCCTCAGCTCAAAATAATTTTTATGCCAAAATGGCATATTTTGGAGTAGCATGTCCTATTCAAAAACTATCTGTTTAAAACTTTCCGATGGCTTTTAATTTTATTTGGTTTAAAGTCTGAGTCTCTTCCATGGCCCCTTTCCTCTGACCTCGCCCCCATCCGGGCCTCCTCGCACCGTGGACTCAGACATCAGTGCTTGCTATGTCCTCTGCCCCTGGGACCACTGTGCCCCAGAGTTCCCAGATCGCCAGGGAAGGCAAGGCCTTTTCCAGCACCACACCTAAGGATTCCATTCCTGCCTTTCCACTTGCTTTTTTCTCTTCTTTAAATATATACTTCGTTGATTTCAGAGAGGGAGGGAGAGGGAGAGAGATAGAAACATCAAAGATGAGAGAGAGTCCATTGATTGGCTGCCTCCTGCACACCCCACACTGGGGATCAAGACCACAACGCGGGCACGTGCCCTGATGGGGAATCACCAAACTGTGACCTGGTTCGTAGGTCAGTGCTCAACCTGATTCGCACCAGCCAGGCTCTACTTTCTTCTTAGCTCTTCTCCTGTCGGATGTATATTTTTCCTGTTTGTGTGCACTGAAATGGGTGCTCCGTGAGAAGGAGGGCTGTATTTCATTCACTTCTCTGGCCCACTGGAACATAGTAGGCACTCAAATTGTGAGTAGAGCAGACTCAACCGCTGTTCCTCACAGAGCCCACTGTTTAGAGCTGACAGGGCCCCGTCAGTGGCAGAGGGGCAGCAGCTGTCCTGGAGCTGTGCCTGCAGGCACCTCGCCCCGCACGCAGCTCAGCTCCAGGCACCTCGCCCGCCCCGCACGCAGCTCCTGAGGTTGTGGTGCATGCAGAAGTCATGCGTTTTTGCTGCCCCTTTTCCCCCCAATGCTCAGATGTCCTAGGCTTCTAGAATCCAGTGGAAGCACTGGAATGCTGCCCTAAGGAAGACCTCTGGTCTGAATGTTTTGTCAGCTTTGATTGAATTTTCTGATGATTCAAATGTCATTTTATCAACTTTAAAAAAGAATATTTTGTTTGTGTGCTCTTTTCATTCAGCTCCTGGTGTGGTTTGTATGCACGTGATGCTGATGATGGGATCAGCTGGGGATATCATCTGCACGGACATCTCCTTTCTAGGTGGCATCCTCTCTCCTTCTGCAAATGCCTGCCACTCCATGGGGTATACAAGCTAACGAATTATTCCTAAGCCCATCTCAATGGGGATTCTGTCATTGCAGATGACAGACCAGTAGATGGATGGTATCATGTTGACTGGGGGGTTCATAAATGGATTGAATTAAGTTAGGTTTTTCTAACATTTGCGTATGTCCTCTTCAACATGTAGTGTGGCATTTTCCACAGAGGAGGTGTTCAAAAGTTAGACACAAACACACAAGCAAAGAGAACCGAAAAGTATATTTTGACAAGAGCTACAATCTTGGAGGACTATTAATTGGGAATGTTTTACTGGTACTGTCTAGTGTGGTATTGCTGTTAGGGCCAGGATATGCACTGCTAGAATTTTTCCATTTTATATCGGCTAAGGCAGCGGTCGCCGGCTCGTGGTCCGTGAGGTCCGAAAGGTTGGCGGCCGGTGGGCGAGGGCACTCCTTCAGTTGCTTGCAAATAACTTTCTTACAAAAAAAGACAATATATAACCTCAAAAGTGAATCCCCAGAGTGAAGGCGATGATGCAGTTTGATGGACGTGACAATAATGGTGACAATAATGACAGCACAGCATTAACACTGCCGGGGCTGTTTTAGAGGCTTTACACAATCCGTTCACTGTGTCTTCACAATCTCTGTCATGTAGCAATTATCATCCCCATTTTCCCGAGGAAGAAACAGAGGCTTAGAGAGAGCGTGTGATTTAAGTGGAAATTGGAATGGGAACTTCGAGAATAACCTGGAATCCCTGCTGGACTCTCACGGGTCTTGTCTCTCACTGGGGGAGACCATTCACCGCTCAGGGCTTTCTCACAGGTTTGGGATTGTTTTGCCCTCTCATGGGGGAACAATTGGCTGAAGGAGATTGATAACTGTTTATAAACTTTCTGGGCTCCAGGCACCTGTGCACAAAGTCAGAGGCCCTGATTCTTTCAGATCCACATGGCAGGAGCAGGCGTGGGCCATGAAGTGGTTGCTTAGCCAGCAAAGCAGCGTTTAACAGGTGCTCCCTGCCTTCGACATCCTGCAGGAAGCAGTTCCAGACCTCACGCTTGGCAAACAGACCTGCAAGCTGCAGGGAATCTCTTTTAAAACCAAATGCTTGTGAATGCACTGGAGCTGTGCCTCCTGTTTTCCTGGTTGGGTGTTTTTTCTTCTTCTTACATTTCCGATCTTTGGTTTGATTCTTGGAGTCCTTTGATCTACTGTTGAATTTCTGTATATTCTTTATTTCAGACAGTGTATGCTTAATTTCTGTCTGGTGCTTTTCCATTTTCTTGGCAGTCTCATTAAGGTCCTTGAAGGTCTCATCAGGTTTCTCAGCAGTTTTTAGAAGATTCTTGAGTAACCTTATAAATGTGGTCTTGAACTCTATATCTGATAGTCTGCTTTCCTCCATATCTTTCATTCCTGACATGCCTCTCTGTCTTTGCATTTTGGGGCTTCCCTGTGTTGACAGTGTGGAAGAGCTGCTGTGCAGAGACACGCCTATGGGGGTGGACTTGCTTCAGTGGGGCTTTGGTGCTCACCGAGTCTGCCTCTTGGATGTGTCACTTATGGGTGTGAGTAGTTGAATTTTGGTGTCGTCTCACACTGACCTCTAGATACACTAACTTCTGGGTCTCCAATGGGGGGCAGTTCAGCTACTGTCTGAGGAGATCCAGCAGGAGCTACAGCGAGGTCTCCAGATTTCTCCTGGTCTGACCAGAGCTGCAGTTTAGGCTATGCTGGCACAGCGCAGACTATTTATATGCAAATGACCCTGCACTCAGCTCAGCGGGTTTGCAGATTGAGTTCGGGCGGGGTTTTCAGGGCATCACTAGGCTAGTAGCAGCGATGGCCGCTGCTGAGTCTCGGGGTTTCTAAGTCCGAGCGCCCCCACAGAGTGAACACCGATTGCCAATTGCCATGGGCGCCTCTGCAAGGGCGCCTCCCTTGCTTTCCGACCCAATGGCAGACCGACCAGCTTCTCCCCGTATCAGTCTGGGTCGCCAGTGTCTCCCCAGAAACTCAGGTTCTGAGTAATCAGGAGCCTGCTTTCCTTCAGGTTGAAAAGAAAAGCAGCCCCCAAGTCTCCACACTTCAAGTTTTCAGCATTTGTGCACGTCCTAATGCTCCCCTCTTTCCTTCTGACTGATGAACCTCCTTTAGGCCAGCTTTCCCGTGGTTCTGGGTGATAGATGTCCTATGGTTTGGTTACAGTTTTGAAATTGTTGTGCGAGGCAGCAGTTCAGGTGTTTACCTATGCCGCCATCTTGGCTTCTCTATACTATACATAATTATTAATATCAAACTACAGCATTCGATAATGACTGATTACTATAATCGTGTTGATTCATTTCCCTTACTCAACTTACTCACAGACACACCTTTTCTCTTCACTAATACTAGCAGGGAATATTTCAGCAGCCGATTGCCAGGTCATTAGTCTCGGACTGACTTGTTTAGTGTGTGCAACAGAAAATATTTTGCTTTCAGAGAACAAGAAAAATAGATTTATTTGCGTTATGCTTATTAATTTGTGCAGTAATTCAGTGTCTGGTAAGTTAGTGTTCAAGAAAAAATATTAATTTTTATTAAAATGTTTCATTATTTTATGTTAATGTAACTCATTTATTTCAGCACTTTGTATTCAGCATGTCTCTATGGAAATAAGACTTCGTTTCTATGAAAATTGAAGCTTTTGTTTCTTTGAGGTCCACATAAGCTTAAACCTTATTTGGCCCGTGTTAGACTTTGAGTTGGACATGCCTGATGCAGAGGAAAAATTCTAAGAGGGAGGTCGCCCATGGGGTGTGTTTATTATTCACGGGGAGCATTTTTCAGGAGGAGCTGAATTGCTGTGGAGGAAAGGCCCCCTCTTAAACCTCATGTAAAGTCATGGGTTTCCCTTGGGCCCAGTGGAAGGGGCAGAAGTATAACCCTGTAACAGCTGTTCCTGATGGCCAAGAGGGAGCTGGGCGCTCAGCCTCGGGTCCACTTCTGGTAGCAGGTCATAGCACATAGGTCCAGCTTGGCTTGCATGCCAAGGCAAATGCCTGATAGATGAGTTACTCATCAGAAAATTCATCAAGTCTTGTTTCTGTCCACCGTACAACTGTGAAGGTCATCATAGTGAATCCATAAGTGCCATGTGGACTTTTTTTTAATGGGTTGATTAATTTATCATGTACAAGATTTAGGTATAATTTTTTGGACTTTTAATAACATTCTGCCACCAGCAGCTGTCGGATGTGACAGTTCTTAGACGTTTGTCTCTTTTTGATTTCTACAAATACTTCCTTTTCTAATAGGCTAGCCTATTTTCCTTCCAGGCCCATCAGGGGCTGAATGACCTTATCTGGTGTCACTTTTCTCTCCCTCAACTTTGAAATAGACCACTGCTCACCAGGGTATCTGTTTGCAAAAACCCAGCCTGATTTGGTGATTGGTTGGCATTGAGATGGACCCTGGTAACCTATGGTCCTCTTAAGTAACCGAGAGTTTTTGGAAAGTTGACCTGTGAACATTCAGACGGCGTTATTGTAGATACAATTTCTCTCTGTCCTGCTAGGAAAGGCACAGCCCTTATTTCTGAGGTGAGGTTATGAAGATTATGGGACACGTGTGCATAGTTATTATCTGGTTCTTGAACATATTGGCCCATTGACAACACCAAAGAAACTCCAATTCTAAACAACTGGAGACATTCTCGGGAAGTGACGAATGTGTGGCAAACTGGGCGTCAGTCACTGTTAATGGGCCATGACCGATGGGAACCTTTCTGCCTCTTTCATGTTCACCCTGAAGGGTTTTTATTCCTAATGAAAACGTGCTAGGAGCGAAAGGTTGGGATAATAATTTCCTCTCTTTCCCTCATGTTGGCTTCAGTAAGCAAGTTCTCCTTTAATGAAACGCATGGAGGGCGAGTGTGAGAGCGTCCAGTTGAAGTCTGAAATGACCCTCTCGGACAGTGACCGGGGCCCAAGGAAGCTGGGAACTGACCCCCTTCCCCACCCAAGGAAGCCACACCACTTGGCCATACTCAGACCCTTGGAGGGGAAGATTTTCAAAGAAGCAGGGTGTGTCACTGCAGCTGCTGCATCAAACAAAGGCAAACAGATGAAATTAATTTAGGCTTCAAAATCAGCCCCATTCTCTAATTCATAAAATACTTCAAACACTGCGAGAAATGTCATCTCCCAGATGATTGAGGCTAATCCACTTGATCTCTTTTTCCTCTTGCATCTGAATGCAAACTATCAAGACATACCTCACCAGTCAAAATAAACTGGTTTCCGAAGCTTCCGTGGGCTTTTAACAAGAGTCTTCCCTGCTTACCCAAAACAAACTCAGTTTCTGACACGCTTAAGGGGATGTGTGCAAAAAACAAAAGGAACAATGTACTCATTACCGGCTGTTAAGTTGCCAGCACCCGGCAATTAAAAGGTATGGCCCAAGGAAACACTGCAAAAACAGCAGTTAGCCTCACTGTCTTCTCATTAACATGATTATTATTTTAGCTCTCCAGGTACCACGCTGAAGAAACAAACATTCTTGGCTCCTAAGGCACTCCAGGAAAACTGGTTCCTGACAGGTAGGACTTGTGAAAAGGACCGTTTATACTATAATATATTTGCACATCCTTGAGGTTGTAATAAATACACATCCACCCATTCTATTGGACTAGATGCAGAAACCATTTAAAGGGGCATCAAATTCCTGCCCAAGCAAATGGCTCTTGTCCTACCTATGATGTCAAAGATGGCGCTGCTGAGTAATGAATCCTCCAGAGATGTAGAAATTTGGATTTTTCCTGCAACTTGCTCTGTTGTCAATGCCACCGACATAGCAATAGAAGGGACCATGGAGACTGGTATTTGCACTCAGCCTGACATCTGCACTGCTTGGCAGTCATTGACAAAGGATGACCCAATCTTTGCCATTTGCCAGGTGTGAGTGCTTTGTGCAAAGAGGAATGCCACTCTCGTAGATTCTGCATTCCTCCCGGTTTCCCTGTATGGGTGGAAAAAATGGCCAAGAATGTAAATGACTCAAATTCTCCTATGTTCTAAAGAAAAACCCAAGCACTGTATCTTTCCAAATTCTGTCAATATCCAATTTGCCATTTGACGCTGATGTGCTTTTCTTTCACAAGATAGATGCCTTCATAGTTCTTACAATGTCACTAGAAAATGTGAAACACTGATTTCCTTTTTAGGTAAATAGGGAGGGGAAAGTCCCTTTTAAAAGGAGAGACACAAGGGATGTTTTTCTTAATTATAAAGACAGTGTTTACACTAAGATTAAAAGTATAATTGCTGTTGCTTAAGACTTGAACAGTTTTCAGGAAAAAAAAAAGTCCCTAATGTTATATTCTCAGTAAATTTCACAGGGGCCTAGTGTTTATTTTAATCCGAGCCATACATTTTCTTCCTGAATGCAGTCTTCTGCGTTGACATTAGGCAGCATGAGAGACTAAGATCATTGTGCAGTTTCAATGACATGCTGGTTTATATTTTAATGGGCAACTTGCATTTTCAGGATTTTGTTAGATAAGACCATTCAATGCTTTGTTAATTAAAACATGGTCTTGGAAAACATGTATAGTTTATACAAAATAAACTCACGTCTTTAATGTGGCTGTTTTTGATGAGAGCCTGCCTCCAAGAAATATCCTGTGCGGAGAGAAAAGTGAAACCGCTCCAGCTAGCAAAAACCAAACCCCGAAAACCTTGAAAATCAGATGTTTTGCTTTTTATTAAGTCAGACTTAAGAACATTACTAAGTTATAGCCTGACTGATTTTTCACTTTTTTTTGGAAGAGAAACAAGTCTGGGCATTAAACTTGTAACAGCAATTATCAACTGCATGTGGGTTTAATTATGAAAAAAATTAAGGTTTTTATTTTTCATAATTGCCATCATCATGCTCCAATTTCAATGGCAAGCCTGGTGCTGAGTGGGAAGGATCGAAAGCGGCCTCTGGCCCATCCAGGCTCCTTAGCCTCCATTCTTGCCCTTTCTTCTCCCAGCCCAAGATTTCTGCTCTCAGCCTCTAGTGGGACCTGCTGAAAACTCGTTATTTGGAGGAACTTTGTAAAGCTGTTGAGAAGAACATCTTTAATGAGGTCTGGGAGAAAGGAATCCTCAAGGCCAGGACTGAAATTCAGTATGGGATAATGTGGGGATGCCTTTTGCTCTGACTGTAACTTCATACATGGGGGTAGAATATCTGTGCATACATCAGGGAGGGTTGTTCCAATTTCCTGAACACAGTCTCGTGTGTGTGTGTGTGTGTGTGTGTGTGTGTGTGTGTGTTTTATTGATAACCGTAATGAATCAGATGGACCACTTACTGGCCTCTCTTTATATTTATTTTTTATATTAATTAAGTTGGTTAATAACATGATATAAATTTCAAGTGTACAACTTTATAAGAACACATCAGTATACTCTATTGTGAGCTCAACATGTGAAGTCTAGTCTTTAGTTACCTTGTATTTGACCCCCTTTACCCTCTTCCTGTTCCCCCGCACTCCCTTCTGATGGCCTCTCTTTAATGTTTGATTGCTTATAACCTGTTTTCTTCCAAAATGGATTTGAGGCAGTTTAAAAAAACACACAACAGGGTAAAACTCGAGAGAACGAGGTTGGAAGAAAATAAGTCTAGAGAGCAGGGATTGGCAGTCTTTCTGTAAAGGGCTAGAGAATACAGACTTTTGGCCTTTCAGGTCATTCTGTTGCTGTTTGTGTCACAAAAGTAGCCATAGACAATAGTCAAATGAAACAGGCAGCAGGCTGGGTTTGTCCACAGGGACCCGTATGTAGAATATTAAAAGTAAGCTAACAAAAATATAACTAGTGACCCAGTGCACAAAAATTCATGCAGGGGGAAGGAGATGGAGGGGGAAGAGAATGTCCCTCAACCCCACCTGTACCCTCTTCAATCTGTGACCCCCTCAGGGGATGTCCAACTGCCAGTTTAGGCCCAATCCCTGAACTGGCAGTTAGACATCCTTCTTACAATCAGGGACCACTGGCTCCTAACCACTTGTCTGCCTGCCTGCCTGATTGTTCCTAACCACTTCTGCCTGCCAGACTGATTGCCGAAACTGCCCTCCCTTGCCAGCCTGATCACCCCAAGGCTTTTATTAGTATAGATATGACCCTTCACAGAAAATTTCACTAACCCTGCTTTACAATAAGGGTGTGAATCATTGGGGCCAGACACCAAGATTTTCTTTCTTTGAATAATGGCGGGAATATTATCTTGTCTTTAAGTTGCCCTGAATATCAAATGAGATAATGAATTAGAAAAGTATAAAAGCAGACAGAACCAAGATGGCGGCATAGGTAAAACACCTATCTTGCCGTCATACTCAACAATTTTAATACTACAACTTAACAAAGAACAAACACCTTCCAGAATCACCAGAAAGCTCGCCGAGTGAAAATTCCACAAATAAAAGTGAAGATAAGACACTGTGACTCTGAGGAGTGGCGGCGGACAGTGTTGAAAGATTCGCGCGGAGAGAGGTTTGGAGCGCGTGCCAGCGGAGAGGGTGAGCGGCTGAAAACCGGCCAGTTTTCTCGAACGGGGAGACAAAGACGTCCCACTGGACTGATTCTCCAGCTTTGGGCGAAGTCCAGGGAACCCACTATCATACGGGGTGAAAACTGGACAGTGGGAGGGCACGCCGAAACTCGGGCGCTGCCGGGTCTGCCGGTTTGGGGAGAAGGCAGCTTGCGCGAACAGCTCAGCTGCTTGACCGTGCAGAGAGTGCTCTGTGACTTGCTTTCTCATTCGGAAAACCGTCAGTCTGCTTTGTTTTATGACCCTGGGTGAGACATTGGGCGTGCAGACTCATTTGGGGAGAGTTTGAATTCCCCGGCAGCCGGTGGAGCTCCACAGCGGCTCTCTCTCAGAGGTGCTGGCAGCCATTGCCCCCGGCACAGAGTCCCTGGGGCCGCATAAGGGCAGAGCTAACGCTGTCTGCTTGGCCCAGAGACTCCGTCCACCCAACCTGAGCACAGCTGAGCTTCACAGACAATTGGCCTGGAGGTCAACCCTCCAAGTGCTAACAACGATTAACCTGAGCTTAACTTCAGCAAGACTGTGCAACCTATATCCATCTCAGGTAACTGGGGAGGCTGAGCCACTGTCCCTTGTAGGATGTCTACCACACAAAGCTAATTGACCAACTCAGGGAAGCAGCCACCATGCAGAGACATGGAAAGAAATCAGATGCGAAAGAAATGGAGGAAAAAAACGACTGGACATGGAATTCAAAACCACGGTTATAGGGCTTCTCAAGAGGCTCCAACAAAAGTTCGAGGCCTATAAGGAAATAAGCGAGACCGCAAAGGAAATGAATGAGTCCTACAAGGAAATGAATGAGACCCTCAAGAATATGAACGAGACCTGCAAGGAAATGATCAAGACCAACGTGGAAATGAAGGAGACCCTCAAGGATACAAAGGAGACTTTCAAGGATATGAAAAAGGACCAACCAGAAATTAAGCATACACTGACTGAAATAAAAAATATTATACAAAGACCTAAAAGTGCTCTGGAGCACCCCAAGAACCAAGTTCAAGATTTGAAATACAAAGAGGGAAAATCCACTCAGCTGAAAAAGCAAGAAAACAAAAGAATCCAAAAAATTGAAGATAGTGTAAGGGGCTTCTGGGACAACCTCAAGCATACCAACATCCAAATTATAGGGGTGCCAGAAAAAGCGAGAGGCCAAGACAATGAAAACCTATTTGAAGAAATAGTGACCGAAAACTCCCCTCACTTGGTGAAAGAAATTGACTTAGGAGTCCAAGAAGTGCACCAGACCCCAATATATAGGAACCCTAAGAGGACCACACCAAGGCACATCATAATTAAAATGCCAAGAGCAAAAGACAAAGAGAGAATATTAAAAGCAGCAAGAGAGAAACAGTTGGTTACCTATAAGGGAGCACCCATACGATTGTCAGGGGATTTCTCAACAGAAACCATGCAGGCCAGACGGGAGTGGCAAGAAATATTCAAAGTGATGAACAGCAAGAATCTACAACCAAGATTACTCTATCCAGCAAAGCTATCATTCAGAATTGAAGGCCAGATAAAGTGCTTCGCAGATAAGAAAAAGCTAAAGGAGTTCATCACCACCAAACCAATATTATATGAAATGCTGAAAGATATTCTTTAAGAAGAGGAAGAAGAAAAAGATAAAAGTGTAAATTAGGAACAACAAATACGCATCTATCAACAAATGAATCTAAAAATCAAGTGAATTAATAAGCTGATGAACAGGATAAACTGGTGAATGTAACAGAATCACTGACATAGAGAGGGAATGGACTGACAACTGTTGGGGAGATAGGGGGTGTGGGAAGTGCAGCAAGAGACTGGACAAAAATCATGCAACTATGGGAGAGGACAGTGGAGGGGGGTGAAGGCGGAGGGTGGGATGGGTACCAGGTGGAGGGGAACTATAGGGGAAAAAAAAGGGAACAATGTAATTAATAAACTGAACAATAAAGATTAAAAAAATCAAATTAAAAAAAAATAAGAAAAGTATAAAAGCACCATATAAAGACAACTGTCTTTTTCATGTACTGAAAAGACAATAAAGTGGTCAAATGAAAAACACTATTTTTATTCCCACCTCCTTCCTTTACGGTCTTTATTTAAACTTTGACATTTATAAAAATTTCACTTTTATTTTCATTTCTTTACATTCAATATTATTTTGTATTAGTTTCAGGTTTTATATTGGTTACAAAATAGTGGTTAGACAATCATATACTTTAGAAAGTGTTCCCCGATATTTCCAGTACCCACCTGGCATCATACCATCATTACAACCTATTGACTATATTCCCTATTTAGGTGACAATAGGTTTACAGGTTGCTTCCAGTCTACCTTTTGTGTTGCTCACCCTTCCTTTTCTTTCTCACTTCTTCCCTCTTTTTCTTTTTCTTTTCTTTTCTCTTCTTTTCTTTTCCTTTTTTTAAAAAAGAGAAATAAGCCTTTATTTCCCTGTTTCTCAAATAGAGCTGACTAAGCTTGTTGCTTTGTCGTAATTAATCAAAGACATCAAAACCCATATCCTCGTCCAACTTCTCCAACTCTTCCTTTGCTTCAACCTTGGCTGGGGCTGCAGCAGCAGCAGGAGCAGCAGTGGTGGCAGAGGCCACAGGGGCAGCAGCCACAAAAGCAGATGGATCAGCCAAGAAGGCCTTGACCTTTTCAGCAAGTGGGAAGGTGTAATCAGTCTCCACAGACTTAGCCAGAACTCGCTTACGCCCATTGATGATAGAATGGGGTAGTGACGCAACAGTTGGGTAACCAATCTGAAGGCTTACGCTGGCAACATTGCGGACACCCTCCAGGAAGTGGGAATGCAGAGTTTCCTCTGTGATGTCAAGCACTTCCGGGTTATAGATGCTGCCATTGTCAAACACCGGCTGGATGATCAGCCTGAAGGAGAAGGGGGAGATGTTCAGCATGTTCAGCAGTGTGGCTTCGCTGGCTCCCACTTTGTCTCCAGTCTTAATCAGCTGCACATCACTCAGGATTTCAATGGTGCCCCTGGAGATCTCAGTGGAGATGCCTAAAGCCTGGAGGAAGGAGGTCTTCTCTGGCCCCAGACCAGTGCTCTGGGCTGGCACAGTGACTTCACACGGGGCTATGGCACCAGCATGGGCAGTAGCTGGCACTTTGCTGGCCAGCAGCATGTCCCTGATCTCGGTGAGGTCCTCCTTGGTGAACACGAAGCCCACATTCCCCTGGATGTGAGGCAGCAGTTTCTCCAGCGCTGGTGCAGGACATTTTCCAGATGTCCTCGGATGGCCTGTGTCATGGTGTTCTTGCCATCAGCATCACAGCCTTCCCGCGGAGGGACATGTGGATCTGCTGCATCTGCTTGGAGCCCATGTTGTCTGCTCCCACAATGAAGCATTGTGGATAATAATCCAAAGATTGGATGATCTTAAGGAAGTAGTTGGACTTCCAGGTCGCCATGTCTTCCCTGGGCATCACATCAGCGCATCAGGGATTGCCACGCAGGGTTTAAAGACGATGTCACTCCCACGAGGACGCCTGGTGAGAGGAGCCCTCATTTTCCTTATGTTGTAAGTCAATAGGCCTTCAAAGGTCAGTGAAGGCATTGGGACGCACTTAACCCATTTTACAGACCATAAAACTGAGGCCAATTCCAGTTGGCTGCGGAACTTGACTCAGCGCACAGGGAGCCCTCACCACCATGCTCTCTGCCCTTCCTAAGGGGCAGCTGCGGGCCAAAGAGAACAAACCTCCTGGTCAGGCTTCCGAGCCTCATTCTTAAGCACCTCTTCATCGCGATGCTCCACATTCTTTCCTCTCTCCTGCTCCCCATTCTTTATTGCCCCCCCCAGCAGGTGGCAGCATATCACTCACTTCTCAGGCGTGCACCACCCCCTGTGAAGCAGGGCGCACATGGGCTTGCTTTTGGGCCAAGGCTGGAGCAGGAGTTGCTGCCTGTCAGGCCGCTGGGGCGAGGCTGGGTTAGTGCCGGGAGCTTCTCCTAACCACAGCAGGCTGGTACCTGGCAGTGTGGTGCCCCTCCACTGAGGTGACACCGCCCCTCAACCCCTGCCTCAGGAGAGTGGGCCAACATGCATCTTGGGGCCACTGCAGAACTTCACTCTCCGCTGCCAGCCCCCTGCCCCGGCCGGAACCCCCTCTGCTACACCCTGCCTTGGTGCCACTCTGTGCCCCTTGGGCCATCCGCCTCCTGGTCAGCATCTTCGCTGAAGCCATGGCACTTGCCTGGGAGCCACTGCTCAGGCAGCCCTGCAGCCGGGCCTCTCGCAGCTCCTAGGTCTCCTCCTCACCTGGGTCACCTCCTTTCTTCCACATTAGGACTCCATCCATCCCTCTCTCCTATAGTGCTTGCACTCCAGGCCCCAAAGAAAAGAACCAAGGCCAAGAAGGACAAAGCCCAAAGGAGTCTTAAACCCCTACGTCCCATTCTCTGGATTTCCTCCCGCACCTCCTCTCTGTTTAATGTCTTGAACAGGCACTGGAGTCAGGCACCCTGCAGCCCAGCCACATGGCTTCCTGGGGGTCTGGTAGAGTTGGTCTCCAAAGCTGCGGACCTGTGGCCGGAGGCCAGCCTGGGTCTCAGCAACCTCATGCCTGCTGGAGAGGGCTGTTGGAGGAGGACCAGAGCCAGTCCGTCATTAGCTCCCCAACACTAGAGGAGGCACCACGGGCTCCTGTCCCCCTGCCGCTGTGACCCAGCTCCCACCCCCACCACTTGGTACATGGTCATGACTGTTACAGAGTTCCAGTTAATTAGCATATTATTCTATTATACACACACACACACACTAGTGGCCCCGTGCATGAAATTCATGCACATTAGAGGAAATAATTTAATATTGCTATTTGCTCTTTCTCTATAATAGAAGTATCAGAGACTAAAGAAAATTAGTAAAATGTATATGAAAATCTTCCTCCTGTCAGAGTCTGGGGTGCACCCTGGGGCCCAGAGTCAAGTCCCCACTCACTCACATGTGCCTCAAAATCACGTGAGAGCCAGCCCCAGCCTCCCCTTCCCACCCCACCAAATTGGGGTAGATCCAGACCCAGCCAATCCCACCCTTGTCAAGCCCTGCAGGGCAGAGGATGTCCTCGGGTCCCCTGGCCCAATACCAGGATGGGGGCATGGCCTGAAGTCCCCCATCAAGTCCCACCAGGTGGGAGACACAACCTGAGGTCCCCTGTCAAGCCCCGCTGGATAGGGGCCATGGCCTGAGGTCCCCCATCAAGCCCCACCAGGCAGAGGAATACAGCTTCAGATTCCCCGGCCCAGCACCGGGAGGGAGGCACAGGCTCAGGTCCCCTGTCAATCCCCACTGGCATTGGGGTGCAGGCTCAGGTCCCCTGTGAAGCCCCGCTGGGTTGGGGGCACAGCCTGAGGTCCCCTGTCAAGCCCAGCCAGGCAGGAGGGGCACAGCCTCAGGTCCCCTGGCCTGGTGCTGGGGCGGAGGGTATGGTCTGAGGTCCCCCAGCCTGGCGCCAGGGTGGGGGTGCAGCTTGAGGTCCCCTGTCAAGCCCTGCCAGCCTGAGGTCCCCTGTCAAGTCCTGCTGGGTGGAGAGAACAGTCTGAGGTCCCCTAACCCAGCAACAGGATGGGAAGCGCACCTTGAGGTCCCCTGTCAAGCCCTGCCGGGTTGGGAGTGTGGCCTGCAGTCCCTGTCAAGTTGCACCAGGTGGGAGACATGGCCTGAGGTACCCCAGCCTGGAGCTGGGGCGGGGGGAGCAGCCTGAGGTACCCTAGCCCAGCACCAGGGCGGGAAGCACACCTTGAGGTTCCCTGTCAAGCCCTGCCTAGTGGGGGGAGCAGCTGGAGGTCCCCTAGCCCAACACCAGGATGGGAAGTACACTTTGAGGTCCCCCATCAAGCCCCACTGGGTGGAGGACATGGCCTCAGGTCCCCTGGCCTGATGCTGGGGTGGGGGTCGAGGCCTGAGGTCCCCTGTCAAGCCCCTCTGGATTGGGGGAGGGTGTAGGTTTCTCGTCTCACACACTGCGGCCACATCCCACGTCGGCCTCCCATCCCGCTGCCATGACCACCTCACGCTTTCCGTGAGCAGGTATGCATAGGGAATGCTGAGCCAGGATAATTGGAAGGGTAATTTGGAGGACCAGAGCCAGCATCCTAGGTGAGCTGGGCCCCACAGCCTCTCTACTTCAGCTCCCAGCACCCTGGACCTAAGGAGTAGTGCTTTCACAGGGGCCTGGCAGGCACTGGATATGGTGATGCCTTAAAAACAGAAGAAGCCCCCTTTAACTCTGGCTGGAAGTGCGTTGGGAACTTATGGTTGGGGGAAGCAGCCCAACATCAGGGCTGAAATAAGACATTGGGTAGCCTCTGGAGGGGGCAAACCAATAGTAAAAGGCAACTTTGAAACAGACATTTGAAAGCACAGCGGATATTAGGTGATATTAAGGAATTACCTTAACTTTTCAAGGTATAACAATGGCTGAATATTTACTTCTTTTTTCAAGATACTCATCAGAAGATATTTAAGTGGGAAACAACTTGCTTTGAAAGTATGGCATTGTCCTAGCCCAGCCCTCCCCACACCACAGACGCCTTAAGGACTGAGCCTCTCCTGCTTGGTGGGCCCTCGAAAATGCCATGTGCAGAGGTGTGGTCAGTGCTCACCGTCTGCCTGCTCTGCCAACCCAACACCTGGCCGCTGGCATGAAGCATTCCCTGCCAGCAACCAGGTGTGCTGTGGCCACGCCCCGGCCATGCCCCCACTCCTGATTGGCTGGTAGCATAGCGGAGGTACGGTAATTTGCATGTTTCTCTTTTATTAGATAGGATTAGAGACCCATTGCAGGAAGATTCTTGCAAGAATAGAGCTTCCTGCCATGACTAGTTTGGCTCAGTGGATAGAGCGTTGGACTGCGGACTGAAGGGTCCCAGGTTCGATTCCAGTCAAGGGCATGTACCTTGGCTGTAGGCACACCCCCAGTAGGGGGCGTGCAAGAGGCAGCTGATCGATGTTTCTCTCTCATCGATGTTTCTGACTTTCTATCCCTCTCCCTTCCGCTCTGTAAAAAATCAATAAAATATATTTTTTAAAAAAGAATAGAGCTTCCTGTGGCCTGAGCAAAGCTCCCTCCCTTCTCTGCTACCTCACTCCTTTCTTCACTACCTCGCTCTCTCCCGTCTCTGATGCCTTGCTCCCTCCCTTCTCCCCAGCCCCACTTGCTTACTTCTCTGAAGCTTTGCTCCCTTCTGCAGTGCTTGGCTTTCTTCTATGCCATCTTCTGTGTGCGGATATGCAAATTAACTGCCATCTTGGTTGGGTTAATGTGCATACTCGCTCTGATTGGCTTGTGGGCGTGGCTTGTGGGTATAGTGAAAGTATGGTCAATTTGCATATTGTTCTTTTATTAGATAATCCTATTTAATAAACTGTATAACTGAAGGGCCTGTATAGTTGCTTCAAGGCATCCAAATTTAGTTATGAGATTCTAAAGGTCAAAGCAAAGAGGAAACTGGACTTATGTTGAGAAATCACACTCTCCATGAGAGTAACACACACCAGTTGCTCTGGAGAAGTTCTGGCTTTGATAAGTGCCCAAAGGTCCAGAGAAAGGGGCAGAAAGAGGGACAAAGTCTACAGCATCACATTTTCAGTAGCCAGTTTCATGGTACACAACCCTCCAAGTGAGCCAAGGGTATTATTCCAAAGTACAGATGAGAAAAACTAGTCTGATGACACAGACACATCACCTGGATTGCTGGTGATCTGGGTTTGAGTTAATGCGAATGGAGACGATTTAGTTGAAGGAATAAACTTCCAACTTGTCTTCCAGACAGACCTCCTTAAACACTGAGCTGTTCTCACACCCAGCTTCAGGCAGGTGTCAAGATTCCCCTGTAGCGACGGGCTATCATTGAAGAGGGGAAATTATGTTCCTGTTTGTATCTCAGGGTCAGGACCCATCAGGCTCAGGTTCCCAGGACTGCTGTATCATGAAACAGAAAAAGAAGTCAGATGGCAATTATTTTCATGTGTTGTTATTACTTCAACCCCTTGATGACAGGTGACACATTGATTACTAATTATTTAGGGGTTTCTAGGTGCCAGGTGCTTGGGTAAGCACCTTATACGCATTACCTCATTTCATTCTCTCAACCCTATGCAGGTATACACTACTTTTTTTTCAGATGAGAAGATTGAGGCTCAAAGAGATGAATGGCTTGCCCAGTACCACTTATGTAGTAGACTAGAGGCCTAATGCACAAATTTGTGCATGGTGGGATCAGGCTGGCTCACCCAGATCCTGAGGGCTGATTGGGGTGGGGCCAGCCAAGGGGAGAGGCTGTGGAAGGTTGGCCAGCCCTGCCCCCTGGTTTAATTCCCAGTTGAGGGGACAATTTGCATATTAGGCTTTTATTATATAGGATGCATATGAGCATAGGCTCTATCTGACTCTTTTAAAAAAATATATATTTTTATTGGTTTAGGAGAGGAAGGGAGAGGGGGAGAGAGAAACATCAATGATGAGAGAGAATCATTGATCGGCTGCCTCCTGCACCCACCCCACCCCCACCCTGGGGTTTGGGCACACAACCCAAGCATGTGCTCTTGACTGGAATCAAACCTGGGACCCTTCAGTCTGCAGGCTGATGCTCCATCTACTGAGCCAAACCAGCCTGGGTTCCATCTGACTCATACCCAAACCCTTGACCACCACCTCTCTCAACAGAGTCCTCATGACTTCCAGAATTCCTGACCTTGACATACTTCTGCTGACTTCCCAGTCATCTTCATGGTTTCCTGGATGCCAGGGTTTGCTTGTCTGTTACTGGTTATGTCCGATTGTAGTTCTTCAGCTTCTGAACCCTTACCAGGCGTTAGTGTCTCATCATAGAATCCTGCTCAAGTTTTTCACTTTAATTACTTGAACCTTGACCCTTTATCTGGCTTCTACTTCCAGCAATCCTCTGGCCCTCACCCTCTGCCTCCCCACTGTCCTTTCTTATTAACTGCCATCAGTGTGAACAAAGAGGGGAAGTTCAGTCCCTGTACAATTCCTACGTCTTTATAGCTGTGGTCTCTATCTGGTTTTCTAAAGGCCAGTGATAGCAAAGCCACGTTCAAACTCATGGTAACGCATGCAAGATAACATATGAGATCACAGAATATTTTTTTTAATATGGTAAGTCTCTTTAACATAATATCAATGGAGACTTCATAATGATATTGGTGGCATTTTATTGGCCTGACCATGCCCCACAAATAGAGAATGTTAGTAATTTTCCAAGACCAGCTTTGGGTTACAAAGAATGTTATTAAACAAGCCACTAAAGATATAAAGATTCCTGAAATGGCAAACATTTTCTGTGTCCTCAGTGATGAAAACCAAATAAGCTGTTCACATTGCAGACATGTATAACCTCTTGGACTGTTTCAAGAGCACATGGGATGGAATCACTAAGAAAGAATAAAAAATAAAACACATTCATTCAGTCAGTCATAGATAGGCTAAGAGAGAGCCAAGGTCATAGCTAGAAGGATAATCTAAGGGGCACATCTGAAGAGAGAGAAACCAGAAATGGAAGAATAAGTAATGATGTAAAAAGCTAGAAATCAGCAGAACTGCATGGTATGTGGCCTAAGGAATGGGTCAGGGTAAGAAGTTCAAAATTAAGATCCTGGACAGTGGAAGCACTAACCTCTCATGGGGCACGGGGGCCAGCTTGGCTGCTTAGAGCATAGGAACCAAGCCTGGTGACTCAGTGGTCCCTGAATGGAATGATTCATAAGTCATAAGAGTTACTCATTTGCTAGGTATGTTGATGATGACTTAGTTCTTATAGGATTTGAAATCTCATTAAAATAATAACTTCAGACACTTCCTGGAAGTGGAATAGCTTATCTTGAAAAATTTCAGTGGAGCCTTATAAGCTGTACCAATTATCTACTGGTTAATGGCACATTTGTGTAACGATAACTCCATTCTTCAAAAAGCAGTACATTAAAATAGTCCTTTTCACACTGCATACTTAAACGTTAAGGATGATATTTCTTAATGCAAAAAACTCACTCAGTTCAAAAAAGCAGGATTAAAACAATGTCGTAGCCTAGTGTAAGATTTGTTAATTTTGTGCAAAACTCAGTAGACTCTGAAATCTTTATGGTTGGTGGGCCAGTTGTTAAGATGTGGCTCATATGCGATGAGTATTGTCTCTTTATTTGCCAATCTTTAAAAAAGCTGTTTTAGGGAGAAAAAGGAAACTCCCCTAAGTCCCTGAGGGGAAAACTTATTTAGGGCAAAACCAAGTTTGGCAAGTCTCTGAGGTCTGGAATGAAATACAATAAAATTAGCATTTATATAGCATTCCTTATGCTCTTGCTTTATATGTGCTAGCTATATTAAATAAAAACACAATTAAGAGTTAGTTCCAAAATTCCAGGTCAAACATATCAAACAAAATCAGGAATAGCAATTAGTGCTAGAATACCAGGACAAACAGATGGCTATTGAGTTTGGATTTAAGCAGAGAAATGGGATGCACCAGCTGCATATCAATAGAGGAGTAATTCTAGAGCCTGGGCTGTCAGACTGAAGGTTGGGCTACAGAAAGAGCCGAGCTGGGACGCTGATCAGGCTCGTGTGGAGGAATGATTAGAAGTGGTGAAAATTCAGCTAATCATCGGCACATACCATGTGCCAGGCACTGTGCCCTACGCTGAGGACCAAAGAGAATCGGAGTTGAATTCTGTCTTCAAGCCAGACAGAGTCCAGTTTAAGAAAGAACTGTAAAACCCCTTGCTCGGCTTTCACTGTGGCAAAATAATACTTAAAATCAGGTATAAAAACCAGGCAGTGCTTGACCTAAAAGCTCAAAAGAAATTCCGCTTATATTCTTCATTTGTCTCATGTCTATTCCAAAACCCTAAAGCCCTGGAAACCAAAAAGATTTTCTAAAGCTGGAGCTGAAACTTGATGCTTTTTATCTGTCCGCTTGGTGTGAATATTTGCAGATTCTCTGGGGAAGTAGTTATGTGTTTGACTCCAGGCTCTGCTGGGTGAGCCACTAACCTAATCTAGTTTGTGTACTATGTTATCTTCTAAAGTCTAGAGAACTTCTCAATTCTGAAATACAAATTACATAAATTTTAGATAAATGGTTATGATCTGTTGTAAAATGTTTCTTTTCTAGCTTCCATTTCCTCACTATTCATTCCCTATTAATTCAATAACTGGTTTTGTTTCTCACACTCCACTGAAAATTCCTCTCTCTCATGCCTCTCTTTACTGATTCCCAAGATTTCGGGTTGTCTTATTTCCCTAGATATGGTGGAAAAAGCACAATCCCTGACCTAACTGGTTTGGCTCAGTGGATGGGGTGTAAGTCTGCAGACTGAAAGGTCCCAGGTTCGATTCTGGTCAAGGGCATGTACCTTGGTTGAGGGCACAGCCCCAGGAGAAATAAATATATATTTAAAAAAGGCTCGACCCCTGCCTTTGCATTTGTGCAGGCTCTTGCTTGACTAAGCTAGTGCTCCCCAGGGGGCCTCACTCACAGTAGGCTCTAAGGAATAATTGTGATAAAGGAACTCCCCAAGGCCTGTGTCTCCAGGCTTCACACTCACTGCTCTCCCCAGGAGAGCTCATCCATTCTCAGCTGTCACCTGGGCTGAGGCGCCTGAATCTACATATTCAGATCTGCCCTGTCACTGGAATTCCTTTTCCATTGTTGCAGATGTTTACTAGTCTCTTCACCTAATTGTTTTGCTAACACTTCATTTTCAACACATCCCCTCAAAAGTCACACACACACACACACACACACACACACACACACACACACACGCACACACGCACACACGCACACACTGCTTGAACACTTTCATACATTTGAATTGGTAGAAAATGGCAGCAAGGGACTGGGTGAGTGGCAGCTGGAAAGAAGGAGGGAAATTCCTTTCTTGCCTTTGATTGTTGTACCTTTGCATGTATTAACTTCAAAATAAGATAATTTATTTTTTAAAAAGAGCAGGGTTATATGACATTCTAGAAAAGGCAAAACAATGAAGACAGTAAAAAGATCAATAATTAGCAGGGGGTTGGGAGGTGGGAGGGATGAATATGCAGAGCACAGAGGATCTCAGTGCAGTGAAATGACATTGTCTGATACTATGAATGGAGGATACATGTCACCATATATTTGTCAAAGTCCCCAAAATGCACACCACCAAGAGTGAACCCTAAGGTAAACTATGGACTTTGGATGCTAATGATGTGTCAGTATAGGTTCATTGATGGTACCATTCAGGTAGCAATGTTGCTCGTGGTAAGAGTGTAGGGGTGTGGGGACAGGAGTTATATAGGCATTCTCTGTACCTTGCAATCAATTTTTCTGTGAAACTAAAACAGCTCTAAAAAAATAATGGAAGAACTATTGAGTTAAAAAAGAAAAAAGGGAAAGGCTTATACTGAGCTTGAGTGCTGGGGATTTTGATATAGGCTTGCTATATTTGTTAATTACAGTAGAGTAGATACACTGATTATTCATAAGAGAAATGAAAGATGAAACCGAAGGAGCAGAGAGAGAGAGAGAGAGCAGGGTACCAGGACACAGACTTTATTGAGGAGACCCTTCCCAAGGGAGAAAGAGCTCACATGCAGGGTGAAGGCAGAGAAACCAGGGGAGGGGAGAAGAAGGGACACAGCTGGACCGCCTCCCAGACTGCCTGGAAGAACAGTCTGGGAGAAAAGGTGCCACGTGGCGCACTGAGACACCCTTTAAGGGCAGGAACAGGCAGGGGTTGGGCCTAGGGCAGAAGGGGAAGGGGTGGGACACAGGGCACTCTGGTATGTGCTTGATTGGTGGCTCAATGTCTCTGTGGCAGATGTCAATTACATCATAACTCTGCACACCAGTTGCGGGGGGGTACCTATCATTCCAGGCTTCTGATAATGATAGGTACCCCCCCCCCAACTGGTGGGTGGAGTTATGATGTAATTGACAGAAACATTGAGCCACCAATCAAGCACATACCAGAGTGCCCTGTGTCCCACCCCTTCCCGTTCTGCCCTGAGCCCAACCCCTGCCTGCTCCGGCCTTTTTTTTTTTTTTTTTTAAGACTTTTTACATTTTTAAAATTTTTTTATTTTATTAATTTTTTACAGAGTGGAAGGGAGAGGGATAGAAAGTCAGAAACATCGATCAGCTGCCTCTTGCATGCCCCCTACTGGGGATGTGCCCACAGCCAAGGTACATGCCCTTGCCAGAATCGAACCGGGACCCTTCAGTACGCAGTCCGACGCTCTATCCACTGAGCCAAACCGGTCTCGGCTGTTCCGGCCTTTTAAAAGGTGTCTCAGTGCGCCACGTGGCACCCTTTTTCTCCCGGACTGCTCTCGCAGGCAGTCAGGGAGGAGGTCCGGCTGGGTCCCCTTCTTTCCCTCTTCCTTTGGCCCCAGTCTCATGGCGCGGCTTCTCCGGCTCCATTCCCCCCGAGCCTGTGAACCTGCCCGGAGACCCCCAATAAAGCCTGATTAATTCGTTCACTTATTCGGACTCCTGCCTGCAGTTTCTCTCACGGCGGCGTAGAACCTTACATCTTGGTGCCGAAACCCGGGAGAGGGGTTTTGTGACCTGTCCCGGTCAGACCGGGGCAAAGTGTCCCCCCTCTTTCCTTCTTCTCGCTGCCTTCCAGCACCTTGGACCCAAAGGCTCAACAGACTTCCCTTCGATCTGTAAGTTTTTCCGTTCCGGACTCCTGGAATCCTAGCCCCTTCCCTGAATCCCGTGTCACCTGCCGGGGCTTCTCGCCTAGACACGGCCGTGCCGAGATTCCCCTCTGCCAGACTCCTGGAGTCCTTGCAGGAGACGATCGTAGGGGACGCCCTCCAGTCGCCTCCCTGCCCACTGTTCTGTCCGGAGGCAGATATCAAGGGGAGACGCCTCCTCCATATCTGTTACTCCTTGACACTCAGGGGTCCAGGTTCCCCGTCCTAGAGGAAGGTCATGGGTGCCTCTGAGTCCAAGATCGATCCCCAGACACCTCTCGGGTGTCTCCTCCATAATTTTACCAAATTGGGATATTCTCAAACCCTTCGCAAAAAGAAGCTCATCTTCTTGTCCCAGGTCGCCTGGCCTACAACTTCTGCCGGCGCACCGGGAAGGACACTGAGGTCCCATACATTCAGGCTTTTTGGGACCTCCGTTCCCGCTCTGACCTCTGCTCCCGCTGTTCTACCCACCAAATCCTCCTTGCCTAAACCGCCCCTCCCACACCGAACCCCCTCAAACTGCCCCTCTCTCTGTCACTCTCTTTACTTTTCCGACCCAGCTGTTATCTCCTCTCTTCCTCTCCTTCCTCCTCTGCCAAACTGCGTCTGCCCCTCTTCTGTTTCTTTTCTGCCGCTGCCGCCAAGCATCTGTGGGAACCAACTCTCTACACCTGTGGGAACCAACTCCACGAGACCAGAGGCTGCCGCGAAGCTAGAGAACCTCTTGCCACCCCAAACAGCTAAAGGGAATTTCTGAATTTCTGTTTTGCCTTGCTCTTTTGACCCTGACCACGTGGCTCTTCATTCCCCTGGGGGGCCGCCATCTTGGAATAGCAAGTCCCGCCCCCTCTGGACCCCACCTGGTGTGGCCGCCCACACCGTGCTCTCCTCCCTTGGCTTGCCTCTTGCTCCCCACCTCCCCCTCCCTCTCTCCTTATGCCTTCAAACCCAGGTCAGAGATCCGAACATGGCATTTAACTCTTAATTCCCCTTGGGAAGCAGGCAGAATAGGCCCGCCTTAGAAGGTGACCCTGCAAACCCAAGCCTTGAAGCAGATCTGATGCCCACAAACTGTGCGTGGTGGGGTGCAACAAGAGGACAAGCATCGCCTGGAGAATGCTTCACGTGTGGAAACAAGGCCACCGACTGGAAAAAGCCGTGCCTCCGGCCCCGGCCTCCAACCAAGAAAAGTGACTGCCCCTGGGAAAGTGACGGGCCCTCTGTGTCTCAGCACAGAGGGGCCATCCTTCCAGGTCCTGACCAGCCGATGGCTATGCTGGAAATGGCTGAAGACTGCAGATGCCCAGACCCGACAACCCCCATCACCCACACCGAGCCCAGGTTAATGCTCCAGGTAATGGATGAGCAGGTCTCCTTTCTGGTCGACACGGGGGCTACCTTCTCTGTCCTGCCTTCCTTTGCTGGGCCACTTTTCCTTCGTGATCTCGGTCCTGAGTACTGATGGCAAATCACCCTTCAGCTCTGAAAACTGCTCTGGCTTCAGCGCCTCCTCACCCCGCCCTCTCCCCTGCTCCACCCTTCCTAGGGAACAACTTTCTTGCTGGCACAGGCTTATCAATTATTTAATGGAAGGGGCAAGAATGGTAAAAGGACCCACTATACCAGCCCACTAAAGAAACACCAGTAGGCCGCCTCTTCTCACCCTCCCTCGTTCGCCAGCCTTTTCTAACTCCAGGATACCCTCCTGGCATCTCTCTCCCTCTTTCCCAGACATCTCTAAACCTTTCCAACTATTTTACTAATGATAAACAGGGAATAGCTATGGGGGTCCTCACCAGCCCCTAGGGCCAACGTTCACTCCCATAGCCCATCTGTCCAGACAGCTTGATCCCACTGTTCGAGGATAACAACCCAGCCTCCGGACTCTGACTGCAGCCGCTGTTCTCACCAAGGAAGCCCAGAAGCTCCCTCCAGCAACCCTTACAGGTCTTTTCCACCCATAGACTACAGGACCTTCTGAGCCACCATCTTATCCCTCCCCCCCATTACATGTAGGAAATCCATCTCCTGTTCCTCGAGAATCCTGACATCTCCCGAACCCAGTCCACAGCCCTGAACCCAGCCACTCTCCTCCATCCAACCTGTGGCAATGCACTCCTGCCCCGACCTGCCCCCAGGTTGTTAGAGGCCCTCTGCAATTCACAGCTCCTGGCTGGACGCCCTGCCCATGGGCCTGACCGGAATCCAGGCTACACCAAGGAGCCCCATCTCCTGCAAGCCCTTTTCAGAAGCCTCACCTTCTTAAGCCCTTTCTAGACAACTGCTCTGGGAACACGCTGACAAGTTTCTACCCAGGCCAGGACCAGCCCAGGACCAGCCCTCCAGTCTGGAGGACTTGGTCCTCCTAAAGAACCTTACTCTCCCTCAAGTTGTATTTCAGCTCCAGGCCCAGAAAAGCAGCAAAACCAGACAAGTGACGCTGTGACAGCAGCAGGACCAGCTTTTACCTCCAAGCGACTCAACTGGATCGCTCTTGAGACTTCACCAAGCAGTCCCTTGGGGAAACCATGGTGCTGTACCCTCCTTAAGCATGGAAAACACCCCCTGTTTTGCTCACTTACTCCATGGCTCCTCTCATTAGGCACACTGGTATCTTCCTTTAGTCTTGCTCTTTGGCCCATGTCTCTTGCCATGTTTCACTAGTTTCTTGCAGAACAGAATGCAGAGGTTCGCCAACCAGAAGATAGATCTGCCGTGAATTCAGAACCCAACACCAGAATCCTTGAGACTCCGGGTAGATGCCCCTAACAACGCCCCCTCTCAGCTGGAAGTAGCTACGGAAGATGGACCTTCGCTCCCTAAACCTTGCCTGGACTCTCAATTATCTTTTTAAAATATTATCTGTAAGGTTCTACGCCGCCGTGAGAGAAACTGCAGGCAGGAGTCCGAATAAGTGAACGAATTAATCAGGCTTTATTGGGGGTCTCCGGGCGGGTTCACAGGCTCGGGGGGAATGGAGCTGGAGAAGCCGCGCCATGAGACTGGGGCCAGGGGAAGAGGGAAAGAAGGGGACCCAGCCGGACCTCCTCCCGGACTGCCTGCGAGAGCAGTCACTTTTCCAGTGGCCGTTTTGACCGCAGGGCTTGGTTGGAGGCCGGGGCCGGAGGCCCGGCTTTTTCTAGTCGGTGGCCTTGTTTCTGCATGTGAAACATTCTCCAGACAATGCTTGTCCTCTCATTGCACCCCCACCACACACAGTTTGTGGGCCTCAGATCTGCTTCCCAAGGCTTGGGTTTGCAGGGTCACCTTCTAAGGCGGGCCTATTCTGCCTGCTTCCCAAGGGGAATTAAGAGTTAAATGCCATGTTCGGATCTGGGACCTGGGTTTGAGGCATAAGGAGAGGGGGAGAGGGAGGCGGGGTGGAGCAGGTGGCAGGCCAAGGGAGGAGCACGGTGTGGGCGGCCACACCAGGCGGGGTCCTGAAGCAGCGGGACTTGCCATGCCAATATGGCAGCCCTCAGGGGAATGAAGGGCCACGGGGTCAGGGTTAAAAAAGCAAGGCAAAACAGAAATTCCCCCTTAGCTGTTTGGAGCGCTTCATGGCATCCTCTGGTCTCGTGGAGTTGGTTCCCACAGGTGTAGAGAGTTGGTTCCCACAGAGGCCTGGCGGCAGCGGCAAAAAGGAGCAGGGGAGGGGCAGCTGCGATGTGGTGAAGGAGGAAGAAGAGGAGACAGAGAGGCAGAGAGGAAATAACAGCTGGGTCGGAAGAGTCAAGAGAGCGACAGAGAGAGGGGCAGTTTGAGGGGGTTTCCCGTGGGCTAGGAAAACCTGGGGTGTGGAAGGAGCAGAGGGAGGCATAGGAGTGGAGGAAAGATGGCTGCAAGTAGGGAATCTCTGGAAGCTTTTCCCTTCCCGTGGCAGAAATCATCCGTGCTTAATCCACCCACCAGTTGGCGGGGAGGGGGGGGGGTACCTATTAAGAAAGAAATAGTCTGCTTCTGCCAACATCCTGTTTCTCCCAGGCTGGATCTGCCTCAGTCCCTGTGGCCTCTGTTCCTTCCCCCAGACCTAGTGATTCCTGGGCCTTCCTATCCTTTCTTTGGAAAGGCATTTGGACTTGGCTTTCTGACACGACATTGGCCACATCTGTGGGTTAGGCTCCCTTTACTTCATCCCTGGAATACTTTAATAGTCTCCTGAATATTTAGACATTTCTCCTTTTTCTCTACCACCCTATACAATACTGGCTGTTTAAAAGCATTTCCCTGCTTTCTTCATATCACTTCTTTGTTTAAAAACCCCACAATATCTCTTACATCAAGTCTGGACTCTTTCTTGCCTCTGGGAGACCCCAGTTCACCATCTATATCTTCTTGCCAACTGTCTTTCTTAGAATGCACTCCACTCCTACTCCTGTCTATCTCCTGTGACTCTCCAGGCCAAAAATCCTAGACTCTTCCTCCCCACTCATTTCTCTCTACCCCAAATCCAACTCCTGAATGGACTAAGATTTATTTTGTTCTTCTTCGGTAGTGCCCAGGGCTGTGCTGTAAACTTAACATTGAACTCTGATCCTTTTGCTTTGGTGTTTACGGGAGAGTGTGGATGACCAATTTCATACATGGAAAAGAGAACTGCATGCCTGGGAGACCGTCTGTACATCTGCCCAGGTGTTCTGGAACTCAGGCTGGCTCTCATTTGCTGAAGGCGCATCACAGAGCTTATGCTTGTGGAACAAATCCTGGAAAGGACCCAGGTGACAGTAACTTTTAAGATTGGCTTTCGTTCCAGGTAGCCTCAAGCAGAAGGCTGTTTTAAATCTGGCTTCTTTGAGAGTGTTTAGGGCATTTTCTGGCTTCTCCGGAGAGGCAGAGATGTTTTAGAGGTTGGGCAATATGACCTAAAATTAAGCTCTCTGAGTTTTGGCTCATACGTGTTTGTAGGAAGTGGGTTTTATACTTGCCGTCCCAACTTTTCATAACTCTTAATAAAGCTCAAGAGAAACAAGAATATGAACTGATCATATGAACCAGGGTCAGCAAATTACAGCTTATGGGCCTACTTCGGCCTGCTGCCTGCTTTTGTATATCCTGCCAGCTAAGAATGGCTTTTATATTTTTAAGCAGATGATATAGAATTGTACACTTGAAACCTATATAACTTTATTAAGCAGTCTCTCAATAAATATAATAAAATTAAAAAATATTTTATAACGTGTGAACATTAAATGAAATTCAAATTTCAGTGTCTATAAATAAAGTTTCATTGGAACCCAGCCATACTAATTTCTTTACTTATCATCCATGTCTGGCTTTATGCTACTAAGGCAGAATTGAGAGGGTGGGACTAAGACTAAGGGGCCTGTAAAGCCAAAATACTAACTACCCAGCCTTTACAGAAAGCTTGCCAACCTATATGAACACACAGAAAATATTCTTATCACCACTGTGATCTTTCTGAATGGAACTGGGCCTGGGTCTTTGAGCTTTGTAATTGTCAGAACTTGGAGTTGCAGGACTCAGTGAGGTGCCACTCACCTAAAATGCAATGGGAATGGTGCCCCCTGGAGGCATTGGAAGCAGCCCCGTGTGGTGGAAAGGCCCCTGCAGGGAGGGAGCCCACCTGAGTCAGATCATGCCCCTCCCCCTGAGAGCTCCATGACTGTGGAACTTGGGGCAGATCACATAATTGCTTTAGGCCTCAGATCCCAACTCTGTGAAGAAACGGGGGTTATAGTCAGTGGTTTTCAAACTTCTGGCTTCCCTTCTCCTCCTATGCCTCTCCTGAGCAGAATCCTTTACTCAAATGAATCCCCACAGACTCCTAAGACATTAGACAGCTAAAAGTGGAGGTCTCTGAGATGTGGGGCCTGGCTTGAGCCCTTCAGAGGAGGACTGCACAGAAGAAATTTGCAAACTCCTTCCAGTTCTGTCAGTTAAGGGTTCCTGGGTTCAGATTCTCCTCACACAGAGCAGTCCTAACCCACGCATGCCTGGAGAGCGAGGACATGCCACTGTTAGGGGTGTAGAGGCTGAGTATAAACCCAGGGAGTCTGACATCAAAGCCTACCCCTTTAGAGGGAGTGTGGGTGCCCTCTTCCTTTGTCTGCTTTTTAATCGATTGACATGAGGTTTTATTTATAACTCAGTTGCTGTGTGATTTTGGGCACAGACTTAACTTTTCTGAGCTTCAGTTTCCTAGTTGATCAAATAGGAATAATGATAGGATTGATGAATGTTGTTTGGGTTAGTAAGGGAAAACCTCTAGCTAGCGCCTGGTTACTCAGATCTCAGTAACTATTGCCGTCTATTATTATCCACTTGTCTTTTCTGTTCCTCTGAATGTGAGGCTCTGAGCCTTCCCATGTGAACATAGTCAGCCTGGACCGCCTCTAATGCCTTGTTCACTCCTTTCATGGAAGCCATTTTTAAAAGACTCAATTCAAAGCTGCTTTCTTCAGGGGGTCTAACTCTTTTTCACTTGCCCTAATGGCCAAGGTAGCATCTTGTTTTATTGAACCTCTTTCAATAATTCCCTCAAGTTCATTGATTGTTCTCTGTGTGTGTCTTTCCTTTTCATCGACACTACCAGCCCCACTGTGCTGAGCGATGTTGGCTACAAAGGACAGTAGAAAAAGCCTGGACTTTTTCATCTGAGAGACCAGGATCTCAATCTACCCTTGACTAACTGAGTTCTTGGGTACATTATCTAAGCTCGCTAGGCCTCAGCAACTTCATCTGTAAACCGGAACAATTGCTTTATCTTTCTTTTCAGGTCCACTGAGGATTAGGTACAAGGGTGCAGTGAAAACTCCTGGGGGTTGAGCCTGCCCCACACTGATTCCCTATTTCTTGCACCTACGATGGGGCTTGCGCTCTGTAGTTGCTCTCTAAAAACTGGTTCATCCATGGGTGGCTAATGTAAGAAGCAAGGTAAGTTTGAATATTTATCCAGCTTCCCAGCCAACAGTGCTGTCTGTCCCATGGCAGCTGAAACTGTTCAAGCTCACATTCTAGAGGGTTTCATCAGTAAGGGGCCCTGAGTGTAAAGACAGAGGGGCCCTTGAGGGGCTACACATCTAATAGGACTCAGCAGACACAGATACGTGGGGGCTGTGCTCAGAACCTTGGGCCAGTGGACTGGAAGTCAGAGAGGAGCGATGGCTCTTCCTGGTCCTTGTCCTACATGTTCTCACAATGTAACAGGATCATGAAAAAACATGGACGGAAAGAGTAACATCTGAAGGAGCAGGGGGTTCGTTGTCAAATGAGGGTCAGGTGCAATGAGCAAATACTATAGAGCTTAGGAGAGGGCTACTTCTCTGAGGCATTTTCTAGGTGAGGGTCTGAGATTAGGGAGTGCAGGAGGAATATTTGGGAATAGAGAGTTTTGTTTTGGAGAATGTGTCTAGGGCAGTGGTTCTCAAAGTCAGTTGTACATGACTTTACCGGAGGAGCTTAAAATCAATCAAACAAAACAAACAAAAAACCCCAAGTACACCCAAAGATCATAGCAGGGTTCCCACTTGGAGCAACTCAGATTTAATTGCTCTGGGGTGCTGCCTGGGCATTGGAGTTTTTTAAAGCCCCCAGTAGAACTTTCTGTGGTGAATGCTCAATGCTGTAGGCATGAGCCCCAGGTGGCTATTGAATCCTTGAAATATGGCTGTTCGGACTGAGGAACTGAATTTTAATTCATTTAAATTTAAAGGTCAAATAGCCACATGGGGCTAGTGGCCTCTGTTTTGGAGAGCGTAAGCCTACATCGATTAGGGAGGAAATTTCTAGTGAGCTAAGCTCACTCTGTGCGTAACCCACATCACTTCATTGGCAGAAAAGGCTCCATCCCCACACAAACCGCCACCTGCTCAAGGCAGCCCCGTTTTAGCACGAGGAAGGTGACGCTTAGAGGGGTCAGGGACCCTGCTCAGGGGGTCACAGATTGAAACCACAGAGATGGCTGCATGGGAACCAGGCAGATTGTTCTTATCACTCTCAGATGACGCTGTGCACAGGCAGGGCCACGTTAAGGGCTCTGGATAGCAGGGAGTTTCCTCACCTGTTGTCCCAGGAGCACATAGAGAGCCGTAGAAATGGAAATGGAAATCTTGGGAAGCACTATCTGGCCGCACCTGGGAATCATGGAGATGACAGGCCCTGAATTGCTGAATTCTAGCAACGCACCCTCAAATGGGGCTGCAGGGTCCACATAAGGACCTTGGCCAATATCTTATAGCTCAACAGTGGGTTCTGGTCAATTAGAAGGTTCTAAAACCAAACCAAAACACTGTGCTTTGGAAGGTATAGTGGGGAGGCCCACTGGGGGCTTCTTGGAGGAGGTTTTTGAGGTTTGAAGACAGGATAGCTCCATGGGAAGGCAGCTCAAGTTTGTCTAGACTCATTGATGGTCAGCTTGCAATAGGGCTACCTCTGTTGAGGTATGGACAATATACCTGCTATATTTATTTATTTATTTATTCTAGAAATTTTTAAATTTCATTATTGATTAAGGTGTTACATATGTGTCCTTCTTTCCCCATTCCTCCCCATCCCCCCACTCATGCCCTCACTCCCCTGTTGTCTGTGTCCATTGGTTAGGCCCATATGCATACATATAAGTCCTTTGGTTGATATCTCCCCTTTACTGCCACCCCCCCCCCCCCCCCTGAGGTTTGATGGTCTGATAGATGTTTCTCTGTTTCTGGAACTGTTTTTGTTCATCAGTTTGTATTGTTCATACCCACTATATTTAGAGACATAAGCCCATCTTATTTGCATTTAGGGTCTTTCCTGGAGAGATTAGGACAATAAACAGGCCCTGAAGAGTCATGGGAATGTGGAGATGAACCTTTAGAGCTAAACCCAGAAGGGAGATGGTGGGTCTGAATTCCTCAGAAGAAAGGAACCCATCTATTCAGGCCACCTTTGAGTGAGGCTGCTGGGACTGAGATATGGGTGATGACAGAAATGCTTTCCCACTTGCCATAGTGGCAAGGCCAGGCAGGAAGAGAATGCCAGTCGCTGAGAATCCTGCTCCAGGGAAAGCCTAGAAGGACTTGTTAGCAACCTAAGTATCTGAGGCTGATTTGCCAACCAGAGACATGGTGCAGAATAAACAAGGAGGCTGACATTTTAATGGCTTTTAAGAATATGCAAGTTGATGACAATAGCTTCCACCCTGTCCCCCTCCCCCAGACTTCGAGGTGGCATAGGCAGCTTGTGAGATGGAGAGAGGAACCCACTCACAGATGTTGGTTGGTGCTTACAGTTAAGATCCTCCATGAAGCCTGTGGAACACATGCTTAATTGAGTTAATAAGTGAAAAAAAGAGGAGCAGAACTAGAAGCAAAACAAATAAAGGATGAGACTTATTCTGTTTAGTGTAGGTGGAAGTGTTTTGAACAAAGATTTGTGTGAAATATTAGGCACCTTGGCCCCAAGCCATGGTAATTGTAAGCCATGGCTAGGAAGGTTTGACTGATACCTTGCATCTCCTGTTTGGGGAAGAGAGGCTGCCCTGAGGAAGGTGTGGGAGATTTATTGGAAGTGACGTAGGTACTTGTGACAAGGACTTGAAAAGCTACTTGGGCCACTCTGGGAAGGTGTGGAGGTTTGGTGGGATGAAGCCCCCCCATCCCCCCCTTTTTTCCCCCAAAGGATGTGGATCAACCTCATAACAGCAGAAGTCTGGCTGGTGCTGAAGGAAACAATTCTAGGTTTTTAAAAACCCAGGAAGGTGGTTAGGTAAATAGGCCTATGTTATTTAGGTCATAACCAGACAAGCATATGGTGAGGTAGTTTTGTCAGAGGTAATCTCAGGACACATAATGGAGCAGGGGAGTGAGAGAGGGAAGAGAGTAAACCTAGTAAAGCAAATATTAATGAGGAGGTTCTCTCTCTGAGCAATGGGTCCCAATCTGCTCTGAACTCCCTGAGACTGTGTATTAGGAATCATTCCACTGAAGGTTGGGCAGCTGGGGAAATGTGTGCACTCCCATGATTGAGGGTTGCTTCTGCAGTGTTCCCTGCTGGGGCCAGGCACGCTTTTGAGCTAGAGAATGTCCACAGGCAAAGAGATACAGAAAGCCAGCATATTCATTAAAGTTTAAAATGGCTTAAAATAACACCCATTGATTGTCTCCTGGTTTCTGTGGGTCAGGAATCTGGGCACAGCTTAAATTGAAGACCCTTGGCCTCTGCGTCTCTCATGGGGCTGCAATAGTGGTGTTGACCAGAGTAGGGGTCTCATCTTCAGGCTCGCCTGGGAAGGGACCCGCTTCTTATCTCACTGACGTGGAAGTGGGCAGGAACCATGTCCCCAAGGGCCATTGGACTGAAAGCGTTGGCTCTTGCTGACTGTTGGCTGTACCCTGCTGAGTTTCTTGGCTGGTGGGTTTCTCCAATTTGACAGCTTGATTTTAAAGCCAGCAAGCGAGTCTTCTAACAAAATGGAAGTTAGAATGTTTTATAACCTAATCACAGAAGTAAAATCTCCTTGTTGTTGCCAAATTCTATTGGTTACTCAAGGGGAGAGGATTACAGTCTGTGACTATCAGGAGGTGAAGGTGAGGATCATCTATCTGTGCAGTCTTGGCATCTGTCTTCCTCAGCCAGGGTGGACAGAGGGATTGTGAGCAGAACTGTTAGCATCTGCTGAGGAGTGGGGTGGGGAGCAAGTTCCAGCAAAGGGGAAGGGATGCTGGTGGGGAAGAAGAAGTAAATCATCTGTGTGGAGGGAGAGGCTGAGCACTCCAGGGAGCCTTCAATCCCAGAGGAGGGTGGGGAGACCCTTTGGGTGCGCACAGCAGCGCTTAGCACTACCTTGGCTCAGCCCCTAAGGGCATGGCTAGAGTTTGCATCCTGAGAGCTGCTCTGCTCTGTGACTGGTGGTCTGTCTTGTGTTACCCTGCAGAACTGGACCACAGAGCAACGCTTACTTGGTAGATGCTGTAGGGCATAGGGGGGAATTTCCCCTCTTTAAGTTCAGTGGAGCTGGGATATGGAACCCTAGCATCTCAAATTGGATTGAACTAAAAGGTTTACAAGTTCTACTAGCCCTGTGATGCTTAACCCTTCCGCTGGGAATTATCTTTCCACATTCTCTCTAGGCCTATTAGAAAGTTTGTTCTTATACATAAATGAAATCTATTTCCCCCAAACTCCCTTTAGTCTTTTATTCTCCTTCAGAGAGAGTCAACTCCCTCTTTTACAATTCTGGTCCTCAAAGGAAGGAGCCAGCTTTTTTGGACGCTTCATCTTACTTAAGTTTTAAAGGTTGGTGCTCAGAGCTGCATATCATATCCTGGATGTGACATGTTCAGAACAAATGTGGGAGGGGTGAGGGAGAAGCTCCCCCTCCCCCCACAATTGCCCTTTGGCTCGCTGTCAAATTCCACAATTTGAAGTCTTCATTCAATGAATGACCCAAGTTGTTTTGAGGGAGCAGCTGCTGAGTTAAATCTCCTCTCTCTGGTGCCTGGGTATTTTTTGTTTGCTTATTTGTTTCTTTTTGTTGTTGCTGGGGGGTGTAAAATGAGATTGTTCTGCATCCTTAAGGGGAGAAATGGCCAGGCTGATCCTGAGCTTACAAGAATTTATCTTGCAATATTTTAGTGGGGTGGCCATAATGGATATAATAACTATAACTTAAAACCGAATGTATACTAAGCTGTCCAGGAAGATGCATATAAAGGATACTGGTAGCAACTTATACTACTTAACAGTTTATACTGCTTTTTCATTCTGATGATCTCATTTGTTCTTTAAAGTAATGCTGGGAGGAAGCTATTGGTATACCCAATCTAAAGATTGAGAAACCAGCTTTTAGAGTTGACCTGATACCATATAGTTATCAAAGGGACAATTTGGAACAAGAACCCTAGTATTTTGTCTCTAAATTTTGTATACTTGCCATTTCACAGCTCTGCTCCCCTTAGTATAAATAATGTCTTGTGTAAATTATTCGTTCCTTACCAAGTCCTTATTGAGAACCCATTAAGACAGTAGGAAGCATCCTATATAATAAAGAGGAAATATGCAAATTGACCATCACTCCAACACACAAGATGGCCGCCCCATGTGAACACAAGATGGCCGGCAGGAGAGGGAAGTTGGGGGGACCAGGTCTGCAGGGGAGGGCAGTTGTGGGCAATCAGGCCAGCAGGGGAGGGCAGTTAGGGGCGACCAGGCTGGCAGGGGAGGGAAATTAGGGGTGACCAGGCTGGCAAGGGAGCACAGTTAGGGGCAACCAGGCCTGAAGGGAAGGACAGTTAGGGGCAACTAGGCTGGCAGGAGAGGGCAGTTAGGAGCAATTGGCTCTGCAGGGGAGCAGTTGGGCATTGATCAGGCTGGCAGGAGAGTGGTTTGGGGGTGATTAGGCTGGCAGGCAGAAGCAGTTAGGGGCAATCAGAAAGGCAAGCAGGCAAGCAGTTTGGAGCCAGCAGTCCTGGATTGTGAGAAGGATGTCTGACTGCCCATTTAGTTGGACAGTCAGACATCCCTCAAGGGGTCCCAGATTGGAGAGGGTACAGGGAGGGACTACCTCCCCCCCCCAACTTTGTGCATAAATTTCATGCACCGGGCCTCTAGTAAGGCTTATATATATATATAAGCCTAAGTGACTGAATGACCAAACAACTGGTCAATCAGTTGCTATAATGCACACTGATCATCAGGGGGCAGATGCTCAATGCAGAAGCTGCCCCCTGGTGGTCAGTGCATTCCCACAGTGGAAGTGCCACTCAGCTGACCATTGGGTGCCAGATGCTGGGCTCACAGCTGGTAAGTGCTGTGGCAGCTTGAGCCTCTGCTTCCACGGAAGTCCTACCAAGTGGGGGCAGCAGCAGTAGATGCCTGGCCTGGGCCTGGGCTCCTCAACGTCCATCTGCTGCTTCTGGCACTACTACATCCCTAGAGGGGTCCCGGATTGCGAGAGGGTGCAGACCAGGCTGAGGGACCCCATGGTGCACGAATCTGTGCACCAGGCCTCTAGTAAGGTATATAAAAGAGTGCAAATACTTGCTCTCAAGGAGTTCACGATCTTTTTGGATGAGACAAGGTCTATACTCCAAACTATTGGAAAAGTATGGGAATCAGGCTCCAGTGCTATTGGATTGTAAGCTCATATAACCATCTGTTAGTGCTACAGTGATTTGAAGATGTGTAGCTTATTTGAAGATATTTCACAGAGGAAATTTCAATGGCTTACAATAATTCTTGGGGAACTTAGCACAATTAAGAAATTAATATTTTTCACAGGATGACAAACGCTTGTAGGGGAGTTGTAGTATCACTTATGTCCACCAGATGATGCCACTATTCAGGGGAATTGTAGAGAGTTTTGCTTTGGGGATACATGTGCAGTTGTGCTTAAGTTTGAGATAATGGCTAGAAATATATTTTAACCAGCTTCAGACATTAATAACTTTCTTACTATAATTTTTCATAGTTCATGCACATTCACAACAGAGAATTTAAAAACAAAGAACTACTCAACTTTCTCATAAGTAAATTTTGTAGGTCAACTCATTTTCCTAGCTGGATCTAACCACCTTTCAGTGTTTACTCTGTGCAACTCAAGTGACCATGGGCTTAATGACAGTAGCAGAGAGTTGTTCCTGCAGACCAAGCTTGGGAGGGAGGGCTATCACCTGGGAGGCAAACTTTTTACCCAGTTTGGCATTTGTTCTCACTATATATGCAAATATATTTCCTCCAGCAAATCTTGATAAACAACAGATTCAGCCCAGTGGAAAAGCCAGTGTGGACAGCCTGATGCAATTATATTCAGCATTAATGAGCTGTGGGCTCCATCCTAATGTGTTGATATTTTGTAATATTTGATAATGAAAGTGAATAGTCTTTGAAGTAAAAATGTTCTGGTGTTGCTGGATATTTTTAACCATGAACATTCTTTATTTTGTTTGACAAACTGGTCTGCTTTGGAATATTAAACACCCAGTCTTTAGGGAAGGAAGAAGATGAAAGCAACTGTATCTATAGTGCTCACTGAGCGTCTTTCCCAAGCAGCCCAAAGCTCCTGCAAGGTTTTGTCCTGGAGATCCAATCTCTACGAACTGAGCCTCCTCTCTCTGGAGGTAGCTCTGACAGCATGCTTATTTGCATTCTCATTTGGCTGAAGGAGGGCCCTTTTGCTTGAGCCCAGCATGCCTGAACCCAGCGTGCCTGAGCCAGCTCTTGTCATACTGTTGTTCCAATCAGCCAGCCCCACTCAGAGGTCCCAGAAGGCAACTGGGCACCAGAGGGCTAAGACACTGTTGGGAATGCCCTCATGAAAAGCCAACTGGGGAGGAAGGATGTCAAGTGTCTTCTATTTCTCTCTCGTTCCCAGCAGAAATTGGAGAAAACTTGTGGTGTTTTATCTCATTCTTGTGAGAAGCTCAGCTCTGGTGATGGCCAAAACACAATTTAGATATAACTATTTTTCTATAATAATATAATAGCTAACATCCATCATTAAGTAATTATTATGTTCTTGGCACCATACAAACTACTGTGGATGCATTATTTTATTTTATTTCATTTATTTTTAAAGTTGATTTTTAGAGAGAGAGAGAGACAGAGAGAAATGTCTATGTGAGAGAGAATCATCAATCAGTTGCCTCCTGTATGTGCCTTGGGTAGGGATCAAACCCTCAACCTAGGTATGTGCCCTCACTGGGAATTGAACCAACAACCTTATGGTGTATGGCACAATGCTCCAACCAACTGAGCCACCTGGCCAGGATTATTTTATTTAATTCTTACAAGTACCTATGAGTTGTATGCAGATCCCAAATCTACCCTACTTCCTTGCTGACACTGTTTTGATTTTATAATTTCCACTCCATTCTTAGTGGCCTTGCATTATAGGAGGAGTACATTTTGAACACTAGACCTGCAGTCATAGCTGGTTGAAGGCCCAGCCAATTTTAGGTGTGGTGGTCCCTTGCCAGTGATTGGTTTAGGAATGAACATGTACTCAGGCCTTAGTACCACACAAAGGTACATCATATAAAGGGGCAACATTCACATCATCAGTGTATATTCACTGAGGAGAGTGTTCAAGCATGAAGATTCTGTGATGATGAACATGTCAGGCACTTCCCAGCACAGCAGCCATTGGCCACAGGTAGCTGTTGAGCACTTGAAATGTGGCTGGTGCAACTGAGGAACAGAATTTTAAATTTAATTTAAGTTTAAAATTAATTAGTCCCATGACTAATGGCTGCCATATTGTGGTTCTAGAGTATCAATCCATGAGCTTTTCCTCCACTGAGAGCATATTTAGGAGAGCAAGCATGTGTACAGTCCCTGCGGGCTGCTTCTTGTTTGAGGAAGAGGTGCCTTTCTCCAGTTTGCATAAAGGTGGGGTGTAGGCCAACAGCAGCCCTGAATGTGATCCATGTCTGGACAAGGAGATGGGAGGAGAGGGCTGCTGGGGTTTTTTGGAAAAACGTTCTTTTCCTAAATCAAAGAAGATATCCTAGAAGAAACAGCTGCCCATTCTTCCCCACTCGATTTTGCCATTATCTAGAGTCTAGACAGAGCATCAGGACCTACAGCAGCCTAAAGACAGGTCAACGTGCAGAGGAGCTGAGTCAGAGCCCTGATGGGCTGGGCTTGGAGGCTGCCCCGACATTGATTTCTTGTTATGTGAGATGAAAAACACACACCTGCTTATTGGTTAAGATACTGCATTAGGATTCTCCACTGCTTGCAGCTGAAAGTGACCTAACAGATATAGTTTGTTTGTTTATTTATTTATTTTACTTCAGAGAGAGAGAGAGAAACATCAACCATGAGAGAGAATCATTGATCTGCTGCCTCCCCCACGCACCCCACAGTTGGGATGGAGCCTGCAACCTGGGCCTGTGCCCTGACCCTGACTGGGAATGGAACCGTGACCTCCTGGTTCATAGGCCGACGCTCAACCTCTGAGTCACACCTACAGGAATCTATTTAATGGTCTAATCTTATAAATGAGATCACTGAAGCTCAGAGATTTTACAAAGCTTATCCAAGGTCAACAAGCTAGTCCTTTGTAGATTTAGGTGGGAGTCAAGTCCAGGTCTGCCTGACTCCCAAATTCATGCTCTTAATTACTATGCTATATTATCTTTTGTATGGATTGTGAATCCTCCCCAGTTTCAAAATCAATGCATAGCCTTTTGCTCTATTTCCTGTGAACACTGTAAGTACTTGCGTCTGTACTATCTGTGTGGGGTTGGCTTTGAGCAGGAGACATCACGTATGCTGGAGCTGCCCTGTCTCCTGTGGGGCAGAGACAGGAGGCGCAGAGATGCTCATTCCTTCTTCCTGCCCCACTGAGGACAAGCTTGGGGGAGGTGAGGCTGAGCAGCACCAGCTAATGTTCCTATTTCTTTGTGAACTACATGCAGACTTGATTTGCATTCAAAATTCTCAGCCAAAGTCCAGAAAGTGTTAGATCTGCAGGGAGACCACCCCCTGCCTCCTTCCAGGTGACTATGGAGGAAGAGAGGGAAGACCTGTGGCAGCAGATCTAAGAAACTTGGGACAGGTACAGTGATCCTAAAATGTACCATTCAGTGGCTGGACTTGGAATGGGATTGGGTGGCAACCAACTAGAGCTCTCTGCCTCTGACCTTCTTCTCTCCGTAGAGAATGGCACTCATTCTAGAGCTTCTGTGTCCCACATGTAGAGGACTCACCCAGCTAAGGGCTCAGGTGCTCACTTGAGGTGTTTAAAGGCACCTCAAACTCCAAAGGTTGAAAACCAAGCCCAGGATTTTCTCCTGTGTTGAGTTTGAGAGATGTTAATGATCATACTTTCCCCAAAAGTTTGAGAGGAGACACAGGCATCTGAAAAATGTCACACCAGGGAACACAGTCTAGATCGAATTTCCTCTGATATCTCATAAAAGCTCACAGCCAAAGCTTTGAGTGCCTGTTCAAGAGCTTGCTTGCACCCCCTCCCCCTCCGCCCCCCCCACCAGCTCCAGGCCTGTTTCTATGGAAGTGCAATGGCCCAGTCCATTCCTGGGAGGAAGGTCTAGCCAATGCCTCTTTTCCAGACCCTTTCTGGCAACATATGCTGCCGAAAGGTCCATAGCTGGAGCCCATCCTGGGTGTTGATCCGAGACTCCCTTTGTGTGTCCCTGTGCTGTTCAGCCTTCCACACCTCTACTTCCACACTTGCTGTGTTCCGGGGCTACCTCAGCTGAGACACAGGGTAAAGGGCTAAAACTTGCAAAAGAATAATGCCTAGGACATAGTAAGTGTTCAGTTGCTATTATTACTATTATTTTTGCTATTGTTATATTAATGAGAGCAGCAAACACAGAACTAAATCTGTGCATCCACTAAACACCTGAAGGAGAAAGAAAACGCATTTGCTCCCTCCTCCTTAAGAATCCCCTGGCCTCCGGGGCTGCAGGGACTGTGAGAGCTGTTTTTAGGTGGCCTTTCTGCGGAAGAGGCTCGTGCTCCGGTGTTAGTGATTGCGTTCTGTGATCTGTCCGGTAATTGCCTCCCAACGTGCTGTTTAGAATGTCTGCACCGTGCATTTAAGCAGTGTCTTGTAATCACGGTGTACTGGAAATCATTACTCTCCCGCAATTACCACGGAATCACAGGCTGGAAGGAACGACAGCTGTCATTAAGTCCGGCTCTCAGCCTCCATCCCCTAGCCCAGACACAAGCTTGGCCTTATCTTGCAAATGAGGCTTTTATGGAGAAATCTCTTAAAAAAAAAAAAAAAAGACTGTGAATCTGGTCACTTCCCGAGAGAACACCCAGCCCTTTACTTAACTGACCACAGCTTTGAATTAGTTAAAGCGCCGGTTTAGTCTCCTGTCCTGAATGAATTTTGCTTCCCCTCCTTCCACCCCGGGGTTCCCAGCTCTGGCGCCATGGGCTAGCATCTTCAGAGGCCGGAGCCAGCTGTACCCTGGAGCCAGTCCCCCGGGGGCCTTGGCTGAGGGAGGAAGCACCCTCAGTTCTAAACCCTGTGACCTAGGCGGAGGCAAATTCCTTGTGTTAACGGCGGGGCGCAAAGGCATTTATTTGTTCAATCAGTTTACCCTCCTCCCAGGTGCAGCCTTTAGCTGATGTCAGATTCTAGGCGATATCCATCCTCCCTTTCCCCAGGCCAACATCCTTCATTCTTGAGGTTCATTTGAGCCGTTTCCATAGTGACAGCCACTTGTTGAGTTTTGAATCTCCCATCGAGGTCTTTGCAATTTGCCAGCTAAGTCACTGATCATCAGGCATGGGTGCCAGGTTAATAAGACAAAGTCTGTTCTATTTTATTCTTCCCTTTTCTGTAGGCATTCAGTTGGGGGCAGCCTCACAAAAGAGAGGGCCTTTTGGCTTTCAAAATTCATAGGCCTCCGCTCATTCTCCAGGCACTATTTGGGGCTGACCCAGCTTGCAGGAGGGGTGGCCAGGGGCCAGTCGTGGCTGCAAGCAGGAGCACTCTCCTGGCAGCAGGCCTCCGGGGCTTTTCGTTTGCATGTGGGTGTGTGTTGGAGCTGATACTCCTGCCTCTCTATTTTAAAGGTAGGATGATCAGGCCGAAAACAGTTCAGTGTCCTTCTTAACTGAAGGTTGGAATCAAAATAATTTTGTTTCTAGAGGATTCTCTGTGACCATAAGTCAGTGACATCATTCAGAGAAGCCTGTAGCCTTTTGAACACACACTGCCTTCATGTTCCCTGTGTTCACAAGGGTGTCCATCCACCATTTCCCCAGGGCGTGTTTAGTGTAATAGGTGTGAGCCAAGAGCCGAGAAAAGTATTAGTGATTCAAGTGATCCCTGGAAGTAGAACAGCCAAAGAAAGAAATCCGATAAGAGGATCAGCAGATCAAAGCCCTCATCACCACCAGCTATTCCTCTTTAGTGACTTAGATGGAAATGCTCCCTGCCCGAGTGTCTACAGCGTCGTTTCTGCACACATCCACGAAATTGTTAAGCTCTGGAAGAGCTTCTTGTGTTTTGCAAGTTACTCCACAAGATTTCATTGTTTGTGTCTCTAAAGAAAAATTCCTCTGAGCCCAACGGGCTTGCAATTTTGTGCATGGCTGGAACTGTACTGAGGGCACACAGAAGGGCAATGTTCCTCTCTGTTAGGAGCCAATAGGTACAAAGTATCAGCTGATTGGGTGCAGAGGAGAAGGGCTTGACCTTCAGAAGAATGCCGGAAAGCGCTGCTGTCTGATTTCATCATAGGTTTTAACTGAGTACTTGAAAAGGGAAAACAGAGGAACATAATGACCCAGAGCCTAAGGCTTCTTGGCTGCAAACATACCGAATACTTGAACACAGAAATCAAGAGTGGTCTGTAAGCAGCATCACAGTACACATCAATTTTAAAGGCAGTCAAAAGAAAAAGAGGGGCATTACCTAAATTAAGAGGAAACGTTTCTAATTGCAAACAAGAAAATGGAGAACGTACCGATGGAATAAAGAAGTCCATCAGGCTGTGTCTGGAGCCAGCAGGCCCCGTCAGCAGGCTTGGCACACCTCGGGCCCTGGGCTCTCTCCAGAGCCTCTGGACCTTTGGGAAAGTGGCTCTTAAGCAGATTGGGGTGGATGACCCACTTCTGTCTGGAGTTGTCCTCAGAGGACCAGAGGCTGCAGAAGTCTAGATTGCATTCTGGGAGGGGTAATTAGTTCTAGGGCTTTCTGGGGAACTTGATCATGAAGGAATCCTTTTGTTTTAACATAATCCGATTCAAACGGCCGCAAGCAATCAGAAAACATTGATTTGGCTGACAGGAAAGCCCAGAGTTCAGGAAGGGCTAGGCTGGCTGGATCCAGCAGTTCAAGGATATCACCAAAGGCGAGGATTCTTTCTCTTTCTCAGCTCTGCCTTCAGTGGTATCCAATCTATTCCAAGGCTGGCTTCTCTTCTGGTTGCTTGGTGATTTCCAACTGTCTTGAGGGCGATGAGCTTCCTCTTCAGAGTTCATGTCTCTTCCTAAAATGTCAAACCAAAGTCTTGTGTCTTCCCAGTCACCCTAGGGCTTAGTCCAGTGATGGGCAACCTTTTGAGCTTGGTGTGTCAAAATTTGCCAAAAAACCGAGCATAACTTGGGTGGTGTGTCACTTCGAGAAAAAACCCATATTTTTGCGATATTTATAGTTGAAATAACAAAAAAGTATAATTGTAATATATAACTGTATTTAATAAACCAAAAACTAATTATTTAACTTACCTGCTTAGTGACTTCTTTGTTCATCTGTCAGTCAGTTTCTTTTGTTGGTCTTGATATTTAACTTGTGTGGGGTGCCGTGAACTAACATAAGTGAGGGAGAGGGGAAATTCTTTAACTAACCTGCCTATTAGTGACTTTTTTGTTGCTGAATTTCATTGGCTAAACCTTCAATTGAAGGTTGGTATTTTATATACTTCAAGCCCAAGCAAGCGCTACTAACTTCATCTGTCAATCTGTTTCTTTGTTGGTTTTGATATTAGTTAATGCGAATAAGGTCTCACAAAAGTACGTAGAGAGAAAAATTATGAGTGAAGGCATTGCTATATTTTTCAGGGTGCTAAAAGTGTCTGGTAATCGGTTCCAGGCACTCCAAATTTCCTGTTCGTACTGGCACTCCTCTTGATTCTCCAAGCGGCACCTTTCCAGATTCTCAAGCTTTGACCTCAAGTCGATAAACACCTGAGCCCAGATTCTGTTTTGAAATTCTGCAAGATGCATCTCCAAATCATCAATTTGCATCCATTGGAAACCATTTAATTCCAAAATACTGTAGACTACTACATCAGGATACTTAATTATTTTTATGGTCTGTTCTAGGCTTCTAAATTGATTAAATCTATCACTGAACTGGTCAAGTAATGAGTCTAAAACATGCTGGTACTTTGTATGCAAGGGTTCCATTTCATTTTGTACAGCTGCACTGGCCTTCTCAAAATACTTTGTTACTTGAGGAAAATACTTATAAGTTTTAGTTACTACATCTCACTTGAAAAATTTAAGTTTACTTTCAAAAGCTTTTATGTATCCTCCAAACATAATGTCAATACTTTTGCCAAAACCTTGTAACTTTAAGTTCAGTTCATTAATATGAACAGAGAGATCTATAAAAAATATCAGGGTGTTGACCCACTTATCATCATTGAGCTGAGAAAGGTTTCCCAGATTCTTATCCTCAAGAAATACCTTAATTTCTTCAAAGTACTCCACAAAGAGCTCAAGAACTTTGCCTTGGCTCAGCCATCTTACATTATTGTACATCAGCAGTCCATTATAGGTGGAATCAACCTCCAGTAAAAGTGCAGAAAATTCTCACTTGTGAAGGGGTTGAGCAGCTATTAAATTAACTATTTTTGTAACAACTGAAATTAAGTCGTTTAAGTCAGTGAATCCTGCCTTGACACATAAAACCTCCTGGTGGAAAATACAATGAAAAGGCATAATCAGATGTCCAATAGCTTCTGTAAACAATTTGACAAATCGGACTTTTTCCTCCACCATGTTTGGTGCCCCATCTGTTATCACTGACAACTTTAGAGATATCAATGCTTAGGTCACAGAATGTTTGTATAACAACCTTGCATATTTTGCTTCCTGATGTACTTGTTGGCACTGATACTAACTTTATCAACTCTTCTCTCATTGTGAGACCATTAGAATATCCACCAATAATGGCCAACTAAGTATGTGATGTGACATCAGTAGTTTCATCAAGAGAGATCGAAAAATATTTACAACTAGAGGCCTGGTGCAGAAATTTGTGCATGGGGGGCGGGGGATGTCCCTTAGCCCAGCCTGCACCCTCTCCAATCTGGGACCCCTCAAGGGATGTCCCACTGCCCTTCTAGGCCTGATCCTAATAGGATCAGGCCTAAATGGGCAATCGAACATCCTTCTCACAATCCAGGGCTGCTGGCTCCAAACTGCTCACCTGTCTGCCTCCCTGATTGCCCCTAACTGCTTCTGCCTGCCAGCCTGATCACCCCCAACCATTACCCTGCCAGCCTAATTGATGTCTAACTGCCTCCCTGCCAGCTTGTTTGCCTCCAACTTCCCTTCTCTGCCAGCCTGGTCACCCCTATCTGCCCTCCCCTTCAGGCCTGATCCCTCCCAACTGCCCTCCCCTGCTGGCCTGATCACCCACAACTGCCCTCCCTTGCAGGGCCTAGAATCTCCAATGGCCCTCCCCTGCTGGCCATCTTGTGGTGACCATCTTGTATCCACATGGGGGCAGGATCTTTGACCACATGGAGGCAACCCTCTAGTGTGTTGGAGTGATGGTCAATCTGCAAATGGCTCTTTTATTAGATAGGATAGAAGCCTGGTGCATGGGTGGGGGCCAGCTGGTTTGCCCTGAAGAGTGTCCCAGATCAGGGTGGAGGTTCCCTTGGGGTGAGGGGTGGCCTGGGCGAGGGGCCTGTGGAGGTTTGCAGGCTGGCCACGCCCCCAGAGACCCAAGCAGAGGCCCTGGAATCTGGAATTAATCTATGTCTACAATTGAAACTTTGTAGCCTGGAGCAGAGCCAAGTCTTCTGCTCACTCCTGGGCGGCAACCATTTCTGTTTGAAACTTTGTAGCGTAGAGTGGAGGCTTAAGCCAGCAATGGCAGACTGAAAGCTTGGCTTCCTCCGTTGCCAGGGAAACCCAATCCTCTGCTCTCTTCAGCTCAGTGGCTGCCACCATTTTTGTATCTTTTATAATTGAAACTTTGTAACATTGAGGGAGGCCTAGGCAGGTGGAAAGCTTGGCTTCCTCTGTTGCTGGGGAAACCCAAGCCTTCCTCCTGCTCTCAGTGGTGGCAGCCATCTTTGTTGGGGTTTATTTGCATAATCTGCTCCTGATTGGCTGGTGGGCGCGGCTGTTGGCATGGCTTGTGGGTGTTGCGAAGGTATGGTCAAATTTGCATATTACTATTTTATTAGATAGGGTTACTTATGTCTCTCTTTAATTGATGTATGTTTGTGTTCAGTCTCATTATTCAGTCTTTTATGATATTTCTATGGAGTGGTAACTCAGATATTCTCTTAATAATTGCATCTTTATTCTGCATATTGTTAAATAGAACTGGTGCATATCTTAGGAGAGTTTCTTTAATAAATTCTGCCTCACTGAGTGCTTTTCCATGCTGAGTTATGGAGTGAGCAATGCTCAAAAGTGCAGATGTTAAATTTGTAGAGCCTTTTATAAACTTAAGGATGGAATTAGATTGCCTCTTATAAAGGTGTAGCTGCCTGGAAATGTATTCCTTCATTTCATCCTCACTTTTTTCTTTCTTTTTTCTTTTTTTCTCTTTATTGTTCAGTTTATTAATTGTATTATTCTCCCTTTTTTTATACCCCTATAGCTCCCCTCCACCCTGTACCCATCCCACCCTCCACCCTCCCCTCCCCCTCCCCACTGTCCTCTCCCATTGTTGCAAGATTTTTGTCCAGTCTCTTGCTGCACTTCCCACACCCCTTTTCTCCCCAAGAATTGTCTGTCCATTCCCTCTCTATGTCCATGATTCTGTTTTATTCCCCAGTTTATCCTGTTCATCAGATTATTAATTCACGTGATTTTTAGATTCATTTGTTGATAGATGTGTATTTGTTGTTCATAATTTATATTTTTACCTTTTTCTTCTTCCTCTTCTTAAAGAATATCTTTCAGCAATTCATATAATATTGGTTTGGTGGTGATGAACTCCTTTAGCTTTTTCTTATCTGCGAAGCACTTTATCTGATCTTCAATTCTGCATGATAGCTTTGCTGGATAGAGTATTCTTGGTTGTAGATTTTTGCTATTCATCACTTTGAATATTTCTTGCCACTCCTGTCTGGCCTGCATCGTTTCTGTTGAGAAATCCGCTGACAATCGTATGGGTGCTAACTTATAGGTAACTACCTGTTTTTCTCTTGCTACTTTTAATATTCTCTCTTTATCTTTTGCTCTTGGCATTTTAGTTATGATGTGTCTTGGTGTGGTCCTCTTCAGATTCCTATAGTTTGGGGTTCTGTGTACTTCTTGGGCTTTTAAGTCAGTTTCTTTCACCAGGTGAGGGAAGTTTTCAGTCACTATTTCTTCAAGTAGGTTTTTATTATCTTGCTCTCTCTCTTTTTCTGGCACCCCCATAATTTGGATGTTGGCTTGCTTGAGGTTGTCCCAGAGGCCCCTTACGCTATCTTCAATTATCTGAATTCTTTTTGTTTCTTGCTTTTCCAGCTGCTTGGATTTTGCTTCTTTGTATTTCAAATCTTTGACTTGGTTCTTGTGGCCCTCTGGACTGCTTTTAGGACTTTGTGTAATATTTTTTATTTCAGTCAGTGTATGCTTGATTTCTAGTTGGTCCTTTTTCATATCCTTGAGGGTCTCTTTCATATCTTCGTAGGTGTTGTTCATTTCCTTGTTGGTCTTGTTCATTTCCTGGTAGTTCTCATTAAGTTCATCAGTCTTTTCTAGGAGCCTCTTGAAAAGCCTTATAACCGTGGTTTTGAACTCTATGTCTAGTTGCTTTTTTCCTCCATTTCTTTTACACTTGATTTCTTTCCATGTCTCTGCATGGTGGCTTCTTTCCTGAGTTGGTCGATTAGCTTTATGTGGTAGATACCCTCTATGAGACAGTGGCTCAGCCTCCCCAGTTACCTGAGGTGGATACTCTTACTGCAATCCTTTATGGGTTTTACAGTATTTTTGAATTTAAGCCCAGCTTGTTGTTGTTAGCCCCAGGAGGGTTTGACCTCCAGGCCAATTGGCTGTGCAGGGAATCTGTTCAGGTTGGATGGGCGGAGTCTCTGGGCTGAGCACACAGCATCAACTACACCCTATGCGGCGCGCGAGTAATGGCTGCCAATAGGAAGCCGCCACTGATCTACTCCCCACCCCATTGCCAGACAACTCTGCCTCTCCCCAAATAAGTCTGCACACCCAAAGTCTCACCCAGGGTTGTAAAACGAAGCAGTCTGGTGGTCTCGGTAATGAGGGAGCAAGTTGCGCATCTGTGCTGTAGTGCACTTTACGTGCAAACAGCTGTTCCAACGCGTACTCTCCTTAGACTCGGAGAGCTCTGCTGCACCTGGCTTTCAGCGCGCATACCCCGGATCTTGGATCTCTCCTAGCACTGGGGAATCTGCATAGTGGGACGTCTCCACGTACCCCAGACCTCGGACCTCGCCTGGCACTGGGGAATCTGTGCAGTGGGACGTCTCTGCCCTCCCTGTTGGAGAAATCCAGCTGGGATTGCTGCTGCCAGTCCTACAGCCCGCGCATGCCCATGGCTCCTAACCTCTGGCTCCATGCATATCTTCAAGGCTGCGCTCCGCCGCTCTTCTGAGTCTCAGTGTCCCTCCTCTACTTTTATTTGTGGAATTTTCACTCAGCCAGCTTTCCGGTGATTCTGGATGATATTTGTTTTGTTGTTATGTTGTAGTTTTGAAATTGTTGCGCAGGGCAGCACAATAGGTGTTTACCTATGCTGCCATCTTGGTTCCTCTCCTTCCATCCTCATTTTTTTTCAAGAGCTGGGAATGATTAGCTTCAAAATGTCTATTTATATTCCACGTTCTGCTTACTACCGTTTCAGTACATAGAATGCAAAATGATCTGCCATTTTTTTTCTATAATTACATACACCTCGGTCCATGTCTCTTTAAAATGTCAGCTACTGCTACTACTACCTCCTTTACTTAACCTTGGTTTTTTATTTTTTGGGTTCTCCATCAGGGGGGCAGTGACAGAAGATAGAATTATAAATAATTCTATATCTATAGATAGAATTAATCTAAGATAGAATTATATATTCTGTTAGCCCTGCAGGCAATTAGGGGTTAACTAGCCTAAGTGACCACAAGATGGCACATGTAACTGTCTTTTAGGAAAGGGCAGAGTTAATAAGCAGAAATAGGGGTTAATAAGGATGCACAACAGTAATAGTGGTGAAATGGAGTCTGCACTATGCTGCAAAATGGTGTTCCTTATATAAATTAAGATGGCTGCTGCTATTTCTAATGGCCGGAAATGGCACCCATAGCACAGGCTCTCTCCTCTCCCAGTCCCCCCCTCCGTAATCTCAGTAATGATGGTCAATTAGAAATTCATGACACCCCAGAACAGTAAGTAGATTGGATGATGGTTGCTGGTAATGGTGATCACAGAGTCCCCAGAAATGCGCGGCGCGCCCCCCCCCTCCCGGCAGTATCTGCTGCTCCCTGCTTCGCTGGCCGGCTGGAAGTGAGGTCAAAGATCCCCTATAGGCCTAACCAGAAGTCTCAGAAATAGACACTCTGTGCCGGAGTTCTGTTGTTTTGGCCTACAGACCTCCAGCACAGAGTGTCTACACTCCACTGTAGCAAATGCGTAGTCTACACTACACTACAGCCGTGTAGTAGCCAAGGATGAAACGTCCTTCTCGGCATGCGGCCCCATACTTCTCTGTATGCGACTGCATGCGGCCACATGTCATCGAAAATGGCTATGCGTGTCAGTGCTGACACACGTGTCATAGGTTCATCATCACAGGCCTAGGCCATCTCTCTACACTGGAAGGTATGCACTTACAATCACTGTGGCCAAGGAAATGCTGGGGCTGATTGATTGGTTTAGGCCTGGATCACTACCCATTTATTATCATTCCATTAAAAAATCTTTGTTCCTTGTCATCTAGAGCCTTAGACAAAGGCAGCTATTTGACTTACTCAGCTTTGCACATTCAGCTCCCAGCACAGTGTCTACCACATAGAAGGCTCAATACATCAGTACTGAATGAATGACCACATGAATAAATGATAAGCTAGCCAGTGGTTTAGAAGGCCCTAAAATCGGACAGAGTGTGGTTGGACTATAAGGCTAGCACTACCAAAGTACTCTCTGGCATAAGTCAGGTAACCTTTGGTTTCTTTGTTGCAATGGGCCTGTCATGAAGGCACCTGACACTTCTCTACCCAGCTCATCTTGTTTCCACATCTCTCGCTGACAAGGCCCTCTCTGCTCACTGCCCTTTGCCATGCTTGTGCCCACACCATGGAGCTTGATCACACTATTTCTCTTCCCAGAATGTTCTCTGACTTCCTCTCTTCATCCAAGTTCCATCATCTCCCAAGCTCCGGGTCAGGCCCAGTTACCCTCATGAGCCTTCTGAACCTAATATGATCCCTTTCTTTTCTGAACTTCTTAGGTACATAAAAGTATTATCTCCTGCCACGTCCCTGTGCTCATCTCACTGTGGCTTTAGACAAGAGGCAAATTCTGTGCAAGCATCAACTCAGGTCAATTGCATCCCATCCCCATGCACACCTTGTACCACTCTGCTTTCTGCCCCAGTAAGCACAGCCTGGAGATTCAGGGGAGTTACAACCTGAGGGGCCAAATTAAAACCACAATGAGATGCCACTTCATACCCACTGGGATGGCAATAATAAAAAAAGTCAGATAACAAGCTCTGGGGAGGATGTGAAGAAATTGAAACCCTCATATGCTGCTGATAGGAATGTAAAATGCTAAAGCCACCTTAGAAAATAGGCAATTCCTTAAAGGGTTAAACACAGAGTTACCACTTGACCTAGAAATTCTACACATAGATATATAACCGAGAAAAAAAAATTATGTCCACACAAAAGCTTGTATGCTCATAGCAGCATTATTTGTAAAAGCCACAGAGTGAAATTACCCCAATGTCCATTAACTAATGAATGTATAAACAAAATGTGGTATATCCATACAGTGGAATAGTATTAGGCAATAACAAGAAATGAATTACACATACATGCCACAATGTGGATGGGCCTTGAAAACAATACACTAAGTGAAAGAAGTCAACATGAAAGACCATGTGCTGTATGATTCTATTGATATGGAATATCTAGAATAGGCAAATCCACAGAGATGAAAGGTAGACTGAGGCTGGGGACAAGGAAGGAGGTTAGGGGAAAATGGGGAATAATTACTTATTAGTATAGGGTTTCTTTTAGGAGTGATGAAAATGTTTTAAAATTGGTTGCAGTGATGGTTGTACAAATAAGTGACTATGCTAAATACCTTTTCATTGTGCACTTTAAATGAGTGGATTGTATGGTATGTAAATTATAATAATGAAGTGCAATAAAGCAGTTATAAAAGTAGACAAAAAACCGGAATAGCCCTGGCCAGTGTAGCTCAGTTAATTGGGCATCATTCCATGAGTGAAAAGTTCAATACCTGGTCAGAGCACATGTCCAAGGTTGCAGATCCACCTCCGGTAAGGGGTGTGCAGGAGGCAGTTTTCCCATATTTCTCTCTCACATTGATCTTTCTCTTTCTCTCCCTCTCCTGTACTCTCTCTCTAAAAAACATATCAGTAAACAATAACAACTTGAAGAACCATCAGTTGAGAGCTGGTGGATATGTGCCCTATCCTCCCATCTTAGATGGACAATTTTGGGAAACATTCTGGGTGTTTCTAGAAGGTTTTGCCTCCAGAATCCTTTTTGTTTATAGCAGTGCTCTTTTTATTTTTATAGCAGTGTTCTTGATAATGTTCCCTTTTATGGTAATTTCCTCCTTCACTATCTTACTTTTCCGGTTTTCTCATTCCTGTTTCTTGGAATCATCTTCCAGGAAAAATACCTGCATCACAAGATCTTATCTCAGGCTTTGCTTTTGGGAGAACCCAGACCAAGACAGCATGCAATATATACTTTAAAGATATTAAACACTATACATTTAGAGGGGTGGGAAAAAGTAGATTTACAGTTGTTGTATGGTTACAGAGTTCTTTATAAATCTATTTTGCCCACCCTTGTATATTAAGTATATAAAACACACATATAGTGTTTAATATAGTGTATATACACACATATATTATATATATGTAGTGTGTGTGTGTATCATTTCCCCCCTCTTTTTTCATTTCTACCAGATTGTTATCTTTTATGGAAATAGAACATAGACAAACTTCTTTAGTATTTTGTAGAACCCCACAGCAATGGAAGAGAGGATCAATGCTCACAAGCTATTAGGTACCAGGGACTTTGCATACTTTTTTCTCATATGATCCTCAAATGAACTCTGTGAAGTTCTTATCATTATCATTCTACTCAAAGAGGCCTTGGCTCAGAGAGATTAACCCTGGTTAGTGGCAGAGTGAGGATATTTATCTAGGTATGTCTGAATCTAGGTGACATATAGTAGATACTTAAAAACAATACCTGATGGTCATCTGTAGCCAAATTGATACTTTATCCTTTGCTTCGTTATTTTTATTCCAGGAACCAAATCATATAGTTTTAATAAAAAATACTTCTTGGATAATAAGTGTGGTAATATAATGCAGTGTGGTACTCTCATAAATGTTTAACAACTAGCACTCTGGGAAAAACAAGCTTATTTTTAGTGGTTGCCAATTTCCATAGTGTCAACATTACCAACATGGCAGACTTCAAGCTGCCAGTGTGGCGGTGGGAAGAGCTGTGCTGCAGCACCCCAGTATATACTGTTTTCCCTCACAGATACAGTAGGTGTAAATAACCTCAATAGCATAGGTAATAGTAAAATGTGGAACAATAACTAGGAAGTAATAGGTTTGAGTATTTATGACCTTTGTTTTTAATATAATTTAATTGTAAGTTTATGTAATTTAATTTTTGATAATGATTTTGCTTAATCACTAGCTTGTAAAATCCCTGGGGGAAAAAAATCTAACAATCAGCTCTCAGGGGCTGGTATGAGCTGACTCCAGCATACATGTGGACTGTGGCTTGGAGGGGAAATATAAAGAAATTTTATTAATGAATTTATTATCAAAATTAGTCTCAGAAGGTAGGAGGTGAATCACTTTTAGGTGTTGAATTACTCCCTGATGCTAACAACTCAAAGCAAATATCAGTAGTTAAGAAGGAACAGCACTGCCCTGTGGGACTTGCTTATTTTTATCCTGTTGGATATGAGCTAATACAGTAGCTATTGGCACATGTTGACTCTTGAATACTTGAACTGTGACTAATGAATTTAAATTTAAGTAGCTGCATGTGGTTAATGGCTACTGTATTGAACAACACAGACTACACTTGAGTAAATAATTTTAGTGAGTCTTTATTATGCAATTGCATGCAAGGTCCTTATCTTACAGCGCCTGATTCTGGCTGGCTTATCCATCCACTTGTACTCCCTCCGACTTTCAACTTGATCCCTCCACCCAGCTGCTCTGGTCTATTTCCCATATCTTACATATGTGCACAGCTGGTTGTCATATGTGGCCTTTGGACTTCTCATTCTAGTTCCCTGATGTGCCTCGCAGGAGTACCCATGAACTCTCTCTCCCTTCCACTTTTGGGATTAGCTTGGCAGGGCCTGGGGTGGCTGGAGCTCCCAGTGAGTCACTTTCAGATTCAGAGAGTGCCAGGGAGGAGCAGAGTCTGACAGTGGCACCATGGGCACCTAGGCAGAGGGTGCCAGTGACATAAGTGTGCCATGGATCCATCACAGCACACTCTGTGGCTAATGAGACATTCCACCCTCTGGACTCCTACCTCAGCAGCCAGCCATGAAGTGGGTCACTGCCTGGTGTAGACAAGTGGCCCTGGTATGTCCAGTTCATGATCCAAGTCCCTAAGAAGTTAAGGCAGATGCCCAAAGAGTGGGCAGTAAAGGGGTGTGGTGTGAGGAGTCCAAGGGCTCTTGATGGGTATAGCTGCAGGAGTGGTTCTAAATCTTGACCTCACATAGTTCTAATGCTCCTCCCATCTGGCTGGTAAAGTTTTGTCCAGACCAGCTTCTGGTTAATTAATTTGCAACACATGTGCAGTCTGCAAATGAAGAATCCCATTGTTGATATATGATCTTTTGGTAAAATGAGTTTGACAACCTTCCGAGGGTTTGAATTTTAAGAAACTTTTTCTTGCATTCCTATAGGCCCTGGAATGCCTCAAGATCTTCCTACAATGGAAACTAGGGACCAATTTCTTAAGAACTATCTCTTCTACTTTAATGTCTCTCAGGTTAGAAGGCCTCCTGGCCCAAGGCCTTCCTCTTGAGTTCCTGGCTCATTGCCATTGACTGGGAGACTATACTGTGATCAAGACATGGAAGGAAAACAAGTTGGAATCCTCTTGGGAAGGGCCCTACCTTGTCTTGTTTACCACGGAGATGGCTGTTTGGACAGCAGAAGGAGGTTGAACCCATCGCACATGGCTTAAGCGTGGACTACCAGCTTCTCTGGGTGGAGATACCTCAACTTGGATGGCCATACCAGGACATAGCCCCTTGAAATTAATGCTAAAGAAACTAGAAGCTGTCTATTTGCTTTAGGGATCTGACAAATTGTAGGGGCTTACAATATGGGCTGGGGAAATGTGTACAATCTGGGCCATGTTTACCCAGTTAAGTTATGGATTATAGATAACTTGAATGACTTAGATATTTCAGCTTTTAGGCCAAAAGATTAGCTAGGACTAGATTTAGAAGTAGATGTCATAGGACAAGATCCCCTAAGCCAATGCAGATAGAATTAGGATATAAGGAAACAAATGCCTAAATAGAATGGATTAAATATTCTGTATGCACCCTAAATAAAGGTGACTGCTATGCATGTGTGGCAAGAAGGCTAGAGACCCAAGTGGTCCCATTTGCATTTAAATGGACCTCAGACAGTCATGGGATGGAATATATGCTTGTCCTGTATCAGGAGGAAATCACCAGGGGAAAGGCTTCTTGTAAGACTCTCTCTGTTATCCAACAGAGGGAAAGAGCAAGGATCCCCCCAGACAATCTGGCCCCCATCTTCTGAATGGCCGAATATCCTCAGAAACCAATCATATGCACTGTTGATACCTAGTGCTGATGTCTGGTGCTATTGTAAGAGACCATTACTTGTGGCCTTGCCTAGCAATTGGAGCAGAATTTGCTCTCTGATACAATTGACTATCTCTTTCACTTCGGCATTTGGTTAACTTTTTTCAATGTACAGACAGATTCGGAAGAGAAGAAAGAGTCCTTTGATCCCCATATCCACATTAATAAAACATTAAGATGCAAATTGACTGTACCTTTGTGATGCCCACCAGCTAATCAGGAGAGGATATGCAAATTAACCCAACAAAGATGGTGGGTTAATTTTCATACGCAGACAGAGTGGCCAGGGGCAGGGCGGGACAGCATGGGAAGGTGGGGCAAAAAGGCAGCTCTGGCTGAAGGGAAGGCTGGAGTGAAGGCAGTGCCGACAGCCAGGGGAAGGAAGGCCCATTCTGGAACAAATCTTCATGCATAGGGCCTCTAGTTTACATAAATAATAGAGAAATATGCAAATTGTCCATTATAGCATCATGTCACGATGAGATCAGCAGGCTGCGTCCCCAGCCTCTGCTCAGGCAGCTGCAAGGCCTGGGGTAGGATAGGATATGATAGAAGGGGATAAGAAAGGAGAGGGAGAGGAATGCAGGCCTGTACACAGATAGACCAAGAGGAGAAACAGAAATACGGAAAGAGAACAAGAAAAAGATGCAAGAATGGAAAAGGGAAGGAAACGAGGGGCTGCACATGGGAGGGGGTGGCGACCCTGGGGGACGGTTGGGGAGCAGGTGCACCTGTCGAGGGGTGGGGTGAGAGCACTGCCCAGATGGGGTAGGAAGGTGGTGGCCCCTGGTGTGGTCCATTGGCGGGGAGACGCCCACGGGTCTGGGATGGAGTGGCGGACAGCCTTCTGGGCATAGGTGCTCCTGCATCACGATGGCCGCAGCAGCAGCAGCACCAGAGCCTGGGCCGCGTGGGCCTCATCCACCCTCGCTGGGCTGGGCAACTGGGCAGGGAATGGGTGGAGAACAGTGGCGAACACCTGGCCGGGGCTGAGCCCTGGGCTGGAGGTTAACACTGCCGCCCCCCTGCCCTCCAACGGAAGCTTTAAGAAGGGAGGGAGGGAAGAATTTTATAAAGGAGTCAGTAGAGAACAGAGTTAAAGAAGGAAAGAGGATGTCTGCCTGAACTGTAGGAGCTATAATGAAAATCAAGTATGTGTACTGGGGACAGATTTTAAAAGTAGGAGTCAGAAAAGAAAAAGATAATTGATAGTGAATAATTAGGTAGGTAGATAAATAGATATTAAAACAGTATAAGTAAGTATAGAAGAATGTGTGGAAAAGATAGGATGAGAGAGAAAGAGGGAGGGAAGAAAAGTTTTAAAGGGGAGCCAGTAGAGCTTAAGGAGAATGGGAAGAAGGAAGAAATGGCGGAGGGAGCAAATCAGTTCCGAAGGGAGGAAGTGAAGAAAAAAATTAAGGTGGGAAGGAAGGGAAAGGGGAGGATGGAAGGGTAAAGACAAAAAAAAGAAGGAATGTGGAGAGAGAGGGTAGAAGAAAGATGGGAAGAAGGATGATGAAACAGAAGTAGGAAATAAGGAGGAAAGAAAAGTTTTTTTTTCTCATTTTTTTTCTTTATTGTTCAGTTTATTAATTACATTGTTTCCCCTTTTTTATCCCCCTATATCTCCCCTCCACCCTGTACCTATCCCAACCTCCACCCTCACCTCCCCTCCCCAATGTCCTCTCCCATTGTTGCAAGATTTTTGTCCAATCTCTTGCTGTACTTCCCACAACCCTTTTCTCCCCAAGAATTGTCAGTCCATTCCCTCTCTATGTCCATGTTTCTGTTACAGTCACCAGTTTATCTTGTTCATCAGCCTATCAATTCACTTGATTTTTATGTTCATTTGTTGATAGATATGTATTTGTTGTTCATAATTTATATTTTTACCTTTTTCTTCTTCCTCTTCTTAAAGAATATCTTTCAGCATTTCATATAATATTGGTTTGGTGGTGATGAACTCCTTTAGCTTTTTCTTATCTGCGAAGCACTTTATCTGATCCTCAATTCTGAATGATAGCTTTGCTGGATAGAGTAATCTTGGTTGTAGATTCTTGCTATTCATTATTTTGAATATTTCTTGCCACTCCCATCTGGCCTGCATCGTTTCTGTTGAGAAATCCGCTGACAATCATATGGGTGCTCCCCTGTAGGTAACCAACTGTTTTTCTCTTGCTGCTTTTAATATTCTCTCTTTATCTTTTGCTCTTGGCATTTTAATTATGATATGTCTTGGTGTGGTCCTCTTTAGATTCCTATATTTTGGGGTTCTGTGTACTTCTTGGGCTTTTAATTCAGTTTCTTTCACCAGGTGGGGGAAGTTTTCAGTCACTATTTCTTCAAGTAGGTTTTCATTAACTTGCTCTCTCTCTTTTTCTGGGACCCCAATAATTCGGATGTTGGCATGCTTGAGGTTGTCTCAGAGGCCCCTTACGCTATCTTCAATTATCTGAATTCTTTTTGTTTTTTGCTTTTCCAGCTGAGTGGATTTTGCTTCTTTGTATTTCAAATCTTTGACTTGGTTCTTGCGGCCCTCTGGACTGCTTTTAGGACTTTGTGTAATATTTATTTCAGTCTGTGTAAGCTTGATTTCTAGTTGGTCCTTTTTTTTATCCGTGAGGGTCTGGTTCGTATCCTCAGAGGTCTTGTTCATTTCCTTGAGGGTCTTCTTCATTTCCTGGTTGGTCTTGTTTATTTCCTGGTAATTCTCATTAAGTTGATCGGCCTTTTGTAGGACCTCTCGAAAAGCCTTATAACCGTGGTTTTGAACTCTATGTCTTGTCGTCTTTTCTCCTCCATTTCTTTTGCACCTGCTTTCTTTCCATGTCTCTGCATGGTGGCTGCTTTATGTGGTGGCTGTCCTCAAAGGGACAGTGGCTCAGCCTCCCCAGTTACCTGAGGTGGGTGCTCTTACTGCAATCCTTTATGGATTGTATTCAGTATTTTTGAATTTAAACCCCGCTTGTTGTTGTTAGCCCTAGGAGGGTTTGACCTCCAGGCCAATTGGCTGTGAAGGGAGACTGTGTTCAGGTTGGATGGGCGGAGTCTCTGAGCTGCGCAGGCAGCATCAGTGTCAGCTGCGTCCTATGTGACGCTCGCACGTGCGGGTCTCTGTTGGATGGGGATGGCTACAGACACCTCCAAGAGAAAGCCGCTAGTCTCTTCCCCTTGCCAGACCACTCCGCCTTTCCCCAAATGTGCCTGCACACCAAAAGTCTGGCCCAGGATTGTAAAATAAATGGTTTCCGGAACCAGGAGACAAGTTTCCAGGGGGCAAGTCCTGGTTTGCGCGACCCTTTCTCGGAAACTCGCAGTTCAGGAGCCTCTGCCGCGCCCCGCTTCCAGGGTGCGTCCCCCGGACCTCGGCGGAGCTCGCCTGGTGCTGGGGGATCCGGGCAGTGGGACTGGGGGTGTTGCTCCAGCCCCAGCCCGCGCACGCGCAACCAGCACAGCTCCTAACCTGTTTCTGTCTGAAGGGCTGCGCTCCCGCAGCTCCTGAGTCTCAGTGTCCCACCTCCACTCTAGTTAGTGGAGTTTTCATTCAGCCAGCTTTCTGTCGATTCTGGGTGCTGTCTGTTCTGCTGTTATGTTGTAGTTCCTAAATCGTTGCGCGGGGCAGAACAATAGGTGTTCACCTATGCCGCCTTCTTGGTGTTCCCGGAAAGAAAAGTTTATAAATGATGAATCAATAGGAAAAAGTGTTAATAAAGGGAAGAGAAAAATTGTGTGAGCCAATAAGGAAGTCAAATGCAATTGTGTGTGGAGGGGATAAGATTAAAAAAAAAATGTTAATGGGGCAACCAGGCCAGCAGGGGAGAGCAGTTAGGGGTGACCAGGTTGGCAGGGGAGACCAGTTAGGGGGATCAGGCAGGCAGGTGAGCAGTTAGGAGCCAGAGGTCCTGGATTTTGAGAGGGATGTCCTGTGGGATCAGGCCTAAACTGGCAGTTGGAAATCCCCTGAGGGCTCCTGGATTGGAGAGGATGCAGGTCAGGCTGAGGGACCTCTCCCCACATGCACAAATTTCATGCACTGGGCCTCTAGTATTTACATAAATTTTATTGGGGTTCCAGGCAGAGTGCCAAATGAGTTTAAGGCTAGAAATCAGATTGGTGCAGGATTTGAATCTGGTGGTCTACTGTAAATAAGAATGTGGATTGGATCAATTATATTTACTATAATCAAAGGATTGTTAAATATATTAGAGATACAGTTATAAAGGTATAACTGAACAACTAGATGCCACTAGCAGGATGACATGGGAGAATTAGTTGGCTTTGGATAAGATTCTGGCAGAAAAAGGAGGAGTTTGTGTAATGTTGGGGGAGAGGGCAATGTTGTACATTCATCCTTGAAAACACAGCTCCAGAGGAAATTATTACTAAGATCTTACAGGTCCTTTAGCTAATGAGTTAATGGAGAACTCTCGAATTGAGGATCCTTTCTCTGATTCACTAGAGCAAAGTTTCTGAAAGTGGAAGGGAATGATGGTGTCCATATTCACCTATTTGATAATTGGGTTAGGAGTTACAGTAATGGGATATTATATCATGTCTTATCCAAACTGCATTGACCAAACAGCAAAATAATTTGCTCCACTGTAGAATATAAAATTCAGCTAATGCTGACTGAGTTTGAAGAAAGGAGTAATCTCCTTCTTCTAGATACTTCAGAGCATAAAGTCGACGAATGTTAGCTGAGCTGAGAAGAAAAGAGTTAAATAAGAAAAGGGGGAAATTATGAGAATAAACAAGTAATTTTTCCTGTCAAAGAGGGGAGTTTAGGCAGCCCCATTTTGGGCTGTGTGACTTGCAGCTTCCCTGGGGGCTGCCATTTTGAAACAGTAATGGTCAACTTCTCCCCTTTCCTTCAAATTAGCCAATTGCAAAAGACTGTGAGCCTAAATTCTGACCAATCAAAAGTGAGGGACAGATGGCATGCGTCAGACATAAAACCCCGAGCCCACTGTCTGCTCAGTGTGTGTGCCTTGGGGAAAAAAAATTACATTGTTACTTTGAATTTCTCTTTTTAAAAGGTCCAATTGAATTAGAAATCCATCCATATTATCAGAAGACATTTAAATGTTGCTTTTATCAATAAAGCATATGAATCACTAGTAGAGTCCTGAAATGTAATTTAAAAAAAATATTTTTATTGATTTCAGGAGGGAAAGGAGAGGGAGAAAGAGAGAAACATAAAGGATGAGAGAGAATCATTGATTGGCTGGCTCCCCTTGTGGTCCATTGGCATAACCCATACTGGGGATCGAGCCCACAACCTGGGCATGTGCCCTGATAGGGAATTGAACTTGTGAGCTCCTGGTTTATAGGTTAATGCTCAACCACTGAACCATGTCAGCTGGGCCTATTGTCCATTTTTGAGAGTTGTAAAAATAATTAGTTCCTTAGCACATATTTGTGCAGAAGCCTCCACTGACGATGACTTTCAAGAATTTGAAGATAGCATTCTTAAAGACTGCAGTTTTGCCATAAAAAAATTATATTCTTGCAAGTAAGTTCACGTTTTCATTGTAAAAGTTCAGAAAGATTTATGCAAATTCATATTTAATACATTTCCTAATAATTGCCTTTTTTCTTATTATAATTAGAGTTAAAAGTAATACTTTTTTCAGTATATACCACATAAATGGCCATTTCCCTCAGTCTTCTAGTTTCTCCTAGCATGCCAAGCCAATATTTTTCTGTTTGCCATGACTTTAAAAGAGCATCAGTGTCCAGATAATTCCTGTCCCCTTTTCCAATCAGACTCCCTAAAGCTGCCTCTATTTGGGGGTCAGGCCCTCTCTACTTGTGGACACCCCACAGCCAGCAGCCTCTGGGTTCTGCCTTGATTTGGCAGGCAGGGCTTGCTGCTTGTATGTGCCTCAATGTGCCTTAGAGCTACTCCTTTGCTCTGTTCATTTCTTTTTTTTAAAAATTTAAATCTTTGTTGTTCAGTTTATTAATTACATTGTTCCCCTCCTTTTTTCCCCCTATAGCTCCCCTCCACCTGGTACCCCTCCCTCCCTCCCCCTCACCTCCCCCATACTGTCCTTTCCCATAGGTGCATGATTTTTGTCCAGTCTCTTGTTGCACTTCCCAAACCCTTTTCTCCCCAAGAATTGTCAATCCATTCCCTCTCTATGTCCATGATTCTGTTCTATTCCCCAGTTTATCCTGTTCATCAGATTATCAATTCACTTGATTTTTAGGTTCATTTGTTGATAGATGTGTATTTGCTGTTCATAATTTATATTTCTACCTATTTATTCTTCCTCTTCTTATAGAATATCTTTCAGCAATTCATATAATATTGATTTGGTGGTGATGAACTCCTTTAGCCTTTTCTTATCTGCGAAGCACTTTATCTGACCTTCAATTCTGAATGATAGCTTTGCTGGATAGAGTAATCTTGGTTGTAGATTCTTGCTATTCATCACTTTGAATATTTCTTGCCACTCCCATCTGGCCTGCATTGTTTCTGTTGAGAAATCCGCTGACAATCGTATGGGTGCTCCCTTATAGGTAACCATCTGTTTTTCTCTTGCTGCTTTTAATATTCTCTCTTTTTATTTTGCCCTTGGCATTTTAATTATGATGTGTCTTGGTTTGGTCCTCCTTAGATTCCTATATTTTGGGGTTCTGTGCACTTCTTGGGCTTTTACGTCAATTTCTTTCACCAGGTGTGGGAAGTTTTCGGTCACTATTTCTTCAAATGGTTTTTCAGGATCTTGCTCTCTCTCTTTTCCTGGCACCCCTATAATTCAGATGTTGGTATGCTTGAGGTTGTCCCAGAGGCCCCTTACACTATCTTCAATTTTTGGATTCTTTTGGCTTCTTGCCTTTTCAGTTGAGTGGATTTTGCTTCTTTGTATTTCAGATCTTTGACTTGGTTCTTGCGGTCATCTGGACTGCTTTTAGGTCTTTGTATAATATTTTTTATTTCAGTCAGTGTATGCTTAATTTCCAGTAGGTCCTTTTTCATATCCTTGAGGGTCTCGTTCATATTCTTGTAGGTCTTGTTCATTTCCTTGTAGGTCTCATTCATTTCCTTGTAGGTCTTGTTCATTTCCTTGTAGGTCTCGGCCTTTTCTAGGAGCCTCTTGAAAAGCCTTATAACCATGGTTTTGAACTCTATGTCTAGTCATCTTTTTTTCCTCCATTTCTTTCACATCTGATTTCTTTCCATTTCTCTGCATTGTGGCTGCTTTCCTGAGTTGGTCCATTAGCTTTGTGTGGTAGATGTCCTCTGAGGGACTGTGGCTCAGCCTCCCCAGTTACCTGAGGTGGATACTCTTGCTGTAGCCCTTTATGGATTATACAGTCTTATTGAAGTTAAGTCCAGCTTATTGTTGTTAGCTCTAGGAGGGTTTGACTGTGAAGGACAGCTGTGTTCAGGTTGGATGGGCGGAGTCTCCGGGCCGAGCAGGCAGCGTCAGCTCTGCCCTATGTGGCGTGCGGGTCTCAGTGCCAGGTGGTAACGGCTGCAGGCACCTCGGAGAGAAAGCCGCCGCAGGTCTCCACCTGCTGCCAGACAACTCTGCCTGGGGAATCAGTGCAGTGGAACACCTCCACCCTCCCCATTGGAGAAAACTAGTCGGGTTTGTTGCCGCCCGCCCTTTACAGCTCACGTGTGCACGGCTCTGAACCTCTCTCCGCGCGTATCTTCAAGGCTATGCTCTGCCACTCCTCTGAGTCACAGTGTCCTATTTTTACTTTTATTTGTGGAATATTCACTCAGCCAGCTTTCCAGTGATTCTGGATGATGTTTGTTCTGTCGTTAAGTTGTAGTTTTGGAATTGTTGTGGGGGGCAGCAAGATAGATGTTTACCTATGCTGTCATCTTGGTTCCTCTCCTCTGCTCTGTTCATTTCTGTTCATGTCTTCTTTTTCCAGTGAGGCTGTACATTCTTCAAGTGTGCTATCTATGGACTTAATACTTTTGGATAATTCAGTTCCTTAAAACCTCTCTGTGTCTGAAGTTCAACAAGAATTACAAGGGGGTTGGGGGTGGCCTGGGGGAGGTCAATGGGGAAAAAAGGAAACATATGTAATACTAACTGTAGTGCTTTAAACAATAAAGAATTAAAAAAATTAAACAAAATAACAGATTAGAAACTTAAAATACACATTAAACAAACATGACTTTATCTTGTCCCTCTTAATTATACTTGCTCTCCTATTATTAAAAAAATTCCAAATCTGGGATAATTTTATAATCCTTTGTTAATGCACAAACTCCTCCTGTGAATGCCATTAATTAAAAAAATTAAGAATTAATAAAAAAGAATTACAAGATCTAAAACAAATTCACCTAAATTTCAGGAGTGAAATTTATTTTCTTTCTATCTTCTCATAAGGAGGCTACTATGAAATATCTATCTATCTATCTATCTATCTATCTATCTATCTATCTATCATCTATCTATCATCTATCAACATATTTCTGCTTGTCTTGTCTGCCTTTAGAATTCGTGTGAATTTCCACTATTCCACCAGGGGCATTTCTTGCCTTGGGGAGGATTACGATTATTACACAGAAACGCAAAAAGAAGGAAGGAATCAATGTTGAGTGTTTGATGTCCAAAACGGGATGTTTGAGTTCATAGCAAGACTTAGAAATCAGACTTTGAAATAGAGGAAGTAGTTTTTACTTTTCTTAAGCTCCCTTTAAGGCAGCAAAAGCTGGGAGACTTGAATGTTAGGCTTTTCTATAAGCCAAGGCTATGGAATATGTGGGGGATAGGAGGAGCTGGTGCCTTTCAGTCTCGAGGATGTAGAATCCAGAGGCAAAGGAAGCCAGCATCAGACACCTGCATCCTGACTTCCCTCCTAGGATCCCTATCCCGGATGTGGTGCTGGTTTTAGATGGGGAGAGAGGGGAGCTGAAAGCTGAGGTGGCTTATTATGGCCTGTTCCCCATTTTGAGGTCTCTTGGAGAAGAAGAAATAAGATTATATTAACAGACTCCAAGCAGACATGGACTTTGGTGGCATAGGGATGGGGAGGGGACACTATTCAACCTCCTACACAGGCAGAGGAAAAATTAAACACTGACCCAAATGAGGCTGACCTAACTGAAGTGGATTATTTCAAAATGTGAGGCTGAAATACCTAGAACTGTCAAGTTTAAATTGCCCTCCCCAGGAGGAGAGACACCAAGATGGCGGCATAAGCAAACACCTATTGTTCTGCCCCGCGCAACGATTTAAGAACTACAACATAACAGCAGAACAGACAAGCACCCAGAATCGCCAGAAAGCTGGCTGAATGTAAACTCCACTAATAGCAGCAGAGGAGGGACACAGACTCAGGACCAGCGGGAGCGCAGATTGAAACAGGTTAGGAGCCGCCCTGGTCGCGCACGCGGGCTGGGGCTGGAGCAGGGACCGGCCGGATTTCTCCGAGGGGGCCCAGATTTCCCAAGCCGGGCGAGGTCCGAGATCCGGGGTACGAGAAGTCTCCCTGCACAGATTCCCCAGAACCGGCGAGGTCCGAGGTCCGGGGGACGCACCCTGGAAGCGGGGCGCGGCAGAAGCTCCTAGCCCCAAGGGACAGCAAACCCGCGACTTGCCCCCTGGAAACTTGTCTCCTGGTTCCAGAAACCATCTATTTTACAGCCCTGGGCTAGACTTTTGGTGTGCAGGCACATTTGGGGAAAGGCAGGGTTGGCTGGCAAGGGGAAGAGACTAGCGGCTTTCTCTTGGAAGAGTCTGCAGCCATCCCCACCCAGCACAGACCCGAGCCCGCGAGCTTTGCATAGGACCCAGCCGCCGCGCCGCCGAGGCGTAGCCCAGAGACTCCGCCCATCCAACCTGAGCACAGCTGAGCTTCACAGCCAATTGGCCTGGAGGTCAAACCCTCCTAGGGCTAACAACAAAAAGCGGGGTTTAAATTCAAAAACACTGAATACATCCCATAAAGGATTGCAGTAACAGTACCCACCTCAAGTAACTGGGGAGACTGAGCCACTGTCCCTTTGAGGATAGCCACCACATAAAGCAGCCACCATGCAGAGACATGGAAAGAAATCAGGTGTGAAAGAAATGGAGGAGAAAAGACGACAAGACATAGAGTTCAAAACCACGATTATAAGGCTTTTCAAGAGGCTCCTACAAAAGGCCGATCAACTTAATGAGAATTACCAGGAAATAATCAAGACCAACCAGCAAATGAATAAGAATTACAAGGAGATGAATGAGACCCTCAGGGAAATGAACAAGACCTCTGAGGACACGAACCAGACCCTCACAGATAAAAAAAATGACCAACTAGAAATCAAGCATACACAGACTGAAATAAAAAATATTATACAAAGACCTAAAAGCAGTCCAGAGGGCCACAAGAACCAAGTCAAAGATTTGAAATACAAAGAACCAAAATCCACTCAGCTGGAAAAGCAAGAAACAAAAAGAATTCAGATAATTGAAGATAGTGTAAGGGGCCTCTGGGACAACCTCAAGCAAGCCAACATCCGAATTATTGGGGTGCCAGAAAAAGAGAGAGAGCAAGTTAATGAAAACCTACTTGAAGAAATAGTGACTGAAAACTTTCCCCACCTGGTGAAAGAAACTGACTTAAAAGCCCAAGAAGTACACAGAACCCCAAAATATAGGAATCTAAAGAGGACCACACCAAGACATATCATAATTAAAATGCCAAGAGCAAAAGATAAAGAGAGAATATTAAAAGCAGCAAGAGAAAAACAGTTGGTTACCTACAGGGGAGCACCCATACGATTGTCAGCGGATTTCTCAACAGAAACGATGCAGGCCAGACGCGAGTGGCAAGAAATATTCAAAATAATGAAGAGCAAGAATCTACAACCAAGATTACTCTATCCAGCAAAGCTATCATTCAGAATTGAGGATCAGATAAAGTGCTTCGCAGATAAGAAAAAGCTAAAGGAGTTCATCACCACCAAACCAGTATTATATGAAATGCTGAAAGATATTCTTTAAGATGAGGAAGAAGAAAAAGGTAAAAATATAAATTATGAACAACAAATACACATCTATCAACAAATGAACATAAAAATCAAGTGAACTGATAGGCTGATGAACAAGATAAACTGGTGAATATAACAGAAACATGGACATAGAGAGGGAATGGACTGACAATTCTTGGGGAGAAAAGGGTTGTTGGAAGTACAGCAAGAGATTGGACAAAAATCTTGCAACAATGGGAGAGGACATTGGGGAGGGGGAGGTGAGGGTGGGATAGGTACAGGGTGGAGGGAAGATATAGGGGGATAAAAAAGGGGAAACAATGTAATTAATAAACTGAACAATAAAAAAAAAAAGAAAGAAAGAAAAAAAAATAGCTCTCTGATGTAGATATCGGCCCCATTTCACAAAAAAAAAAAAAAAAAAAAAAAAAAAAAAATTGCCCTCCCCAGCCCTGGCCACTACCAGGAAGGATGGGAGCTCTTTAGAAAAATTAAATGGTTACAGAAAGTGAAGTTACATTTTCTATTTGTGTCTGAGTGGTATTGAGGTTAAAATTGCCACACTGCTATATATCTGGATAGCTATTACTCTAAAAGGAAATAGAGAGATACTAATAAATCCTTACAAAGTAGAAGATCACAGAAAAATAGTACAGTTTGTGGGAGGATAGAATGGGGAAGAGGAGAAAATGATTCTTCTAGAAAACTGTATTTAAGAGGAATAATTACAATTCATCAAACAGTACTTCTTAGCCCTGTTTGGTGTGGCTCATTTGGTTAGGCATTGTCCTGCACACCGAAAGGTTGCCAATTGGGAAACAGGAAGAATTTTGTGTTTAGTCATTACCCTCTGCTGTGGATATCTTGATCCACAATTAGTACTTCATATATTGTTGTCTTGATTTTTGATGACATATCAGTCTTAATTTTATAGCGGGCTCAAACACTGTACCGTCAATTTCAGAAAACGTTTTTGCTTTTTCCACTTTGGAGTGTGGCTCTTTTTTCCTGGTCTAGGTGGGTCTGTTATTAGAAGATTGACTCTCAGTTTGGAGCTCATTTCAAGATTAGGAAGCACCAGCAAATATGAGGATAAACCGCCACTTCCTTACTGGAACAACGTGCTCTTAGTCAATTTGGTAAGTAGTATTAAGCTTGCATTATATATTTAGTAGGATATTCAAAACAGAATCTATACTAATAAAAGGGTAATATGCTAATTAGAGTGGGAGACCTTCCGGACGTTCTTCTGGACAAAGTCATGGTGGCGGGCCCAAGGCAGAGGCGGTTAGGGGCTAAGAGGGGAGGGCAGTTGTGAGTGATCAGGTCAGGATAGGATGGCAGTTATGGGTGATCAGGCCAGTGGGGGAGGGGGGGCAGTTGGGAGTAAGCAGGTCGGCATGGGGGGCAGTTGGGGGTGATCAGGCTGGTGAGGGGACATTTGGGGGCAAGCAGGCTGGCATGCAGAATGGTTAGGGGCAATCAGACAGGTAGGCAGGTGAGCAGTTAGGAGCCAGCAGTCCCAGATTGCGAAAGGAATGTCCTGCTGCTGGTGTAGGCCCACAGAGATCGGGCCTACACTGGCAGTTGGATATTCCTTGAGGGGTCCCAGATTGGAGAGGGTATAGGCTGGGCTGAGGGACAACCCTCCCCCTCCACACCCCCTTGCCCCCGCCCTGCCCTGCACGAATTTCCTGTATCGGGCCACTAGTAGAAGGTATAATAGTTTAGTACACATCTAATTTAAATGGATAAATTCTCTGATGTTTCACAGAATCAGATACGCTGTCTCCATTTGTGGGCAAGCTTCCTACTCTGTTGAATTTAGTATTCTCTTTCTTCAAGGATATTTTCTTTCAGGATGTAGAGCTTTATAAAGGCTGACTTTGTTCCTTCTTTTACCTCTAGGGTTAAATTCACTGACTTCTCTTCCTCCTTACCTGAGTGGCTCTGAGGTGCCACTTCCCTTAACTTGTTTGCTGCTGGTGCGCTGATGGCTTTGCCAGGGCCTGGAGGGCTGATTGTAAATCGACAGTTACAGCTAGAGACCAACTTCTTTGATGATGCTTATGCTTCACTCCTAGGTTTATATGAGAGCTTTCATTAAGAATTTAGTAACTTTTTACAGTACTAATGGGGCTATTCAGATTCAGATATTGAATCAGAAACAGGCTTTTCTTATTTAAAAACGAAACTCAAAACAAGGTGGGGAAATCACTTTTCCCCCCCTATTCAGACTTGCTGCCTGGCTCAGTCAAGGTCCTCTGGGGAATAATACAAGGTCAGGACTGGGCTGGGCAGGGCAGTGTCCCATGTACTCTTTTCCCATCAGGATGAGGTGGCCCTGGCTGAGTGGAGTGCGTGACTGGTCCTTAGGAATTGCTGTTCAACTAACCCGGTGATTCTCTGAGAGTAGGAGAGTAGGCTAGGACCAGCAGCAGCAGTGTCACCTGACCTGGGAGCCGATAGGCAATGCAAATTCTCTGGCCTTTTGCGTGTTAAAGTTGGAGACCACTGTTTAAAGATACCTGGATTTTGTAGGTGTAACTGATCTCTTCAAAAGCACCTCTGGGGGTGTTGGCATTATCGCCACGGAAAAAACAGTGTTTAAGAACATAGGCACTAAATGCAATAATCTTAGATTTTAATTGTAGATTTACCAATTAACAGCTGTGAATTTAGGCAAGGTATTTATTTATTCTACCTGGTAAGTTTAAAATATTGTTTCTCTCTAAAATAGGTAAAGTGGATATAAATTTCAGAGCACAAACTTAGTCATGCTAAAAATAACTTTCTTTTGTTGATAACTGATCTTTATTGCTATTTTGGGTTTACATTCTACTAAGTGGACAAACACCATAATTTTAGTCAGTAAAGACTAATAGTTAATTCTTCAAGAAAAGAAATGTAATCATAGTACACTACTTGGCCAGGTAATGAAACAGTATTTCCACAATCAAAAGAGTTCAAATATAACATATGATCTAACTAAAAATTATGGCATAATTATTTTAAGAGATGGGGTGGAAGAGTAAAGGTGGTAGTGTGGAGAGCTACATGTTCATCTACCATAATGGGAAGTTAATATAAAATACTGTAATGTTGAGAAATCAATTAAGTACATCATTTGGGAATAAGAAAATAAATAGGAATAAGCTTAAGGAGTTAAAATTGTGACTCAAGATTTAGGCTAGGGAAGAGTGGGAAGGGGTGGGATAGAAGATTACTCATCCTATCTAATAAAAGAGTAATATGCAAATTGACCATCACTCCAACATACAAGATGGCCACCCCCATGTGGACACAAGATGGCTGCCACAAGAGGGGGGCAGGGGGGACAGTTGTGGGCAATCAGGCCATCAGGGGAGGGCAGTTGGGGGTGGGGACCAGGCCTGCAGGGGAAGGCAATTGGGGAGGACCCAGGCCTGCAGGAAGAACAGTTGGGGGCAATCAGGCCTGCGTGGGGAGGAGACTTGGAGGGGACCAGGCCTGTAGGGGAGGCCAGTTGGGGGGGGGGACCAGGCCTGCAGGGGAGGGAAATTATGGGTGACCAGGGTGGCAAGGGAGGGCAGTTAGGGGTGACCAGACCAGCAAGGGAAGACAGTTGGGGGAAACCAGTCCTGCAGGGGAGGGTAGCTGGGGGGGACCAGGCCTGCAGGGGAAGCCTATTGTGGGGGCGACCAGGCCTGCAGGGGAGAGCAGTTGAGAGTGACCATGCCAGCAGTTAGGGCCAACCAGGGTGGCAAGGGAGGGCAGTTAGGGGCAATCAGGTGGGCAAGGGAGAGCAGTTAAGGGTGACCAGACTGACAAAGGAGGGAAATTAGGGGTGACTGGGCCAGTAGGGGAGGGCAGTTGGAGGCAACCAGGCTGGCAGGGGAGGGCAGTTATGGGCAATCGGGAGGGCAAGGGAGAGCAGTTAAGGGTGACCAGATTGACAAAGGAGGGAAATTAGGGGTGACTGGGCCAGTAGGGGAGGGCAGTTGGGGGCAACCAGGCTTGCAGCGGAGGATAGCAGGGGCAATCGGGCAGGCAAGGGAGAGCAGTTAAGGGTGACCAGACTGACAAAGGAGGGAAATTAGGGGTGACTGGGCCAGTAGGGGAGGGCAGTTGGGGGCAACCAGGCTTGCAGTGGAGGACAGCAGGGGCAATCGGGCCAGCAGGGTTGCAATTAGGCATTGATCAGGCTGGTAGGGGAGTGGTTAGGGGTGATCAGGCTGGCAGACAGAATTGGTTAGGGGCAATCAGGAAGGCAGGTGAGTGTTTGGGAACCATCTGTCCTGGGTTGTGAGAGGGATGTCTGACTGCCTGTTTAGGCCCAATCCTGGTGGGCCTAAATGGGCAGTAGGACATCCCTTGAGGAGTCCCAGATTGGAGAGGGTCCCAGATTGGAGAGGGTTGGGCTGAGGGACACCCTCTCCCAACCACCATGCATGAATTTCATGCACCGGGCCTCTAGTTTTTAAAATAATTTTTAAAGATAAGAGTTTAAAATAAATCACATCTTCATCAGAACACTTTTTTCTCCAAAATTATTTTTTTTCAGGTTAAAAAATATATTTGGAACTGAAAATAGATGTTCCTTTCTCTTTGTATTTCTGCTGTAATGCCCTTACACTGAGGAGGGTGAGTGTAGAATGTGCTCATTGCTTAGATGGGAGACAAATGGAGAAAGGGTTACAGATTGATATTTGCACACATTCTACCACATGGGGACAGAATGGTGGCCCCTACCTCACACAGTTGCTGTACATATTTAAAGAGTTAATGTGTGTGAAGTGCTTGGCATGGTTCCTGGCATGTTGTGAAGATCCAATGAAAATTGTTTGTTAAAAGTGATGTTAATAAGATAAGTCATCCAGGAAAGATTACCTACTTGGAGGCTAGATTATGCTTGGTTGTGTAGGTTGACATGGTTGTGTCCAGGGAACTGGACATCTTGAATGAATGTCTACAGTGATTTTAGTCTCACTTACCAGACACTTCCCACTCCTGGACCAAGGGTGGCTATAACAGATTCTAACTGGAGACTCAGCAGAGTGTGGTAATCAGCTTTCTTAGTAGGTCCCCTATTCTGTCAGGTGTGCATGGTGGAGGAAGCAAAGGTCAAAGGATTCCCCAGGCCTCTTAAGATTAGAAATGTGAGAACCCTGCCATGTAAAGAAGACCGTGGGATTTCCCAGGGCTGTGCTATGCTCAGGGTTTTCTGCTGCTTTTTTCTTTCTGCTCCTCCCTCCCCTAGCCCTTGCTAACATTCCATATGTCACTCTGCCTGAGACTTGATTTACAGCTCCCTGAGACTGAGGTATTTGGACAAACTATCTCTTTCTCCAGTCCTGACTTGAAAACAACAGCCAATTCTTTTGGCCATTTGATCTGTTGAAATGATTTAAGTACTTTGTAAATATAAACGACCTACAGAATTATTAGCACAATGCCTCTTTTCCACCATTCACCAAATAAGTTTTATACCCTCCCCTGCCAGTATGACAGAGAATTTTTTAGATAAAATATGGGCCTATTCAAAAACAAGATGTGCTGAGACAGGTGTGGGGTCCCAGGGCCAGGTCCGATTTTATACAATGTCACAAGCTTAGCCTCTTTTAATGCCTCTTTAATGCAGTAGAGGCCATACTGGACACAAATGCCTCTGTGGTCTAATTTCCCTGTAGGTACAGAACCCCTCATCTAAGATCTTGTTCTCCAGATGTGGAGAAAAATTTTGTATGCCATTCTGTATTTTCCAGTGTCTGGCAAAGATTTCATATGTATATGAAATGGGGTGTGTGTGTTGGGGGGTGCTGATTGGGGGCCAGTGGCCTGGGAGAGGGACCCTGCCCTTGATTGGGGTAGGGGGGGCTGATCTGGGGTGGGGCTGGGCAGGGGGAGGCAAGAGGTTGGCTGCCCAGTTTCACCCCCTATTGGGGTAGTGGGGTGTCATTAGGGGCGACTGGCTAGGGGGAGGGGCTATAGGCCTATCATGGTGAGGCAGGCTGATAGGAGGTGGTACTGGGGGAGGGAAGGGGAAGCATTTGGCTGGCCCCACTCTTGATTGGGATGGGAGAGTCTGATCAGGGGCAGGCAGGGGGGAGGGGCCACGAGGTTGGCCAGCTGATTTGCTGGCCACAGCGGGCATCATAGAGACAGGTTGTTAGGTCATTATGGCCATTAAGGTCATCAAGGTAGCTGGCTTGATATATTGTATATATATATATATATATATATATATATATATATATATATATATATATATATATTGACTTCACAGAGGAAGGGAGAGAGAGAGCGAGAATCATTGATTGGCTGTCTCCTCTCTCCTTTATACCCCCTCCTGGGGATCCAGCCCAAAACCCAGGCATATGTCCTGACCGGAATTGAACCGTGACCTCCTGCTTCATAGGTCGATGCTCAACCACTGAGCCACGCAGACAGGCTCTGGTAAATGGCTTCTTTGAACATGATAATTAGGCATCAATCCCGGAACGTGTAGCACAGATATATACTAACAACGTTTTTCTAGCATGAAGGCAGAAATGTCAGCCACAATTGTTAGTGCTATGTTGACTGCTTTGCAAAAGTATCCATCACTTTAGGGGATGGATGCAGAAGACATATTTCCAAGGAGCTCAGCCTGGGAGCAAAACCAACTTGGCCCACAGGCAGCGTGGTGCCCGGCTCAGGTTGGCCGGGCCTTAAGCTTCTCTTGTTTGTATGTGTGCGTGTGTTTTTCTTTTTCTGGCATCAGAGTTTTCTAGCTTCTGAACTCTGTGAAGGAGGAGCTCATTCTGTGTTTGAGAGAAACGAACATGAAATTGAGACATGAGTTTGAACGTATGCCCAGGAATAAACATGTGAAAAGATAAACATGTTTCGATCTGGAAATAGATCCTCTTTTCACAAGTCTGTGAAGTTGATAAAAAATAAAGCAATAGGAGAAGCAGAAAATATGAGTGGAAATCCAGAAAATGGGGCTCAATAGAAAATGCTCTATGTGCCCAAAATTGCAGTTTGGGGGATGCTATGAAACTGTTTTACTTGCCCTGTTTTATTTCTGAAAATGAGTGTGTGTCCCCCCCCTCCCTTTTTTTTTTTTGGTTGGGGGGGGAGGGGAGAGAGTGGGAGGCATCAGAGAAGACATTACATTCAGGAAGTATAACTTTGTTATAAATGTTTTTTTACTAACCATTAGATTTTTCTCACTTATATAAACTAGCCAAAACTAAGAGATGATATTTTAAATTCTGAACTTAAACTCCATTTATTTTAAGTTTAAAAAACATGAACAAATAAATTAAAAAACTTGTTGTGATAGTAAATGTTACTTTCATATTTAATTTAATACATCAAACATAATGGCCTTTTTTACTGCTATAAGTGATTGATTTTCTTCAAGTTGTATTTATATACAAAGACTGTTTGTGATTCTAAACTAATAAAGCATTTCTAATGTGAAAAGTGCATTGAAACATTATAAATATGGGCAGAATCCAACTTAATATTAGGTTTTGAGAGTTTGTAACTTAGCTGGTTTAAACTTAGAAAGTGTTCCTGATAGAAAAAGTGATAATAGACATGGATGGGTGGTTAGGCCAGTCTATGAAATTCTACCTAGCTCATATTTTATGGAATACAGATATTAACTACCGATTACAGCATTTTCGAGAGAAAAGCCCGTTCTAAGTTTGACTTGCCTCCCAAGATCATTCTTTCTCTAGTAGTTCAAAGAGAAGGGCTCAGGCCCTACGCTTCTGGCTGATGGGGATGGAGTGTGAGTACCTCAAACAGGGGCGGAGCTTTTAGGGGAGTAGTATTCCAGAGATGCTAGGTTTGAATGCCTTGCAAATACAGTCCTTCCCATGAACCTGTTAAGAACTGGGGAAGACTGAGGCAGGAGTGCGAGGGTAGCTGGTCCGGGGGGTTGCAGGTGGGGGCAGATATTCAAAGGAGTCTGTTTTCCAGCAGCAACTGACCAGATTACTGAGGAAATAATTTGATCTTACTAAATTATTAATTTCTGTGAATTTTTGTTTTAATGAAGAGTGAGATATTCAGCATCTGAATATTAGGCCACAGATCATTATGATGTGCTTGCTAAAAACCAAACAGACTAAAGTGAGCTATGCCACCTTGCTAGGGCAAATTGGAGCAGAATTGGGACTATTATTCTGGGATGTTGAGCTGTGGAGATAACCAGCTTGGGCAACTCAGATAGGCAATTTTGTGTATTATAATTATTAAAGCTGTGTAGCTTTACCCTGAAACAAAAGATACGCTTATCTGAGAAAGCATTTTTGATGTGGTTTTAATCTGTGACAGAAACAAGAGCTTCAGGCATGTAGCTCTGACAAAATAGTACTAAATCTACTGAGGCTTTAAAAAGAAATTTAGAGCCAAACATGCTGTAGCCCCAGGTTCCCGTGTTGTCAAGGCAACCAGAGCTTCTTTTCTCGGTAACCTGAACCTGCCAAAGCAGCATCTTTAGCGAGTCAGCCACCTGACACTGAGTTGTACAGTTTTTTTTTGAGTTTAATATTCTTTAAAAAAAAGTCCAGTTTTTCTTCTTCTTCTCTGCCCTCCAATCTTTTGGATTTTAGAGAAAAAAAACTCCATACTCACTTTAATGAAGTTGCAAAAGCCGGATTATATCTTTAAGCTCTTAGTAAAAAGTACAACTATTTCAACATTTGCCTAGGCTGTGTGGTCAGTGCCAAGCCATACAATTACCCTTTTCCCTGAAATGACTTTCTGGAAGATGTGGGAATACTCTTGCTTGGCTTTCTCCCATCTGTGGTTAAGGCTGACATGATGCAAGGCCAGGCCACATGATCTTATCCCTCAGAGTTAAGACTCAGTTTGCCCCCCTCCCCCCCCCCGCCTTTTAAACAAGAATGTCCATAGCAGCTTTACTTATCTATCCATATAAAAGGGTAATAGGCTAAGTGTCCAACAAGGTAACGATGTCATATAGCCACACCCAGCTTCCTCTCCCTAGCGACTATCCTCCTTGCAGTTTCTTCAGCCCAGGAATATGACTTGCTTTATAGCCAAGTGCAAACATTTCACATTTTAACCAAATGTTGTGAAGTGTTTTCCCATGCCTCATCTCATTTGATCCTCACAGAAGTCCTGGAGTAGGTAGATAGGAGACTCAAAGGAATCCTATTTTCTTTTCATTAGCCAGAAAATGGATATTTAGGAAGCTTAGTAACTTGACCAAACTGAAAAGAAGTAAGAAATGGTGGACCTTGAAAGTGACTCAGGTTTTCTCACTGAGCAGAATATAGTCAAACAGGGTTGCAGTTAAATATTTTACCCTTTGTTCTCCTTGTGTGATCTACAATAATAATCTGCTTCATGTTGATATTTACTGCTGTGTTGCTGACAATTACCCAAAAGAGAAGTTGCTTCACTGGGCTGGAAAAGTTTAGCTAAATCAGAAAGCAGGTTTAATTAAGCAAGTTTATTATCCTATCTAATAAAAGAGTAATATGCAAATTGACCGTACTTTTGCTACACGCTCACCAGTCAATAAGGAGCTGAGGCGGGGCCAAGGCAGCCCAAGCCAAGGTGGGTGGGGCTGAGGTACCCGAGCTGTGGGGGCAGGGCCAAGGTGGTCTGAGCTGGGGGGCAGGACTGAGGTGGCCCAGGCCACAGGGGAATGGGGCTGAGTCTATCAGGGCCAGGGGGACAGGACCCAGGTGGCCTGGGCCATAGGGGGCAGGGCTGAGATGGCCCAAGTGGCAAGGGGGCAGGGCCAAGGCAGCCTGGGCTGTGGGGGGGCAGGGTTGAAGCAGCCAGAGCTGGGGGTTGGGGCCAAGGTGGCCCAGGCCACGAGGGGTGTGGGGATGAGGCAGCCAGGGCCAGTGGGAGGGGTGGCCAAGGTAGCCAGTGTGCACATGCCAGAGAAGAGGCCTGGGCTTGGGGGGGGGGCAGCCTAGGCCCATGCTAGCTGGGCGTGAGCTGGCTGGGGTGAAGGCCTGAACAGGGGGTGGGGATGGGCAGGGGGGTGTGGCTGGGACAGAGCCAGCCATCGGCTGCATCGCAGGGAGGTGGCTGGGTGCCCAAGGCCTAAAGCCTTGGCCAGAGGCTTTAGGCCTTGGGCAGGTTAGGGGTGAATGGTCAGTAGGAGATCCCCTGAGGGCTCCCAGTATGTGTGAGGGGGCAGGTTGGACTGAGGGATCACCCACCCCCAGTGCACGAATTTCATGCACCAGGCCCCTAGTATATCTATAAAAGGCTAAGTTGACTAACACATGTACGCCACATATAAAGCTGTTGCTGGTGGCAATCATACTTATGTGTTTTGATCTGTCATTGTCAATTGTGAATTTTTTGACACTTCTAATACAGAGAAAGGCAAATAGTGATATGAAAATATTTCTTCTAATTAATTTCCTTGCAATGTGCATGAATTTGTGCACCGGCCACTAGTAATATAGAAAAATATAAAATTATCCAAATATTCATAATCTGTAGAATGGATAAAGGGAGGTATAATCAGAACACTTTATAACAATGGGGAAAAAACCTACAGCTATTCACAACATGAATAAATCTTCAAGGAGTTATGAAAATATAATGAAATGCTGCATGATCTCTATGGAAGAGAAGACGTTAATTTGATGGGAGTAGCCAAGAAGGCTTCGGGAAAGATGTGGATTTGAAATAGGCCTTGACAATTTCTACAATGGATTTTTTCCGAGGAGGTATTTAAAAAGCATGATAGGGAAGGACCCACAAAACCGGCAAGTTCCAGAATGTAACAGTGATGTGTTTAGGCTCAGGCGCCAGGCTGCCTGGGTTGAAATTCTGGCTCTACTGCATTCTGCGGTGTGATCTTGGGCAATTCACTAACCTCTCTGGGCCTCCATTCTCTCTCTATAATGGAGGAGGGATAATAATAGTTCCCATTAAATTATTATATTAAGTTAAATTATTTAAGATGTGTGAAACTCTTGAAACTGTTTCTGATTTACAGTAAGTGCTTTAAAAATGTTAGCTATTATAGCTATTGAAGTTAGTGGAGATTAGTAGAAAGTGCAGTGTTTATGAGACTATAAAATATTTTGGATTTTTTATGGCCTAAAATATGTCAGATTTAAGTGTATATTTAATCTGATAGGCAATGGGGGAACTTTCAATTTTAAAAAATAGGTAAGTATCTAAAGCACTGTAAAACTCAGTTGTTAAATGTTTGGTGCTGTCTTTTTGTTTTGTTTTGTTATATTTCTAGCCTTGGCCCCAAACTAACTATGCTAACTTTTCTCTTCGGTGATTGAGACTGTGAGGTGTTGTGACTGATCTGATACAAAACACATGTAGAAAGAATTATGGGATGTTAATTTTGTACAGGTGAAGAGGAAATCAATTTGAGAGGAACAACTGCTATTTTACCATAGAAATAAAAACTACGGGGGCTATGAATGTAAAAGCTGGTGGCCTTGAATAAAGCTGGGGCCTTGAACCCTTTTCTACCATAAAGGGCTACAAAACTGTGCAATATATCATTTAGAAAAAAGTCATTTGTTTTCCATTTTGTAATAAGTTCTGAGAGATTTGACCGATGACCTATATTTCAGGAAGCATGAGTGATCTTCCCCTCTCAGATGAGCTAGGTGTGTCACAAATCAATACATGATGTAGTCAAACGCTTTTTCTGCCTTGACACAGCCTTGATCCCTAAATACAGGTGGGAACCAGGTAAATATTACTTTAACAGCTAGCAGTCTGGAAGAATTGTATTGACTCAAAATATTTTTATTTGCCATTCTCAGTCCATAGAAGTAGTTAATTGACTGCCTTGAATTACTTATCCTGCCACACATTCACTTTTTGGAAACAATTGTTGAGTTCTAAAAACATTCATGCTTCTAATTCTTCTGACCTCCAGACGTATTTTTGTGACCTCTCATGGCCCTCCTTTGATCTCTGTAGTCCACCCCTTTGTCTCTGTTCAAGAGGCCTCGGGTACGGGTTATAGCTCAGAGCCAAGCCTTGTTTTGGTCAGTTCTGGAGAAAGCAGATGTTCCTTGTCACTTCCCTCCAGGCAAATTGATAACTTTCAAGTGTTCTAAACTTTCAGGGAGAGTGCTACCAAGTGAGAGGTCACTGGAGGGCACGCCTGTGGATTCAATTGGCTTCTCTGGATCCATTAGAGCTGATTGAGTCTCCATTTAAGATTCCTGATTCATGTCAGCTGAGGTTATTGTGGAGCGGGAGGCGAGAGAAGGTGACATGAGCATGCCCATGCTCAATGTCTGAGAGAGGAAATGTACAGTTTTTTACCTTTCTTGAGTCTCAGCTGGGCCTCTGTAACAAAAGACAGATTAACAAGAGAAAAGCACACAAGTGTACTTAATGCACATTTTACACGACACAAAAGCCTTCATAGGAAATGAAGACCTGAAAAGGTTAAACCTGTGTTTTTTTTGTTTTGTTTTTGTTTTTTGTCTAAAGTTTCACCTATGTCTTCTTTCCCCCCAAATAACCCCCCAATCTCCAGCCATTCCCACCCAGGGCAAGCCCCCACTGCCCCAGTGTCTGTGTCCATTTGTTATGCTAATATGCACGAACCTGCATATTTTTATACTAGGTTTGATGAAGTGTGGAAAGTTATGGAAAAATATGACAAGACAAAGGGCGTGAACAGGAAACTTAGCAAGGCCTGTGCATGGTGTACCTCTCAGCTCCCCTCCGCACGGGAGTTCAGGCTGCTCCTTTTCTTGAGTTAAGGGAGGGCACCTCTTACATAAGGGTCTTAGACCTGCTTTAGGGGCAGGTGAGAGGGTCCTTCCCCAACATGTGATTTCTCAAATCCCATCAGCTGAAAATGTTTAACATGCCAAGGTGCCGTGTTTTGTGGGTAGTGTGTCCTGAACCCCATCACTGACAAGAATGGTTCCATTTATCTGAATCCAAATCGACTATGGCATTGAAAAGTCAAATTCCACTCTCTCTCACCCCCATTCAACAGGTAGCGCTTTCCTTGTGTTTTGTATTTCCAACCTTAAAATGAATATTTCTCAGATTGTTTAGCTTCTTTGGAGATAAATGTTTACTCTGGATGTGTGTTAGGATGGCAACATCCTTCTCAAATTATAAGCAGTAAAGGTTGAAGGACCAAGCATACTCTTAAACTTCTGAGCAGTTAGTCGGTTCTGGAGCAAGTTTAGCCATGTCATACCCAGGACAGGGAGAAAGGTGTTGTCATTGCCCGAAAGGTCCCTGAGCCCAGCAGCTCCTGGGGGACGTTTCTGTTAGCTGGGCCACAGAAACATCTGGATGGAAAAGTTTTTTATTGACAACCCTAGTAGGTGACTTTTTAAAATGTCTATTTTTAAATAATTGTAGACTCATAGAAAGTTGCAAAAAATAGTACAGAGATTTGTGTGCTCTTTATCCTGCTTTGATGGTGACATCTGATATATAGTAGCAAAAATCAAAGCCAGGATATAGGTGTATTAGGTGACATTTTTGCTTCCTTCCAATTTTTTTTTGGTAGCAAAATACACAAAAAATGTATCATCCTAGCCATTTTGAAGTATGCAAGCCAGTGGCACTGAGGACACTCATATTGTTGTACAACTGTTACTGCCCTTCATCTCCAGAACTCTTCTTGTCCAGCAAAACTGCCACTCTGTACCCGTTAAACACCAATGCTCTATCTCCCCTCCCTCCCAACCCCTGGCAACCAGTGTTCTATTTTCCGTCTCTATGAATTTGACCACTTTATGTACCTGCTATAAGTGGAATCATACAGTATGGCTTATTGTACTTAGCATAATATCCTTAAGGTTTATGCATGTTGCATTTTGTGCCAGAATTTCCTTCATTTTTAAGGCCTCTAATGGCTTCCTAGAATACTTAACATCAGATCTAAGTTAGGTAGCAATGGTTAGGGGCCTACATGGCCTGATTGCTTCTTTGCCCTCTGACCACATGTCCTACCTCTCCTACTCCCGCTGGCCACACTGTTCTGTCCTTGAACTTGGCAGATGTGTTTTGTCTCTGGACCTTTCCTGTCTCTTCCAGGAAGTTTCTTTCTCCAGGTGTCACCAGCTTGCTCATTTGCATCATTGAGCTCAGCACCTCCGCCCATGCCTTCTCCTGACTAACTCATATTGCTCCCAACTCTTACATCACTCTATCTCCTTATCCTTTTTTATTTTTCTTCACAACAAGTACATCTACAATAAGCACTACCTTTTATTATTTATATATTTACTTATTTTCTCCACTGGAATGGGAGTTTGTCTTTTTTGCTTATCACTGCATCTACTAAGAAGTGCCTGCCAGCCTTGGCTGGTGTGGCTCAGTTGGTGGGAGTGTCGTCCTGTGCATGGAAGGGTCTCCCCGCCCCCCCGCTCCTCTCTCCCTTCTCTCTCTCTCTCTCTCTCTCTCTCTCTCTCTCTCTCTCTCTCTCTCTCTCCCCAGTAGATATGTCCTCAGGTGAGGCTTAAAAAAAAAAGTGTGTGCCACATGAAGAGTGCTCCATAAAAAGCAGCAAATGAATAACTGAGCCTGTACCCTTTTGCCCTGTGCTGTGCATTTCTTTATTCAGTGGATCCTGCTTCATAGACAGAGCACATAAAATGAAGACATTTCATAGTTTTCAGCTGGAGTTCAGTTTGAGTGATTAAGCAGAATCAGCGTATATGGAGGATGCTTTCGTTTCTTAACACCAGTGACTGGTGCCTTCCAGTTTGCAGATGATCTTTTTTTTTTTTCTTTTAAAAAGAATATTTTTACTGATTTCAGAGAGAAAGGGAGAGAGAGAAATAGAAACATTAATGATGAGAGAGAATCATTGATCAGCTGCCCCTGACCAGAATTAACCGGGACCTTTCATCCGCAGGCCGACACTCCATCCATTGAGCCAAACCAGCTAGGGCTGCAGATGATCTTAAGCTTAACATCCAGTTAGAGCTGAAGTGACTACTTTCGATACAAACAGCGCTCTACAAAAGTGAGATTGCTGACAGCTTCAGTCTTGAAACAACCACTCTCTTCACAGCAATTTAAATTTAATAAACCATGTCAAAAAATCAGAAACACAATATGGGAAGGAAACTGACATTTCTTTTTATTTTTTTTATTTTCACCCAAGGATATGCTTAGAGGAAGCAAGGTTGTGTGTGTGTGTGTGTGGGGGAGATAAATAGAAAGATAGATAGAGAGGGAGAGAGGAAGGGAGGAGAGAGAGAGAGAGAGAGAGAGAGAGATTGGTTGCCTCCATAGGTGCCCCGACCAGGGATCAAACCCACAGCCCAGGTATGTGCCCTGACCAGGAATGAACCAGGAACCTTTCGGTGCATGGAAAGATGCTCCAACCAACTGAGCCATTCCGCTGGGCTCTTTTTTTTCAGTGAGCAGTCACTGCATCCCATGTCAGGTGCTTTAACAGGCAAACTCAGTTCATTTATGATCATGTTCTAGGATGCGTATTATTACTCCTTTTAGACATAAGTCTATTGAGGATTAGAGAATTATGTGTTTGCCACTGGTCATATTAAAAGGCAGATCTGGGATTCAGCTCCTGGCCTGACTCCCTTCTAAGCCCGTGTTCTTTATGTATCCTCATACTTCCTCCTGTGGGGAAAACTAGAGTGAGAATCTCACAGGTTTATTTAAATTATTTTTATGGACTATCACAATTCCAATATAAAAATGAAATTGAATATTTGCATCTAAAAATGCCACAGCAGGGATCTCTAACCCAAGAGATAGAATTGGCTGATGAACCATGAACTGGAGAAAGAAGAATTGATTCATTTTGAAAGCAGTGTGTGCTCACTACTTTGCAGAGTAGCCACCCCTGGCAGAGCTCTGTTCTGTGCAAAGTGGGTTAGATGGAAAAGGGAAGGCTCCTGCTCTGAACAATTTCTGATAATCTGAGGCCACCATCCAAGGTTTACTATATACCGGTTAGGTTTACTGCCCGCCAGGCTCTCTGTTGGCCTGTATCATCCCATTTTATACATGAAGATACATGACCTTCAAGGTTACCAGCTGGATTGTTATAGAGTTGGGACTTAAGCCAGGTCCATCTGCTCCTGTCTACCATTTGAATATAGCCCCTCTTACCTACTTGAAAGATACAGAAATAAATGAAACAACTGGGAATAAAACTACTTACACTAATCACTCACTCTCCACTAATATGAGAGTTTTGGTAGATGGTGAAATCAGGCTGGGTTAATTCCGTAACAGACAGTTGTCAGAGGTAACATATTTTTCTTAAAAATTCTGTAGTTCAGGAGAATTACTAATTTGTTCTGGTTTATTATTATTTTTTTACATTATTCCAAATTGGTGAAATTTTATTGTTATTTTATTATATATGGAACTTGCAGCAGTCAGGATAGGTTATGCTGTGGTAACAAATAGCCCCTAGTCTTAGTAGTCTCAAGCAATAAGATTTCTTTTCCTCCTTGTTCTATATGTCCACAGTGGCTTGGTAAGTGCTCAGATTCATGTAATTGTTCACACTCTGGGATTGTAGGCTGTGACAGAAGGGAAGAGAACTCTGGAGGGTTTTATATTTGTCTTCTCTGTGCCGTTACGAACATGGGTCCACCCAAACATAGAGATGTAGGAAGTGCAGAGAGCTAGAAATATTCTATGAGCAAAATGAATGATCACCACAGGCCTGGAGTTAGGGTGAAGGTTTCTTTGTTGTTATTTTTAAAAATATTTATTAATTAAATTGATTGGGGTGATATTGGTCAATATGAAAGTATAGGTTTCAGGTGTGGGTTTCTATGATATAAGATCTGTATATTGTACCATATGTAGGGTGAAGGTTTCATGAGGTGAAATTGCTATGTATCTTGAATATAAAAATATCTAGTATGGTTATGTTTCAGAAATTATACTTATGAAAATTTAGATTTAGGTTAAATGAGTGATTAATGTATTTAATTAAATATTTTGCTTCTCATTGATCATGTAAAGTGATTTTCAAAAGTAATGTTGCTTTTCATTCAATTCTAATTTTAAAAATATACCACCAACTCTATAGTTGTCTGCAGAGAATAACCCACATGGGAGATAGATCTGCAAATCAGCAAGACAGCCTGATTATCTCCAGCTAATTCAAAGAAACATCCATGGAAAACTTTGGCTGATTAGCTTGAACTTCAAGTAAGCAGAGTAGAACAAAATACCTTTTCCTGATAAGAATGCTGTCATTCTCTGCTTTTCTAATTTCTGGTTCTCAAAATTTGAACATTCCAGAACTACCTTTAAAATGTTTACATATCTATTTTAAGTGTTTATTCCAAGATTGTGAACCTCAACATTTGCATTTTTAGCACAGCTTTCTCTATAGATGTCCTGATGAAGCAAGTGCTTTTGAATGATCCTTAGTGATATATGAGTAGCGTGCAAAGTGAAGTGCACTCTGGAAAAGCATATAGCTTTTCTCTGACCTGGGGAAGATCATTTATAGCCAGAGAGGGTGCAAAGTCAAATACCTCCAAGAGCAACGTTCCCTTATGGCTGGAGACCACTTCACAAAATTAATGTTCATTTCCTTTATTATTTTTATTTTTTAATTGATTTTTTTGCAGTATAACTTATATTTAATAGTAGTACATATGTTTTCCTTCCCCCCCCAATATCCTCCCCCAGCCTCTCTTACCCCCCAGCACATGTCCCCACCTGCCCCCCTCCCCGCCCCAGTGTCTTTCATTCATTGGTTATGCTCATATGCATGCATACAAGTCCTTCGGTTGATCTACCCCAGCATCTGCCTTCCATCCACCCCAGCCTTCCTCCTGTAGCTTGACAGCCTGTTCAAGGCCACACTGCCTCTATATCAATCACTCTTCCCTGTTTCTTTTCTTCAAAAATATCTTGCCTCTGCATACTAGAAATAAATGTATAAGAACAAAAAATGTTTGAGTGTCAGTTTCAATGTTCATTTCCTTTAAATTAGAAATGTGCCATATAGGATTTTTAAAAGGAGAGAATACATAACTAACGATTTGATGCTAAAACTTCTAAAAGTCTGAGAGTTCTTACTATAAGCAAACAATAGCCTCCAAACATGAAATTAGCTGAATGGAGGTAGGGAAGAGGTTCCTGAAAAGGTCCCTAGGTGAGGGAGGATGCTTGAGATCAAGAAACTGTCCCATAGGTGGGTTTTACATTCACACATGAAAAAGCTTCCAATTGGCAAAAAACAAACAAATAAACAAACAAAAACAAAACAACAGAAACATACAAAACCCCCAAACCCACTTAAATCTGGCCACCCAGAAAATAGCAAAAAATTGTTACTGATTTAAGATTTCAGTTATTTCATGGGGAAATGTACTGAGAATTAAATTAGGTGAAATTATCTGTGAGATCCTGTGGAAGGGGAAAATACAACATCTTTTCTTTAAAAAAAATTTTAAATTGATTTTAGAGAGAGTGAAGGGAGAGGGAGAGATAGAAACATTGATGGGAAATATCCTCCTGCATACCTCCTGGCTCCTGCATGTGCCCTGACCAGGAATTAAACCCCTTGTTGCATGGGAAGACGCTCAGCCAACTGAGCTACACTAGCAGGGCTCTTTTTAAAAATCCTCACTGGAGGATATGTTTATTGATTCTTTAGAGAGAGGGAGTGAGAGAATGAGGGAGGTAGGGAGGAAGGCAGAGATAGAGATAGATAGATAGATAGATAGATAGATAGATAGAGAGAAACATTGATTGGTTGCCTCCTATAAGCACTCCCATGGGACCAAACCTAGGTATGTGCTCTGATCCGGACTCAAACCGGTAACCTCTTGGTGTATGGGATGATGCTTCAACCAAGTCACCCAGCTAGGATGAAAATAAAATATCTTAAGAAAATAGTAGTGATTTGGCAGGATTAGAAATTTTAGGTTTAGCAGTGATAAAGTATTAGTAGCACACACAAAAAAATGCTATTAACCAGTAACAGCAGCAAGTAAACTATAGATTTCAGAGTAGAAATGAGACTTGAAGAGTACAAACAAAACAAAGCAAAATTCGTTGGAATGAATTATTCTCTGGGATTTAAAAACAGTGGGAGTGATCCTTAAACCTGCTTTCAGATCACTGAGCTTTTCAAAAGCACCTCTTTAATGTTGGATATTTCACTGTTTGAAAATACAAACTCCAAGATAAGGTAATAGACTGAAACCTATTTAAGTAAGCAGAGTTCATTGCAGTGCAAAGATGGTTGCACAGAGGACTCTATGTAAGGGGAGCAAAGAGAGAGAGAAGAGGCTTACTACCTCCTTTCAGCCAGCCTGGTTTCTCACCAGCAATGGCGTGCAACCTCGATGGGGTTCTAGGTCTTAACATTTATATGAAAGCGTGGGTAGCACAAAGGTGAATAAGAGAGGATAGAACTCAGAAAGTTCACAGTGTTTTGAAATGTAAACATTCAATTCCTTGATAACACTAGCTAAAAACTTAAAAAAAAATTCAACATGTTTTCATTGATTTCAGAGAGAGGAAAAGAGAGGGAGAGAGAGATAGAAACATCAGTGGCTAAGAGAACAGATAAGTTTGCACACTTTAATACTCCTGAATCTCAATAGTATTTTTTTTAATTTAATAAATATTTATTGTTCAGATTATTACAATGTTGCTCTTTTTTTCCCTCCCATAGTTCCCCTCCCCCTGGTACCCATCCCATCCTCTGCCATTACCTCTGTTCTCATCCATAGGTATATGCTTTTTGTCCAGTCTCTTCCTGCACCCCACACCCCTTACCCTGGAGAATTGTCAGTCCACTCCCTTTCTATGCCCCTGATTCTATTATATTCACCAGTTTATTCTGTTCATCAGATTTTTAATTCATTTGATTTTTAGATTCACTTGTTGATAGATGTGTATTTGTTGTTCATAATTTTTATCTTTTCCTTTTTCTTCTTCCTCTTCTTAAAGAACAGCTTTCAGCATTTCATATAGTACTGGTTTGGGGTTGATAAACTCCTTTAGCTTTTTCTTATCTGCAAAGCATTTTATCTGACCTTCAAATCTGAATGATAGCTTTGCTGGATAGCGTAATCTTGGTTGTAGGTTCTTGTTATTCATCACTTTGAATATTTCTTGCCACTCCCGTCTGGCCTGTATCGTTTCTGTTGAGAAATCCGCTGACAATCATATGGGTGCTCCCTTGTAGGTAACTGTTTTTTTCTTGCTGCTTTTAATATTCTCTCTTTATCTTTTGCTCTTGGTATTTTAATTATGATGTGTCTTGGTGTGGTCCTCTTTGGATTCCTATAGTTTGGGGTTCGGTGCACTTCCTGGACTTGTAAGTCTATTTCTTTCACCAGGTGTGGGAAGTTTTCGGTCACTATTTCTTCAAATAGGTTTTCAGGATCTTGCTCTCTCTCTTTTTCTAGCACCCCTATAATTTGGATGTTGGTATGCTTGAGGTTGTCCCAGAGGCTCTTTATACTATCTTCAATTTTTTGGATTCTTTTTGCTTCTTGCTTTTCTGGGTGAGTGATTTTTGCTTCTTTATTTTTCAAATCTTTGACTTGATTCTTATAGTCCTCTAGTCTGCTTTTGGGTCTCTGTATAATATTTTTTTTATTTCTGTCTGTGTATGCTTAATTTTTAGTTGGCCCTTTTTCATATCCTCCATAGTCTTGCTCATATCCTTGAGGGTCTCGCTCATATCGTCAAGGGTCTCATTAAATTTATTGGCCTTTTCTAGGAGCCTCTTAAAAAACCTTATAACCGTGGTTTTGAACTTTATGGCCTGTTGTTTTTTCCCCTCCATTTCTTTCACATGTAATTTGTTACCTTGTCTTCGAATTTTGGCTGCTTTCCTGAGTTGGTTGAGTAGGTTTGTGTGTCCCCTCGAGGGAGGGGACAATGGCTCAGCCTTCGCAGTTACCTGAGGTGGATACTCTTGGTGCACCCCTTTATGGGCTACACAGTCTTCTTGTAGTTAAGCCTAGATTGTTGCTGGTATCACTGGGAGGGATTGACCTCCAGGCCAATTGGCTGTGAGGATCAGCTGTGTTTATGCCGGGAGAGCTGCTGTGCTCAGCCTGGATTGGGTGGAGTCTCCGGGCTGAGCAGGCAGCCTTGGTTTCCCGTTAGGCCCACCCTAAATGCCTCCTGGGTCTCCATGCCCTGCAGCAATGGCTGCACGCACTTCTGAGAGAAAGCTGCCCGGAGCTCTGCCTGCTGCCGGACAGTCTAGTTTCTCCCCAAATGAGTCTGCACACCCAAAGACTCACCCGGAATGGGAAAACAAAGCAGTCTGGTGGTTTGTTTGTTTTTTTTCCTCCCAAACGATAAAGCCAGTCACGAGCCCTCTCTGATAGCTCATGTGCCTCTATAGTGCCAGAGTTTCAGCGTGCTTCCTTCTTACTGTCCATTTTCACCCCGTATTAGTGTGGGTTCCCTGAGACTCACCCGGAACTGGGGCTCAGTGTTGTGGGTCACCTTTGTCTCCCTCCCAGTTCAGAAAAACCAGCCGGGTATTCAGCCGCCTACCTTATCTGCTCATGCGCAGCTCCGAACCTCTGACTCCGTGTGTATCCACCACTCTGCCCTCCGCAGCTCCCTGGGGTCACAGTGTCCTTTTATCTTTCCTGCTATTTGTGGAATGTCCACTCAGCCAGCCCTCTGGTGGTTCTGAATGATGTCCATTTTGTCCTTTAGTTGTAGTTTTGAAATTGTTGTACAGAGCAGCAGTATGTTTACCTATGTCACCATCTTGGTTCCTCTCCTCAATAGGTTTTAGCTCCCAATGTTTACATCAGTGGTTCTCAACCTTTCTAATGCTGAGACCCTTTAATACAGTTTCTCATGTTGTGGTGACCCCCCAACCATGAAGTTATTTTCGTTGCTACTTCATAACTGTAAGATTGCTACTGTTATGAATCATTATTTGAATATCTGTGTTTTCCGATGGTCTTCTTAGGTGACCCTGCTAGTGGTCCACAGGTTGAGAGCTGCTAGCAGCATCACCTAAGACGATCAGAAAATGCAGATATTTACATTACGATTCATAACAGTGGCAAAATTACAGTTATGAAGTAGCAAAGAAAATAATTTCATGGTTGGGGGGTCACCACACCATGAGGAACTGTATTAAAGGGTTGCAGTATTAAAAAGGTTGAGAACCACTGACATACATGTTAGTATCAGAAGTTCTGGTCTTTAAATTAGTCCTGACTACTTTGTAATTAATATAACCCTCAGTTATTAAAAATATACATTTTATTTATTACTTGTAATGAATACCTCCTCTCTGTCAACTACCATCCTTACAACCCCCACCCAACTTCCATCCTTAGAGAGTTTCATTTATGGCTAACCACAGGCCCATGGAACTATCAATGTCTATCCTGACCAGATGCTTTCCAAATTCAATTAGAGCTTTTATCTCTATTTAAGTTTTAATTGCCATTTAAGTGAGCATTTATTTATTTGTGTAACAGGCAATGCCACCATTAGATGTCTTTTTTTGTGCTGTGGCCAACTACATGGGAAAGACAACTTGATAATAATGGCTACTATTTGCTGAAAATTTCATTTGTGGGAGAATTTCTCTGAATAACATGATTCTCAACAATCCTGTAAAATAGGTATTCTAAACCCATATTATAGGTGAGAAAACTGAGATTCCAAGGGGCTAAGTAGGTTACCTGGGTCATGTGGCTGGTTACTAGTAGAGTCTGGCTCTGACTCCACAGTTGTGTGATGGCCCGACCTGCACTTTCCCCACAGTACGGGCCTGTTAGCTTTCAGGGTTTCAGATGATGGGAAGGCAGTTTGCATTTAGAACTTGCTGGCCTCCCTGGCAATGTGTGGGAGAGCTGTTCACCTCCCTTAAATAAATAAACAGCTGCTGCTCCTCACTCTGGAGCAAACCATATAGAGTTACCCTCTGAGAAGCAGCTCCTTTGCGAGTAAATTGGAGGTTGGCCCTTTTCACTGGGGGCCCTGGTGGTTTGTTTTCTCAATTTGGGAAGAAGCTTCCAGAGCGACTCTTCGTGACCTCTCAAGTAAACTTCAATATGTTTCACCCCGTTTGGTGACTTCCCCTTCCTGGCTTTAGCTTTTCTGGGGGATGCCAGCTTCTTGAGGGTGGTGCTCAAAGCTCTCAATAACTGTGAGGCGACCACAGGCCAGAAGGAGATTTACTGGGCAGCTAAGAAGACCTGTAGCATCGGCCCCTCAGTGCATGACCCCAGGGGCATCGTGTTACTATGGTAGTGGTTTTAACAAATAGAACGAAAGTCACGTATTTTAATCACAGCAGGTTAGGACCATTGTTCCTTTCTCTTCTGCCTTCTGGTCATACTTTCCTCGAGTTGGATGGCACTGGAATGATATATGTATTTCTGGGATCTGGCTAAGGCAAACTTGAGTTGGGAGTACATTTTAAAGCTGGGGTTTTAAAAGTCCTGTAGACAAACTGGTGCTGGAATGGGTTTCAGGAATACGCTCCTGCCCTCTATGGCAACTTGTCTGGTGTGTGAAATGGAGGTTTAGGGTCAAAGGCTGAATTGTGATATGAACTTATCTGATAGTCCTGGCATTTAAAAGAGGTGGTGGGTAGTTCTAGCCGGTGTGGCTTTGTGGGTAGAGCGTTGGCTTGTGGACTGAAGGGTCCCAGGTTTGATTCTGGTCAAGGGCACATGCCCAGGTTTCCAGCTCAATCACCAGCAGGGGGCATGCAGGAGATAGCTGATCAGGGATTCTCTCTCATCATTGATGTTTCTATTTCTGTCTACCTTTCCCTTCCTCTGTGAAATCAATTAAGAAAAAAAATATAAAACAACAACAAAACCCCCTAAAAAAACCAAAGAGATGATGGATAGAGGAGGAGCCAATGGAGCCAGGAGCTAGTCTGTGGAAAATTATCATGGTTGGGCAGCCTGTCATAAACAGATTATATCATTTTAATGAATTTCATGGTATTTGTGAGCTTTTAAAGATGTTATTAGTTGTGAATTCTTTTTCACTCTGAATATTTCTTTTTATGTTATATTTTGCACTCATGATTTTGTATTCTTTGTCTTCAAGAAACCCTCTCTTCAAATTGTATATGCTTCATTCCCCATAAAAATTAAGTCCTGCCCCTTAAATTTGCTGAGATTTCTTTTCCAGACACAGCTGCTCTAGAGTCTCCCAAAGTGAATGTCATCAACACACAGAATGCGTATATTACGACAATTCGATGCTAATATCCATTCCTAATTTGCGCAGATCTAACCAAATTTTATGTGAGTAAAAAAAGAGAAACTAAAACTTCATTTTAATTATTTAGAACTGACCTTCTTCAAGTTCTTGGGATTAGGACATTGGCCAAGTGGTCTCTTCGTGGGGTTGGAGATATCAGGACAGGATGAGGTTAGGTGATTAGGGGTGTGGAGGTGTGTGTGGATCACACTGTATTGGCACTAATGGGCAGGTAAGGGAACCAGACTGAAGAGATGGGTCAGGGATGCATCAGGTCTCTCCTTTAATTTCTTACTTTCTTCCTTCCTTTTTTTTGTTTTTGTTTTTGTTTTTTGTTTATAGAACACAGGATAGTCTTCTCTTAAAAAAATCTGATGCTGAGGGTCAACCTGAAAATATCAAGAGTAATTACTTCTATGAGATTGAATAGGAGTGATTTTCATTTTTCCCTATTTACATAGTTAGTTTCTGATCTTTCTGTAGATAGAATGTATTAGCAATAAAAAAGAAGCATGAAAAGACCCACAGTCCTGTGTGTCTGTGTGTGTGCACATGTGCACGAAAGAGAGAGAGAGAGAGAGAGAAAGAGAGAGAGAGAGAGAGAGAGAGAGAGAGAGAGAGAGAGAAGAGAGAGGAGAGAGAGAGAGGAGAGAGATTGAGATTGATTGATTACTGGGGAGATAATTTTCCTTTCTTTCTTCCCTCCCTCTCGTTTTTCCTTAGAATAAACGCATAAAGAATTACTAGCATCTTAATAACACTTTGGGAACATGAAAGAAAGCTTTATTTTATACCTTTAAAAATGTGCACACGATATAAAATTTTAATTTGAAAAGATATAAGATAGGAAACAATTTTTTTTACTTTGACTTTTTGTGTCAGTGTGGGATACATGCAAAGGAAAATTTATGGGTAAATTGCCAATTAGTTGTTGAGAACTGAAGAATGCTGAAGCAGAAATTAGGATCTAATTATGTGTCTAGATTATTGTCATTCAAGACACAAAATGACCGAGTTTTATAATTGTGGGGAAAATCTATTCTGCTTGTGACAATTTCCCTGCTAGTCAAGAATAGGCAGTCTGATGGCTTTTAAGGATAGGTGCTTCTTCTTCTTCTTTTTTTAAAAAAAAATATATTTTATTGATTTTTCACAGAAAGGAAGAGAGAGGGATAGAAAGTCAGAAACATCGGTGAGAGAAACATCAATCAGCTGCCTCCTGCACACTCCCCACTGGGAATGTGCCCGCAGCCATGGTACATGCCCTTGACTGGAATCGAACCTGGGACCCTTCAGTTCACAGGCCGACGCTCTATCCACTGAGCCAAACCAGCTTTGGCAAGGATAGGTGCTTCTTTACAAACTAGAGGCCCAGTGCATGAAATTTGTGCATGGGGCAAGGAGGGTGTCTCTCAGCTCAGCTTATACCCTCTCCAATCTGGGACCCCTTGAGGGATGTCCAACTGCTCGTTTAGGCCTGATCCTGGTAGGATTGGACCTAAATGGGCAGCCGGACATCCCTCTCACAATCCAGGTCTGCTGGCTCCCAGCTGCTTGCCTGCCTGCCTTCCTGATTGACCCTAACTGCTTCTGCCTGCCAGCCTGATCACCCCCTAACCACTCCCTTGCCAGCCTGATTGATGCCTAACTGCTCCCCTGCCAGCCTGTTTACCCCTTACTGCCCTCCCCTGCGGGCCTGGTCACCTCTAAATGCCCTCCCCTGCAGGTCTTGTTCCCTCCAACTGCTCTCCCCTGCAAGCCTGGGTCCCCCCAGCTGCCCTTCCCTGTAGGCCTGGTCACCCCCAACTACCCTCCTCTGCTAGCCTGGTCACCCCTAACTCCCTTCCCCTGCAGGCTCGATCCCTTCCTTGCAGGCCTGGTCCCTCCCAACTGCCCTTCCCTGCTGGCCATCTTGTGGTGGCCATCTTGTGTCCACATGGGGGCAGGATCTTTGACCACATGGGGGCAGCCATCTTGTGTTGGAGTGATGGTCAATTTGCATATTACTTTTTTATTAGATAAGATAGAGGCCTGGTGCATGGTTGGGAGCCAGCTGGTTTGCTGTGAAGTATGTCCTGGATCAGGGTGGGGGTTTCCTTGGGGCATAGGGTGGTCTGGGCGAGGGGCCTGTGGTGTTTTGCAGGCTGGTCATGCTACACCGACAACCCAAGTGGAGGTCCTGGTTTCTGGGATTTATTTATCTTCTATAATTGAAACTTTGTAGCCTTGAGTGGAGGCTAAGGCAGGCCAGGGCAGGCAGAAAGCTTGGCTTCCTCCATTGCCGGAGGCAACTCAAGCCTCCTGCTCTCTCCAGCTCCGTGGCTGCCACCATTTTTGTTGGGATTTATTTATCTTCTATAATTGAAATTTTGTAGACTTGAGTGGCCTGGGCCTGCCAGGCTGTGTGGAAAGCTTGGCTCCCTCCATTGCTGGGGAAACCCAAGCCTCCCGCTCTCTCCGTGGCCTTAGCCATCTTGGTTGGGTTAATTTGCATACTTGCCCCTGATAGGCTGGTGGGCGTCACTTGTGGGTATAGTGGAGTTATGATTAATTTACACATTACTCTTTTATTAGGATGATCAGGGAGTCCCAGGCAAGGGCCAGCCCAAGGGGGCTTCCTCTGCACACAGAATATTTGTTGCCAAGCAGGTATGTAATGTGTAGAAAGTTCACTGTCTTTTAAAGACATAAATGTTTAGAGGAAAAATAGAATAATTAATTTAAAATATAAACTCCTTTTATATGATTGTTAACTGCTGCTATAGGACTGTTTCTAAGGTTTTTTTAATTTATTTTCTGCTCTTCAGGTTGCCCTCAGCCTTCTTCTGCCCTGGCTCTGTGCCTCAGGACATTCTCATTGCAGAGTCTTAGCCAAAAGGCTCATTAGTTTGTCTCCTCCAGTTTCCTTGAATCCTCTTGGTTAGCCCTGTAATAGTACACAGTAGGTGCTGTTTTTTTTTAATGTTTTTATTGGTTTTTAGAGAGAAAGAGAGAGGAAAGGAGAGAGAGCGAGAGCGAGCGAGCGAGCGAGCGAGAGAGATATCAGTTGCCTCCTATATGCACCCTGATCAGGGATCAAACCCACAACCCAGGCATATGCCCTGACAGACAGGGCACCGGCTGGCAGCCTTTGGTGCACAGGGTTACGCTCAGCCACCTGAGCCACACCAGCAAGGGCCAGGCAGTGCTGCTTTGAATATTCGTTTCACAGATGCAGTCTTTTAGGTTGGAGACCACAGCTCTCAGGTCTCCCCACCCTCCCCCTTCTCCCTCTTTCTTGCCTTAACCAGCTGCACCCCTCCGTCTGTGTCTAATCCTCTGTCAAGTTCACTTTCTCTAAGTGCAGCAGATATTGAGACTAAGCACCCTGCCTCCCAGTTTCTTAAAGGAACCATATCACTTTGCAATACATCTAAATACAAGTTAAAGGAAATTAACCCGTTAATTTGGCAGCAAAGGCTATTTTCTTCTGTGCTCTTTGAATATTAGTGTGTAAATAAAAACTCCATAATAAACTATATCATTTTCAGTCTAACTCTGGTTGATGGTCAGCTTGGATTATTGTGAAAGTAAATGGCTAAAATGTGGATAAATCCTACCACAGGACCTGACACATAGTTGGCACTCCAGTAGTAATTCCTTTCCTTCCGTTGGTCATGGTGGTCCGGCCAGATCTGTAGCTCTGTTCCAGTGTGGAACTTGTCTCCATAAAGATTCACTAAGAAGTTAATGAGCTGTATTTCCTCCAATGCCATGGGCTGTGTCAACACAATGCCAAACATTGTGACAATTTTTGACTGAATTGAGTTAACTGAGTGAATGTTTTGAAGTATTGACACAGCAGCTAAAAGAGTGAGAAATGTAGTCAAGCCAGCTATTTGGTATGATGGAAAACAGCAGCTATTTCAAAAATAAAAGTAGAATTGAAACGTGAGAAGCCAGTGTAAGTTTAAAGTAGCCACAGGACCATGGGAAAGCACTTGCGAGAGGACCGGCTTAGGAGGCAGACAAGGAGATGAAAACCTGAAGATGTCCCTGGGCCATACAACAAACCGCGCCGAACCGAAGGCCCATGTGGTGTCGCCCTGGACAAAAGCTTCCTTGGTTTGGGCCGAAGGACCAGAAGTAGAAATTGGCAAGATTCCCAAATTCTTGTGCTGTGATAGATGGTTTGTTCATTCTGTCCTTTCAGCCATTCCTTGTCTTTAGTTCCTTCCTCTGGTAACGCTGGGGGTGAGTAGAGGGCCATCCAGAGCTGGGCGCCCCAAATGTGCTCAGCGTTAGAAATCTTTGCAAGGAGAACTGGGGCAAAAATTTTGCTAATTGGGAAATACTCACTCTTCAGTTTTTTCAATACATTTTCTTAAAGATAAAAAAATTTTGTTGTATAAGTTGTTACATAGGCATATTATATACAACATAATAAATATATATTCAGCATTCTCTCTTTGACATGTTATACATATAATGTATACAATATTATATATATAGGACATATACGGAATTATCTCTCATATGTGCAGGGAGATAATCTGTATATATAATACTGTATATGTAAAATGTATAATGTATATACTAGGTAATAATATATGTATAACAATAATAATAATAATACATGTATAACAATATAAAGGTTGGAGGGAGAGATAGAGGGAAAGAATTGAGTAATTTTAACACTAAAATAAATTTACTAGCATGAATAATCTTACATAAGAGCAACTACACTTGGAAGGTCATTTCTGAAAGGTTTCTGAACTATGCCTCAGTGAGAATTCTGTTTTCCCAACTATCATGAATGAATGAAGCCCAGCGACAGGTCCATTTTGGTCAATAAAATAATTGTTAGTTTGATGATCCCTCTCTGGCAAAAAGGATTCTCTTGGCAACGGCCAACTTAGTTAACATAATAAACATTTGACCCAACAGAATTTTACCAGCACTCGGAAAAGGTCTGAAGTGCTGTAACTGGGTTTGGCATCGCTCTGTGAGGGGAGTTTATGGCTAGCTGGCTTTTCTCATCAGGGAAGAAGATTTTTAAAGGGGCCAGTTCAGATCAGACTGGATCAAGGACTTTGATTGTACCTCAGTCAACTCAATAAAATAACTATTTTGACCATTTTTTTTTCTCCCCATTCCAGGACTTTCTCTTCCTACTGGACATTGATAAGAATGAACAAATCACTTTGTGCAGACATAGACTTGAGACTGAGTGTAGCATCCACTTCTCCTTGTGGTGTTTATTCCCATTCAATCTGGGACACACATCTCATGTCACAGAAAACCTGACTGAGGGTATGGATCATGGTTTTGTGGTAGTTCCTCCCCTCCCCCAAATTTACAGTGTTTTCAAAGAACCTAGGGGGCACACTTGAAACAATCAGTACAAACAGTTAAAATGAGCCCCTGCTGGCTAGGATAGCTATAAATGTCAAGCTACAGGATTTTAAAGACTTACAGTAGCTCATACATAGCGGGTACATTTATAAGCATTATTGAGTTGGAAGATAATGACAGTCACATGTTGAGAATTGAATATGACATCTTAACGTGTGTTATTCCTCTTTGTAAGTCTCTGGAGTCCAATTACTGAAACTTAAAAATGCAGCACTTCAGTGCATGACTATGAAACCATTGGGAATAATTAATGCTAAAATTTTTAATCTATTTATGGGTCTTCACAACACAGAGTATTAGGTAAAAACATACTTGACAAAGACATTTAATTGTATAATTTTTACTTTGAACTTTTGCTTTTAAAAAATGCCTGCCATGTTATATCACCTAATGTTAATTTTATTTCCTTGTCTTGGTATAATGAGATAAGTGTTGTCAAATCCATTAGGAGGATATATATTGTGCTGAAGAATCTGGTTTGATTAGGATTTTTTTCCTACAAGGAAAAGACCGTCCAACTCAAATGATCTTAAGCAATAAAGACGTCGGTTGGCTCATGTAGCCAGAGGTATGGGGAGAGGGGGACTTTAGGGTCAACTTTGCCTTGTGGGTTGTGCTTTGGAGAAATTCCATCAGCTGTACCCTCTTTTGGGTTTGGTTTAATTCTCATGTTTGTCCCTCATCCCGACAAAGAGACTCAATAATCATGAGTGCAAGAAAAGAGATCTGTACCAGTTGGAGATGTGTTTTATTTTAAAAAAGAAAAAAAAATAGGGAGAAGGGGAAGGAGCGGGAAAGAGAAATAGAGAGGAAAGAAACAAAGCATGAGCCACATAGCAACAGCTTCTGGAGATGGCAGTCTGTTGTGTGTCCTGAGAAATCTGGTTTGTCTTCTTCCTCGGGCCGGCCATCAGGTTGGCACAGCAGTGCCACAATCCCTTCTGGATCCAGCGCCTTCCCATCTTTCACAAAAGGTCTCTGTCTTCACGCTTGTCACCTCATGGTCTCAACATGGCTGCTGGGCCTCCAAGACTGACATTTACCTTTAAGGAAAAAGTCAAGTCTGCTCACTTGAATCAAGAGGAGAGAAAAAACTTTCCTGGAAAGCACACCCAATAGACCCTTGCTTTTGTGCTCCTGGTCATACCTTATGTCTATTTTCCCTCTTCTTTATCACCAGAACCTTGACTCTTTTCAGAAAGGCCTTGTGGCCATTAAAAAAATATACATCTCTCATCCTTCACCCAACCCCCCAAACCTCCTCCACTCTGTAAACTGTCATTCTGTTTTCTGTATCTATGAGTATAATTCTATTTTATTTGTTTTGTCCTTTAGATTCCATACAGACATGAAAACATAATGTCTTTGTCTGATATTAGCATCATGAAAAAGGTGAAGGAATTAAGAAGTACCAATTGGTAGTTACAGAATAATCACAGAGATATAAATTACAGCACAGGGAATATATCCAATAATATCATAATAACTATGTATGGGGCCAGGTGGGTACTTGAAATATCGAGGGACAACTCTGTGAGGTACACGATTATCTAACCACTATGCTTTACTTCTGAAACTAGTACAGAATAATTTGACTATAAACTGTAAATAAAAAATAAAAAATTAAAGTAACTGACATAAGAAAAAGAAAAAAAAAGAAATACATAGAGATAAACCCAACAGAAGATTTATATAAATCTGACAGTGGAATACTATTTATCAATAAAAAAGGATAAACAATATATCACAAAAATAAGACATATAGAGGTACAAAAAATGTCTCCTATCCCCATTAAGGTTTATTTGTATATTCCAATTTTTCAGAAAAGAAGTTTAAACCATTTCAATAAAATATGTTAATTAGGTTAAAAAAATACACATCTCTTTAGGCTAAAACTTTTCAGATTTAGCAAAAACAAAAGCAGGATGCCCAGCAGGGGACATACATACTTTACACGAAAATGTATATATTTATCTGAAATTCATGTTTAACCTAACATGCTGTATTTTATCTGGTAACCCTGTCCCAGGCTTCCTAAATGGGAGTGTGGCCATGAAAGAGACAGTCTGCTAAAATGGGCCTCCAGAAAATGTTTTTTAAAAGGGACCAAACTTGTTAGATATGTTCCTTTTGTTCTTTTGCACTTGTCCTTTTCCCTTCTTTCTTCCTGGACTTTGGACAGAATGCCTAAAGCTGTTTTGCGAATGAAAGAGAAGCCTGGTTCTGGAGCAGCTCTGACTTGCCTATCCCCAGATTCCTGGTTCTATAAAAAGCCCTATTTGGTTAAGTTACTGGGGTTCAGTTTTGGTTACATGCTGCTAAATGCAGTCCTAACTGGTGCAGCTACCCCTTGCTGAAGGTGTGGCATAGAGGCCAGCTAGGGGTTCACCACACTGTTTTGTCTTCTTCCTTGTCACACAGGTTGACTACACCTTCCAGACCTCGCAGTTAGGTGGAGCCGTGTGACCTAGTTCTGGCAATGGAATGTGTTGGAGGTGGTGTATGCAATGTCCATGCCTGATCCATGTTCCTGCCCTTTCCATGTCTGCAGCAGGAACCCTAGGGAATAGTGGAGACACTGGATGAAAGCAACTGGAGAATGAGATGAGCTTGATGAGTGGTCCCCTCCCGCTTCATGCTGACCCTAATTGCACATTATTTGAACAAGAAATACATTTTTCTTGAGTTAAGCCACTGAGATGTTGGGTTCCTTGGGGCCAACATTATCTGTTGTAAGAGAGACTGCTTCAGGCCTAGAATTTCAAGCCAGAACCCTCAGATTCACTCTTATTGGGTCGTACATCTTCTGTCCACACCTTAATCAGTGGAATAGAAAGTGCTGATTGGCTTTAAAAAAACCGTGGTGCATATTGGGAATTGCAGCTGGGGCTAGCTTTTCCTGAGTCACGTGATCAGTCAGGGTTCCAGGGGGAAACAGAGTAATCTGAGCAGCATTTAACAAAGCAACTATTTATAAAGGTGGTAGGGGTATAGGGAATCCACAAGAATATAGTGCCCTGTGGCTAGTAACAGCAGAGCCTTAACAACCCTACATCTGAAGGGTTGGCTGGGTTAGTGAATGGTTTCCAACACCTAGAGACAAAGTACATATAGCCTGTAGGGAGAGGGCTGCTCTCCAGTCCTATAACCTACTGAGGGAAGCAGCCAGCCTGCTTAGAGGGATTCCGAGGGAAAAATCATCCCTGGTCTTACCTTTCTCCCACCCTCTGACCTCCTGCAGGGGTACAGAGAAGGTTAGGAGCCCTCAGGCTCCTAGGATGAAGCAGGGTGTGGAAGGGAGAGAGCAGATCTGGAGGGACACCCAGGGCGGCTGTGGGTACTAGGAGACCACACATAAAGGGATAAGAAATAGTGGGGAGCAATCCATAATTGCTACCTCATTGGTACCTTTTAGTTCCTGGGGACTAACTACATGGCTATAACTTACTTTTGAGATAGAAATCTTTTGGCCATATGACAAGAACATAGAAGGAATAACTTCTGAATTTTCATTCACACATGATAAATTCCAAGTTCTGTTAAAATGTCAAATAACTTACTTATCAAAGCACTAGAGTTGCCAGGGCAACAGAATTTAATTTAAAGTGTTTGATTTACACATTTGTTTAATTCTTCTTCCAGAGATACTTGTTTAATTCTGTCTCCTTAGGTTTGAAAAGTGCTAAGAGCAATTATGATTGCAGTAATACCCACTGCTTTATTAATATATGTCTTTATTATCCAGTGCCTGTTTATTAGCCAGAACTTTTTGATCTCCTATAATTGGTGTTATTCCAGGACATCTTGCTGCAACTGATGCTGAAGACATCTTAGGTTTGTACTTTTAGTACTGAGTGAATTAACCGTATTGATTCACACTTGATGGATAATTGTTCTTGCATAGTCTATTTTTGTGCCTGCTGATATTAATCATAGCAGCCCTAGTGAAACATTGTTAAACTATATATTAAATTGTTTTGAAGATTCTCATGCATTTTCTCTGAAAGTTTACATTCACTACATATTTATGAAATTTTTAATGACAATCATACTTTCCTACACTATCATATTTCTATAAGTTAAGTAGAGCAGGTATTATCACATACAAATTTTGGTAAATGATTGAATCATACTGATTGCAGAAGAGCCATAAATATATCTAAATATAATGTGAAAATAAAATCAACTTTGTTCTGACACCCAAATATAACTTTGATTAATATATTATTATATATCTTTTCAGAATTTTCTCTAAGATTTATATGCCCTTCTTCTTACAGAATGGAACCCCATTAAATATGGAGTTTACTAACTTGATTTTTTACTTAAACCATAATTTCCTTTTCATGTTAAAAACGTACTTCTTGCTTGGCCATATGCCCGGGTTGCAGGCTTGATCCCATATGTGGGGGGGTGTAGGAGGCAGCCATTCAGTGATTCTCTCTTATCATTGATGTTTCTATCTCTCTCTCCCTATCCTCTCTGCAATCAATAAAAATTTATTTAAAAAATATACTTCTGAAATGTCATTCTCAATAGCTGGGATATATTACACTACAGATGTATTGTCATTTATTTAAAAACTTCCTTGGAAGGGAAACCAAGATGGTGGCATAGGTAAACACCTAGGCTTTTTGCCCCACACAACAATTTTGAGAATACAACCAAAGGACAAAACAGACATTGTCCAGAACCATGGGAAGGCTGGCTGACTGGAAGTTCTGAAACTAGAGGGACACAGAAATGCAAATGGATAATCAGAGCCGCTGCAAAGCTTAAGTAAGGTAGGAGACTCGTGAGTGCACAGAGCCAGAGAGGATAGGGTGTCTGAAGGCCTGGCAGGGGTGCTCTACTAGAAAGGAGACAAAAACTCCAGGCTGCACTAAACCCAGTTTGGTTTGGACTCAAAACCCAGGGGATCCAGGCCCTTACAGAGAGAATCTGGACTGTGGGTGGAATTCCAGGGGAAGAGCCAAAGGCAGAGCTCTGGATGAACTGGTCCACTGGCGGTGTCTGGCAGGAGAAAGGAGCTTTGGGCAGCGCTGTGAGGCAGAATCTTAGGTGAACAGCCAGAGGTGGAGCTCTGGGTGCGCACACGATTGCTCACGCTGAGGGAGATCTGTTGAATGTGGGGCTGGCGTCTGGCGGAAGGGAGAAAGGAGTTCCGACTGCAGGGAACCCAAGTGCCAGGCAAAAATCTGAGATTCTGGATTCATTGGGGACTGGACCATCTGGCAGCAGGCGAAAGTTGAGGATGCCTTTCTCGCAGAGGTGCTTGTGGCGATTGCTGCAGATGCTAGGAACTGGTGTCCTCATGGGGCAGGGCTGACTGGAAGCCAAGGCTGTCAGCACCACTGTGAAACTCCACCCCATCCAGAAACCTGCCCCATCCAAGCTGAGCACAGAGACTTTGGCAAATATTCAAGTCTTGGCGTATAAGGCTGTCTCCCAGCATAGACACAGCTGATCCTCACAGCCAGTTGGCCTGGATGTCAATTCCTCCCAGTGATACCAACAACAATCAAGACTTAGCTGCAGCAAGGCTTTACACACAGTCCACAAAGGGGTGCACCGAGAGTGTACACCTCAGGTAACTGGGGAGGCTGAGATACCTAGCACACAAAACTGCCCTACCAACTCAGGGTAGCAGTGAAACTGGAGCGAAAGAAATAGATCACAAATGAAAGAAATGAAAGAAAACAAACGACTGGATATAGAGTTCAAAACCACGTTTATAAGGTTTTTCAAGAGGCTCCTAGAAAAGGACAATAAGTTTAGCGAGACCCTTGAGGATATGAGCAAGACCCTCGAGGATATGAGAAAGGACCAACTAGAAATTAAACATACACTGACTGAAATAAAAAATATTTTACAGAAACCCACCAGCAGACTAGAGGAATGCAAGAATCAAGTCAAAGATTTGAAATACCAAAAAGCCAAAAAAACAAACAAACAAAAAAAACCTCAACTGGAAAATAAAAAAGAAAAAGACTCCAAAAATTCGAGGTTAGTGTAAGAAGCCTTTGGGACAACTTAAAGTGTACTGACATCAGAATTATGGAGGTGCCAGAAGAAGTGAGAGAGCAAGATACTTAAAACATATTTGAAGAAATAATGACTGAAAACTTAACCCACTTGGTGAAAGGAATAGACTTACAACTCTAAGAAGTGCACAGAACCCCAAACAAAAGGAATTCAAAGAGGACCACATCAAGACACATCATAATTAAAATGCCAAGAGCAAAAGACAAAGAGAGAATATTAAAAGCAGCAAGAGAAAAACACTTAATTACCTACAAGGGAGCACCCATACGATTGTCAGCTGATTTCTCAACAGAAACTATGCAGGCCAGACGGGAGTGACAAAAAATTTCAAAGTGATGAATAGTAAGAACCTACAACCAAGATTACTCTACCCAGTGAAACTATCATTCAGAATTGAAGGTCAGATAAAGAGCTTCACAGATAAGAGCTTCACAGAAGCTAAAGGAGTTCATCAACACCAAACCAGTAGTATATGAAATGCTGAAAGGTATTCTTTAAGAAGAAGAAAAAGGAGAAAAAAGTGGCTGCTTCAAACTAGAGCATAGATGGAACTGGAGAGCATGATGCTTAGTGAAATAAGCCAGTCAAAGAAAGATAAGTATCACATGATTGCACTCATTTATGGGATATAATGAACAACATAAACTGATGAACAAAAACAGATCCAGAGACAGAGAAGCATTGACTGTCAAACCTCAGAGGAATGGTAGGGGAGGGTGGGGGTAAGGAGAAGAGATCAACCAAAGGACTTGTATGCATGCATATAAGCCTAATCAATGAACACAGACACCAGGGGGGTGAGGGTATAAGTGGTTACAGGGGAGGTGAGGATTGGAAGGGGTAATGGGTGAAGAGGACACATATGTAATACCTTAATCAATAAAGAAAATTTAAAAAATGACAAAAAAAATAAATTTTGCCTGTGAGAAAAAACTTCCTTGATTTTTTTTGTTTTTAGTTTTTGAAAAAAATGATTTGAAAAAAATTTATACAAATCTTTCATCTTTGAGCTCTTGTTCAATTATTTACTTAGGTCATTTAGTTAGAAATAGAATTGCTGGGCAACATGGAAAACCAAGTATTAAGACTTTGGATGCATATTTGGGGAAGATGTTATAATTTTATTTTGCAAGAAGTTTCCTTTCAGAGTCATTTGCTAATTTGCCTTGTTTTAGCTATGAATTGTTTACCTTTGCTTTTTAAATTCTGGATAGTAAGCTGCAGATGACTCAAATTCTTGTTTTCGTGTCTAGATTTAACTTAGAGTGTACAGTGAGCATTCTTAGTTCCAAGCAGCAGATATGGAACTGACTGGTTTAAGCAGAAAAGTAATTTATTAAGAGGTCACTCTCTGAATCCTTGGGAGGGCCGGATACCTTGATGCAAGGCTATATGACCAAGAAAAATGATGAGAATGATGGAGCAGAGCAGATCTGGTGGAAAATCTCTTCTGCTGATATAAAACATTATGTCATGGTTTCATGCCCAGCATTGCAGCAGACTCTGTCAATGCCCCACTAGAGCCCCTTGACACCCATTGCCCATTGCCTTATCTTTCTGGAAGTTACCTGTGATTCTCCACACTCAAACTGCTTCTGGCAATGCTCCTCCACCCCAGGTGGGGCAGGTTGGATGTCATTCTCAGGACAAATGAGAATCAAAAGATTTATTGGTCTGGTCAGGTTGCCCTCACAAAATACCAGAGTAAGTGACTTAACAGAAATTTTTGCACACAGTTGTGGAGGTTGGGATGTTCAAGATCTAGGTTGAGCTTAATTCAATTCCTGGTGAGTGCTCTCTTCTTGGTTTGAAGACAGCTTCCTTCTTGCTGTGCCCTCACATGGCCTTTCCTCCTAGTGTGCATGGAGGAACAGGGGGAGGGAGAGAAAGGGGGGTGGAGAGAGAGAGAGAGAGAGAGAGAGAGAGAGAGAGAGAGAGAGAGAAGAAGGGACTCTTTGGTGCCTCTTTTTATAAGGACACTAATCCTATCAGATCAGGGCCCCACCCTTATGACCTCATTTAACCTTAATTACTTCCTTACTACAAATAACAGCCACACTGGGATTAGGACTTCAACATATGAATTTTACACTTGATCTTAGCCAAAAAGGCCAAGAATCAATCAACATATGAATTTTGTTGAATTCACTGTGTGATACAAACATTCAGTTCATAAGAGAGAATAAATATTTCAGATTTCTTATCCTCAAGGTGGGATAACCCTGGGGTTTGTTCTGTACCATCTTCCAGAGGTTGCAGCATAACTGAACCTCAGGTGTTCACCAGTTAACATGTTCACTATGTGGCTTTCATCTCTTCCCCAACTTCCTGACCAGTGCTTCCTGAGGGCACAGCCTAAATAAGCTACTTGTCTTTAAATCTTTATCTCGAGGTCCACTTCTGGGGGAATCCACTTTACAGACAGTTTGGTCCAAAGCTGCCACTGACATCAGAGAAGGCCCATACTGCACTGTGGCTGTTTCCTGTGCTGTGGGCCAGCATCTGGGGGTGGGGCAATGTTACCTGCCAGACACTGGCTGCAAGGGAGCCTGGAATGCAAGTGTCTGGCACAGTCATGAAGTTTTCAGATTGTCAAACTCAGGAAGTAGGTTCAAATATGGCACAGTAAAAAAGAACAATGAATGTTCTTTGTGAGGTGTCATGTATTTTTGCTGAGTTACTCAATTTTCTCAATATGGAAACAGGTTGCATTCAGACCTGTTGTGAAAGCCATTGTTAGCATACAAAATACTGATGTTATTTTCTCCTTCTTTGTCATTCAGCTCCATTCTTCTGTTTCAATTACAGAGGCAGTAATAAGGCATTTGCTGCAGTTCCACGAAAATAGAAAATTATCTACTGAACACTCTCAGGCTAAATGAGAAGTGAAGTGAGAAATTCTATCTAAGTAAACACCCGGGGGGTTTCAGGCCATAAGTTGGAGAGCTTTCTTATAAAGGCATTTCTAAGTCTTTTTTACATTAATTTACATATTGTGAATCCTCTAAGGAAGATACTTTGAATTTCTGAAGATCTGATGTGGGAACTTTTGTCCACCTGAGGGTGGCTAATGGCTACACGATTTGTTGAAATGAGGAAACAGCACAGTAGCATGCTTCATCACAAATACTTATTGCAAGGGAACAAGAAAAACATTAATTGATGCAGATTAAAAACAATACCTATAGTAATGAGTTGATTCAGGAATCTCCAAGGTCAGAGCAATTTGATTACTGAGAACCTTATTCTCTCGACCTTGCAAGGTGAATTTTAGAAATGACTATGCAAATACGCTTTCAATAAATGAATTGCCAAATCTACTAATTCTAATATTCCATTCCTCATCTGTCCAGAGTTTTCTATGATCTGAACAGAAATTCTAAAGAAGCTAGATAAATTGCCCGAGGTATATATTCACCAATGATACCATCTAAAGAAAATATTTTTGATATCTTAATATATACTTTATAAACTAAAAAAAGAAAAGATGAATCAATTGTATTCTATCCAAGCTTATACCAACTGTTTTGTCATATGTGCTTCTAGAATGTGGTGGATTGAGAAGAGATCACAGATAATGCAGCAGGAATTCCTAGGGTATTTTTTTGTTTGTTTGTTAATTCTCATCTGAGGATATTTTTCTGTTGATTTTAGATAAAATGGAAAGGAGGGAGGGAGGGATAAGGGAGAGAAAGAGAGAGAGAGAGAGAGAGAGAGAGAGAGAGAGAGAGAGAGAGAGAGAGAGAGAGAGATGTGACAGAGAGACACATCAATTGGTTGCTTCCTGCAAGTGCCCTAACCAGGGCTGGGATGAAACCTGAAACCCAGTTAAGTGTCCTTGCTGGGAATTTACCCTTCATCCCTTTAGTTCTTGGGCCAGTGCTCTAAACACTGAGAAACCCTGGCCAAGGCCCAGGGTACTTTTTTTTTTAACCTCACAAAAATAACAATGATAAAAAGCTTACATTTATAAGAAACTTTTATAAAACAACAAATTAGCAACTATTTATAAAGCGCTGTTCACATCTATTCACATTTAATACATAAAACAAAATAAAACAATTTTGTGGTGTACATAGGGCCGTTATTTTGTTTTCTGATTTTCACAAAATTCCTCTTACTGCCAATATTATTGACTACCTGGTGTCATGGAAGAAAGGTTCAGGGATAGGCATTGAATCATGAGAGGAAACTGGAGGACAGTACAAGGTTCTGGGAAGCTGTAGATAGAGGAAGAAGTTTGACACAGGTGAGGCCACAAGCTCCTCCAAATCTATATGAAAAAAAAATCTAATAAAGTTTATTTTCTCAACTTTAACAACAGTCCTAAAAACTTACATGGCATTACCAATATCAATTTGTGAGGCTGAAACTTTTCTCATCTATCCTATATAATAAAAGGCTAATATACAAATCAACCCAACTGTAGAACGACTGGTCACTATGATGCACACTGACCACCAGGGGGCAAACGCTCAATGTAGGAACTGCCCCCCTGGTAGTCAGTGCGCTTCCAGAGGGGGAAGCCACTCAGCCAGAAGCCGGGCTCATGACTGGCGAGTGAAGTTGCGGTGGTGGGAGCCTCACCTGCCTCCACTGTAGTGCTAAGGATGTCCAACTGATGGCGTAGACCCACTCTCCATGGGGAGTGGGCCTAAGCCTTTGGTTGGACATCTCCCAAGGCTCCCAGACTGCAAGAGGGTGCAGGCCAGACTGAGGGACCCCCCAAGTACACAAATTTCATGTACTGGGCCTCTAGTGCATGATTAAAACACAAATTTTGATCAACTATGCTAGAGGAAACATTGACTTGTATTTTCTCTGTAAAATATTACAAGAATACGTAACAAAAAAAATGCAGGGGAAAAAGTCTTAGAGAGGTGTGTCAGATAGTTAATTGAAATGAAATTATTATAAGTCATAGATTTTTGTGGTATTTGTGATATTTATCATCTTCTGAAATTGATAAAAAATTTTTCTTGTTAAAAATACATATTTATGACACAATGGACAAAAACTAAAACCATTTCACCTAAGAACAGGAACAAGACAAGGATGCCCATTCTCATCACTCCTATTCAACATAGTACTGGAACTGCTAGCCATAGCAATTAGACAAGAAGAAGAAATAAAAGGCATCCAAGTTAGAAAAGTAGAAGTAAAATTGTCATTATTTGCATATGACATAATATTGCATTAGAAAACTATAAAGACTCCATCAAAAAAGTAATTAGACTTAATAAATAATTTGGGAATGTAGCAGTATACAAAATTTACACCCAGAAATCTATGGTTTTTTTATACACCAATAATGAACTTACAAAAAGAAAAATTAAATTAAAAAATCCCATTTACCATTCCACCAAAAAAAATATAAGATACCTAGGAATAAACTTAATTAAGGAGGTAAAAGACTTGTACTTGGAAAACTACAGGACATTGAAAAAATAGAGGAAGATATAAACAAATGAAAGAATATACTATGTTCATAGATTCATAGAATCAGCATCATTAAAATGTCCATACTATCCAAAGCAACATATAGATTCAATGCAATTCCCATTAAAATACCAACAACATATTTACAAGACCTAGAATAAACTCTCCAAAAAGTCATCTAGAATAAAAAACAGACCCCAAATAGCCATAGCAATCCTGAGAAAGAAGTACAAAGTAGGAGAAATCTCAATACCAGATATCAAACTATATTACAAAGCCACTATCCTCAAAACTGCCTGGTACTGGCACAAGAACAGACATATAGACTGATGAAACAGAACAGAGAACCCAGAAATCGACCCAAGCCATTATGCTCAATTAATATTTGACAAAGGAGGCAATAACATACAATAGAGTCAAAATAGTCTCTTCAATAAATGGTGTTGGGAAAATTGGACAAAAAATGAAACTAGACCACCAACTTACACCATACACAAAAATAAACTAAAATGGGTAAAGAACTTAAACACAGGACAGGAAACCATAACAATATTAGAGGAATCTACAGGCATCAAAATATCAGACATATGTTGCAGCAATACTATCTTTACCAATACAGCTCCTAGGACAATGGAAACTAAGGAGAAAATAAACAAATGAGACTACATAAAAATAAAAAGCTTCTGCACAGCAAAAGAAACCATCAACAAAACAACAAGAGAGCACACTGCATGGGAGAACATATTTGCTAATGTTATTTCAGATAAGGGTTTAATCTCCAAAATTTACAGAGAACTCATACAACTTAACAAAAAGAAGATAAACAATCCAATAAAAAAATGGGCAAAGGACTTAAATAGTCACTTTTTGAAAGGAAACATACAGAAGGCCCAGAGACATATGAAAACATGCTCAAAAGTCACTAATCATCTGAGAGATGCAAATCAAAATGACAATGAGGTACCATCTCACATCTGTCAGAATGGCTATCCACAACAAATCAACTAATGATAAATGCTGGTGAGGATTCAGAGAAGGAACCCTCGTGCACTGCTGGTGGGAATGTAGACTGGTGCAGCCACTGTGGAGAACAGTATAGAGTTTCCTTAAAAAACTAAAAATGGAACTTCCATTTGACTCAGTGATCCCATTTCTAGGAATATATCCCAAGAAACTAGAAACACCAATCAGAAAAGATATATACAACTCTATGTTCATAGCAGCACAATTTACAATAGCTAAGATTTGGAAACAGCCTAAGTGCCCATCAGCAGATGAGTGGATTAGAAAACTGTGGTACATCTATACAATGGAATACTACACTGCTGTAAAAAAGAAAGAATCTTACCATTTGCAACAGCATGGATGGATATGGAGAGCATTATGCTAAGGGAAATAAGCCAGTCTAAGAAAGGTAAATATCACATGATCTTCCTTATTTGTTGAATATAATGAACAACATAAACTGAAGAGAAAAAAAAATAGATCCAGAGACAGAGAAGCGTCAAACAGACCATCAAACCTCATAGGGAAGTTAGGGGAGGGTATGTGTGTGGATAAGAGATCAACCAAAGAACTTGTATGTATGCATATATGCATAACCAATGGACACAAACACTAGGGGGGTGAGGGCATGAGTGGGGGGTGGAAATGGCAGAGGAGAGGTCAATGGGAGAAAAAGACATATGTAATACTTTAATCAAATAAAGAATAATAATAAAAAACCCTCAAAACAAAACAAACAAAAATAGATATTTATGTTCACTTGTTTAGTATTTATGATATTGTATTCTTTTCCTTAAAGAAGTTATCCAGAATTGTATAAGCCTCAGGGCCCATAAAACCTGTATATTTTGGGCTTCCTATCCATGAATATAAATGTGTTAGTTACACTCCAATATAAATTCTGATGTATACAGAAGAGATTCTTTTAGTTAGGTCTTCAGAATTCTGCCTCTAAAAGCAAGAAGATCATACTCTGGACATCTGGTTACTATGTCAGGAAACAACTTTTTTGTCCACAACATAATTATGAGGCACAGCCTCACCCAGTCAAGGAGATTAGACCTGTTTGTGAGAAGCACAGTTATATTCTTTTATTGTGAATTAGGGCAGGTGGTTGAAGTAACAACCACTTGTGTCTTGGCACCCTTCCCTTAGTATTGGTTCCTATTAATATGACCAACACAATTCTGTAGTCGGAAAGAATTAGCCAGCTGCTGGAAAATCCAGAATGCCTGCCTACGTTGGTCCAGGTGTGCTGGCTGATCACAGAGACCTACTTCTGCTCTGATTCATGGATACCCACGCACTGCCAGTACACAATATTCTGCAAACATCTCTGCAGTTATGGCCATAGAGAAAAACACTTGGGATCTGTCACTTCACACAATCAGCTTTAACTATTCCAGTCAATAAATGTAGCCAGGAGTCTTCGACCTGGGAAACAGACACTGAGATCCCGGGCCTCCAGCAGATTGCTGCCTCAGGAGCGCTCCTGGGAGCAGTGTTGGCAGAGCAGTGAGGGTGCAGGACTGGGCGGAGGCAGAAATGGGAATGCAGTGAAGTTGATGTGCCACCGGAACTCTGGAGCGAGGATGGCCCTTCAGAAACTCTTCCGATTGAGGCAAGAGGGCTGGCCTTTGTCCCCTGCATTAATGGTCATTGATGTGAGCTGGCCCAGGATATGCTGAAGCCACTCTTCTGAGAGAGCTGAAGGTGCCTTTTTTTCTCCGAGGTGCTCAGCAAACACCACGTAGGAGCTTGAAATTGGTCTTGGTGGCAGTCCTGGTATCTCTGAGTGCTACCACAAATCAGGCTTCCCTCACTCCCGTCCATTGTCAAAAATGTTGCAGCACATGACTGGTGGGAGAGAATCAAAATTCTAAACACAATTAGCGAAGCCACAGGGAGCGTTTAAGAGATATGTGATAGAAGACTTATTTGTTTTTATTTATTAAATCTTTCAAGAGTTCAAAGAAACTAACAGATTTCTAAAAATCTGATGATTAATTCAGGTCCATTTCAATTAGGTGTTTGGAGATAAGTTTGATGGACAGAAAATATTAGTTTAACAGCGAGTGGTAAAGTTCCTGAGAGAGAGAATGGTCTCTCTGATTATCAAATAACTTGATAGTGTTTCAGGGAACAGGAGGGGAGGGCCCTTTGTGGAGCAGGCTCCCTGGCAGCTGGGCTGGCAGCTGGAAGGGAGTGGATGGGAGAGTGGGAAGGTAACATGGTCCTGGGAAGGGCTTTACAGGGAGGAATGGAGACAGAGGGGATCTGGGGCAAGAATGGCCAAGGGACTTGTAGAACAAAGAGTTCTAGTATTGCAATTGGAATTTTAACTGTGCTCTGCTCCTGTAACCCATCTGTTTCCAAAAACTTTCATGTCTATTATCCTCCTCCTTCATGATGGTGGTATTGTAGGGAAGAGGGTGCCAAAGCTGTATCCAGTGGGGTGGGTGGCATAGAAAAGGGGCTGCACTCACAGAGGTAAGACCAGGAAAGCAGAGGGAGGGAATCCAGAGGAAGCAGGGTCTTGGAGATATCTGGACTGAATCTTTGTGTTCCCACAAATCCATATGTTGAAGCTTAGCCCTCAACGTGGTGGTGTTTGGAGGTGGGAGCTTTGAGAGGTTGTGAATATGTTGTCTTTGTGAGTGGGATTAATAATGCCCTTAGTAAAGAAACCCCAGCAAGTTTGTTGTTCATCACTCCTCTCAGGTGAGGTTGCAGTGAGAAGATGGCCACCTACGACCTTGGCAGCGGTTCTCACCAGACACTGAGTCTGTCAGCACCTTGCTCTGACTTCCCAGCTTCCGGAACTGTGAGAAATAAATGTTTGCTGATGACGTCACTCAGTCTATGGTGTTTTTGGTGCAGCAAAGAGCTTAGGAAAAATGCCAAGTTCTGCCATCCTGTGTAGCCTCCACAAAATCCCAAAGACAAGGGAAAGGTCTCTGAGTTTTCCCTGTTAAGGAATGGGGTTTATTAAGATCTCAGAGAACAAGGGGATCCCAGCAGGCTGAAGGATTTGGAAATACCTGGGTAGCAGACAGGGAGGAAGTCAGTGACCCGAGAAGCTTGCCAAAAGGTGTGCCCACTGGGATGGAGTGCTCTCCAGTGACAAACGTTGTCCTCCTTGTTCTCCACATCTTGCTCTCACAGCCCCTTCTCAGTTGAGTCGTTACATTTAAATGTAGGTCAATAGTGAATTGCTGCTTTCAAAACTTGGGAATGCCTTCATCTTTATACTCCATTTCCTAAGAAGAAACACTCTTAGACATATTGTAGAACAGCAGTTCTCAGTGCTGGCTGTCCGTCAAAATTACCTGTGGAGCTTTTAAATATACAAATGCTTGCTACAGATTCAAAATTTCTGGCAGCAAGACCTCGGGCATCTGTATGTTTAAACAACCTCACAGGGATTCTGAGGCATAGCCAGGGCTGGGCGCCATGGCTGTGGAAAACCGTGTGATAAAATTCACCACAAGAGAAATAACTCTTCACAAGTTGAAGATCAAAATTAAATATGTCATTATTTTTAGAAGAATCTATGCCAGTGTAGCCTCGTCATGCTTTTAGTTTATAAGTATGAGATCTATCATAACTGCTAACGGGAAATGTGAGAAAATGAAATACCATCCTAGAAAATTGCACTTCATAAAAAAAAAATGCTGCTGTGCATTTCCTTAGCATCAAAGCTTGGGCATGTTTAAAGAAAAAATAACATTATAAAAAAACAATTTAAAACACGACCCTGAGCTTTTAAAGGAACACTTAGTTATATTTCTCACAGAGTAGACAATTATGAGACTGGGTCAAAGTGATACCAATGAGTGGTTTAAAAATTTCCTTTCCAAATAATTTGTTTAAGAAGAGTCCTATACTATAGGACAGAAATTGAATGTGTCCTTGAAGCCAATGGAGTAGAGAGATTAGAAAATAAAGAGCTATGGCCAACATCAATGGTGCCAGTTTAAAGTCAATGAAACAAACAGATACGTCTCTGGAGAGTATGTACAGGTATAACTTGGATTGCCTGCTTAAATTTTAGCTGTGTGTACATATAGCCTCTGTGAAATAAATTTTGAAGACATTTTCTAGAATCCTTGTAATTGGTGTGAAATACTACCAATATTTACATTTGATTATAACCTATTTGATAATGTTGGTTTTCTTAGAGCTAAAAGAATAACATGTTTATTTTAAACTATAAGGATAGTAGGAGCAAGGTATGTGGTTACAGGAGATAAAAACGGTGAAGATGAGTTTGTTTTTCAACTCTTGAAATTATACTTATGCAGTGAGATGGCTGGCACCCAGTATTTAGCTAGTCATTGAAAGCACCTGTCTCATGTTTCAGGTGGTTCATGGATGGCACAGATTCAGAGGGAATAAAACCCTTTCTGGTGACAGATAGGTGAGTTGATTACTTAAATATGTTGTATATTTGGATATATTGTGATTTTAAGCCTGAACATCACCCTGACGACTTGGAGATTTATGTTCTTAGAAAACACCCTAAGTTGGGTTAATGCTGTGGCTGTCACTCAAGTTGAGCCTGGTGTATTTCCTCATTTATTATTGTCTGCTTTTCTTCCTTGTGGTTTAATCTTGCTGAGTGATGTCTCTCAAAAATAAATAAAAAATGGAGCTCTTCCTTTCATAAGGAGCACTGCATCTACCTGAAACTTCTAGAGTGACTGGAGTGATTTGACAATAATCCTGATAGAAGAAAAGAGAGTGAGCCAGGGTTAGGAAATTTCAAATGTTATCAGTTAATAATTTATGAAATTATAAATGGTGGTTAGAAATAGGAGTCAGTTTAGATTATGTCCCATTTGTGTATCAAGGTCCCATCTATCCAATCTAGCTGTTGACTACCTGTTAAGTCCATCACTATTGTGCTGCCTTATGTGACTCACCCCATACTTTTTCTTGGACATGGCATTAATTTACTGTCTGATTTCCCTGAAGTGAAATCTCACCATGTTGCTGTTACAGTTAGGATCCTTTTGGTAGTCAGTGATTGAAAACTCCAACCAAAGTAGCCTATGCAAACAAGGAATTTATTGGCTCCTATACTAATTGTGTAAGAATAGATCTCAGGAGAAGCTTAATGTAGCTTCAGAGGATGGGCACAGAACTTGCTGCTTGCTCCATGCTTGGCTCCTCTCCGAGGGCTGCTGCTGGCCCAGAGGATGGCTTTGTGAGACTTAGAAAAATGTGCCCTTCCCTTAAGTAAACAACATTTAAGTTAGTATACTTTATTTCTTTAATAAGAACAAAGACTTCAAAGTCCACCCCATAACATTATACAAATCAAATTACTGAACACAAAGTAATAAAATTTGTAATTAGTTCCAAATTATTAATGAAAAAAATCAGTCTGTAATATTTGATAATCCTAATAAAGAGGGAATATGCTAATTGACCATCACACCCTCACAAAGATGGTGGCGCTCATAGTCAATAAAGAGGGAATATGCTAATTGACTGCCACACCCTCAAAGATGGCAGTGCCTACAGCCACAAGATGGTGGCACCCAGTCCCCTCAGCCCTGCCAGAGTCCCCTAGTCCCTTCAGCCCCACAGGTAACCAGGGCTGGCAAAGGCTTGCACTGTCAGCAGTGGCAGCAGCAGAGGTGTGATGGGGCTGTTGCCTTCGCCTGATTGCTGGGGGCTCCTGGACTGTGAAAAGGGGCAGGCTGGGCTGAAGGACTCCCCCCTCCAGTGCATGGGCCTCTAGTTTGTTGTATAATAGTTACATGCCTTGCCCTTGGGATGAATGCTTACTTGTTTCAGTAACTACTTTTCTATTAAAAAAAATGGTTGCTAGATCTTACAGTATTTCTTGTAACTTTGTAGAATTTAAATATTTAAGAATACATTTTCATTCTGAGAAGCTACATTCTTCTTTTTTTTAATCCTCACTTGAGGATATTTTCCCATTGATTTTTAGAGTGAGTGGAAGAGAGAGGAAAGACAGCGAGAAATATTGATGTGAGAGAAACGTAGATTGGTTGCCTCCTGCATGAGACCCAACTAGGGCCCAGGCGGAGGAGGAGCCTGAAACTAAGGTATGTGCCCTTGATGGGAATTGAACCTGGGACCTTCGGTCTGCAGGCTGATGAAGCTACATTCATCAATGGGGACAAATATAATAGCTGAACATTTAAAGATGATATGTATTGCCTTAGCCAGGTTGGCTCAGTGGGCAGAGCCTGGGCCTGTGGACTGAAGGGTCCCAGGTTTGAATCTGTTCAAAGGCAAATGTCTGGATTGTGGGCTTGATCCCTAGTAGGGGGTGTGCAGAAGGCACCTGATCAATGATTTTCTCTTATCATTTATGTTTTAATCTCTCTCGCCCTCTCCATTCCTCTCTGAAATAAATAAAAATTTACTTTAAAAAAAGTAATATCTATTCAGATGGTAATGAGTCTTCTTGTGGTGATCATTTCATAATGTATATAAATATTAAATTATAGTGTATACCTGAAACTAATAGGTATTGTGTGTTGATTCTATTTCATTTTAAAAAGAGTAATATGCAGCCTGGCTGGTGTGGCTTAGTGACAGAGGTTCAACCCATGCACCAAGAGGTTGCTGGTTTGATTCCTGGTCAGGGCACATGCCAGGGTTGTGGGTTCAAACCTCCATGAGGGGCATGCAGGAGGCAATTGATGTTTCTATCTCTCTTTCCTCTTCCTTCCCCTCTTTCTAAAAATCAATAAAACACTTAAAAATAAAAAGTAATATGCATTAAAAAGCTGCTAATTAAAAAAAATTTCATGCTAAAGAAATCTCTGGAACAACAAATAAGTAGTCTTACAGTGGAACTGATAGCCCATGTGGAATTCCTTACAGAATCAGATAAAGATTTAAAGACATTTGCATGAACAATGTATGATACTGTGCTTGAGTAAGCCCTTAACCAATATTGGCTATATTTATTATCAATTATTACTCAGACTTAGGTCCACATGTTTTTTTTGTTGTTGTTGTTGTTGTTGTTTTTTGTCCTTTGGTTCTCAGTGGTGGCTCTAGAATTTCTACAGAAGGGCTTTGGACGAGCAATCTGGTTGGAAACAGTGCTTGCACAGCAAGTTCATCCCTTCTTCAAACTTGGGTTGCATGTTCCGGTGATCAGGGGAGAGCTAAGGAGATGGGCATGGAAGCTTTCCCAGAGGACTGGATATGCCCCTGCTAGCCTAAAACCATCTCAAGCTTTTGGCGCTGATTTTCTGAATTCTGTGCAGTCATCAGTTTTCTCTCCACTCTGGCTGTAGGTTGTATTTGCCCAGATCTCTGACTTCCTTGAATCCCTAGGCTGCTATAGTGTCCAGGTCTCCAGGAGCTGACTGACTGCATCCCCCCATATTTATGGCCTGGCTCCTCTTTCCGAGTTCACCCTTCCCTTTCATCGGGGTGCCTACCTCACCACCTCCTGAGAGCATGGGCACCACCTCAGCTCATTTGGACATGCTCTCCCCTTACTCTGAAATGCCCTGTCTCCTCTTGACTGCTTGGCAAACTTCTTGTCCTTGAACACTCAACTCTGAGTAAATCGGGGAGATTTTCCATCTTTAGAGTAAAGTGCACCTTCAAAGGCAGACCCTCTGAGGGGCTCTCATAGCATGTCATTGGTATTGAGATTGGTTGTATATTTTAACTGTTTCATTATTTTTAGACTGTGAACACGTTGAGGTCAGGAATTTTGTCCTATACCTTTTTATTCCTGGTGCTAATCACAGTGGGATTAAAAAAATACACCTTTGTCAAATTGGAGGCACTGCCTAGAATTCTTCATGAGAACGATATAAAACGCTCTCTACTGCATAAGTCATTAAAGAAACCAAAACTGTGGGGCCTCTTTGAGAAGAGCAATCAATAGCTCTCTTCCCACAATGCTCCAGCTAAGCCCATGAAAGAGAACTTTTGAAGTGTTGACTTCACAGATGTTTGGCTGTCATTCTGTCAGTGCCTTCCACAGCCCCCAGATCTCCTGCTCAATTTCCAGTTTTACAAGTTGGGGAAGTTTTCTATCATCAAATGTTTTGTGGGAAAACTTGTGGGGCTTACAAAGGGAGGGACTAGAAAAATGATCCTGAAGTTGATGGGATTTGTTTTTTGATAAGAATGACTCACTGTATAGACTGCCTGCAGCTAAAAACAATAAGACTTTTTGAATGTACCTATTGTCAAAGGCTTTGGGCATATGGTCAAATAATTACAAAATTCAAGTACAAAAGCCAGTAGCAGATGATGGGCTCATGCTCTTCTTGCTGAGCAGGCCTTTCCTACCTATGCCAAGATAACAACAAAAGTTCCCACTAGTAATGCCAGGTATTGTTCTGGCAATGGGATAGGACATTCCAAAGATAAGAACTTTCATTGATGGGAACAATCTTGGCGCTGACTTCCTACCCTGGTATCCAGGTTCTATAAAGTTTCAGCTAATCCCAACATTAAACAGTGGGTAAGAATTCAAACTCCAGAGTGATCACTTTGTAAGGTATATAAGTGTCTAACTACTATGTTGCACACCTGAACCTAATATATGTCAACTATATGAAACTAATGTATGTCAATTATAATTGAAAAAAAATCCAAACTCCAAAAGCAGGTGGCCCAAGTTTAAGTTCAGGTTCTTGCACCTATTAGTTGTGTGGTTTGAGGCAAGTTACTTACCACCCACATGTCTCATTTTCCTCCTCTGTAAAGTGGAAATTATAATGTGATTTGTGTTCTTGTGAGGAGTAAATTAGCCAATGTGTGTGAACTGATTAGATTAGTGTCTGACATATCATAAGCATTCCAGAAGTATATTGCTCTGTCAGATTTAGGAATGCTTGGGGTGGGACCCCAGGTGGGAAATTTGCAAATTGCATAGGAATACTTTTGGATGCACCTGAACCAAACACCTTTAAAATGGCATCCCTCTATTATAAGTAAAATTTAAGCTTTCTCCATCAACAGAAAATACTTAAAGGTATTATCAATTATATAAAGGGGGAACAATTAAAAAGGAAAAAATGGTAGAGAACAGTGCCCAGTTCCTTGCAGTCCTCAGAGAAGAGAGGAAATTGAATTCTGAGAAGGTAATTTGGAAGCATTCAGATATCACTTCTCTCATATATTACAATATAGCTGGTAAATAGAAAGTGCACATCTATTATATAGCTTTATTTGCCAATGATCAGCATATTATTTTATTCTATAAGCATCATAATAGTTACTCTAAAGTACGTTTCAATATCAGTAACAGTTTACACCCCTAGATCTTCTGTCCTTAATGAATCTGTTCTTAATGATCCTTTAAATGTTTGGTATAAGCAGATTATAACACCTAAATTCCATTAAGAGGTTAATTACATAATACAATCCACTTCTAATAATAAACAGATGGATTATCTGTACTTCAGTTTAGCCTCGGATGATCCTGCTTTCCAAATTCTTACTGACTAATCAGAGAGGATACCACATCTAGGATCCTTTGTTGTCTTTTCAGTCAATTATTAAACAAACATTGAGTGATTATTATGGGCCAAGCTTGTGCTGGGCAGCAAGATGAATTATCCATAATATCCAGTCACTCAAAACGTTTAGGTCAGATTGCTTCCTTTTTGCACTTACCCCAAAACATCTTGATCCTAGGATGATGTCTGGAATTTTAGAAAAATTGAAAAAGTAACTTGATTTAAGTTGTTATTTATTCTTCACCGGCCACAGGTGAGAAGCTTTGATGTAGAGAACAGTTCTGAGCAGAATGAGAAAAACAATTTAAAACATTCTTCTAAATTGTTGGGATAGTTTCCTAGGGTTGCCTTAACAAATGACCACAAATGTGGTAGCCTCAAACAGCAGAGATTTGTTCTTTCAAAGTTCTGGAGGGCAGAAGTCTGAAAACAAGGTGTCAGCAGGGGTGTACTCCCTCTGGAGGCTCAAAGGGAGAATCTGTTTTTTGTATTTTACTTTTTGCCTCTTCCGGCTCTGGTGGCTGTTGGCATTCCTTGGCTTGTGGCTGCATCATTCCAATCTCTGCTTCCCTTGTCTCTTTCTTTTCTATGTGTCTTTTCCTCTTTTTCTTATCTCAACTCTCCCTCTGCCTTTCTCTTCCTGGGACACTTGTCATTTGGTTTAAGGCCAACCCAGATAAATCCAAGATCATTCCTCAGGTCATGATACTTAATCACACCTGCAAAGATCCTTTTTTTCCAAATAACATAAGACAGATTTTTCAGGATTAGGACACACATATCTTTTTTATGAACCACTATTCCATCTGCTATCATTGTCTTTACATATATTTTCAATAATCTTCCAAAAAAATCTTACCCTATTATAATATAAGTGCTAAGATATCTCTAATAAAATAGTATATTTGAATTTCTCTATTTTTCAACTCATGAATAATTAAGAATTCATTATAAATCCACTAATCACATGTTTTAATTTTACAAACATCTTGCTATGATTACATTTTGTATGTATTGCTATTATAACACGTTAAACTTTGAGAAGAAATAGATTAGATTTGTAAATTGAATAAGAAATACAAATTTCAAAATTGTGACAAGTCTTAGTTAGAAATGACAACTGTTTTTATAACACACTTGTGACAATGATGCTGAGGCACTGGGATTTCCTTAGAATTCCAGATCATATAAATGCTATTTGGATACGGGGAAAGATAAGAGAAGCCACAGAAAATCTTAAATGACAACTTCCAGTTGGGCATGTAAGGAGCTTAAAACTCACCACTCTTGTCCACACAGCAAGAAAACAAGCTGAACAAACTGAAATCAACAACTCACCTTAAAAAAAAAATAAAGAAAAGAAAAGAAACCAAAACTATACAACTCTTAGATCTTGTAGAGAAATGAAGGCACAGGGCAATCCACTGCTGACAAAACTGGAGAGATAGACAGGCAAGTACAGACAATCACAGCTTACCAGAGCAGAAGCCTACAGAAACCTTTGGGGGAATCAATGCTGGGGTATGAAAACCTAAGCAACAATTGAAGAATCACTGGATACTCAGTGTGGACAAGGCTGAGAGTTAGAAACTCTAGTGGGACCTAATCTTAGGAGCCCTTACACTTTTGTGAGTTTCACCTCCAGGAGCCCTACCAGTTCTCACAGTGAAGATCAGAGAAAAATCCCCTTATGCTTCTGATAGGAGGAGCAGAAAAATGAAGCCATTTTGAAATAAACTTAGAACATTCTCTTCTTCTTAATAAGACCTGACCTGAAGAGAAACTATTTTATCAGAGCCTAAGTACCCTGGGGAAAGGGAAAAGCTAACTCCAGTTTACTTCCTGTTTCACCTAAGAGAAGGTAAGGGATATAAGTACTTGTGTAGGTCACAGAGAGGGGAGACATTCTCATGAAAAGACAGAGTCCTAATCTTAGGACCACAGAACACTTCTCCTACCCCACACTCTACTAATGTATCAATAGGACTTCTGTATAATAACAGGGAAATAATACTGAAAGATCTTTAACTCTCAGACCTTATTTAAAAAGTTTATAGAGAAACCCAAAGACAACAAGAGAGACAAAAATAGGACACTAGGGGAAATTTCAACCTCTGACACTTATGGCTATAGCAAAAAGCAAGCACAATCTAACTCTTACTCACATTAACAAAAAGTCCTCACAATAAAGGCTTATTTTACCTCAAGCCTTTTGCTTAGAACAGTGGTCGGCAAACTGTGGCTCGCGAGCTGCGGTTTGCCGCTCTGTTGACTAATGAGTTTGCCGACTACTGGCCTAAAACATCGTGCCCAGCTTCCAACAAAAAGTTACAAGGCATGCTAAAATATAAAAAGCATAGTTTGAAGAGGCAGAGCAAGCTTCAGAATTGAACTCAGATATGGTAGAGATGTTGGAATAATCAGACTGGACACTTAAAAGGACTATGATTAATGTTAATGGCCCTAATGAAACAGGTGGACAACATGCAACAACAAATGAGTAATGAAAGCAGAAAAATGAAGAATCTAAGATTAAATCAAAAGGAAATGCTAGAAATAAAAAGCATGGTAACCGAAATGAAGAATGCCTTTCATGGACTAGACATGGCTGAAGAAAAAATGTGTGAAGAAATGTCAATAGAATCTCCCCAAACTAAATTTCAAAGATGAAAAAGAATAAAAAAGATAAAACAAAACATTTAAGAACTCTGGGACAACTACAAGGTATAATGTAAGTGTGTGTCATGGGAATACCAGCAGGAGGAGAAAAAGAGAATGGAACAGAAACAACATTTAAAGCAATAATGACTGAGAATGTCTTCAGTTTAAATCAAACACCAAAACACAAATCTAGGAAGCTCATAGAACACCAGTAGGATAATTACCTAAAAAACAAAACAAAACAAACCTGCACCTAGACTTATCATATTTAAATTGCAGAAAATGGAAAGCAAAGAGAAATCTTGAAAGAAACTGGGGAGGAGGGGGGGAGGGGAACTTGCCTATAGAAGCAAAGAGAAGAATTACATTGGACTTCTCTTTAGAAACCAGGCAAGAAAGAAGAGTGGAGTAAAATATTTAAATGGTTGAAAGACAAAACCACCAACTTAAGATTCTGTATCCAGGGAAATTATCTTTCAAAAGTGAAAGAGAAGTAAAAACTTTCTTAGATAATTAGAGATTGAGTGACTTGTTGCTTGTGGACCGGCCTCACAAGAAATGCAAAGAGAAGTTCTTTAGAGAGAAGGAAAATGGTGTATGCCAGAAACTCAGATCTACATTAAAATGGAAAGAGTATTAGAGAATAAATGAAGGTAAAATAAAATGCTTATTTTCTTATTCTTATTGATCTAACATATAACAATTTTTTTAAAAGATAATAATAGCAACAGCATATTCAGTGAGTATAGCACATGGATAACTAAAATGAATGATGGCAATGTGCTAAAGGACAAAGGGAGGAATTGGAAACACTTCGTTGTAAGCTGTTTGCACTATCTGTGAATTGGAATAATATAATTTGAAAGAGGGTTTGGGTTAGTTGTAAATGTATGATGCAAACTCAAGGAGAACAGCTAAAAATGTTTAAAAAGAAGTATAATAAAATTTTTAAATTGATATTTAGAGGGGAGGGGAAAGGATAGAGAGATAGAAACATAGATGAGGGAGAAGCATCATCAATTGGCTGCAACCCGAAAAAGAAGTGTAATTGATATACTAAGACAGGAGAAGAAAATGAAATCATAAAATTCTCAGAAGAGCTCTGGTAGCTTTGCTCAGTGGTCAGAGTGTTGGCACTCAGACCAAAGGATTGCAGGTTTGACTTCTGGTCAAGGGAACGTACCTTGGTGGCATGTTCAATTCCCAGTAGCCAATTGATGTGTCTCTCACATGTGGATGTTTCTCTTTCTCTCCTCCCTCCCTCCCTGTCACTCTAAAAGTCAATGGAAAAGATATCCTCACTATTTGGGTGAGGATTTAAACAAATGCTCTAAAGAGTAAGCAGAAAAAGAGTGGAAGGCAAAATAAACTAAGGATAAAGGCAATGAATAGAAAACAGCTACAAATATGGTAGGTATTAACCAACCATATCCACAGTCTTCACTTGATTTTATATTCAAAACACTCCTCAGTGGGATAATTAAGAGCAAGGGCGGCGCTCAGACTGTCTAGTGTTCTGGGACTTTCTCCTGCTTCTTAAATGCTCTGTCTTAATCTCCTCATCTTTGCAAAGGGGAAATTAATAGTACCAACCTCAAAATGTTGTTGTAGAATTTAAATGAGATAATATATAAAAAAAACTTTTAGTACAGTGCTTGGTACATAATAAGCACTCAGTAAATGCTACCTACTATTATTTTCTGCCAGAAGTTGAAGAAAAAAGTTTATTGAGTACCTACAATGTGTTAGGCATAATTTAGGTGATGTGCTGACACAATTTGAATTTTGTTTATTGAATAAGAATACTACACACCATGTATATATAGAAAAACTAGAAAACTTAGCATCAAGGATGTGTGGGAGAGAGAGCTAGAGGGAAGAAAAAATTCCATCATCCAGCAACAACCATTATCAACACTTCAAAGAACATCCTTTATAAAACAATTTTTAATTACTTAAAATTTTGGCTTTGCTGTTTTACTAAGTGATGGGAATTTAGAGAGATTCAAATGGGAATTACAAAACCACAGCCTTTCACCAGAAATTGAAGCCACTGTGGACAAAATCTCCGACGCCTTTAGCGTGCTTCCTTGGGAATTCAAGCAGAGGCAGGGATATAATTGAATTTCCCATTTTCAGCTGAAGACAAAATGGAAGGTCTACAAAGGTCAGACATGAGAATTTTCCAAATAGCAAAATCTGCTGCATGGAATTTTATACAGGCCATGACTGTGTCACAGGGTCTGAGGAAATGAAGTAGAAAGAACTTGACATTTTATGCCCTTAGCTGGCTGGTGAGTTTTGAGGAGCCCCACCCGCCTCTATTCCCTGGCCCCACAAGTCCCAGGAGAGGGTGGGACCTGTTTTTCTCTTCCATCAGTTTTTGCCCAGCAGGTCTGAGCAGTCTCTGGGAACAGTGACCTGTCCACACCCTCAGTCTCATATTGGTGGCTGGAACAAGATTTGTGGGGTGAAAAGCTTGGGTGTTACCAGGCACATTCTTTAAAATGTGACCAGAACAAAACAAAAGCCCACACCCTAAAATCTGTCCTGAAAACTGGTCATTACTTCCTCTTTGTTCCACCTTTCTCTTTAAGGGAGCAAATGAGAGGCCATTAAAGTGACCATTAGAGCTACTACTGTTAATGGCTGCTCTTGAGTCAGATGGAGCCCGAGTGAGGTAAAGAGGTGGGGAAGAGATAATGTTAGACGCCAGTCTCGAAAACAAAGCATCCTTATTCTTGATAGAAGAGTTTTCTTATGAAAATAATGTTTATTGTAGAAAATTTGGAAAATATACATAGAAAGGAAAATATAAGCCCCCTGTAAACCCACCTCTGCTGGTGTTTTAGTGTACACCAGTCTAACGTTTTCTGAGCACATTTACTCACATAAAATTAACAAAAGTGAGATCAGAGGGAACACATGTTTTCATAAGCTATTCTTTTTCCCTTAACAAAATATCTTTTCATATCATTATATGCTTCTAAACATTGTTTTACCTTTCCAGTTTGCTTTTTAAGAGGGTCTCCATGACAACATTGCATGTGTTTTTTGTGTCTTTTTGTTGTTGTTGTTAATTTTTAGCTTTAATACCTGTTTTTATTGGATGAAGCTCCTATAGTAGCAGGGGCTCAAATTTCTTTATTATATAATGACGGATCTTTTCTCCACCCATTGCCATGTACTCTGTTCCATTTACTTCATTAAATTTATGATACTCATGCCCAAGAACAACCACTTGCTCTGGTACCCATTGCTAATGGCCGTGATTGATACATGGGTATCTGTGAAATGGCAAGGATAAGATGCCACACTGACTTTCTAAAAAAATACATTTATTAATTTTTAGAGAGAAAGGGTAAGGGATAGAGATAGAAACATCCATAAGAGAGAAACATCATTGATTGGCTTCTCCCTGCATGCCTCCCTCTTCCCCCAACCCTACTGGGGATCGAGCCCAGGGCATGTGCCCTGACTGGGAATTGAACCAGCAACCTATTGGTTCATAGGTTGATGCTCAACCACTGAGTCACAGTGATTGGGCCATGCTGACTTATTGCAGCCATCATTGTAAATGAAGAAAAAAAAACACCTTCCAGATCTTTCAGTAAGATCCCAAAATCCTTTACTAAGCAGCAAACCAGTGCATCATCATGAGTTGCTTCTCATATAGTTTACCCACAAGACATTTTGGTGCAGTGTTTGAAACAGGAAAACATTTCATACGAACTTGAACCCATAGTCCACTGAAAAATGAAAATTGTGACCGAGGAAAAATGAGAAAAAAAGTATTGGTCATTTCATTTGACCTAGTAGCTCAGTTTTCACTGGGGCAGGTCTTCTCTTCTTCACTCATGAAAAAACACACCTGCCCAGCAATGATTTTCTGTGAGGCCTCACATGAAGCTCATTACTAAGAGCACATGTAGATTAATCAATTGAATTAATTTGTTGATATACAAGACATATTCTTCTTTGTCAGCTACATAAATGGCACTTGTCCTTGAGTTTGCTCTGTTGATTTTTCCAGGCACATGATTTTTATGAACTGCATTTCTGGGCCCGCTGCCTTAGCTGCACTGTGGCACAGTGCCCTCAGAGGCTGCCCTGAGGTTAGTGGCCTTTCCCTTTCTTCTCCTCTGTGGTCTCTGATGGGCAGGCTCAGAGGCTCCTGCTCCTCAGCTCCCTTTCTCACATCACTGGTGCTATTCAAACTCACTCATGCACTGTGATTGCTATATTTGCCTCTTCCATCGCTCTCTCCTTTCCGTCCTTCCCTTCTTCATGTTCTTCCTTTCCCATCTTTTGCCTTCTTTTCCCCTCCCTTCAGGGTGACTCATTCATTTGCACCCTGATGCCATTGCTTGCTTTTCCTGGCTGCCTGGCTCCAGGTTCTGTGCTTGGAGGTGAGAGTATTGGCAATTTAAAAAAATTAAATTAATTGGAGTAACATTGGTTAATAAAAATATATTATTTTCTGGTGTACAACTTTGTAATTCAACATCTGTGTGCTCTATTGCATGCTCACCACTAGAGGTCTAATTTCCACCTAGTACCATATATTTGGCCCTCTTCACCTTTTTACCCTCCCCCATCCCCTTCTTTGGTAACCACCATTCTGTTGTCTGTCCCCATTTACAACAACATAGATGTACCTTGAGAGAATTATGTTAAGTGAAGTAATTCAGAAAAAGACAAACAAACAAAAACAATACAACCCCAACACATATGATTTCACTCATATGTGGAATACAAAACAAAAACTAACAAGTGAACTGAACTCATCGATAGTAGTTTTGACGTCAGCAGGAGCTGCTGTCCTTGAGGAATGGCCACCAGATAATGGCCCAGACTCCTACCTGGAGCCCTGAAGAGCAGGTGCACTAACCCCTGCCCACTTCTTTGGTCCTGACCCTATTCATGCTACTTGCTCTCCTGACTTAGGTTGAACAAGTACTATGCTGTCCAAGTGGCCAGCAGTGACTACGTAAATGTGAAATGTAGCTAGTCCACCTGGAGAGGAGCAGTATGAAACACACACTGGGTTTTGATGTGTTTGATTCTTATCTTATTTTTACAAAAATAAAGGATGTAAATGATCCCATTAATTAAAAATATTACTTTTTAAAATGTAACTACCATGTGGCACACATCTGTGGCTCTCACCGTATTTCCATTGGACAGCACAGCACACGCACAGATCCTCCAACGGTTGCTTAGAGCTTGCCACTTTCCAACTGCTAAGGGCTTGGAGCTTTCTTCTGAGGTCATTATGACTTTGTTCTTTTTACTTTTGCTTCTTGAAATGTGAGAAGACCAGAATATATATATATATTTCTGTTAATCTATTTTAAATTCAATCTAAAAGGGAAAAGCCGCACTGCCGCCACATCTTATCTGTGGTCAAACATCGGTCTATAATGATATCCAGATTTAAAAAAGGAGTCTAGCCCCTTACTTGTTTTTATCCTTGAGCTTCCCTTTGTATTTCCGATGCTCAGACCATCAAATGCCGACCACGACCAAAGCCTGTGAGGAAGGGCAGGTCCCTGTGCCTGGGATCTCATCTCAGCCATTCCTCATTTCCTCCAAAGTGGCTTAGACAACGAAGAGGTGAACCAGATGACCCAGCTGTGAAAAGGTGAGCTGAGCTGCTCATCATGTAGTTTCTGAACCAGAACTAGGGAAAGAATAAGGCTGTTACCTGTGGGAGGTGAAGATGAAAAAATGCTAAGAAGAGAAGCAGTAGGGGCCATATGTGGCTATGGCCAGTTGAATTTATAAGGAAGATATTATGACTAAATAGAATCTGTGATCAGGGAAACCTATGTATAGAAAGTATGTAAGACAGACAGATGAGAGTGACAATAGCAAGTTGGTAGTGGCAGAGAGGAGCAGACATGTAGAGATCAGTTGAATTATTCTAATGACAAGTGTCTTAGTCCAGTTGGTTTGCTGTAACTGAAATATAAACTGGGCAGCCTATAACAACAGAAATTTATTTTTCCTGTCTGCAGGCTGGGAAGTCCAAGAAGAAGGTGCCAGCATATTAGGTATCTGGGTAAGGGCCCTCTCTCTAGTTCATGGAGGGCACTTCTCACAGTGTGGTCGGTCACACAGTGGAAGAAGTGAGGGAGCTCTGTGGGGTCTCTTTTATAAAGGTGAGCATCCCATTGATAAAGGTTCCACCCTCTTGACTTAATCACCTTTTGATACCATCACATTGTGTGTTGTTAGAATTTCACACAGGGCTTTGGTGGGACATAAACATTCAGACTAAAGCAGTAGATCACTAAAGCCAAGATTTGTGGATTGATTCTATTATAGATCTGATTTTTTTTTTTTACTTGTGGCTTTACCTTCTTTTTTTGAAGCTTTGTTGCTTGGCTTTTCTGTGTTCCTCTATGTGAGGAACATCACTCTGAGCCTCCTTTCACTGAAGGAACTTGAGTGGTTTTCTGTTTCTTGTAAGCAGTCTAAAAAAGAATACCATAATTTTGCATAATTTTTAGAGTTAATGTCTTTCTCCCCCAAACTAGCTTTCAGCTTTAGATATATTCTAGCCCCCTTCCTTCTCCCACCTTTCTGTTAGGTCCACAAGGAATGTAACCAACCTACTCTAACCCTACTCTTTTTTTTTAAAAAATATATTTTATTGATTTTTCACAGAGAGGAAGGGAAAGGGATAGAAAGTCAGAAACATCTATGGGAGAGAAACATCGATCAGCTGCCTCTTGCACACCTCCAACTGGGGATGTGCCCGCAGCCAAGGTACATGCCCTTGACCGGAATCGAACCTGGGACCTTTCAGTCCGCAGGCCAACGCTCTATCTACCAAGCCAAACAGGTTCGGCAACCCTACTCTTTTTTAATACCTAAAATGACCCTTCATCAGCTGCTCCTGAACCACATAATCTGATATTACTATTTGAAATGATTAAATTCTTTTTTTAAAATATATTTTTATTGATTTTTTTGCAGTATAACTTATAATAGTAGTACATGTTTTCCTTTCCCCCTCCCCCTTATCCTCCCCCCAGCCTCCCTTACCCCCCAGCACATATCCCCACCCTCCCCCCTCCCCGCCCCAGTGTCTTTCATTCATTGGTTATGCTCATATGCATGCATACAAGTCCTTCAGTTGATCTCCCCCAGCATCCACCTCCCATCCACCCATGCCTTCCCCCTGTAGCTTGACAGCCTGTTCAAGGCCACCTTGCCTCTATATCAATCACTCTGCCCTGTTTCTTTTCCTCAAAAATATCTTGCCTCTGCATACTAGAAATAAATGTATAAGAACAAAAAATGTGTCAGTCTCAGTTTCAATGTCCAACTGTCTGAGTCCCATTTTCAGTGTCAAATAATTCTTTATGTGTACATGTCAGCAATGGTATCCAGATGGTGGACACATCGTGGCAATGCAAGATCCATCCTCTCTGGTTTGGTCCTGGGCTGCCTGCAGCCATGCACAGCTGCCGACTGCTAGCATGGCAAGGTGTCGTCAGTGTCCCCCATCTCTGGACCATCCTCGTGACTGGAACAGATCCGTCAGTTCCTCACAGTTGCAGGAACCCACATGGTCTTGGAGTTGTTCTCTGAAAACACACAAACACATTCTCGACCAAAAGTTAACAAAGGGATCCTCTCTGCAAAATAGACTTGGGATTCTTTTTAATTTTTGCCTAAATGATTTTCCTTTGGCTTATTTTGACACCATGTGTGTTTTTTCATGGGTGTCCTGCAGTTGGTTTTACAAATGGAATTTACTTTACTGGAGTAAGAATTTTCTAGATGTATTTTACTTACTAATGATTAAATTCTTAATTGATTTTGTGTATATCAGGAGGAAGATGATCACTTACTTTGTTAATGAGCATAATTGCAATTCTTGCCAAGCAAGTTAGAAATCTATCTCCATTTGAAGTTCAAAATTGATGCTAATTAATGAATCAGAGGTTTGGTGCAAAAACTAACTTACTACCAGAGATTTTAAACAAATGTTCATTATTATTATTTTTTATTGGTCAAGAATGACATTTTCCTTGATCTGTACTTAATTAATTGTTTCAGTTGCAGAAAACTGCCTTTTTATATTTTTTATTGAGATATAGTTGACAATATAAAATTATATTAGTTTCAGGTGTACAACATAATGATTCAATATTTGTATATATTGTGATATAATCACCACCAGAAGCCTAGTTAATATGTCACCATACATAGTTTCAGAATATTTTTCTTGTAATGAGAACTTTTCAGACTTATTCTCTCGCAACTTTAAAACACATAACACACTGTTATTGACTATAGTTACCATGCTGTGCAGTACATCCTCATGTTCTTTTATTTTATGATTGGAAGTTTGTACTTTTCTACTACCTTCGCCAATTCAGACTTCATCTAGTTTTTAATTGAATATAAGTTAAGCTGAGGGAGTATATTAGTTAGCTTGGGCTGTCATAACAAAATACCATAAACTGGGTGGCTTAAACAACACAAATTTATTTCCTCACAGTTCTGGAGCCTGGAAATATGAAATCAGGATGTTATCGTGGTTCCGTTCTGGTGAGTACTCTCTTCCCCGCTTGCAGATTGCTGCCTTCTTGCTGTGTCCTCATTTGGAGGGATAGGGTGGGTGGGTGGGTGGGTGGGAGAGGAGGAGGAGGAGGAGGAGGAGGAGGAGGGGGAGGCGTAGAGGAGAGAGAGATGGAGCAGGAGAGAGTCTGAAACCTCTCTGATGTCTCTTTAAAACTTTTTTAAAAGGGGCACTAATCCCATCATGAGGGCTCCACCTTCATGCCCTTATCTAACCCTAATTATCTCTTAATCATCTCTTTAAATACTATCACATTGAGGGTGTTAATGGGAAACTCCCAGATGGGTTTGGGCTGCCTGCTGCAGTATCCAATAATGAAATCAGGTGTTTATTGAGAAGGCCAGCCAACCAAGAAGACAGGTTGCTTAACAAGCATTCAAAGTTGACTTATAGCAAGGTGCAGAAGACAGGATTATAAAGGGGAATGGATAGGGTGAGGCTGGGAACGGAATGCATCTATGTGCAGCCTTGGAGGTCCGCACATGTCAGCTATTGTCCTTATTCATCAGGTGATGAGATGAAGTTTTGACTGCTGGTAGGTCAGTCTGACCATGCTTATCAGTTCTGCTTGCTGGATTCACAGCTGTCACTTCCTCAGTTGCTTTCCACAGGCCTTGAAAAGGAAGCTTAAGAAAAACGTAACTCTCTATTCACAGAAGTATATATGTTCTAAGATTTAAAATAATATGATTATTTTTCAGATTAATTCAGGTGTTTTAGCTATCAGATTACAAGTCCCCCTATCAAGGTTTAGGATTTCAACTTATGAATGAGAGACTGAGAAAAGGAGAAAGGGAGAGAGAGTCTGAAACCTCTCTGATGTCTTTTTAAAACTCTTTAGAAGGGCACTAATCCCATCATGAGGGCTCCACCTTCATGTCCTCATCTGCACCTAATAATCTCTTTAAAAAAATATTTATTTTATCTTTTTTTGCAGTATAACTTAGATTTAATAGTAGTATATATGTTTTCCTTTTTTACCCCCATTGTCCTCCCTCCATCCTCCCTTACCCCCCAGCACATGTCCCCACCTGCCCCACCCCCACCCCAGTGTCTTGCATCCATTGGTTATGCTCATACGCATGCATACAAGTCCTTCGGTTGATCTCCCCAGCATCCGCCCCCACCTTCCCTAGCCTTCCCCCTGTAGCTTGACAGCCTGTTCAATGCCTCCCTGCCTCTATATCAATCACTCTCCCCTGTTTTTTTCCCCAACAAATATCTTGCCTCTGCATACTAGAAATACATGTATAAGAACAAAAAATGTTTCAGTCTCAGTTTCAATGTCCAACTGTTCTGAGTCCCAGTTTCAATATCAAATAGTTCTTTCTGTGTACATGTCAACAATGGTATCCAGATGGTGGACACATCGTGGCAATGCAAGATCCATCCTCTCTGGTTTGGTCCTGGGCTGCCTGCAGCCACACACAGCTGCCGACTGCTAGCATGGCAAGGTGTCATCAGTGTCCCCATCTCTGGATCGTCCTCGTGACTGGAACAGACCTGTCAGTTCCTCACAGTCGCAGGAACCCACATGGTCTTGGAGTTGTTCTCTGAAAACACACAAACACATTCTCAACCAAAAGTTAACAAAGGGATCCTCTCTGCAAATTAGACTTGGGATTCTTTTTATTTTTGCCCAAATGACTTTCCTTTGGCTTATTTTGACACCATGTGTGTTTTTCATGGGTGTCCTGCTATTGGCATTACAAATGGAAGTTACTTTTCTGGAGGAAGACTTTTCTAGATGTATTTTACTTACAGGATATTTTTCCTTACATGATATTACCCCACTATCCCCCACTTTTTTATGATTAATGGGGGCTTTTGGAAATTTTATCTTGCAGTCTTGGTAATTTTAAATTTTAATTTTTGCACACAAATATGACTGCTTTAGGTTCTTTGGATGTTAGGCAATTTTACAGTAAAATTAACTACTGATAGATATTTTAGTTAATGTTTTAGGAAAAACTTTTTGTCTAGTACACTTAAATTTTCTTGAGTATTCACTTATTTCACTTGGCCGATTTAAATTAACCTGAAAACTTGATTACTATTTTACAGTCAATTTTAATACTCAAGCAAAAATCTTAGTTTACCCTGTAAATATTAGTGGAAAGGAATATTTGCATTCTTGAGTAGGCCCTGAGCATTCCTGGTACTAGATTAAATTTAGATATAGAGCAGCTGTTGCTGGCCAAGTGTCTGTCTGCAACCTGGGTCCCGGTCTGAGCTGTGCGTGGGAGGTGAAGCAGCCGTGGGGGCAGGAGACCTCCCTCAGAAGGGGTGAGAATTCAGGCCCCTTCAAGGTTTGTAGGTGAGGGTCTGTGCCCCACCTCTGTTGACCTTTTAGTTCTCTCCTGTTGGCCCCTCTGCGACTGTGCCTGTCTTAGGTTGTTCCTTCCCTGAGGAATCTTACCCATCTCTGGCTAACCAGCCATCCTCCAGGGCCAAACAGGGTGATGTGAGGTTCAGTTCTGTCTCCTTTGTATTCTATGCCCCCAGGGCCTCCATGCCCAGCACCCACCTTGGGGTTCCCTTGCCTGCTGGCGGGGTCCCGGTACTGATCACATATCTCGGGGGACCCAGGTTTCTTCTCTAGAGAGAGCCCAGCTTACACCATTGGACAAGAGACAGATCCATGGTGCCAGCCACCCAGAGGCTTCAGCCACAGCTTGAAATGAAAGCTCAGGCAACAGCTGTGTGTATTTGGATAGTAAGAAGAGGGTTCCTCTTTGCAAAAAGAGCAAGAGGGGCCAATATAGAATGCTCAAGTGCCTTCCCAGTGCCTTAATTCCTTCTGAAAGGGATTAATTTTTCCTATCTTTTTAAAAATAGCTGCCAAACATTCAAATAATTAGTTTGTAAGCTTATTTGGGATAATTGTACAATATGCTTTTGTCAAATATAAAAAATTATAATGACATTGTAGAATAATATCATCATAAGGGTATCATGGTGTCACAGGAGGTTAAGGAGGGCCTAGCCTAAGGACTGGTGTCCATAGGAGATGACAAGTTCTAGGCCATGTCAATTCAATCTCAAACTAGCTACCATTTTTTTTTATAACTTTATATAAACTTTGTCAGGGATGTAAAAACACAAATTACTTACCTTATTTCAAGAGGCCAAATATATTGACTTTCTCCCTTACTCCCACCGCTTCCCACTTACTCTGAGGTTTGACATTCTGATGGACTTTTCTCATTCTCTGGGTCCGTTCTTGTTCATCAGTCTATGTTGTTCATTATATTCCACAAATGAGTGAGATCATGTGATATTTATCTTTCTCTGCCTGGCTAATTTCACTTAGCATAATGCTCTCCAGCTCCATCCATGTTGTTGCAAATGGTAGGAGCTCCTTCTTTTTTACCGAAGTGTAGTATTCCATTGTGTAGATGTACCTAGTTTTTTAATCCACTCATCTGCTGATGGGCACTTAGGCTGTTTCCAAATCTTAGTTATGGTAAATTGTGCTGCTATGAACATAGGGGTGCATATATCCTTTCTAATTCGCGTTTCTAGTTTCTTGGGGTACAATCCCACCAGCAGTGCACGAGAGTTCCTTTTTCTCCACATCCCCTCCAGCACTTGTCGTTAGTTGATTTGTTGATGTAAGCCATTCTGACAGGTGTGAGATTGTACCGCATAGTCGTTTTGATTTGCATCTCTCGGATAATTAGTGACTTTGAGCAGGTTTTCATATGTCTCTGGGCCTTCCTTTAGTCTTCTTTCGTGAAGATTCTATTTAGGTCTGTTGCCCATTTTTTTATTGGATCATTTGTCCTTCTTTTATTAAGTTGTATGAGTTGCGTGTAGATGCTTAAAGAACCTAATAATCTCTTAATCATATCTCTAAATACCATCACATTGAGGTTAGGACGTCAACATATGAATTTTGGGATTACATAATTCAGTTCATAGCATAATAAAGGCAGATTATCACCTAAGTAATATATAACATTTTTCTCATGTGACTATGTTATGCAAAGTATTTTTAACTTGAGCTTTATTTTTATAGCTGGATATTCATCAAGTTTGACTAACGATTCAAAAAGCAATCTTGAAATATATGAAAAAGGTAATAATAACTATCATCATACTTGTCACCTCCCATCTGATTTGAATGAAAAATATATCAAGGAGTTAGTTCAATTTTATTTATTTTTTACTCTAGTCATTCAATTATTAAACACATTTTTACTAAGTTCTTAATGCATGCAGGGCACTGTACTTGGTGCTTTATATGAGTTATTTTTATTTTGAAAAATAATAGTGAGAGTGCATTGTGGGAGAGGGTCCTAGCTGGGAGATAGGGGTTTCATATCCACCACATCTTCAAGACAGATCTGTGCAAGTGAAGTCCTACCTTCTTCCATGGCTTGCATGATGCTAGGACTTCTTATTGGGTCGTTACAGAACAATTTAAGGAAGACATGGTAAGTTGCTAAGCTAAGGCAATGGCAGAGGGTATGGAGACAGACTCATGAAAGTCAACAGGATTGAGTAACTGGTAAGGGTTTGTTAGGTAGAGAAGGAGGAGTTTGGTTGATTTTTTAGAGTAGCCTTTCCTGAGTTCCCAGCTGAATTAGAAGTTTCTCCTCTGTTCTTCAGTGTCAGGAGCAGAACTTTATTTTAGAGCATTTATCACATTGTATTGTAATTCTTTGCTTACTTAGTTGTCCCGCTAGATTTTATTACGAGCAGAGTTCATGCCTTCATCCCCATTGCATCCCCTTGTGCCAAACGTCCTGCCTACCAGTAATTGTGTATTGAATGGATGAAAGTACATAATTGTTTTTAGAACAGCCTCTGAATCTTGAATGTCCCTTAATGTCTTAATTTTACATTTCTAATTGACTTGTAATGGTACTGTAATGGTAAATGAGATAATTTTTCTAAAGTGTGTAAGATCTTTGGAGAAATGCTTCATTAGACTAAGGCTTATATGTAGCTACCAAATAACACTTGAGATAACATCTACTATTTTTCTTTAGTTTCACCTATCAAGCTTGTTGGCTGGGGAAACTTTCCTTCATGGTGAATTTGTGCCAACTGGCAAAAATGTACACAAATTCTGACCAATATAAGGCACAAAATAAAACTCTGTGTTATGAGAAAATGAATACATTAATACTAAGAGCTATTGCCCTATCTGGTTTGCTCAGTGGATAGGGTGTCAGCCTGCAGACTGAAGGGTCCCAGGTATATTCTGGTCAAGGCCACATGCCTGGGTTGCGGGCTCAATCCCCAGTGGGGGGCATGCAGAAGGCAGTCGATCAATGATTCTTCTTCATCATTGATGTTTCTATCTCTCTCTCCCTCTCCCTTCCTCTCTGAAATCAATAAAAATATATTTAAAAAAATACCAAGAGCTATTCTTGGTTGGTCATTACACTTCTAACAGCATGCCTTTTTAGAAAAGTCAAACAAACAAACAAACCCCACCAATACTGAATCTTGCATGTAAATTTATTAGTTTTTGTTGCTGATGAAGTAGAAATCATTTCTCCCCCAAATCTCAGCGGTTTGTAGACACAATGATTTCTTACTCCCACTGTGTGAGGGGTTGTGGGCTTGCTGTGGCTCTGCTGGGCATGGCTGGGCTTCCTGAACTCAGTTAGGTTTTACTGGCTAGACAGGTCTTTGAATTCTTGAACAAAAGTCAATGAAACCGCCACTCCCTGAGCTATGCTCTTCTTATGGCTGGGTGCCAGAGCTCAAGGGGATGAGAGGACAAAACCCTTAAAATTCTGCTCTGATATGACATCTGTCATGTCCACTAAAATTCCATTGGCCAAAGGAAGTCACACTATCAAGCTCAGTGTCACTGTGTGGGGAAATACAACCTGCCTATAGGAAGTGTTGCCAGGGTGGAACAAAAAAATTGTGAACCAATAATACAATCCACCACAATCTGAGTCCAGTGTTTGTCAAAGCTACCATGTGGCCTTTTGCAATATTCATTACTCCTTAAAGCTTTCAATTTGGAGTTCAATTTATGTAGCTTAAATAATAAAAGTGATTAGAAGGTCTTAACAAGGTTCCATGGAAATAGGCCCCAGAGATAAAAGTAAACAGATTTGGGAATTTTAGCTAAAGGAAAAATTTAAATTTATAACGGTATAAATGTTTTCACAAGGTCATGAAGGTAAGCTATTCTTTATATCTGTGGATGCCCAAGCCAGCAGAAAAGGATTTAATTAAAGTGGAGATATTGGGGTATAGTTTCCATGAGGAATGATTTCTTGACTAGTCAAGTGAAAAAAGACATGAAAGGGGCAAAAGGTCTCCCTCGTGGATAATTAAATCATTCATCTGCTTGAGGCAGGAAGGCTGGGCCAGATGACAGGTTTCTGCCAATTCTCTGTTTACAGTACTTTGAATTTTGAAATAAAGAAGTCCTTTTAGGACAGATGGCATTAAAATTCTTCTTACATCAGTGAAATGTCACTAAGAAACTTAAAAGCTGGCTTAATGCAGAAAATGAAAATAGTAAGAGAAACAGACACGAGAGGAAAACGTAACTTAGCATTCATTATTTATTTTTGAGAGAATAAAACATCACAACTTATTCCAATTTTAAAATAGTAATTTGTTTTATTCATACTTTCTCTCAACAAACATTTAATTAGTATCTACTATATGTCAGACTGTGATAGGTACTGATTGGCTAAGAAATTATACAATTCATAGTTAAAAGATCGGATAAATCAGCTATAGATGTCACATCTCACCATCACTTTTCCTCAGAATTTATTCTTACCATTTAAAAAAGAAAATAGGATTTTTAAACTACATGCTATAATTTACAGTTATAAAAATCTAAATGCTAAAAAACAGTCTTTAGGTGACCATATAAATATTTTTTTCTGAGATTTATTTTCTTTTTCAATAACTATCCAATGTAGATTTTCCTCCCCAGCTTCATTGAGATTTACTTGACAAATAAAATGATAAGATATTTAAAGTATATAACATGATGATTTTATATACATATACTGTGAATGGATTTTCCCCGAGTTAAGACATCCATCACCACACATATTAACCTTTGTGTTTTTGTTGTTGTTGTTGTTGTTTTTTTGGTGAGGACATTTAAGTTCTACTGTCTTAGCAAATTTTAATTATATGTTATCACCTATAGTCACATTACACTTTAGATACTCAGATCTTATTCATCTTATAACTGAAAGTTTGTACCCTTTCACCTACTCCTCCCTATTTCCCCACCTCCCTGCCCCTGCCATCCAGTATTTATTTATATTTTATTTTTTACTGTTTCTATGAGTTCAAACTTTTTTTTTTCTTTTTCTTTCTTTTTTTTTTTCTGAGTCCACATCTAAGTAATAACATGCATTATTTGTCTTTCTGTATCTGGATTATTTCACTTAACATAAAATCCCCCAGGTTCACACATGGGCTGAGGAATTTCTAAATAGCTCTGAGGTGTTTTTAAATAACAACCAATCCTAGTTGCTAGGTTGTTTAGAGCATCAGCCTGGTATGCCAAGGTTTTGGATCAGACCACATACAAAAACCAACCAATGAATGCATATGTAAGTGGAACAACAGATTGATGTTTCTTTGTCTCTCTCTCAAAATCAACCAATAAAATGACAGCCAGTCCTCAGACAGCAAATTATTGTTTTATTAGAATTTTAAAATTGATTTTTAGAGATAGAGGAAAGGAGAGGGAGAGTTACAAACATGGATGAGAGAAACAGCATCATCAAAAGCTGCCTCCTGCATGCTCCCTGCAGGTGCAACTGCTGGACTCCTGGTGCGTGGGTCCAGGCTCAGCCACCAAGCCACACCAGCTGGGCTGTTCCACTTGCTTTGGAGGTAATCTTATGAGCAGAGCTATGAGTGTTGTTTCCTCAGTTATTCCCTTTTAAGAAATTACCTCTTTTGAAAAGTCAAAGGGCACAGCCTCATTGTGAATAGTTTACCAGTGCAGCCTGCCCAAGAAGCCCAGAAATCAAGTTTCCTTCTTTTCATGAAAGGCCTCAGTTATGATTTCAAAAACAAACAAAAAACAACAGAATATTTGTCACAGTAGTAGCTACGTGACATTACCGAGCCTTGAGCTGTGTGCCAGCAATGGAATGTGTTTATTTGTTACAAGCCATGATAAGCCTATCTGGTACTGTGAGCCACGCAGACTGAAACACTTTAGAACTGATGACTCATTCAGTCCTCTCAGCAGGAAGGTAGGAGCTGTGTGGTAGCTCCCTTATCCCCCACTTTGTAGATTAGGACGTTGAGGCACAGAGACGGTGTTTGCACCTGACCAGTAAGTGGCAGGGCTGGGCTTCGGACTCAGGCCGTCTAGCTCCATTTTGCGGCCTTTTAGAAAGCGAATTCAATAACCTGAGATCTTATTAAAACGAAAAACGGATGCCTATTCCGTTTGGTTCCAGCCAATCTTCAGCCTTGAGTTGGATTTTTTTTTGGCGTCTGTGGTTAGAACCATGAGTTTGTAATTGCTTTTCTTCATGCAGGTGAAGAATTCGTGGATCCTGTGTGTGTACACACACAGCAAAACGAACGATGGCCATTTATTAATCAAGAAAGGTTTGATTAGGCCTAAAATGACCAGCCGTTCTTCACGAAGAGAGAGAAGTGGGAGGGATGGGAGCCGGGAAGAGAGGACGGCTCCCCCATCCGGGCCCAGGACTTCACGCCAGGGACTCGGGAGACGCGCTCTCTCGGCAGAGGCCGTGGGAGGGGGCGCCGTGGGAGGGGGCGCCGCGGGGACAGGAGTCGAGTTCCCCGCGGGTCTCGGGGCTCCTGGGCCCGAGCGCTCCCTGCGCGCCCCCGGGGCCGCCTCCGCCGGGACTGTTCGCGGGAAAGGGCGTTAGGGCTCCTCTGCCCGCGGTCCCCGGGCTGAAGGCGGAGGGCGGGCGCAGCATCGCGCCCTCCGGGTACCAGGAACATCAGCCTGGGGATGGGGGTGACCCGGCCGGGGCAGAAAAGATGGACGGGAAACGCGCGGGTTGGAGCCCGCCCCGCATCTCTGCATCCCCCTCCGCTCCCCGCCCTGCCACCGCCCACCTGGCCGCCCCCGGCCGCCCCCGGCCGCGGCGCCAGGCGCGCTCGCAGGCCTCGCAGTGGCAGCCGCGGGGTGTGCGGAGCGCTCTGCCGCTGAGCCCTCCCCTCCCCTCCCCCGCCTCTCCCTCCCTCGTCGGTGCCCGACATGCTCGTTCCCTGCCACTGGGTTCGGGGCGCGCCGGTGGGTTTGGCCTGCGCGGCGGCGGCGGCGAGGCGGGGGAGCCGGCGAGAGGAGGGGCGGGCGCGAGTGTGTGTGAGTCACCGGTACCTGGGGCGCTAGCGACGCAGAGCGAGCGGCTCGCAGCCCGAGCCGGAGCCGAGCCCGAGCCCGAGCCCGAGCCCGAGAGCGCGGCCGTCCCTGGGCGCCAGGCCCCGCCGCGCGCCCACCCGCGCCCCCGCCGCCTCCAGCGCGCGAGCCGGCTCGCCCTTAGCCCGGCGCCCACTCCACACCCCGGCGCCCACCGCCTTCCCGCCGGCCCCGAGGCGGTGCGGGGCGCGCGGGGGATGTCACAGCGGCTCCTCGGAGCCCCCAGCCGCCGCCGCTCCGCCGCCGCCCCCGGGAACCGCGACAATGAACCCCCAGTGCGCCCGCTGCGGAAAAGTGGTGTATCCCACGGAGAAAGTCAACTGCCTGGATAAGGTGAGCGGAGGCAGCGGGCTGCACCTGCTCCGAGAAGTTTTGGCGTCTGGGACGGGAGGAGACCCAGGGTCTGGGTGTTGCTGTGGTCTTGGCTCCGCGTGTGGGACGCGAAGGAAGACGCCCGCGGGAGTGTCCGAGAGCCCGCTCGTGGACGGTGTCGGAGCCGGGAGAGGCTTTGATCGGGGTGCGGGCGGCGAGGGTGCTGGGCTGCTCCGGCCTCGGCAGAGCCGCGGGGCAGCGCGCACCGCGGAGCCGGCCCGGCCCGGGCGCCTAGCCGGGCACCGGGGGCCGATCGGCGAGCCGCGCCCCCTCCACCTCCGCTCCCGCTCCTCACTTCCCCGCACCCGCTTCCTGGAAGACCTGCCGGCCCCCTGACTTCTCCCCCGCCCAGCGCCCCCGTGCCGGCGACCGGGTGGAGAGGCGAATAGTAATGAGTAAGTCAGGCCGGCCGCTGCCGCAGTGCTTAGAATAATCCCCCGGAGAACCCGGCTGCGTGCGGCGGCAGGGCTGGGGGGCCAGTCCACCCGGCAGGGGAATTCCGGAGGAAGCGGCGTTAGGCGGGCCGCAGCCCCGCTCCAGGCCTCCCCGGGCGCGGACAGAGTTGGACAGCCTGGGAGACAGACCCCGCCGCTATCCTGAGCGCCTGGCAATTGAAACCAGCCGGAGGGAGGCGGCCCTGTGAAATCTGCGTGCGGGGTCACAATGCCTCATACGAGCACTCGGCCATCCTGACAGTCATTTCGGACGAAGTCCACCTTTCCCACAATATAGTGGAAACTGGACAGGGATGCGGGGGCGAATGGTACTTGCGTAGCCCGCTTCCTGGCTCCGTGGGGGTACCTGACTTCCTGTGGACCCAGTCTTTATGAGATCCTACAGACACGGGGTGTAGGCACTTTGAACTGGAGTGGTTTTCCTTTTGAAGCCACTTCACAGGCTTCATTCCTCCCTGAACCACGCTCAGAATTCCGTTCTGGCCGCGGGGAGAAGGGCGGCGTGGACAGAGCTGGGGCCCCTCTTCCTTCTCTGTACATTGTGTTGGGGGTTCAGTTAAAACGCAGTTTTCATAGTGGCTGCTTTATTTGCTGAGCTGACAGTAGGCCAACACATCCACTGTTATCTACCATCATTTCGTTGTAGTATTTTTCAAATACAGGTGGGGACTGTGATGCACTAAAAAAGTCTCCTTTCTGTACCCATCCTGAAAAGAACTGGCATTGTACTAAAATTAAAAAAAAATTTTTTTTTCAGTATTGGCATAAAGGATGTTTCCATTGTGAAGTCTGCAAGATGGCTCTCAACATGAACAACTACAAAGGCTATGAAAAGAAGCCCTATTGCAATGCGTAAGTATTGTCAAAAAGATATGCCAGGTGTGGCACAGCTTCAGCACAGAGAGTGGACCTGCCTGTTCCGAAGAATGGACTCACTGTGCCACCCAGGCGTGGCAGCAGCCAATTACCTGTTTATGCCACATACTCTGGGCCTGTACTCGGTTGAAGGTCATTGCATTTGTCTTTGTAACGTGCAGGGTAACTTGTGTCTTCAACCAGGGTCACAGTGCTGCAGAGTTGGGGACATTTGTTAGAAGCTGCAGAACTTACTGCAAATGTGTGGGCTCTGAAGTGCATGTCAGGTAGATTTCCATTTTAATCACTTCAGTTTTCAGTTTTAACCATAGGATGTTGCCATACTGCAATTTTATATGGGAACCTAGCTGCTGCAGAAAGACGTCTAACTCACTTGGTCTTAGCTGAGATCACTCCATAGATCCTGGAGCTTAAACAGGCAACCAAAGAATTAAGACATGGGTATTTCCTGCTGGTTCGTAGTAGGTCTGTTGGTGGGAACTAAAGAAGGCAAGTTCTCTTTGCAGGCTTTTCTGTAGGTATGATTCTAGCCTATGATAGCAGCAATTAGCTAGCGTTTATACAGCGCTTACCATGTGCTAGGCCCTCTTCTAAGCTCCTTGTGCGTCCTGACTCATTTACTCTTTACAGACCCTATGACTATTATTATCCCCATTTGACAGACAAAGAAATGGAAGTGTGGAGAGGATAAGCCTCAGGAAGTGGCTCAGATCCCTTCTGGAGACTGCAAAGGCCAATGCTTCCAAATGGCCTCCCTGCCCCCGCTTCCCCTCAGGCATGTATTTCTCCACTCCTGTGAGCATCTTCCCACCCAGACCGTTTTCAAGTGTGGGCCCTTGGCTCTGATTGTTGAACCTTCTTCCGAGGTTCATGTGAGGCCTGTGGGCCTGGAGGAGGCAGGGAGCCACCTAGTCTTTGGGCTAGAATTTTGTCATCAGAGATTAATTCTCCCTATCATTTTGAAGCAGATTCATTCAGATCTGGAGATGGAGGCCTGTGGTTAATTCACACTTCACTCAAGGAAGTGTGATAGACAGTAAATTTTTGTTAAACAAATGTAATGTATTCATATACTTCTGGTGAGGAACTTATAGAAAGTCTCTTTGTGTTTCCCTCCAGTCCTAGCTTAGTGCTTACATATAGATCAGAAACTTTGAAAACATCAGAAAATGGAGACATTGAACAGAATTTAGGCCTCTCTTGCATAAGGGAAGTCCATAGATATTACCCAAACTTATTGATGTTTTCAACCCTTCTCTACCACATCTCTTGCTAGGATAATGAGAAGCAAAGGGAGATTTCAGTGTCATGGTCTCCTACTTCTCTTAAAGAGAAGTATAAATGATTGGTTAAAGATCAAAGGCAGGCAGCAGTAACTAGAAGGGAAAGGGCCCACTCTAACCATAAACAGGATAATGGTTCTTTGGTTAAAGGAAAGTGACCCGTTCTTCCTATATGTATTCCAGCTCCTAGCCTGATTTAGTCAGGCTTTATGGGCCATGCCAGCACTCTTTATAGCTCCACAGCCTGGAGTTAAAGCTGGAGGACTGGGAGGGGAAGAAGAAAGACAGAAGAGAATGAAAAGAAGGGGAGAACAGCAATTATATAATGTAAATATTACACTGAATGAGAAAAAGAAAAGTAAAAAATAAAAGGACATAAAAAAGAGGTACAACCAAGGTGAGCCTTCGATTGCATTGGGCCTCTTAAAAATTTAGTGCTTACTGCTTAGTGTCAATTAGGTCCAATGAAAAAGGATATCAGATTCTACAGGAAGTCATGGATGGCTGGTTTGCACTCTGAACTAATTCCCAGAATCTTTGAGATTTGGACCCCAAACAAACAAACAAACAAACAAAAAGACCACTTTTTTTGTAGGTTGGAAACATCTAGCTATGTTGTTTCAGAGATCTGTTTTATTTTTAATTAGAGACCGGTGCACGAATTCATGTACCAGTGGGGTCCCTTGGCCTGGCCTGCAGGATCAGGCTGAAACCAGCTCTCTGACATCTCCCGAGGGGTCCTGGATTGCAAGAAGGTGCAGGCCAGGCCAAGGGACCCCACCAGTGCACTGTTGGGGCTGGGGAGGGATGTAGAAGGTTGGCCAGCCGAGAGGGATGCCGGGAGGGCTCCTGGGTGTGTCTGGCCCATCTCACTCAGTCCTGATTGGCCAAACCCCAGCAGCAAGCTCACTTACTGGTCAGAGCATCTGCTCCCCTGATGGTCAGTGCATATCATAGTGATTGGTTGAGCAGCCTTATCTCATTAGCATATTATGCTTTGATTGGTTGAATGGCTGACCATCCAACCAGCCACTTAGCATATTAGGCTTTTATTATATAGGATACTTCAATTATCTGTAAATCAAATGCTTACACATGGTCTATCTAAAAATTGTCATATAATTCCAAAACTGGGTTTTTTGTTTTTGTTTTAATTTTTGGGTAGCATTTCAGATAATTTGCTTAATATTGAACCTGGTAGTCTACTTTATTAAACAATTCATCCTTAGTGTCTGGATAAGTAGAGTTGATGGTTTAAATTAGTTTAATTTAGCTTTAGCTTCATGTCATATGCTATCTCCAAAGAACATAGCCTGACTAAGTTGTAGATTCTGTCTGTTGCGAAGTTCCCTAGCTACCAGGCCCCTGTTCTCACCCTTTCATCTTTCCAGGCACACAGATTGCCATGCAAACTTGCTGGTCAGAGCGGCTAACCCTCTGGGGATCCTGATGCCTCGCTCTAATTCAGGTGGTGTGTGTGTCAATCAGCTATTCCCTATGGTCTTGGCCAGAAGGGCTGCTGGGATTTCTCTGGGTTAGTGGTGGAAAATTGATTCTCTGAAGCATGCTGCTACTGAAAAAGGAGCATGTAAAGCAGTGTTTTATCTGTACCTAGTTTGGTTCAGGCCTCAATATACAATAAATGAAAATGACTGTTCTCTTCCCCCTGAAACATTATAGAATGAAAATGTTCATGTACACAAAATGGTTGGAGAATGGCACAATGAACATCTGTATACTCTCCACTGAGAGTCAACTGATATTAACATTTTGCTGTATTTGTTTCCTATACATATCTATTTATATGTACAAGTACTTTTTATTTATTTACTTATTTTTAGTACTTTTTAAAATTGTTGGTTCATTTGTCAGTTTCATGCATCAGTGAGTTTCATTCATCCAGATATGTCATTCCTAAAAATTCCTCATGCATGCACTAAGAATAAGGATATTTTCTTAAAGAACCATAGAACCATTATCACGCCTCAGAAAAATTACAAAAATTTCACAATATCTAATATTCTTTTTATGTTTACATTTCCCCCATTGTCCTAAGAATGTCTTTTATAGTTGTTTTTTCTTAACAACCAGAATCCAATCAAAGTTTATACTTTACATTTAGTTGTTATGAAAATGACAACTTTTCTTGATGATTGAATATTCTCTAATTTTTGTCTTCCTTTCCATAACCTCTTGGATTTTTCAGAAATAGGATTTACATAGTATTTCTTATGAAAATAACATATATTTAACCTTTAAAATAAATATTAAGAATATACTTAAAAATTTTAAAGCATAAACATAGACACTTAAGATTATGTTAAGAAAACACAAAGGCTTTTTATTTTAATTGATACCTGAGGGCATTTTAAAAATGGAGTAAAGTAGTGAGTATTTTCTTCAGTTTAAATTTGTTGCTTATTTATATTCTCATGTGTTTAGAGAAGAAACAAGTTTGCCGTTTGATTTCTGCAAAGGAGAACATGTATAAAATATAATTTACATAATATTTAAATTTTGATCTTTTGATAGAATGATCAAAGCATAGTACACACTGGATGTAATGTTGGGCATAATGCACATTTAGTTCCCAGTGCAGCAGTGCACACTATTAAAATATTTAAAACAAACTAGGCTCCTTGAGTACGTGCCATGTTTTCATAAGTCTTTATGTTTCATAAGCAGGGAATGGATTCTTGAGCATACTCAGGATTTTTTTCATCATGGTACTTGCAAAGAAAAGAAGACTCGGCAATATTTTTATTGCTGAGGTGCTGAGAAAATAACACCAGATGATTAGACAAAACACATTGCTCACATTTGTATGTGAATTTATATGCCAAGTAAAACTATAAAAGTTTTGCTACCCAACAAGCCCCAAGGCCATTTGTAAAATAAATTATTTAATTTCTCATGTGTAAAAGTCAAAATTAAATTTATTGTGTGTTTGTGAAAAATACATCAGTCTTTAAAATTTTCTGAGAAATATTACCACTTAGAGGTAACAATGCTAATGACTGGCCAGTTAATGTACTGTCACCAAAGGTCACATTATTTTAGATCATGGGTGGGACCAGTTAATGATGGCATGTATTTAATAGGACTTTGCCAATAATTTTCCTAAGTCATCGCTTTTGTGGAAAGTTTTTGGGGCTGAAATGTTGTCCTGACTTGCCCTCTTTGATATACCTTGTGTTTTGTAAGTGTATTTTTACTTATGGGACTGAAAGAATACAAATATCTGTGCCAAATATGTTTAGTCATCCTTCCAAATAAGATTCCCTCTCACCAAATAGTTCGAGTTACTATAATTATGGAAGGCTTTACAAATGAAACAGTGGGAGCTGTGCACCGTGTTTACTTTCACTCTGCCTGTGTTAGTGTCTCATCTTGTGAATATTTATTGACTATTGACAGCTTGGAAGATGCTGAGCTAGATGCTCTCATTAGGAGCCCCCCAGAACGGTCAGTGCAGTTCAGCCAGCCTGTCTTGAGGGTGATTAGGCCATTGCGCCACTACCTCTCATTTACCTTTTCTCTGCTGGTCACTCCTTGTTAGTTCCTTTGCTAAGGGTTACTAAGGAAATTAAATTTAAGCCTGAGAGTTTTTCCACCACATATTTCCCTTGTTTCTGTTTAGGCTTCCCAAGCCTGGTTTTCTAACACTGCAAGGATTTGAGTTATCTCAAGGGGACTTACGAAATTCTTGCTATTATGTTAGCTTTAATTACTTAAGAACTTCTCATGAAAGGCCCCACAGTGCAATTGGAGTTTTGCAGAAACACAGAACTGGATTTGAATACTGGCTTCATCATGTCTTACTGAGCAAGTCTCCTGATCGCTAAGCTTCATTTGTAAAATGGGAATTGTAATGCTTACCCATAAGGCTGTGTGAGGATTGATAGCACAGTATGTGTCAAGCAAGGTTCCAGATCTCTTTCTGGCACACAGCAGACCTTCTCAGTACACAGTTGTGCCCTCAATTTTTCAGTAGTACTTTTTCAAGGGGAAAGAGTGTAGAAGGGAGGAGAGGAAGTATATCAGAGAAATGATAGTCACACCTCTTAAAAGGTTAATGCCAATGTTTTTAAACTGTGGGTTGCCACCCTTTAGAGGGTTGTTTCCAGTATCCAAAGAGAGGGCAAGAAGGAGAGAAGAGGGGAAAAGAGAGAGAGGGAAGGAGGGAGATATAGGCAGGTAGATACTAGTAGATACAAAGAGAATATCAGGGTACATTTGAGCAGTGAAGAGAGTCTTGTTTTGGCAAACGTTATTTATTTATTTATTTTCCTTTTAGTAGTATGTGTGAATGTGTGCTGGATTGTGGTATAAAAAGTTTGAAAAACACTAGTTGTCTCCATCTTCTTAACTCCCCACTGAAAGCTGATGGTAAGTTCAGTGTGGTGTACAGTCAGTTCATGAATGCAGGTAGCCACTGCTTTCACACTGTCTGGGCCAGCCACACCCTACTCCACAGCTCAGCCACCAGAACGCTCACCATCCTATACAAGAACCACATGTCTATCTGGCTGTGTCCCTTCTCTCTTGAAGTGGCACTGAGGGTACCTGTATTGCCCACCCCAGCATCCCCAGAGCCTGGCACTGAGGTTCAGTAGAGATGAGGTGCATCAGTGAGTGTGAAGGTTGTGCTGCATCTCAGAGTGTGGTCATTCCTAGTCCCCGAGTTCAGGGTGTTCACTAGTCTGTTTCTTCTGGGGAAGTTGACAGAAGGGTGGCCTGGAGAAGCTGGCTGGAGAATAGGTTTTGAGAGGTAAGTAGTGGTTTGGTGTCTGGGTTTTGCCAAGTCTGCACACCCAGGGGTAAAGTCTCCCCCCTGACAAGAGAGGCTCAATTTTGCCAACCCAAATGTATGGAATTTCCTCTCTCTGCTTTCAGACTCAGTTTCAAAGTATGATATCTCTCGAAAAGATTATTTATTGATTCTCATCTAATTTTCTTCTGAGTTTAATTACAGTTTGTAAAATAGGACAATAATTTCTACCTCATAGGAACTTTATAGAAATAAAATGGGGGAAAATTTGTACGCCTTAGCACATCAAATAACACCTATTAGGTACCCGAACGCTAGTCCCCTCTCTTATTTATAACTAGAGGCCCGGTGCACAAAATTCATGCATGGGAGTGGGGAGATTGTCCCTCAGCCCAGTCTGCACCCTTTCCAATCTGAGACCCCTCGAGGGATGTCCGACTGTCCATTTAGGCCCGATCCCAGTAGGATCTGGCCTAAACAGGCAGTTGGACATTCCAATTACAATCAAGGACGGCTGGCTCCCAACTGCTTGCCTGCCTGCCTGCCTGAGAGCCCCTAACCACTTCTGCCTGCTAGCTTGATCACCCCCTAATACTCCTCTACCAGCCTGATTGATGCTTAACTGCTTCCCTGCCAGCCTGTTTGCCCTTAATTGCCCTCCCCTGTAGGCCTGGTTCCCCCCAACTGCTTTCCCTTGCAGGCCTGGGTCCCCCCCAATTGCCTTTCCCTCCAGGCCTGGTCACCCCCAACTTTCCTCCCCCTACTGGCCATCTTGTATTGGCCATCTTGTGTCCACATGGGGGCAGGATCTTTGACCACATGGGGGCAATCATCTTACGTGTTGGAGTGATGATCAATCTGCATATCACTCTTTTATTAGATAGAATAGAGGCCTGGTGCAGGGGTGGAGGCCATCTGGTTTTTCCTGAAGGGTGTCCTGGATCAGGGTGAGGTGGGGCTTCTCTTGGGGTGTGGGGCATCCTGAGCGAGGGGCCTGTGTTGGTTAGCAGGCCGATCATGCCTGCTGGTGACCTAAGCAGAGGGCCTGATATCTGGGATTTATTTATCTTCTACAATTGGAACTTTGTAGTCTGGAGTGGAGCCAAGCCTCCTGCTTGCTCTGTGGCCATAGCCATTTTTGTTGGGATTTATTTATCTTCTATAATTGAAACTTTGTAGCCTTAAGCGGAGGCAAAGAAGGCCAGCGCTACAGAAGCTTGGCTTCCTCCATCGCTGGGGGCAACCCTAGCCTCCTGCTCTCTCCAGCTTCATGGCTGCCGCCATTTTTATTGGAATTTATTTATCTTCTGTAATTGAAACTTTGTAGCCTTGATTGGAGGCATGGGCTGTCCAGGGTGTGTGGAAAGCTTGGCTTTCTCCATTGCTGGGGAAACCCAAGTCTTCCTCTTGCTCTCTCTGTGGCCACAGCCATCTTGGTTGAGTTAATTTG